>CM036558.1:60881986-62081986 GCA_020745775.1 Theristicus caerulescens | reverse complement strand
ACTTCAGTTCATCCTATTTGTAACTCTGAGAATGATGCTTACAAGTTTCATCTGTTAAATCCTGAGTAGCAAGCCACAGTTATCGAGCATTCTGGATAGAAGTGATCCAGGCATTTTCATCAGAACATTTGGTCAGTATATGCACTTTGTTAAAATCCTTCATGGGAAGGATCATCTCACCAACAAAAGCTCAGAAATTGCCAAATATTCTTTTTGATTCTTTTAAATGTTTTCACTTTTCATTCCACACCACATTCTTCACTCAAAATTTCAAGTTATACTGAAAGAAGTTAGAGAGAAGAAAATATTTTATCTGATTTATAGCTTTTTCCAGATGATCTGTTTGCAACACTATCAGGTTATCTTTTCCATTTCTTTCCAGCTTCCATACAAACTCTGGATTATGATAACTGCAGAGCAAATTTTGCCTTCAGATGCATGCAAGCTTTTTCAGTAAACTTTCACATCTCCTTGTGAATTCAGCCAGCTATAGAGAAACTTTGTCACTCATCTATTTTTTTTTGTTTATTTTAGAATGTCTTCTTTGTATAGACCACCAATCATTCAATATGATAATGGCAGCCAGATTAATATTCAAGCACTGGGAGAACATTTCAGATATTAAGTACATGATAGAAACTCCTGCTCCTATGAACAAATTATCATGAAATACAAAGCTAAAGAGTAAAAGAAGGACAGAAGTTACTATAAGGCTAATGTTAACGTTTTAGTTTTGTGTATCAGCTAAAAAAAAACTTTTTATGCCATAGGAAGTGATAGATGTTTATATGTAAACACATAGAAAACCACAAAGTGCATAACTAACCTTATCTGAATTTATAGTCTGAAACTTTCAAGGCCTCACCCTCTTCCAGATTAATTTCTGAAACTACTTGGTCCTCCACCAGTACTATTCCTCAGCAGTATAGGCAAGAGTTACAGCTGCCTGGCCTCATGGGGATTTTCAGAGGAGTCTGAAAGTCTCAAGTGAGCCATTTAGCACTGAGAGCTCTCATTTTATAGTCCTTTTAAAGATCCAGAATTCTTTTGACTGGAAAACATAATGTATGTTTTTCATATAAGTAACAGTTTATCAAAATACCTGCAAGGTCAGTTTTCTCTCAACTGGAAAGGTAAAATGTTTGTGGAAAAGTTTACAAAAGCATTTCTATGTTATTCTAGCAAATTTAATAATAATAATAATGAAACAAATTTTATACTGGGCCCACAAGAAGCCATAGATACCAAAATTATGTCTAATTGCCATCACCAAGTCCTGTGCTCTGCGGCTCCCAGTCCTGAAAACAGTGAAGAAGTGGATGTGTAACCCAAGCCATGGAAGAATTCACAAATGTAAGGACTAGGGGAACCAACCTGCTGATCCCCCTGCTCTCCTACTGGACAGGGTTCTGAACCAAGGGGCAGCCACAGGGAGAGGGGAAGGCAGTCTCTGTTTTCTGCCTGAGGATGTGCTAGCAGGAACCCTTGTCTTCCTCATGCAAACTCCATCCTTCCACAGGGGCACTGTGGCTGCTCCAGAGATGGCCTTACCTGACATGAAGTAATGGCCGTCAGGGGAGAGAAGGTATACCTAAGGAAGCACGAGTCTTTGACTTCATGTTTAGTCCATGGGTGGAATAGCTTCTGTGAGTGTTTACATCTTTTATATTAAAGAGTTTGATGCAGATATTTAAATATTTGAAGTATGCTGACAATTCCAGTTAGCTATATGTTTCAAAGAAAGTGTTCTGTGGGAGTATACCAGCAAACATTTTCTTCTCTTTCAAACAACTGAGACAAATTTAGCTGAAAAAAAAATGTGAAATCATTCTTTATTTGAGAAATAAAATTGACAATTTTTCACAGAACTGACTAAAAACAGCCTATAAAGCTGCATGCAAAGATGTAACCATAACTAACAACCAAATGCAAGTTTAACTTTTTATTAGTAGTATTCACATGCTTGTAACAACTCTTGCCAAATCAAAATCTGATGGAATTGGAATGATCCAAGATATATGCACCTTAAAAATGCAACAGCCCTATAAATGATTCAAAACTGCCTGGAAAAACTAATTGTGTTGTAAAGATATTGTGTGGAAAACATGGTGTTTGATATTATCAAAGTTTGGCATAATCTAATAATTTACTAGGTTACTAGCTGCTTAAAACTTCTATCATTGCAGAAGTTTAAAATGCCATCATATATTGTCAAAACCTGACAATAAACACCCCAAATTATGTTACTTTTACCCATCTTTTTTTTTCTTTTAAGATAGTCCTCTAAAAGCACTTCCTCTGAATCACGAGTGAGGTTTTGGATTAAATCCCTAAGCAGCAAACACCACTATTAGAGAGCTTTAAGGGAAGATTCTAAGCCTTTGGAAAATCAAAACAAAAATCATATTGACTTCAGTGGATCAAAATGTCCCATCTACACTCTTTGCTACCACTATGCTATAGATTCAACATCGTGGGATTTGCCCAACTTGCTACTACTTGCTGAATAAGTCAGCATATCTTAAAGATGGTAACAGGAAAACTAGATGAATGATTTGATGTTGTAGATAAGAAAAGCTGGGCTCTTTCTGTAGTCAGAGAACTACTCATTATTTTAAAAAGCCAGAAATTTTTCTCTGCTGTTTCTCAATCATTAAAATAGTATCTTTTGAATTAATTACTGTACAGTCTTGAGTCATGCCTTATTGGATAAAAACACTCAGAGAAATATGAACCACTTTTGTATCACAGTTTTCAGACAGATGAGGATCAAATCCAGCCTAATGCAGCTATAAACTACTCACTAATCACCAAATAATGGAATTAACAGTCATGAGTGGTGAAAAATTTTGTGAAGCCACTGTAATGCTTTGTGAACATGGTTGAACACAATTGTAATTTTTCTTTGGAAACTAGTGAGATGGGATTATACAAGGTATCGAAGGTCAGAATATGGACCTTGGAAAGACCAAATGTATTGCCAGGTTTACAAATCAAAACCAAAAAGTTACAATCTTCTTTGGAACACAAAGTAAATTTTTTGTTGCATGTAGTTTTGCTCTACTAGGCAAACTTGAATTTCCAGTGTGACAGAAGTGTAGCTCTGAAAATCTCTGGTGAAAATCTCTGGTTGTGTGCCTAATATACTAGACCCTTTGGGCCATGGCTGTTGGGGAATTCCCATAAACACCACTAATAGCTGCTGAATAAAAAACAATTGCTTTGGTATTATTTCCTATAAATAATATTGGAGTTGGTTCAGACACAACTGCAAACGACAGCATGAGAACAAACTTAGCCTTGGCGGATGTTTCATAGAGAGGTATTAGGATGCAGGTCTGCCAGGAAATCTTATTCCAGTCTCCTCTTTCTTATGAGGCTGGGAGTTGCCCTACAGAATAATGCTCTTATTATTGAATATATAAAATGAAGCCCAAATCTGATGCCATCCTCTGGCTGGAGTAGAGTTTGTACATCATATCCTGCTTCACCCAGTCAACCTCTTCCATGTCAATGATCTCTTCTAACACATATCTCCAGCTATCTGTACTCAACCACAGAATTGCATTCAATTAAAAACTTCACTCTATAAGTTTAGTTTCCTCTGGCCTGAACTACCACACGGAGTTTTTGGTGAAATAGAAAATGAGTACTGAACTGGCTGAAAATGGCAGGTTAAAAAGTTTGATTATTTTAATGAAAAACTGAGCAGGGGGTAGAAGTGTAATTCATTTACAAAATTTAGACTAGTGTACTAGTAACTAGCATGTTAAGACAATTCAAGTCCAACTGGTTTAATCACCAGTTGGTACAACTCAAGCTCTCATAGCAACATTAAGATGTATGCTGCTACCAAAACTCTACCAGTGAAAATAAGGAAGTTTGAAATTTCTTGCTTACTTTATTCCCACCTCAATTTTTAACTGGAATATAGTTCAGAAAAGGGAAAAAGTGAGAAAATCCTGCATCTACTTTGACAACAAGCTTTAAATTAACATACCTATTGAAGCTTACAATTTTTGCTCAACACTAGCACTCATTAGCCATTCCTGGGTAAAGTTTGAGACATTTATATATCTGTCTGGGATCAGTAGCTCTCACTGAATAGTTGGATGTTGTGAAAACCTAGACATAAGCAGATCCACTTCTGTTGTCCATACCCAGCAGCTGTAATGTTGCTCAAAAATGTCAGAAATTTGCCAGCTTCTAGACTTCATACTGGATAATGAGACTACAATATCTTTCCTGTAATGCAGCACTGTCCAGAATTATTTATTTATATGTTGAAATCTGATCTGAAATGAAATCTTATGGTGCTAGACATAGTAACAAAATTACAGTCAGAATAGTATGGTCATATAGGCTATGCACATTGGCCATAGCGTACAAATTAAGCAACACAGAAGTTTGTGGGTGAACTCAAGTTCATGACCCCATTTCCTCTCCCCATTTCTCTTACCACAACCAGTCATTCAAGCAAATGCCCAAATATCTTTGGACACCAGGTAACAGCTAGTTTTGTGGCCCTTGCTATTATTAATGGCATTTCACTAGAGCTGCTGGAGAAATCTCTCCAATTCGCAAAACTGTACGGTGAAAGGGAGTGATGGCTCATTATTTGCATGTCAGTGACTTTGGGTGGTTCCTTTGGGTGCTGCCAATATAAACTATATTCATTTCAAAGTTTCAGCATGTACAATTTGGGCAGTGGAGTCACACTGCGAAATCCTTCATGTCATTGTTTTTAAATATGCAAAAAGCTTTTAAAATGGATACCACTGCCTTGCCTGCACACTAGCTTCCAATCATCTGGAAGCGTAATATGTGAAAAAAGAAATGTAGCAATTGCTTTGGACACAATAGTTATTGTCAGCTGTGAATACAGATAGGTCACTAGCCTGATATCTAGTACCCCAGGCACAGAAAGTTCCTAGAAAGGTTTCCATCTGAGAATGATAATTTCGTGAATCATGGCATGAAGTTTGCTAATTGGACTAAAAAAGCTGTAGCCTCTCCCTCATGGAAGTATTGTTTGTTGGAGGAAGGAGCCCCCACAACGGTAGATAGCAGCCTGGCACAGCCCTCGCTGTGAATCACTCATGCTTTAGGGGCATCCAGACAAACTCAAGCATCTCACCCTTGCTGAATTAATTTGGTTCCTTTCACAGACACCCAGACATCAAAAGCATCTGGCCTTTGCTCTGCTGCATCCAAGTGTGAGATATGCTTTCACATCTGCACATGGGCCTAATTTTCTAACATGACAGGTTTTTGTTTGAGAACTGTGCACATGGGTGAATTTATCCCTACAGCAGGTGTGCGGCATTAATGCCCGAGTATATTCACAAAGACCTGTGCACTCTTCCAGGCAGAACATATTATGCTACAACCAGCGCCGCTGTGATCGCCTGGGCTCACGTGTGTCCCACCCCATAAATCTGCCACCAATATGTATCACATTTCCTGTACTGCGTCCATAGGTGCTGACATCTCTGCCATCAGCCAGACCACATGTGTACAGCAAAGAGGATAGAAGTCAGGTCTATTAGTTCCCAAAATGAAGGCCTTTGCCATTTGAACTAAAAGAGAATTAGAGGCTGCTGTAGAATAAGGATTAATTTTTTTTTGGTTCACTGACCAAATGAGAAAACTTGGAAGAAAATCTAATTGAACCAAAAGGTTGTGTTCATTGGTATATGACATTCTCTTCTCAAGAATTCAGCTCAATATTACTACAGATTTCAGTCCTTTGTTTTAAGGAGTCATTGGTGCCTGAAAGACTTTCAAAGGTGCTGATTCTCTTCTTACTCTGAGGTCAAATTTTTGCATCCTGAGGCCATACTATGAACATCTGTTGCAGGCTGCCCAGTCTCTAATGTCAAGTCCCATCATTGCCCAGTAGCACTGATGTGAAAGCTTGCACCAAAAGCCATGCTTAGGTAAAAGAGGAGCAGACAGGAAGAGCCTGTGTTTTCCACCCTTCACAGTGGCCTGGCTAGCCAACAAAAAAAATTCACACCACTCTCTACTTGCAAATTTTCTTTGATTTGCAAAGGACTACTTTGGCTGCAAGAATGGTAGTTTGCAGATGTGGCTATATCAGGGAAACAGGTGAGGAGTTGGAGATTTAGACTGGGTTATAGGCTCAGGGAGCCATCTAGATCCTGTAAATACAAGAGAATTAGCCAAAGCTCTAGGAGCCCTTGAAGATTTGCAAGGCACTGAGGGAAAGTTGGAGGGAAAGCAGTAAGCCCATTTATTTGCTATAAAGAGGGCTGCTGCTGCTGAAAATAGAAACTGATATCTAGGTGAGTGCCTAAACACCCTCATAGAAGAAGGCAAACTTTGACATGTTTATCACCAACCACCTTCTTGGGTTAAGCAGAACAGAGGACACTCCAGCTTTATTCTTCATGTACCTTAAATCTTTCCTCTGCAGACCCAGTAATTCTGTAGTGACTTCCTCTGTAGAACCTACTTCCTCACCTCTCTTTTGCCTGCAACTTCTTCTTTATTTATGCCCTTTCCTCCCTTCATAACAGCTGTCCTAGCTACAAGCCTCTAGCTGAGCCACACAGTCTATCTTAATCAAAAGTGACCCTGCAGTTGTAAAATGTTCATTTTTTGCCAAGCTGTCATTGACATAATGTTGCCACAAAAGTGGTCCCAGTTAGGCACAAAAATTGGTTTGGGTTTGGGGTTTTTTTGGGGGTTTTGTTTTGGTTTTTTTGTTTGTTTGTTTTTTTCCCATGCTGTGTACTTTGTATGGGTATACTTGTCAAAGGTTTGGGAGGAACAAGTAAAAGTTATATTAATGGCTCATTACAAAACAGTTTATAAAAGATTAATCAATAACCAAGGGATGTTACTACCAACTTTTTCAACTTATAGAAATGGATGAGAGACAAGTTCTACTCTGCAATATCTAATCCTATATTTAATACCTAATCATTTATCAATATAATACTAATAAATGAAACCTTACAATGAAGTGTGTGTGGACACTGTCTCAGGTCAGGAAAATCCATAGTGAGGAGAGGAAATCAATTTTGCAGTCACCAAACTATTTTTACAGAACCAGCCCTCTCAAAATAACTAACACTTTAAGAGCAATTCATTATTTTTAGATACTTATAGACAGCGTCTTCCTATTTTCACTATTCTCACAATTCTTGCTGTTGCAAGCTTCCTTCCCATTTTCCACAAATATATTAAAATTCAAGGAAACACCTTACTGAATCCTCTTTTCTTTCACATATTTGCTTAGTGATTCAACATCTGCCATGTTGGTATTATGGAAGGAGCCCTCAGGTAGGTATTGTCATACAAGGTCCTGCAGCATTCAAAGGCATGCGTCATGGGATGCTTGTAGGCAGTTACAGCAAACGTCAGCAGATTTTTTCTCCTTTCATCTCAACAACTCATTTTGCTCTCCGAGGTGCAGGAATTTGTTTGGTCCGAGATTCCTGAAGAAGGTTTGTCTGAGCAATTTGTGACCAGCTCTGTTCAAGAGTTACTGAATGCAGTGTAAATAAAGAAGTTACATCAGCCAGGTTGTACTTCACACATTTATCTTCCACCAGATGCTCTGTCCTGAGCAGCTGGAAAGGAGCCAATGCTCACAATAATCCACTGGTCTAACACTGGTAACCCAGCAATTTTCCCTCACTTCCTTCTTCTAAGGTTGAGACACAGGGAGAGATAGAGTAAGCCTTACTCAGTGTTTGCAACCCTAGCCGCACTATGCTTGAGGATTGTCAGTGGTCATTTGGCACACTCAAGCCCCAAAAATTAATATTCTAACCCAAAAGAGAATTACTAAAAAAGGCACATGTACTTTATTGACTAAGGTCTACTAGTGAAGATCACTGATTCTCAGTTTAAAAAAAAAAAAAGTATCTCCATTAGAGATTAGCAAAATATGGTTTGAAGCGATTGCCAACCTGGAGGTTGGATGAAGGAAGGAAAAGAAAAGGAGCTAGGCTGGTGGCTGGTATTCAACCAAAGCACTTTTTTTTTTTCCAAGACTTGGGGTAGATGGAAAAAGACAAAATTCTTACATTTTATTTTAGTCCATGATATTTCATTTGACCTAACTTGTGAGATTTCATTTTCAGATTTAAAAGTTCTTTTCTACTCCTCTTATTTCCTCCTCTTAAATTTTTACCTTATTTTCAAAAACTAAAACTTTCAATTTGACTCAATAGTCACAAAAGTATGATTAAAAACCTGTCAACATTTTCACTTTTGGAAAACTGCTTTGTTTTAACACTTTTTCAAAGCTTTCTTCACTCCACAATTTAGATGTCTCAAAGGCATTTTTATCAACCGCAGTAAACCATGATCAGATATTTTTTTAATTCACAGCTAAAGGCTTTTCAGCTTTGCTACTTAAGTAGGCAGGAAAAGTGTCACTTTAATAGCTCACTGTTATTCAGAACACAATGCTATGAACTCTAGGATGACTATGTTTTGAAAAGTAGAATAATGTTAACTGACTTAACATACAGACAGCTGTAGATTGTGTGTCTTGGACTCAGCAGGATTTAAATTAATATCACCACCATCTTCTGTTCCTGTGGAAATTCTTATCGCCTTGCCTCTTAAGAAAATAACTTTCGATTTGTAACTGTCAATTGACATGTGAACATGCGTGCAGGTACATGTGCTGTGAAATAGTAATTGGAAAGAGGAAGAGTAGGGCTTACTGCTGAAAGTTGCAGCAATGTCTGCATTCATTAAAATTTGATCTCTGTCTCTTAGGCACTCATATGACTTCCATTCTTTTGGTATTTGAGTACCTGACAAATTTAATGTGTATATGCTGGTAGGTAAGCACTTTAATCCCCCTGTTACAACTCAAAAGCTAAGGCAGAGAGAGGTTAAGTGACTTGCACATATGTCACAGACTTAAATTAATTATGAGCTTAATTAAGAGAAAATTGCATAGATAAACACACTAATAATGTATTTAATCATTAACATGTTACTGTGATCCAGAACCCACAAGATAATTGTAGCTGTACAATGTCTATTCCATAAGGATCTTGGCAGCAGACTGTCAATGTGGAAAGCTGATTGAGAGCAGGATAGGAGGTACTGCTGTCACTTGCAAAGCACGGCAGTTTGCCATGACATAACTTGACATATATAATACTTTTTGGGCTTCCAAGAAAGCCAGTACTTAAGATGGTAATGTTAGTTCCAAGTGTAACTTAATAGCTTTCTAAAACTCCTTCTGCTGTTGTGGAGGGGGAAGGAGAGGCAGGGAGACTAGGTTTGCACTTGGGACTTCTGCTTGTTTAATAAAACCTTTTACAGCCGTGGTCCCAGTATCCATGTCAAAAGCCAAGTGTGTGGTGCCATTTCAATTTCAAATGAAACTACCATCCATCTGTCTATCTTTTGTTATTTATTGTCTCTCAGCTGAGCCTTTTAAACACTGGTTAAAAAAGAAAAGAAGATTCTATACCTACCCAAACCTGTGGGACTCTGAAATAATGCAGCATGTTTGTACCAAGCTTAAAGCAATCCACTTCTACTCACCTCAATAGATCTTTCCATCAACTTGAAGTGACTGTTACTTCTGCCTTTCACCATGGGCAAATCTTATTTTCCACAGTAGAGATACCAGGGTAGTAATGTTGTTGGCAATCTGAAAGGTGACTGACGTTAAATGGCTCTCACTAGTTTTGGCAGTTGAAGTATCCATTGAAAATACAATTTAAGGAACAGAAGCTTGAAAAGCTCAGTTTGCTTGCTGAAACTTCGTTGCCTTAGGGCCATTAGAGAATTCCTCAGATATCCAAACTGTCTCCAAAAGAGCTGGCACAAAAGCCTTGGGAGACCTGCAATCTCGAGAGGTGGCTGGGGACTGGGTAGGACCTTTGGGCATCTCAGATTGTACCAGATGACTTCCAGGTTTTAGGCCATGCAATAAAGCCCTGCACCACTCAAGCCACAGATGTTTTTTGTGCAGAGGGTCATCTAGTAGATTCTGTGGCAAATATCTTTTTCCCTCCAAATCTCCCTCAATTTAAAATGGCATAAAAAAACCCCACATGTTTCTTCATTGTTGTGACATAAATTTGGTAAAGATAAGCATAAGAATGACTTTTGTTTGTCATAATTGAAAAATTACTTCATGCAATATTTCAAATTCTCCATACATTCTTTTTTTGATATGAAGCTAGGTTGTAGTTGACAAGCTGAACTGTCATGAGTTAAAACAGTGTGTTATTTCTAGGTATATCTCTGGTATATTTTTATCCTGCAAACTGGAAAGTTATGGTACATATCTATCTTTTTCTGCTTGTTAAATCAGTGCTATTATGATTCCTTTGATCTGAAGAAGCCAATTGGCAAAACGGTTTCTAGCATAAGCAAAGGCAGAATTTGGCCCTTCAAATGAACAGTTCATCCTTTTTGATTAGGGATAAAAAAGCACTGAATTTAAGCACGTGATTTTTTGTTCTAAAATGTGGAAACATATCTGTGGAAAGAAAAAAAGCATATTTGTCCTCAAGTAACCCAGGAAAAGAATTGTTGAGGAGGAAGGTGCTATTTGTACTCGTACATTGTCAGCTTTCTAACTCTCAGAACATTTAGATTATTTTTAAAGGAAAACTTAACATTCAAGAATGAAATTCTCCTTTGATGGTCACATCAGGATTAAGACTGTTTGAAGCTTATAAATTATGGAAAAAGCCAAAATCTGAGAGAAGTGGTCATAGCTTTCTATTATGAGGCAGAGACAGTAAGAACCAATATGCCTTTAGACATTTTATCAAGAAGTTTATTTCCAATGCTTGGTGACACCAGAAGAATTAGCTATTTTATGTCAAAAGTTAAGTTCATGGTATAAACTGAAGAGTTTAAAATGTAGAACAAATTTCCTGAAACAAAAAGGATTTTTTTAAAGGCTTTAAAAAAAAAATGCTGAAGTCTTATATTTAAATGGCTTGTAATACAGTAGTAACAATAGCTCCTCAAAATCCACTGTAAATGGAGATCCATAGCAAATAGAAAGCATAACCCACTAAGTATCCTCTTTCCCTCAAGGTGCTTCATAAAGTTTAGCATATACATGTTAAAGGATACTATAGTTTTAGTTTTGACAAAACTGATGGCAGCAGGAGAGAAGCACAGTTCCTTAGAGACCCACTGAAAAATGCAGGCGAAGTTTCCATGTCAATCCCTAAATAGGGCAGTAAGATAGTCGGGTATAATACAGTAGGTGAGTAAGCAATTTTAAAATAAAAGTCTAGGGACGCAACCTTGCAAGGTGTTCAAATGCCTCAGCTCTCAGGAGCTGAAACAGCTTAGCAGTTATTTAAGCCCCAGCACTTCATGAAAAGTGGTAAATAATCAATATTCTTTCATAAAGTACTCTGTCCCTCTGTCTCTTTTGCTGCTGTATAGATTTTCTTTCTGCTTAATCCATTTTACTGGGCAGCAATGATTAGAAGGGTAGCAAAAGTTTCTAAAGACTGTTAAGCTGCAAGCTGCTTTTTTTTTTCTTCTTTTTTTGTCAGACTGAAAGTTTTCTTTTATCCTTGGCAAGGAAAAAAAATAGAAGTAACATGGAGACCATGTGAAACAACTTCAAAATTTATCACAGCTAGTGCTGAAGCATGTCTCAGAGTCTGATTGGCTAAGACAGCCACACTGGCAAGGCCTTTGGAGTCTCATGCCCCTTGGGGTAGAACGTCTTTGGGCATACCTTATAGATATGGTTAGGTCTCTCAGTCCAACACTTCTTCTTCCTGTATGTGGGTGGGTATTTTCTGCATTTATGCCACTTGTGTAAACTGGATAACTTATCACATACACTGTGATGTATCACTGACCACAGAATAAATGGTGAGCTGGGATATATTTGTTTATGCTTATGAAAGTCACTTAATTCCAACCATACCAACACAGATCATTATTTCCAGAATAATTAGTTCTGGATATGCAGTGAAAGGGAGGAAGAAAAGCAGTATGTGGAAGACAAGGAAGAAACAAAAGGAACTTAAAACTCACAAACAACATATAATATGATGAGAGGGAAAAACAAACACAGAGAAAATTTCAATATAATATGGGGTAGGTAGCTTCACATTATAACTTTTATAAACTGGTTCAGCCCTGTATGTATTTTGAGCAGTGAAGATTGTGTTTATTCACACTATCTAACCTGTTTCCCTGAAAAACACATTTCAGGGTTGATCTGCCTGTTATTTAAGTCCATGAAAAGATTGCCATTGACTGTGTCTTAGGCCAAATTCTTGTTTTTCTGTATAACCCCAATTAAATCAGAAGATGACCAGTATTATGAGCCATAAACCCCCAAAATTTGAGTGGTCAACTAAAATTTATTGTATGGAAATTCCACCATGTGGTGTGTATTTACTATATACACAATGTCACAGAACCTGAGGAGTTTATATTGCACCTTTGTTTTCATTTCTCTTTCAAGAAATGCAAGGTCGTTAGAGATCTTTAATAATGCTTTAAATCATATGGCAGTCAGAGCTTTCTGTGAAGAGCAAACAAGGAAAAAAAATTATTACTTTAGCACTCTTTTCATTCTACCACCTGTAAATTCAATCACTGGAGCATATGGCCAATTGATTCTAGTCTGGTCATCATGGGTCACATCCTCAGCTGGTGAAAGCTGGAAGAGCTTCACTGAATTCATAGATCTGCCTAGATTTATAGCAGCTGAGGATCTGATTCTTGCATACTTTTATCCAAAACTTTTTTTTTTAACTCATCATATCATTGAATTAAAAATTATGGCTAACTGATTTTATCTGGGTGCATACTTCTTCATGTGCACTGCTTCTGCCACTTACTTGCTGGAAAACAGTGTTCCTGATCTGCCAGCACAGATAATCTTGCTTCTTAAAAACAAGACTCCTTTATACTTTTTCCAGTTTAACACCCTTTCATTCCACTTCCATGCAGTTATGCATTTTTCAAAGAGGAACAATCCCCATCTCTAATCTCAAGGGTGTCATTATTCTACCTCATTTTCCTCAAAATCTCTAGTACTCAAACAAATGAAACATAAAATCTCTAGGCATTATTTTAGGCTCCTTACATGGTATTTGGACTTTCTGAATATTTACATTGACAGAATTAACTCCCTACTGACTTTAGAATGCCAGTACTACTTCTTTTAAGAAACTTTGTTTAGAACCATTTTGAATGAGGACACACATTTTCTGCTTACAGTTTCATCTATATTACAATACTTCTGGGTAGTGAAACAGTCCTAAGAAGCCCGTTCCTGAGGTACAGGTTTGTCAATGCATTGGGTAAGATGATGTATCAGTGCTGTCTGGCTCTGTATAGCTTGCTACACCAGTAAACCCACTGATTTCAAAATCAACGAAGCCATTTTTTGTGCAAGTCAAATGAGGGATGATACAGATTTAAAGTATTCGTTTCTGAAAATCTGTATTCTGTTGTTTGGAACAGGACCCTATTATTTAATGGTATTCAGCTCCTGACATTGCTCAATCTAAAGTAACCTCCCTCCAGCTGAGAATTATATCATGAAAGAGTGAAAAAAAGTTTTATATATATATATATATATTTCAATTAACTTGGCTCCTGAGCCTTTTTTGCCATTAAAAATGAAGTGTCTGCAATTTTCTTTGGAAAATACGACACGGAATGTTTGGATATTTGTGTCCCTGTGCATGCTCTTTGTTGAAACTGTTTGGAAAACATTGTCATTGATAAGTTTACCTTCTTACTTGACATGACATACATAACAGCTTTAAGTGCCTTTCATTCAATGTTTTCAGTTGTCGCTTTAAAGAAGCAACACTTCCCTTGTACTGGTTGTCCACCCTTGGCTTCCAAATAGATTTAGCAAATCTCGCAGCACCGCCGCCCCGCAGCACCGGCCATTTCCCTGCTCCCCTCCCTTCCAGAACAAGGAAATGAAGTGGAAATTTCTATAGTAAAGTAGTTAACATTTACAAGTAATATCTTATTCATCCTTCTTTCCATTCAGGCAAGGTGAATGAGTCATTCAAAGATTTTCTTTTATTTTCAAAAAGAAAACAGAACAAGTGAATTGACCAGGTTTAGAGTGTAAGTCAGTGCTTGAATCAGGGATACAATCAATGTCTCCTGACTCACATATTTATGCTTGACAACCTGATTCTTCATTGACCAGGGCTGTGACATTGTAATGGCTCCAAATGTACTGTTGTAATCTGTAGATGTGTAAATCAAAGAATAATATATTTGTTATGAAGACAGAAGTAGGCTAAGGTTATTAAAGTTAGGTTAAATTTATTCTCGGAGACAGTCTGATGCCACTTATTTTGACACAGACTTTTTCATATGTTCTCCCATTGGTCAGAGATCGGGCCTGCAATTCATAGTGAAACCAAAATTCATCGAAATTCAATATGAATGTGGCTTTGCCAGTATGTCCCCCATTTCTTTAACAATTGAGGAATTGCTATTGACATTCAATTTCAGAATAGTTCTGTTAATTTGGGGCTAAATCTTGAATAGAGATTTAGGTACAATCAAGCCCAAGGGAATTATTTCTCCTATATTGAATAGGACAGTTATGAGATACCACAGCCACACAATATGAAAGGAACATCAAGTAGCCTAAAAATAGGTTTAACAGAGGCTAACACACTGAGCAAGGATGCATGAAGGAGGAAGGAGAGAGAAAAAGGCAGAGAGGCAATTTATATTCATCAAATACAGTTAGGCACCTAGTACTGTCTCATGGGTTCTCAAGCCATGAACAGCTTCCGGAGTCAGCTGAGAGCCTACAGCCCTTCTCCTAGGATGTGGGAGGCCAGTGCTCAAATCCTAACCCTGTCTGATGTAGAGGAGGGATAAGAAGTTTCTACATCCTGGATGAAGGCTATAATTTTTGGATTTACAAAGCAATAACTGTTGGCCATTCTTTAGCTGCTCTTCTATGAAGTCTGAGCCGGGCATGTATGCTCTGAGGTGAATCTGGTAGGTGAGGTGAATGAGAGAATAGTTCATCTGAAGAAACAGTGTGTCTCACAGCAGAAAGGATGAGGCTGACAGAGCAGAAACCTATTGGGATTAGGTTTTGAGATTCAGAGCAGGGCAGCATTTGAGTAGAAATACAAGCATCTGAAGATCATGCTCTGATCTCTCAGGTGTAATTCATTGCATGAATATGCCCTTTTCAGTATTTCAGTCCTGTCCCTCTTTAAACACACCATTAACATCAGTAGTGAAACTCATGGTAATCATCTAAACTTCAGCATATATATCATGCTTCTAGTTTCAACCTAAATGCCTGCTGTAGCAGAAGATTAGTGTAGAACAAATCTTAAATTTGTTGGATTTAAACTGAGCCACTCCCTATATCTATTTCTCAAAGCTTCATGGATCACACAATTGAGAGCCATTGGCAAACATTAGAATAGACCCCAAAGAAACAAAAGAAATCTGCCCAAATATCCTTCACAAACAAATCAAAGTTTGGATTGTAGCCTACTGGCAGATCCACAGGAACTGAAATCGTCTCATGGTCCTTTTTCCTTTCCTCCCTATGAATATATACAGGCAATCAATCCATGGCTGAAATACAGCTTGCTAGTGAAAATGCATGTATCTATCCTCTTTGTACCACAAGGGTTCTACGCTGCTTGAAATTTCCTGCTGCTGAGCAGATTATTTTAATCACAGGTGTCCCGTGTAGCAGCTCTGAGTAGCTGTCTAGATCCAGAGTTCAGAACTAATTATATGCTAGGAAGACAGCCTTGTTCTGAACAAAACCTGCTTTTCATCATGCTGCCAGATCAGGAGCTCACACCCATACCACATGCTGTGCAAAGCTTAATAATCATGGCTGAGTAGGAGATGACAGGTGTTGGCTGATAAAGCCAGAGTTTTACTGTGAAAAAGTTAGGGAGCTGCACAGGGAGCTCCTATTCTGTTTCCTTCAATGAGATGGTCAAATACTAGAAAGTTTTTTTTTCCTTTAAATATATAGCAAGTTTATTGGGCTTGTACTTAATTTTATCTACTTATTAATATGTTATTGTAACTCACTGTGAAAGAGGGAAACTGTCTATGATAAATGTATTTGGTCTGTTGATTTTTCTGTTTTTCCCCCTCATGAGTTGAAGGGAGTTACAGCCTTCTAAGACACAAAGGCAGACTTAACAAGCCATTTACTATGACTTGGTTGAGTGTCTGTCATTCCTTCAGCCCTCTGGGGCTTTTTTTTGTTGTTTTGTTTGGTTGGTTGGTTTTTTGGTTTTTTTGTTTGGTTTTTTTTTTTTTTAATACATATCAGCACAGCACTCTCTGTCCCATAAATTCCTCCCTTGCAGTCCATTCCACACATCCATGGTTTTGCATGTATTCTCATTTCTCCATTTTACTCCACTTCTCTGTGCACCATTGTCAGGTTTTTGTGTAATTTTCTTTTCCTCCTATTCCTGGGTCCTGTCCTAATGGGTAATCCCCATTCTTTCCTTGGGGCAATTCTCAATATGCTCTTTACCCTGGCTCTGCATGCCTCCTTGTCCCACAATGTAATATTATTTTTCTTTTCGTCATTGTTGAAGGTATTGGTAGGAGGACGGGCAAAGAGGAAAGCAGTTTTATTCCAGAAGATTATGTTAGTTTGTATCCCTGTGTGAAACTATGTACCTAGAGGTGACTGACACTGTGACACTTGCAGCTGTTAAGTTATGAGTTCTTCCTCCAGTCTGGTTTCCTCCAATGATCAACTGGTTATATCCACTGACTCCTAAAGTATTCCTTGAAATTTCAAAAATGAACAATCAAACCCCCAAAATCCCAGAGGTGGTATTTCAGTCTTTTTGCATTATAACTGTTTTTGTCTGGCAATTCAGATAAGTGGAATATAAGACCATGCAGACTTACTTCCCCTCAAAAAATACAGCTACATTTGTATATGCATACAATGTTTAAATTTACTGTGCATTTAATGGTAGCAGAAGTAATTACTAAAGCTAGTGATTGAAATATTAGCCAATACAGCAAAGAGATAACCTAAACTGAGAGTCTTGTGGTTAAATTAATGTAATGACCCTCTCATAAGAAGCCATGAAGCACAAAAATTCTTCTCTGTACTATCCTTTTCTAAAAAATAGTTATCCTGCTGGCTAACTTAAGAAAAATTGTGCAGTTACAGCCACTAATACAATCTACTGATTCTGCTGGTTTGCTTGCATTTTCTCATATAAGCCAAACTGCTGTGGTTCATAATCAAGACTAAATGGATATGTGAGGATTAAATCCTCTGTTGTTATTGATTACTAGTTGTTGCAAATGAGTGGTTAGGTCACTTAAATAATCACTACCACAGATATTTGCAAGTAGTGTTTTTAATAGAAATTTATGAAAGGGTGATTTAACAGAGTTCAATGACAAGGTTCACTCTTTTACTTATTAAATGAATGGAATATAAGGAGAGAGAGAGAGGGGAATACAAAGCAGGGGGCAGGGGTGGTAAAGGAGGCTCTCCCATTGAGTCACAAAGTTCAGAATGGACCCCCTTGCTTTCTAAGCTCCTTCTCAGAGAGGAGCCTAGGTGAGGCTGGATCCAATCCTAGTCTCAGACTTGGTCAACAGTTTATGTCTAAGGATTATATGTATTTAGCAGCAACTTAGGTTTATTCACAATAAGGAGAGAATCACAAGAATTTAGTGGTAACTAATCATTGGTTACTCCAGCATCTACAAAGTGATTAACTAAAGCTTACTACAGTATTTGTATAATACACACACACAATAGGCCTAATAGAAGAACACCTCTTAAAATCCCTCACAAGTTTGATATGCACAGATAAAGATAGCCATCAAAAATTCCCCTCGAGTTCAGTGAAATACTCACTTCAATGATTGTCTCAATAAGGGAAGCATTAAACCTCAAGGAGTGAAGGGCACTGGAGATCAGCCCAGGTCCTGTTGCCAGGCCTCCATATGCAAACTTAAGAGTTCACAGCTCTGAGAGACATCCCACTCAGAGTAGGATACTGGTACAGCCCACTGCAGTCCAGAAGAGCTCAAAGGGTCTCCTGTGGTACCACTGTTTATAGGGTTGTGAGATGATTGACTTTGGGCATCAGTAAATTTCCATTCTGGCCACAGCTGCAGTCAGTTATTGCTGAGTTCTCATTAATCTCAGCAAGGCAGGTACAATCCTCCTGTACCAATCCACCTGAGTTACAATCCACAATGAGGTGTTCCCAAGCTGTTAAGGAGTAACTGATTATGCCAGGTGGGATCGAGGCATTCTTGTTCCCCAGCTCAACCATGCAAGAGTGCCTGGTATGACCAAGGGGCGCCTGGTCACCAGACTCATTGCTCAGAGGCCAAGCCTTGGCAGGGGTCCCTGTGGTCATAAGGTGGTTGAGAGGAAGCTGGCGGGGGATGCACCACCACACCAGGCTGGTCTTTGTCTGTTAGAGAGACCATTACTTTAAACAAAACACCTCATCTATGAAAATCTTTTAGTTCAGTTTAATATTATTGTTATTTGTGAAATTGCCAATAGTTTGCTTGGGACTATTCAAGAGACAACATACAAGACATGCTGCCTGAAAAAACTCACAGTGTAAACAAGATAAGATGTCTCCCTATTCAGCATATGATTACTTAATTTCATTTTAGATTTTCTCCTGAGCTTAGCAAAATGGTTATTAATTATATAGGAGTTGCCTTGCTGTTGGTTATGATTGCTTACTTTATTTACCACTTTTACTCACCAAATATCAGCTCAAGCAAGCTGCCAGGCATTTGTGGGTTACAGCTGACAGAAAGACCCATTCTGTAGCATTTTTTGGAAGTCCTTACATTGGTTTTAGAGTGACATTTTGGAATTTGCTTATCTATCTTGCTTTTCCATCTCTCCTGATAAGGAAGATTATGATAGGAAAACCATTAATGTTTCCTTTTGCACAAAGTACTGCAGACTGGGTCACTGCCCTCTTTTTTTCAAGTAAAATCAAGAAATGATGTGGTTTTCTTTTTCCTTTCATTTTTTTCTCCTGCTTTCTTAAACTCCGTATTTTTCCCTTTTCTGATGGTTAGAGCAGATTAGCATTTCCTTTCCCTTGTTCTAGCACTTAGCACTAGCTCTTCATCGGGCAGAAGTCACTAAGCCCCTTCTGGGTACAAGACAGGTTACCTCTTCCAAAACCTACTGATGTCTAAGTTTGCACACTCACTTTAAAGGCTGTTTTACACCAGCAGTTCTTTCTATTCTCTCATCCTTTCAGTTACCGTGGTGATTTTGTATGTTGTGTTATATATTAGTGCATGGAAATGTCATCCTTAATGAAGTCAAGTTCCAAAAAGGGAGGGGGGAAGAAGGTGGATGACATGCCAAGACCAAGCTGAAGTTATTACTACCTCAGCATTTACAGAAACATATGAACTTAATTCAGATAAGGGACCTGTAAGACACGTTATTTTCCTGCATTTAAAAGTAGCAAGTTTTCTTCTAGCTCTAATACTTTATACAGGGAATGTGATACAAGGAATGGAAATAGATTAAAACAAAAAAATTACCTTCTTGGGCTTGAAACCTCAAAGACCATTCTCAAGCTTTTTCTTTTTTTTTTCTCCTTCAATTATTTTGTGTGCGTGCATGTATGTTTTTATTGTTACTATGAAAACTTCAGCACACAAAGAGCAGCCCTTTCAATAACCTCAGAGCAAGCATTTTCTGAAGAGTTTTCAGAATAAAATAAAATAGAAGGAATCAAAAGAGAGGACTGAAATCTGTCAGATAGAAAAATTCTAGTTGGCATGATTCCCTTTTTACATAAATAGGCAGGTATCTGAAAGCAGGCCCACCATTAACAGCTGGTGCAAACCTGTATCCCATTATATTGTTTACAGAATACCAATAAACTCAGATTGATAATTGTTAAATACAGACAGGATACAAAGTTGCTGGAGACTAGAGTTGCTCTGTGATAAAAATTGAATCTTCCAAGCCTTGAGGCTGTAGTCGCTTGTTATGGATGCACTGATGTGTATTGGATGCCTAGATGTGTATTTTTTTTAACAAAAGTATAAGCAAAGATACCAATCACCTGTAAATTGCACTAGGATTGAATAACTTAGAAGTTCTAAAAGCAGGCAGCATGTTTAGATGTCTTAAACTTGTATTTGAAGAACCAGCTTTTAGGTTGCAAGCTTGAAAATTCTGACTATGAACAATGTAAGATCTGTAATATGATTAGGTTATACACTGAACTCGATGGATTACAAAAGGAAAAATGCTTACTTATGTAAAATTGCTATCTAAACATAGCTATCCCCAGTTTATTAGGCAGCCAACACATTATTATTTTAACAAACAGAGGCAAGACTGATTGGAGCCTTCCATATACAAATACGTAATGAAGGGATTAGTAGACTTAACCTATGGTTCAATGTAGGACATGCACTGGATTAGGTGCAGGAGATTTTAGACTCTCTGGTAAACAGTGTTTGAAGATGAATGTAGCCAGTTTGTTGTATGTTAAATTTTACTGTGTTTTAGCTGGAAGAAACTCTTCTGACTGCGCATTCCTGACAAGGCTCATATGTTCCATGATCTGTGTCTTCCCATTTTTGCCAAGCACACAGAACATCATCCCTGGGGAGAACGAGTGAAATGTAGGTCAACTGCTGGGTTATCTTGCCTTGTGACTGAGGGAAAGCTCTGAAAGAGTATGGGAGTGGGATGGGAAGGGTGCAAAGGGAGGACAGAATCTGATGGCCAGCTTTCTCACCCTGTCTGTTAAGGCAGCATGGAGAATGTCTCCCTAATACCACTGCAGTATGTATTCTGGAAAGCTCTCTGCAGGCAAGAGCTTGACCAAAGAACATTTCAGTAAAAATTAATCTTCACTGAGTTCAGATGCCAATGAAAAATGTCTTTCAGCATGCCCTGTCAAAACAACTCACTTGTTTTGAAAAATTGGAAGAGAGGGCAACAGGCAGGATAAAAATGAGGAAGCAAATCTTCACATGCAAAATAAAAATAAATAAATAAATAAAAAGGAAACATTGAGTATAAGGGGGGTTTTTTTGCACATGCCTGCCTTTAACTCAGAGCATCTTCTTGGACATCAAGCATTCTGGTCCTCCAGTACAACAGAAGTGAGAGTAGCAATGGTTCAAATGGTTTGCACCCCAGAGCACTGTGGCTGGAAGTGCTACACACAAATTGAGTGGCTTCTCATCTCATACTAGTCTCTCAAGAATAGCCTCTACCCTCCTGATCTGCAACTGAATGGTGAAAGTACGTACTAGCGTCAATCTTAGTAATGAAAAAAAGAAGTTGACTTCTTTGACTTCAATTCCCTTACTTCGAACAATTCTTCTTATTCTTTTTGCATCACTTTTTCAATGCATTTAAAAAATTAATTGGCTTCACTGTTGTGTGCTCTATGTCAGGAAGAGCTCCTAAACTATTGTTGGTGCTAGGGACCTGTAGATAAGAACTGCTTCTTCCTTATCTCAGAAAGCTTATATTGAAGAGTTGGATAAAATATTGTTTAGATACATGGAAGAACATAAAGCTACTTTTATGAGACCTATTACGTAGGTAGTGATCTAATCAGGAAAATAGGAAATTCTGTCAAATCTAGCTTGGATTCTGAAGAATAAAATAAACTTTAGAACTGTAATGAATAAAAATGGAGAAAATTATGGCAGGTATGTAAAATATCAATGTCAGTCCTTTCAGAATGAGGCAGTAACCCAAAAACTAAATATTATTAAGAAAATTAAGATTATTATTAAGAATTGCACACTGTCCACCCAACCTCTCAATTTTTCATTATTTTGCTGTTCTAGCTCAATCCTTTCCTTATACTGCATTTAGTTCTATTTTTATGCCATTTTGCATACTTAAGTATGTGTGCTGTGAATGCAATTATCTTCTAGCATGCAGGGGTGCTTTTGTGTGCATATTTTGTGGCTATAACTGGGAGTCCAAGTTTACAAAATCCAGCTTCAAATGTCTGATTGGTAACATTAAGGAAAACATTGCCAGATGGCCTTTTTGAATTGGTCACCATGAGAGTAAAATGATGATTGCCCCTCTCTCAACTTCTCTCTCATCCTGCTTTCATATAAAATGAATAATGAGTCTTCACACCAGTTTTCATGCCAAAATAAACTACCTATAATTAATGCAGCTAACCAGTTCAGAAGCTAAAATAAAACAGTTTACTGGCTATAATCGGCTACCACATGGCATATATGTTATGCTCCATATTGCTCTAATATATTTTTATACTTTTATCATTTCATTCTCTGTAGTTTTCAACTTAATAAATCCACATTGATGAAAATTTGATCAGTCAATATGCTCCATGGATAATTACAGAGACTAAAGCTTACCATTCAGCAGCAGCAATGCACACAAATCTTAATGACACTCTGAGATAACCATTTTATAGTATCTCTCATATGTAGAAATGTAAGTGCTTGAAAAAGGAGCTTTGCACTTCATAGCCAAGGGAACAGTAGACAGCCCCAATGCTGCATAATGCTCTAAGAAAATTTTTCTTTACATGTAAAAAAAATTGGAAATATTTCTGAAAAGACAACAAGAATGAATCTAGGATCTGGAAAGTATGCCTTGTAGTGATAAACTAAAGAAGTTCAGTCTCCTTGGATTAGCCAAGAAGAAATTCAGAAAGAGAAGAAATTTCTTGGTTACAGTTTTAAAATGCCTACATGAGTAAGGATTTATGATAGCAAACATCACTTTATTTTACCATAAAAAGGCATAACAAGACCAATGTTTGGAGATGCATTCAAACAAGAAATTAGATGTCGATTTTAGATAGTGTGAGTTATTTAACTATGCAAATAACATGATTAGAATTGGTATCTTTCTAAAAAGATACTACTTGCCTCCTATTCAAACAGAGAAACAATGAAGAAAATACTGATCTGCATGTACCATGACACAGGAAGTTCTAATTGCCTTTTGGACTAAAAATTCTCAGACTTTCCCTTTATCTATAGCATTTCCCTGCAATGCAACCTGCCCAAAGTGATTGGACTGTATACTACCTGTAGGGATTTACATTCAGGCTAGAGTGTAAGTGTTTAGTGTCATCTTTCTAAAACACCAGAATTAAGGGGTGTAAGTGTTCATTGTCTAATTACAGGGGTAAGCTATGAGCCTGTGCTTGCAGGAGGTCCAAGACCTTTGCTTCCATCAGGTATGAAGTACCATCTGAAGAAGACTTATCTTTCAAAGTAAGTTTCCCCCCCGCCTTTTTTTTTCGTTTTTTAAGCATTAGATGTCTTATCCAAGAGTAGTTAACTTTCCTCTTTACCCCTCCATTGAAATGGCATTTGATTTCTCTGTCAATATACTAAAGCTGTCTCTACACTGCAAGGTGAAGTGTTGGCTCAGGCTTTGTACTCTGTAATTCCTGTGCTTCCAAGCAAATTGTACTTGAGCTTTAGAGGGTAACTGTGCTGCTTAAAAAGACCTGAGCTTTGGATACCTGCTTCTGACAGTGACTCTGGAGAATAAAGTTTCTTTGTCAGCTTTTGCCTAATGGTAAGATTTAATCTAAAAAACATAAAAGCAGCAGCAATAACAAAAAAAGTCACTGAGCTCTCTTCATTCAAATGTACTTATTGCAAATAAAGATTTTCTTTTGGTCACATACTCTTTAAAGAAACTATGTTGAAAGAAACACTTCTATTAGGAAAAAAAAAAGAAAAAAAAAGAAAAAACCAAAGAGCATTAGAAATCCAATGAATTTCAGCCAGGGGCTGACTCCTGATGCTTCCTTTTTTAAATTTATTGTACATAACCAACCAAAAACATCACACAATGTTGAAATGGTCACAGAACTTAATCCTGCTAAATTTTAACATGGAATGTTAAAGCCATGTGTAGAGAAAATAAAATATATTGTCTACCATAAAATATTTTCAGACTACTATATGCAGACTTGTAACTAGGGATTGTATTATTTTATAGGGTTGTTTTAATCATCATGAGTAACCCTAAATGGACATTTTTTTTCTACTTGCTGGGCTGTTTTAATGGATATAGGCCAGAAGAGCTGACGCATGCTAGTAGGAGAAGAAATGTAGATTTTTTTGGCCACAGGTTTGTCTTTTGCAATGGAAACATTACTAATGAACTCAGTGGAATCAGAGCATGACCAGGTAATGACCTGCAACCAAACTAACTTAATCTGGCAAACCCAGGGCACTTGGAACTTCAGCAGCTGTACAGGTAGGAACAGGAGGAAGGGTGGGAAAGGAAAGCACAGAAGGAAAGTGGAAAGACTGAATTCCAGCACATGTGAAAGGGGTGCAGGGAGTCAACAAGTCAAAGTGTAGGAGGGCGGCTGGCCCATACCGTTTGGTTTTGGGATTTTTGTTGGGGGCGGTAGGGGGTGATGTTGATCCCTTTCACAGATTTTCCCTTTCTTTGCACTCTCTTCGTCTTGGCACAAATGGAATAAACTGTATTTTATAATGCCTTCTGTACAGGGATGGCAAAATGCCTGACAGCTAATAATTAATTTGACCTCACAATAACCCTGTGAGAAAGAGAAGCATTATTTACAGATGAGGCTCAGAGAGGTTAAGTGTCTTGATCAAGGTCACAAGGACATCTGTGGCAGAGCTGGGAATTGTACCCAAGGCTCCTGGCTCTAAACCCTGTGTCTCAGCCACAACGCCATCTTCTCTTCCATACATTATATGTCTTGTATTATGTGCACTGCCACTTCTCCCTGACAGGTGTGTAAACAGCAGCATGATATGATGTCTCTAGATGCTTCTATGTGACTTTTAATTCAGTGTAATCTATGAAAAAACATGTTGCAGTTTGAAGAGTTAAATAGATTAAACTGACCCCCAAAAAAGTGCACACCCTTTAACCACTCTTTTTAGTACATCCAAAGAGTATTACTGCTCATGCCAAAATCACATAAATTCCAAAGTTTTTGCATTTTTGAACCACCTCATTTATGCTCCCAAGGAATGTGCTGGCCAAAATATAGGAATGTGACATTCTTTCTTTCTTTATTCTTCCTCCCTCCTTTTTTTTTTTCCGTTGGTTATTCATGTGCTAGATAGACATCAAAAGCAAAAAAGGAAGGGTGAGGAGGTTAAATTCAGCCTTCCAAAAGTCTGAATGTTTGTTCAGATTTTATTTCCAAGTTAACCAAACTCCCCATTGCTTAAAAATATCTGTACTGGAAATCCCATGAGAAAAAAAGTTACTTGTAAAAATGCTCATGCAGTCTTCTTCCATTCCCACTGGAAATAATATTAATGTTTTCTTAGTCATAGTATTTTTGCACTGTCTATTCTGGTCCCAGACTGAGGAATTAGTGCAGATATGCATGAAACTGAAGAAAAAATGAAATTAACTGTACGCATTCAATTATCATAAAATCTCCATCTGCTTTTTTAGTGAAGTTTTGTGCTGATGCCTATGTTATCTGAACTATTTCATCCATCTGTCATATTTGTCCACGTTGTCGAGATCTGTCTCTCTCATTTGGATGCTGGTAAAACTTGAGGCTTTAAATTCTTTGCAGATTAAAGAAAATGAAGAAAACCTCTGTAAAACAGGGTTGACTGATTGACTAGACTTGATTTTGGCTTCTGTATCAAACTAGAATTTCCACATAAAAGGATTTAAATGTCTTTTATACTTTTGTGATTTGGTGTGCTTTTAACACTAAGTTCTCCCCACCATTTTTAGCATACTTCTCTTAATCTTTTGATGTATACGATACATCTTTTAGTGTTCCTCTCTGTAGATATTTTAATAGGGCTTAAGCTTGCATAAAAAAAACTTACACAAAAAGGCCAAAATACAGCAATTCAGAAGGTCTTTTAGTTCACAGTAGATTGTGTTTTAGTCTCAGCAGATTGTGATTTTGCAAGCCTGTGTGCCATGTCCAAAGCAGAATGGTCTGGTAAGAGTCACTAAACACAATAGCTGTTTTGCTCCACTCCTGGCCATCACCCTTCTAAGAACAGTCAGTGATGTTGCTCAGTCAACCTCAGGAGTCCAGGGTGTGAGCCTTTCTTGTCCAATTACTTATGGTCCTGGCATGAATTATGTAGGCAGAAAGCTGCAAGGAGATAATTCAAGCCTTTAGACTGGGCTATTTTTGGAATATGCATTTATATCTGTTTTCTGGATTAACTAAAACACTATCAGCAACAGGATTACTTATGTTACTGAAGAAAATGTTACTATAGTAATACCCTTAAGATTGAAACATGGGAAAGACTGAATCAGCAATAGTTGTATATAAACTGTTTCTGAATGTGTCAGTTTTCTAGTCAGGCTGTATCATTGGGTTACACTGTTTTCTGACATCCCACTCATTTTTTTCATCTTTGTTTTCAAATCTTTGCAAAGCCTCCTTGCTACCTGTGTTGACTTCTAGGTTTATTTGGATAGGCTCAGAATGTCTTTAAGTGGCCATTCTGGTTTCTTTATGTAGAGAGTTACCCTTCACCATATATCTAATTTCTTAAATGTATAGTTTCTTTCTCACATGGATTCTACCAACTATAAAAGATTAATTTTTGTATCTTTTCCTCCATCAAATACCTTTATCAGGAATATTCTGTTATTGAAGTTTCAATGCTCTCTATCTACACTCTTTTCTAATTTCACACATTTTTAAAGTTCTGCTGTGGCATTTAAGTCTGCATACTCTGAAACCCCAAATCAAAGAAACACCCAAGGCTCTTCTTAAGCACATGCGAACAAAGATGGAGGTGAATTTACGTTTATCCTAACATAGTATCAGAACATGGACATTCCTTGAATCTTAATATTTAAAACTTTGAAGATCTTAACCAGATTGTAATTTCTCTGAAACAGCAGCTTTTTTCTTGGTTTGAGTCTGTAAAATGGTATATACATTTATAGTAAGAAGATAGATAACTCAGAACAGCTGAATCTAACCTTCCCAGTATAGTTTTCATGTTTAAGTTATTCTTTATATACAGCTGAGGAATAGAATTATTTTTGTCTCTGTTTGAAATCAACCAAATTAGAGAACTGTTACTTGTTCTAGTGACTCGTAATTATTAATTTATAACCTAATATGTGTTGCTAAAAATGTGTTGCTAAAAATTTCTTAATCTTTCATGAGATATACAAAGCAACTAAACATTTACATCCATAAAATATACTTCAGTAAGTACATTTTAAGGTAGTTCAGCACATGAGGAGAAAAAAAAAAAAAAAGACAAGGAAAACAATAAAGTGACATATCACTTAGTTTAATTGTAGATAACCACGTCCAGTGATTATGTTGTTGCTTAAGGTCTGACTAAAGCTGAGTGCTATGGAGCCTTTGCATTAGCCTCAATAGGTTTTGGCTGGGCTGAAACTTTAAATTCTGAACCCATTTGTTAATCAGCGAAGTATTGACTCAGGCTAACAAATCATGTAAATTCTCAATTTTAATGGCCTACAGAAGTTCATTATATGTTCCATTTCAATATTTTAACTCACATATGGATATATTTGTTTTCCTTTTTGGATCTTTTGTGTGGTAGGATAGGTGCATTGGCTTCAGAGCTTTCACCAAAGTCCAAAATATGCAGCTGTTCACTGGCATCTAGTCAAGCTCTGACTGACACTGTACTTGGCTATGGATTTCAAACGTGGCCTGGTGCCTGGGATATTTTTAACCATGTAAGGGAATGGCATAAACTGTAGCATAGACTTGATGTTTTCCATTCTAGCCATCCACCAAGAAACAGAGGAAACAAGTAGTTCCCTTGCCCTGGTTACAAACCTGCCTGAGAGCTCTGCCACTTGAAAGCTGCCACTAAACCCACTGCTTCTGATATCTGCGATGCTGCTTAATGAACCTTCACTTGTAGGCCATGCTCACCTTCCCAGCTTCAGCTTCACAAGCAAAATGGGGGGACTTTGTTCTCAGTTGGCCAAATTAGTGATGGTGCAGACCCTTAAATACTGAAAGCTGTCTTTAGGCACAGGAGCTTTAAAGAAAAAACAGGACCAATATTTCAGTTTGTGGCAAGTAGACAGAATGGCATGTGTCAAAACTGAAAGCAGGAGTTCAGTTTATTCTGTCTGTATTAAATGTGATGGTCTTAAGAAAATGGAACAACAAGATGGGAATAGATGATGATGAAAATCACATACATACTTAAAAGACTGGTTAAATGATTCAAAACCAGCTCATCTTTGGTGAGACATTTGTGTGATTGTGTTGACATAGTCATTACATTAACATTGGCAATGGACTGTGGCCCAATGACTAACAAAGTCAGAGCAAGCAGCCTGTTTGTGCAAAGAGTTTCATTCAGGTCGGGAGCTGGCAGAATTTTCTCTCAACACCCTTTGGTGATGGAAAATTGCAGCTACTCCAGTTGCCCTTCCTTCTGCTTCTTTGTGAGGGAGAGAGCTTTGGGAGGTGGACATCCATATTCTCAGACTCAGTGGTCAGCTATATTCCTGTATTGATTTTATTAGGGCTTTGTTCATACTGTAATGAATCAAGGTCCAATATATCCCTGCTCCAAGAGGTGCTTTTTCCTTCCTACAATGCAGCATTCATGCTCTTCTCAGTTTTCACTTGAATCAGATGTTTGGGTGAATCAATACAGTAGAGCAATATTTTCAAAATTAAGACTTGACTGATTGAAAACAAGTAAGTTCCTGAGTGCCAAAAAGGCAAAACCCCAACTAAATATCAACAATTACTGTGTCTGCATAAAGTGATTTACTCACAGTATGTTGAAGCAGAGATGTTAAGCGATCCATGCTTATCCTTTAAAATAAAATAAATTAAAATAAAATTAAAACAAAACAAAAAACAAAATACAACAACAACAACAAAACAAACAACACCTACACACATTCATTTTTCTTTAAAAACACAACCTAACTCTTTGGTATCAACTTATCAGACTAAAAGGAAAGTTCGTAATACCTTCAACACCCAGGTTCTGATGAAAACTGAATAAGTTAATTGTAAAGCCTGAACAGGCCTCTTTTTTAAAATCTTCTCCAGAGTACACAGGGACTTAGCAGGATAGGCATGCAAGGAAAGCTAATCATGAAATAAGCATAAGCATAAGCATGGTGAAACTTATTGAAACATGATAGTCTTATTCTTACTGACTGTTGCCATAGAACAAAAAGGTTGGTTCTATTTAAATTTAAACAAGTGACACATAACTAAAAGAAAATAATTTTATGTAGAAATACAAAGGAAGGCAGCAGTGAAGCAAAGTGGATGGCTAGGAAGCTATGAAGGAGGTTAAGACTATATAACAAGATGGAGTCCTAGATGTAGTCTACCCAAGGTGCCAACCTCGGGAAGTCCATGGTGGGATCAGGAGACACACCAGTGGATAAAACAAAAGGAAATTTCTCCTATCTTAGTTTCTAGCACACAAAGATCTGCTGTAGAGGTGTAGAACTGATGATGAAACAAGGAGCTGCAGTGGCGGATAAGAGGAATTAACTTTGTGTTTTTTCCAAGTTGTCTCTGAGATAAAAGTCCAGTTATCTTGTAGTAGGTAAGGAACAGTTATGAAAAATAAAAGTTTGTGAGATGCCCGTACAGACAGTTACATGGAAACTGTTTGTTTATTTTTTTTCCCTAATCCCCATTATTCTCCTTATTTATGAACCTCCCCAGACTGTTAAGGCTGGGGGAAGACCAAGTGATTATTTAGAAAGTGAAATATCATTTACATTGCATTTAACCAGTCAAGAATATCTGGGCCTTATTTCATTATCTGCACATTTATGAGTACTTATGTTTTTCAGGACTGTTCAGACTGCATAAAATTTCTTCATGAATGCTGAATGAGAGGATACAAGGAGGAACAGAAAAAAACGTTCTGATGTTCATAGAGTTTTACAAAGCACAAAGTTTAGGGGGTTTGGTATAATGTGAGCTATCCATAGCTCTTTACCCCACCTCTTTAGTTTAAGTAATAACTATTCAGTTATGAAACATCTCATTATGGCTTTGCAGAAATTACCTAAGATATGAGGCAGCAGCAGTGTTCATTGTGTCCCAGGGAATTAATTGGGCATGAGTATCTCCTAAGTGCTGTTGTACTGTAAACACTGTATGCTACTAGCAGAGATTAATCTACTTTGTTCTTACACACACACCTTTGAATGGATGACTCAGATTATTCATACTTTGTATTGCTTTGTTTAGTATTAATCCTTCCTTTTCTTATCTACCAGCTTCCTCATTGTTCTTATAATTTAAGACACATTATACCAAAGCTTCGGTATCAAGATCAGGGCCTTATTATGATGACCACAAAGCAAATACAGTTTTGGAATGGATTCCTCGCTGAAGAGCTAGGGTGATAAAAACCCTACAATGGACAATAGCGGAGAAGAAAATATACATGTAATAGATAACTGATGCATAAATAGGCATGTTTCCCTCATTGATTTTCTGTATCACAAATGCTCTAAGATCAGTTTTAACACAATGCCCCTAAAACTGTTATCAGTTTTCAGGAGGAGTCTTCCTAGAACACAGAGCAAAAATTGATATGATCTCAACTGTTATTTCTGTAACAAAATTCCAACCCCAAACCAATGCAATTTATATATCAATAACCTGAAGAACATGCTGCAAGTGATGTTTGAAAAGCATAGAACTGCCAGTGGCGGGGAGCCAGATAACGTCCTGCTTTGCTCTCTGAAGTCATTGTTGTGGCTAGGGTTTTTTGGTTTTGTTTTGCTGGTGACTTGGGGTTTTTTTCCCTTCTCACTGCTTGTTTGATTTGACAAAATGCTTTCAATGAATTTTAATTGGTTCTCACGTATTTTTGCCTGTTGGTATGTATGCCAGTATATCTCTATATCTAACATTTTGGGATTGTTTTCTTGGTGTTTTTTTTGGTTCATTTCTTGGTTTGTTTCTTCTTTTTATAATACCAGTTTAACCAGGGCAACTGGTGAAGTCTGAGTAAAGAAACACTCTAACACCATTTCAGAAACATCATGATCTACTTCTCCAAAAGCAATCAGCAGTGTTGGTCAGATGAGTGCAAATCATCAGTAGCACTGTACTGAGATTCCAAAATTTTCTTTCTCAGGGGAATACGCTGACTGTAGTAGTTTATTTGGGGCAATAAAGAAGCAGTAAAGACTTACTCAGGAAACCAGTCTGAATTGTATGAAAACCCAGTAAAAGCCCAGATAAACTGAGAAGTTCTTACAAAAGGACTCACATGCCATGGAAAGGAGGAAACATGGGTATGCATATTGAACCAAATATGTCTGAGTAATGACTGGAAAGGAAGGTGATTCCTGCTTATATAGTTACTCCACTTTCTTTCTGAATTAATGACTTCAAAAGGTGCAGAGGAGATACAAAAGCATATGGATCTTTCATGTATTTTTCCTATGACCTGATCTGAAAACTTTATATGGTCAAGCTGATTTTTTCACTCTAAATACTACATGACTGTTCTGAAATGATATGTTAGAAACATACTGTACCTATAACTAACTGTTTTTAAGAGCTGCTCTGTATCTAAATCTGAAGACTGAATGGCCAGGACCAGCATATAAGAAATCAATAGGTCATTGAGATACATGTAAGCAGACTGGCAGAGCACTTACTTAAACAAAAGAATTTCTTTGGAAGGCAATGCAGAGAATGTAATATGGGAAAATATTGTGAGCTATTATCAGACTGAAAGGAAAGAAATTGGAGCTTATGATTGTTCTTTGCAAGAACAGAACAAATGATGATTAAAAAAATATGATGATTTATCTTTTTTCATTCATTTTTTGGCTCTTCAAGGTAGAAGTCAGAAGCTGTAATGGAGTGTTGTTAACAAAAATATGTGTTGATGCAGAAGATTGAACTATTGTAGTCAATACAGAGAATCACACTGCCTGATTAAGTTGTAGATATATGTGCAGCATTCACTGAAATAATTAACTGGTACAAATGTAAGAAATGATGCATCAGCTCTCAACATGTGTTCAGTTGAGAGCCAGAAAAAACATGTTCATGCCAGTGTGAACCGTAGTTCAAAGAGCTGGAAAATTCAAAAGACTTTGCCTGAAAGTTTCCACTATTGTTTTTGCTAAAAATACTTTTATTTAAACTAGGAGTATACCTTATTATAAGGTACACCATTTCTTTTTTCTTTCTTTTGATTTGAGAAAGCAGATTTAAATGTCATATTCTTCTGTACAGCATTAATATGCAGTAAAATAGCCAGTTAGATAAAAGACCGTATTTGATGTCAATCTTTTCTCTTGAGTTTACTAGGCTATCTTTAAACCATTAAATATGTATTCACCCTCATTATTTTGAACCATATCTCAGCTATAGAAGCTAGATAGAAGGTCAACATGATTTCTAAATTAGCAAGAGCTTTTGCTGTTTTCAGAGAGGCTAAAAAAAGAGCTAAAACTGATTCCCCCGACAACCATAATCAAAGAAATCATGCTGAATTTTTGTGTTAAACTGCATGGCTCTCACTAAAGGCCATTAGTATCATAGTGGTAAATAAAGATTAATTTTTTTAATGTTTCCTTCAGAATATTCTCCAGTTATACTACAAGTACAACTGAAAGATGAACTTTCAGCTCTCATTCTTTTCTACACACAATTCTCTACCGAGTTTATTTGGCAAACATCTACATTTTGTAGGAAATAATCCAGATATGCAATGTACTCTATGTGTTTTCAAATACTGTCTTCCATGGACATCAGAAATTGAACTGTTTGATTAATATAGCTTAACATTCAGTGCACTCCACATGGTATGAATGGATTTAAAGGAGGTCTCAACAGAGGTGGAGATACTAACTTCTATGGATAGAATATATCTTTTTTTGCCCCTATTGTCCCTTATTGTCACCCTCATCTTTTAATGCCAGTTTTGGAAATTTTTTGTCCCATATTAGTAGTCTGAATTGAGAGAGCTTGAATTCTGGAAAAGGCAGTTCCTGTAGATGATAATGCATATAAGACAGGGGAGAAAACTGTGAAAAGATATTGAAAAGATTGCAATTCTCATTTACTGTGATTTTAGCTCCTTGCAAGGGTACAAACCAAATGTAACTGTATGGAATTCAGGGAAAACTTGAGAAGCTAAGGAAACTTGGAGGAAAAGTACCTTAATAGCAAGTAAAATAAAAAATATATTTCTCTGATTCCATGTGTGAATTCTTTGCACGACTGCATATGTGTGTCCATCCTTGTTTGCACACATATTTCTGTATGCATGGGTGCAAAAGAAGTCTAGCTCTATCAAAAGTGTGCTTTAGAATGAGTAACTCTTGTGCAACATTTCTTAAATTATATATTTTTAAACAACCTGTTTACCTTACGTTATTATGAAATTGTCTGAGAGTCAAACTTGTTGGGAAAATAATTTAAATACTGATCCAGGGTAACTGATTCAAACACCTAGAAAATGTGGAAAGGCCATTTTCTTTTAACTTTTCTTTTAGGATAAAGCTAGGAATAAACATTCATCTATGAAAAATAAAAAGTTTAAAATAAAACCAAACGCAATTAATTTCTGTAAACACCATAAAGCAGGATCCAAAACTTTAAAGTGTAAATCGCTGAATAACAAGGATTGTGCCGAGCTGGCTAAACACAGAAATATTTGAATTTCATACTTTCCAAATTTCCTTTCACTCCGAGTTCCAAATGGAACTTGAATCTTAAAAAACAGAAACTATTTTACAGCATTTTATTGTTGGAAGGTGATCAAGAGGATGTAGCCTAGCCTTAACAGGCTATGACTGGCACCTGAGGTTAGACCTTCAAAGAACAAACTATTGGCAATGACAGCAAGAACACAAAAGTGAAATGTCTAGGGTACAGGCTTTGGATTATAATTATTTCATAAGTATTTTATGTCCAAAAGGAAACAGAAGAAAAATAAAAAAAATGTACTTAGTGGACACTTTCACATGTATGGCATTTCCACTCAAAATCTGTATTTGCTTTCCCTCTTTTAGTCTTTTCTTTTTCTTCTTTTTTTTTTTTTTTTAAACTTAAAAGATTAGAGATGTTTCCAAACTTGGAAGTTTAAGGAAAAAATTATGCTGTTGACTTTTGTTTGCTTTCCTTAATTGCTTATGGCCTCAGAAAATAATGCATGTTTCCTTGATTTTGCATCTTTACTGAAGTGTTTATTTGCTTCTTCTCTATATATGATTGAAGCTTATTTCAGAAACAAATAAATTCAAAGAAAGATTCTCTTGTTTTACACAACTAGAATACATGTTCAGCAATGTACTAACTGTAGTTTGGCCAAGATCTACGGAAGACATTAAGGAACTCTCTTCTATTAATTATTCGTGTGTTATTTATGTTCCCATACAATTTCTGCTGACATTTCAGGGATGTGGTCAAGGTATACCACTACATTCATTTCAGTCATTTTGCTGCTCTTCCTCTTCTTTTTGTCATTTCTGCAGAACTTGTAGTGCAAGGATGACATGTGGAATTTGGTCTCTGAGTATGCTCCTGAAACAGTATGCTACTGAAACAGTGGGGATCCTCCTCTGGATGAAAAGCAGTGACAATCCAGAATAGAGCAGCTGCTTTAGTCTGAAAGGAGGGAGCGCTCTAGCCCATTGAGAGATAGAGATGGAAACAGTCTTGCATCAAAAAGGTGAATTACACCTTTTTGGCTTAGGCAGGTGATTTGGCCCTTGCCTTAGCAGTCACTCTTTTCCAGCATCTCAGCTGGGCAGCCTCAAGGTTAGAGGATGGTTGACATTTTTTGATTGCAAGGGCTGAAGGTGCAAAAGAAGGGACACTTTTGCTTGCTGTTTCCAGAAGAAAGTGTACTGTCAAAGTCAAGCTGAAACCTTGCAGCATACAGAGATAAGGGAAGACACAGTCCTGTGAGACTTGAAATGTGCGCATGTCTTTCCACACGAACATACCCACGAACACACTGTGACCAAAGTTCTCCTTGGATCCATGGAGCTTCCACCTGTTTGAGTAGTAGCTTTGAGGAGCTGCTTTAACTGCAGCTGATGCTAGGGTATTGTCAAAAGAGTGGAGGGAGGGAAAAGAAAAGGACCAAGTGTTAGAAGAAAGAAGGGAAAATAGTCAGCTGTTGTAGATATGAATCTCATGTTTCACACAGGACTTATTTCTGAACATCAACTAATCTAGAGTCTACTCTATTTCACATGTACCCACAATTTCCAAATGGCCAGGAGCTTTGCAGGGAGCTTCTGCTTGCTTAAGCTATAATTCATCAGACTACTTGTAATACAGAGCAGTGTAACATCCTCTGAGCTGGCTAAGGCACTTAAGTGACTGAGTCTACATTGCAGAAAGAGGTTCAGTCTCTCCTCTTCTGCCACTTCATGGCAAGGACTGAAAGTTCCAGCCACAGTGCAGTGAGAAACAGCTGAAAGGCAGGAACATCTGAAACCACTCCAGCTCTTTTCAAAATTATTATGTGCCTACGTCCTGAGAGAGCTGAACACGTGATGGCAGTAGGATGCTACAGCTGAGTGTGGGTGGCGGAAGTCCAGGACCATAACAACATGTGGCTGACTTCCTTGGCTATCTCTGGTAGTTTTATTGACTTGTAAAAAGGGGTTATTTGTAGAGATCCACCATCTTCTAGGAACTGCTTCTAGGTGTTAAAGGTCACAACAGGAAAAATTCACATTAAGTTCATCACAACCATGGAGACTTCTTTGTATGCTTGCCACCATGTCTAATTTACATTTGAGGCGGGGAGGAGAAACTCTTTCCACTGTAAATAATGTGAGGAATCTGGTCAGAAAGGATACCCGTATGTCCTCAAATGCCTGTGCAGCAAGCTAATCTTTGAAAAACTTCAGAACATAATGAATGAAAATTAGACTGGCTATACAAGGTCCTCTTTATTTTAAATCTTATCTGTGATAATTTCAGTGGTGCTTCTCAGTTCTCAGGGAAAGTGTTATGAGAAATTATGAAAAATCACCACTTAAAATACCTCCTCCCTCATGTGTTACAGCTTTCTTTGTCAGCCCTGAGGAGTCCTAGGCAATCTAATCTCACTTGATACAGCAGCCATTCTTTACACCTCATAATACTCATCTCTCTATCCTTTATCCTATAGTTCTACTATATAGAAAAGTTCACCTCTTTAGGGTAGAGTGAGCAACACTGCAGGGAACTTTTAACAAAAATTTTAAATGCTATCAAAATTTAAAGTATAAAATGACGGCTTACCATTCCAACTCACCCCAGCTGAAAACCAGCCTTATTTGTCTATAGGATTTCTTAATCTCTAAACCACTTAAGCAAACAGCTGGGAAGAGAGGAATCTTGTTCCATGCCTCCAGATTCAACATATTCAACATCAAGATGACTTTCAAAGATCAGACGTGGTGATTCTTTGCAACTAGCCTCCTGTCATTCAGTCTGTGGGCTTCTTAACTGTAGATTCCCCACGAAGTGCAGGTATACCGGTATTGCCTAAGTACAAAGGTAACGTCACATTTTCTCATGTTGCAAACTTTTTAGACTTTTATGAGTTAAAAATCTAAAAAGTTCTACCTAGTTACCTAAAAGTCCTCTGCAGATTTTTAATTACCCAAATGATTCTATCATATCATTAATTGTAGAATATACAGAAGAAGTATAAATTTTGAGGTAACAAAAAGAAGATATCAAGAAACATCTTGCTCTACAGAAGAATCTGAAAATCCTGAAAGACTGCAGGATTTCTAAATCTGAGTAACAAGTAGCAGGCAAATATTACCAGATAAGGTGGCTGATCTGTGACATTTCTGCTTGTTGCTGCCTCCAAACTGATAATATTGCTTCCATCATGCACAAATAAGCTCTAACCAGCGAGTTTTGATCCGAGACTTGGTATCCCATAAATCAGTCTATTGTAGCAATAAGCCCAAAGGAAGACTGTAGCACCCGTTATAAGGAACTGTTTTATTTCCTTCTAATGAACTCTACAATGTTATCAGCTCCTGTTAAATATCTGCCCAGGAGACAGTTGGATCATTCAGAATGGAGAAACAGGAGCTCCTGGTTACAATTTTTTTAAACTCTTGTGCAGACACATATATCATCCGTAAGATACATAAATTTTCTGGCCTAGGAAACAAGTAGTTCCTTGCGGACTGGCACTAAGGAAACTTGGTTTCCTATTAAAAAAAAGCCCAAGTAACACTTCCCCCATTTTCAAGGTTTCTCTCAAGTGTGTTCTCTGGTGCCTAGTAAAGGGGATGGACCTATGTTTGCAGTAGTTATAAGATGCTCCAACTCATGCCTTATTGCAGTCTTTCCCACAGTTACAGAATAACCAGTCTTGTTGCTCTCTGCCAGTTCATTTATGGACCAGCAACTTTAAGAGTTTCATTCTCTTCAGGGTTTCCACTGCTACCATTCTAATTTGGTTTAAAAATTGCCTAATATGTTTGAAATCCCTTTTTTTAAAAAGTTTTGGAAGGCAAACCAAGTGATCATACATGACTTGTTTCCACAAAACAACGGGATAAAAATAGCTTTCCTTTAAATTTTAATTTGTGTCATATGAGAACAAGGCCTGGTTGATAGTTACACAAAATAATTTTCAAACAAGCACAAGCACTCTGCTAGAGATTTTAGAACAAGTCAACAGCATATGGAAAGGTGTGATTGGGGTACTTTTAGATTTCAGAAAGCTTTTGAAAAGATCCTTCACTAAAGGGAGTTAAAAGGAACTGAATCACCACAGAATGGTATCTTCTTGTGGATTAACAACAGCAGAAAACAGGAAATAAACGGTAGGGTTAGAAAGGTTTGGTTTTACAATGAAAATGTTATCTGTGATATCCCCCAGGAATCACTGCTGAGACCTGGATACTTGAATTATACACACACAATCTGAAATACCAAGGTGACAGTCTTCAAGTCATGCAAATTATTCAAACCTGTCAAAAAAAACTGATCAAGAACTATCTCACAATAATGAATGACCATGCAAGGGAATGGCAGGTACAGCCTGATGGTGTTAAATGTAAAATAGGATCATAATCCTAATTATAGATTCCCAACAATGGGCTCTATATTACTTACTACCACTCAGGAAACAGACCTTGGTGTAACAACAATGATCTACCCACTTATTAAATATTGCCTGCAATGTTGCTCACTTTATCCCAGAGAGAGGAACTTTTCTTTATAGAAGAAGGATAAAGGATGCAGAGAAAAGATGATGACGTGACTACTCACACTCAAAAGAAATATGAAGATATTAATGTGATTAATGTATCTTTGTTGTTTGTCATGTCACTGGGACTCCTTAGAACGTTACTTGCCCAATTTCTTGGGCGAAACAAACTCTTATCTTCATTTTTAAAGCCAGACAAATGCATCTCTCTTTTCTTGGTAGCTTCTGGACTCCCATCTCTACTTACCACACCAAAAGTCACATTGGGATGAGAGAATATTCTGCCCCTCACCACAATCTAAATATTATGCTTGATGACTCTCAAATCTAGAATAGGATGTTTCCTCAGGGTAAGAGATTTTGCACCTTGCTTTAATAGATTTCATGATAGTTGACTGTGGAATGGATTACAAATGTGAGTTACATGCTTGGTATTTAAATGAATTGTACTTGGAATGACAGATTTAGCTACACTGGAAAGCTGTAAGTAATGTATTTAGTGCCTTTTTTGTCTTATTTTCATAAGACAGGGCATAATACAAGAGCGAGGAATAATCATATCAATAAACTATTTAAAATCCTAAATTTCCCTACATTTTTTTCCTGATAACTGATACAGCTCTTTCAGAAAAGTAAGATAGATTTTGTGTTTATGGTCCATAAGGTCCAATATGAATTTGAAGTTTCACACCCTGCCTTTCCCCACTGTTGTTATTGAGAATTTTACACAAAAGAAGAGATATAATACATTCTTTAGGCAACAATCAGATGCAACTGCTTACTTTGGTCTTTAGGGGTAGGCTTCTCACATAATTTTACATGTCTAAGCACAGTATATTCAGTAGGCAAAAGTTAGATACAAAGTTAGACACACTGGAGAAAGCTTTTTGTGACCTATTTTAGTTGTCTGCTTTTGGATGACATATATTGCTTCCTGGAAGTGTATCTTGCTCTCCAGTGACTATGAAGGGATAACTAATTCATAATTCACCATACCCAGCACAGCTTTCTACATTTGGTCAGAGGAATACCATCTTTATTGTGACAATACCAATCGCTGAGTGAAAAAAGCACTTCCCTTTTAAGTTCCTAGTTGTTCTGAACTTTGTTTTTTCTTTCTTTCCTTTCTTTTCTTTCTTTCTTTCTTTCTTTCTTTCTTTCTTTCTTTCTTTCTTTCTTTCTTTCTTTCTTTCTTCTCCATTTTCCTTCTTTTTTGTCTCATTTCTGGCATGTCATGTTATCAGAGAATATTGTACTGCTATTAAATAACAATTACAATTGTTTTCAATCCCCTTTCTCCTCCTCCTCATAATGCATGTGGTGGTCTAGAGCCAATTCATTTTCTTAATCAAAAATATTCTCCTCAAAGAAGACACTAAACTGAGATTTGCTTCTGGAATATAGCTGCTCTATCTAAACTCAATCAGAGTGTGATTTAAGCTTTATAAACAATTTAGTTGTGAACAACTAAACAAACATGTGATTTAAGCTTTATAAGCAATTTAGTTGTGCTGACTGGTTGGCCAAAAACTGGCCCATTGGATCTTGAACAATGTGCTTTGGTAAAGCTAAGCATGCTTTGGTAAAGCTAAGCATGCTTAATCTGACCATCCTTTACTGAGATTTACCGGATATCAAGGGCAAGCAACATTGCTTTGGAATAGAGAATGTAGAAATATTTGATGGACCTCACATGGAAACATAAAAATGTAATTACTTTTCTATATTCCTAAATGAAATTATTTGCTCAGTTAAGGCTAACTCGCTATTCACCATTTCACTTGCTATTTGTCTATATCCTTCACCATAATTTAAAGGGAGCATTACAACATCTAATTTTCAATGTCATTTTTGGAGCAAGATTCTTATTGCTCAACATTTCCTGTCATTATTACGGAAACTAGCTCTTGGCTCTAAGTATAGTACAAACACAAGAACCTTCCTGTTTTCTCTGCTGTGCCCATTGACCAGTGACAATATCCTCATTCCCAAGACTTGGTATAATACTCAGTATCTTAAGAGGAAGCAGCAAACATCTTATTGAAGCAGGTACTCATAGTATGTAAGAATCTCTATATCCTGACAGCTCCATATCCTTAGTAGTAAAGCTTACAATTTATTTATATGCATTTGCTGTTGGGATATTAAAGAAGTTTACTGAGGAAGAATATGAGAAGATTGAACATGGACACATACTGTAGTTTCTGAGGTACTGGGACAGCTGTATGGAAAATTAGGCAGGATGCATATACCTATAAGAATGACTAGGTGGTGAGGTTCAGAGACAGACAAGTATGTCAAAATTCCTACCCTCACTTGCAGGGTCTTGCTTTGCAAACTGAGATTTAGGAAACTATAGGAAGAACATCCCTAACATTATCAAGGCTTATTTAATTCACATAATAACCACCATAGTATTATCATGCTTTCAGTTATCAGCTTTCTAAAAAAAAAAAATCCAGCCCACATTCCCATTTGAATTTTTCATGACATTTTGGTTAGTATTTACAACCTTGCTTAATTGAAGAGGGTATCATAATTCAAACAGAATTTGGGCAGAATTGAGGTGTAAGGTAACCTAAACTCAGGCTTCTTCTAAAACCTGTAGTGTTCACCTACAACATCCAAATGCTTTAAATTCTGCAAGTAAGTTGTCAGGCGAGGCCTGGGAACTTATGTATCAGCAATAGGAAGTGAAGCCTAAATATTCAGCCATGAAGAACTGCTTAAATTACCCAACCAACTACATCATCTAGCAGTAGGGGGCTTTTTTTTTCCCACAGGGCCACATACTGGGTTTGATGGAGTCTGGTTGGATCTTCTCCAGCTTGAAGGAAGTAGGGTGGGACGGGGGGGATTTTCCCAGAGAAAAGAGTAATTATTTGGGTTATATACTGCGTTAAAAAAAAAGAGGTTGTTGGGAAATTTAGGCTTTTCCACCCTCACGAGGAGACAGCTTGCTCTCAGGGTTCCTATTCAGCCTGACTGTTGTGTAGCCAGTAGTTAACTTGGCAGACTGCCAAAGGTTTTGCTCATTATGCAAATACCAGGAAGGAAACGGGGATTTTCAGAGGGAGATGAGGATTTTTAAAAGAAAATGGGTATTCTTACATCTTGTCCGAATCCAGGCATCATTCTGTGGGACAAAAAGGAGGAACACCTCTGAATATTGGCTTTCTATCTGCCAGATTCTAAAGCTTCTTTACACATGGAGTGACAGAGTTTATTAAATAAGGTTTACTGGTATCTTTACACTGGGTTGTGCTAGAAAAACTAAATAATTATCATCTCTTTGTATGTATAATATAAGAGACTGTATTCAAGAGGATCAAATCAGCAAGAACTGTGGACAGTTTAGAAGCATTGCCAACTGTTGTGACAAAATTCTTGTGATATATGCGTTTTTTCTTACGCCTCATTGCTTGAACTCATCCTATTATGTGAGAATGTCAGCTTTTGTTTAAAAACAAATACATCTTGTCCTTGTAGCTAAAGAGATTAAGTAAAAAATATGGCATTCAAAAGGTCAACACAAAAGAAAAGAGAAGGCAAATTAAAGGCAAACATTTTTTATTCACTGAAACCCCATGATTATGAGGAAAGAGGTTGATTCACTATTTTTCAGTACTTACAGTTGACCATCCTGTTCTGACACAATGCATTACACATATTCAAATACAGTGCACAGGGTGGAAAGTTCAGAGCCTTTGCCTTTTGCTGAAAGGCACCAGCATGGATCAGAAAATTGTGCTTTATTTCTTTCTCTTTCATCAAAAATGGGGAAACAGGTTATATTACCGTGTTATTTTTCTTCTCTTTCATCTGTTTTTTGCCAGCTCTAGTGACATTCAGTTGGAAACCCAGCTTTGAGACTTGGCTTAGTTTACACTGCAAGAAAGAGTTAAAATGATTTTTTAAAACTCAGGGCTGAAATTTGTCCCTGTACAGATGGCAAACAAAAAGGTTTGTGAATCACTTGCATAGGACCTTGTGCAGGTGATAGCCTAATAAAAATGTTCCAAAGGAAAGGAATGGTAAAATCTTCCTGTGTTTAATGCAATTCAAAACACTCACAAGTATGTTTCTTAGTCATATTTGAAGACGCAGTTTTCAGGGAAGCACTGATCCAAAAAATTATGCTACATATTATAAGGTGAAGTAAGAGATTTGCCATTGATACTGGAGGGACAGAGTTTAGGGTCACTGTGCTTTCTCCACTTATGCCAGTGGAAAAGATTTCCTTGTTGCAGTTGGGCAGTATGAAGCAGGTGGTGTTTTCTTCCATTCTATTTCACAATAGAAACAGTGCACAGAAGTCAACTGGTTCAGAAGTTGGGTCCCCAGTAATCCACCTCCCATCTTTACTAAGACTACATAAATGTTTCTGATTTTCTTAAGGTTTAGCAGCTTCCAAAGAAAAAAATTAATAGTGACAACACTCATCAGAGATATCAGGAATACTGAAAGGGCTATAGGATTGTTCTTTTGCACCAATATTACAGGTTCAAGCCTAGAAGGAGGGGTTAAGGACAAGCGGGTGTTCATTTTATACTAGCTCTTATAATCCATCAATTATCCAGTTAAGAAACTGCCGCAAAGTATGTACTTTATATATTGCCATTGGGCATCTGCCAGTTAACATGGACCGTCTGAATAATAGTTCTAAGAATCACATGAAAGAAATCGGTAGGGGCCAAAATGTTGAAACTTTAATAATACCTTGGGTTCAGAACTGCCTTTGGCCTAACACCATGTACTGTATATTTGTTTTGAGAATTCATCACATTTTGAGTTTAATGACCAAATGAATATTAATTTTCCTTGGTGTACAGGCAAAATGTGGGGACGTTCTGCTCCCAAGTGTTCACTCGGTTTCCAGCAGCGTCCTATTACAGTCACAGAGCTAGACTTTGAGGAGTGATTAGAGGCAGGCACCTGAGTCCCCTGAGTGGGAGTTCAGCAGCCTGCATTAAGCCTGTCTGCAATACTGGAGCAGCTGAATTAGACATCTTAGAACAGGATCCAAAAATTACTAGGAGCCTGCCAGGAGGAATGAGCACTTTGAGCCACTGATGGCTAGCCAGTAATACTGAAGACGGGGTGGAGAGGCAACTCAGGATCCACAGCCTGGAGTGGGCAAGACCCCAGTTTTGTGGTTTTCAGTACTCACCTGGGAAGAGGGAATCTCAAATTGCAGTCCCAGGTCCAAGGACTGCTCAAGTATTTTATTCAATGTCTGTTTTATTGAAAGCACATAAAGAGTTGTAGACTCCTCCATCACCAGACACCTCACTGACCCAAGCCACCTTAACTTATTTTTTGCAAAGCAGAAAATCTTCCAAAGAAAGAATTGAAGAGTATTCCATTTATTTTACCTCCCTTCTCTTCTCCGGAGGATCACACCAAGCACATAGATGGTTAGGACACTCTGAAGTGCGGTGCAGGAGCAATGACACAGTCAACCACGCTGTGAGCCTCATGTCCTGTTTGTTACATTCTTCTTGTATCCTGCTTAAGATATGCAGGCAGGCTCACTGCTGCAAAAGGGCAGCAGAAGTCCCTACACCTGTGATTCTCAGCTACTTTGAGTTGCTGTGCTTTTTTGAAGTCATTGTCCCTGTTTCAAGCCTTCTTGCTGACACTGTGTATAGAGGTCTGATTTTTGGAAAGGAGTGGTAAGGGAGCAGCTAGTAAAAAATGTAAGAATGTCAGCCCTGGCCTCACATCTTCCACCAGTTGCGTCTGGCCACTTAGTGAACATGGCTGTCTTTCACACTCCTTCATTTACCATGTCTTAGCATATGTCTCCCTGTCTTCATTCAGCATGTCTCAATGTATGACTCCTTTATACTCCTGGTCCCCTTTCTCCATGAATTCTTTCTTACCCACTCTCCTGTCTCTTTTACAAACTCATGTCACATTTGCAGGGTGATCTGTGCTGAAGTCCCTTCTAAATACACTTTCCAGGAGTGTATTCTCACAAAAGAACAGCCTTACAGGTCAACCATTTTCTGGCCATTCAACTCAGGAACCAGCTATGAGGATAAGCAAGCTAGTGATACTTCAGGTCTGTAAGCATTTTCATTTTAAAATTTACGACCAGGGATTGCTTATAAAGAAAACCCACAAAAGTTTCTTCAAAACTATTCTGCCCTCCCAAAGGTGAACCAAAATGATCCCCAGAAGTTAAACCAAGGTCCAGCTAATACTGAGGAAAAGAAATACAAAGTTCCCTCACTAGCTACCAGCCAATATACCTACTACAGACCTCTAACCTCTGATGCGAAGCAACTAAATTTGAGTCAGTGCAGACACATACCTGCAGTATCACCTGCCTTTGCCATGTTAACCTCCAGCCTAATCTTTTGCACTGAGATATCTATAAAGCAGCTGTTCTGGCCTCTCCAGCAGCCAGTTAGCTGTCATTTGTGCAAGCTGCTCCATATTTTAACTTTGCTAGCAATCATAAATCATACAGGCCTTCTGTCACTGCCATAGGGAAAAAAGTTCAATTTTTCATCTACAGTTTTCATTTCCTACTTTTGCATTCTACCCAATTTCAATACTAGGCAAGAGACTAATCAGGGATTTTTAGTGGCAGTTGGTGCCAAATCACATAGCTTCTACCAATTACAATGAATCACTCAGTTTTAACAATCTCAGCTTTTGTTTCTAGTAAAGTTCACTTACTGATTCCTGAGTTGAAATGTTTGGAATGCAAAAGCTGAAAGGGAATGCTCAAATTCAAAGAAAAACTGTTTTTCTTGGATTCATAATAGTTATAGGAAATTAAAGTTTCCTACTGAAGCAGTTGACTAGATGTCACTAAACATAAGGCCTAAGCTACCTGACAACAGTCTTTGAAGTAAAATATTTTCTGTAGAAACAAAACAACAATGGCATAAAATATGAAAATTCCCTCTGAATTTGCATAACTATGCATTCCTTTCTATTTTTTATAAATAATCCCCTGTATCTTTTTACAGAAAATTTGAACCTACATTATAGTTGTCAGAAGAAATCTGACTTGGGAGTCTTTGGTGCAATTTTTCCAGCACGCCACGTCTTCAGTGTATCAGTTTTTCAACATATCAGTGATTCAACATGAACATTTCAGTTAAACAAGAACTCTAGCAGAGACTGAAGCTGATTAATAACCACAGATAAAAATTCACCTGCCCTTTTAAATCTGGCAGATAAACAACAGCCCCCTCGCAAAACAAGAAACTGCTGGACAATAAATGGTAAAGTGCACCTTCTCCCAGGAACCAGTTTTGCCCACTTCTCCTCAGGGAGAGGAGACAGATACTTTTTAATTTCACTTGCTGAAGCCTTGTAGGTGAAGTGCATAGTTTGGCACAATTGGCAGTCACTGAGAATAAGCCAAGACTGGAATAGCAAAGCTGTTGTGTAGGAAGTGCACTGGCAGAGGATGTGTGGAGAAAGCAGAATAATGGCAGGCTATGTTATACCCAGCTTTAACTAATTAATACACTGTCTTTTGCTATCAAGTTCAAGATGTACTCATTTAAAAAAAAAAAAAAATCATCACTTCATTTAAACAGGAGTATAGCACTTCTTACATAAGCAAAAAGTTTCCGTACACAAGGCTGACCAAGAGGTATTTTTGATTTAATGCCCCTCAAAAAATTTAAAAGAGGAAATATTTTTACATGTGTTTATTAGGCTTCAAATATTTTTCCTGAAGCAAACAGTATGCATTATTCATTAAAGTACTTTAAACAAATTGCAAAATGTTTTTTGTTTGCCTAGCTAAATATTAAGGCTCTCCAGTAATTTTTACCTGGTCCTCATACAGGGACATTTGCATTTACCCTTGACTAGGGAATAGGCAAAACTTCTATTTCTTCTACAATTAACCTGAATAGTTAGCACCTGAATAGGGTTAGTCTATGCCTTTGGACAGAAAAGCTATATTGTGTTTCTAGAGTTCTTGCCTGTAGCAGACACTTGCTGAGGGTAAATTCTGCTACCAGCTGCACGAGCCCTTCTCCTTGGCTTCAGCATAGGGGGAGTACGAGGGAGAGAAGACCTGTGATATTGCCCAAGGTATGCTGACTAACTCCTAAAGATCAACAGCAGGCAGCACATAACCACATGCCAGCACATGCAGCCCTGGTACCAAGCTGTAAGCTCTCTGACTTGGATTTCCGGGCCCCGGTCAAAAGAGTTTGTGATCAACATACCTTCAGTGCTTCCTTTGTAGTGACTCTCATATATCTATACATTCATACATACATACATGCACACACATATATATATGTAGATGTGTATCCATATGTGCGTGGGTGGGTATATAGATATATATGCACTTTTTTCTTTCATAGAAACAGAACCTGAAAGGACAATGTATATTAGGATTATGACTGTTGTCACAAGTATATTGTAAGGGAACTCATGGGTCAGATCTAGTCCTCCACTACGTACTAGGTCACACACTTCTTCCATCAGCCTCTGTACTCCCCAGTGCAGCTGTGGTCTGGAGGTTTTTGACCAGGTTAAAAGAGTGAAAACAATGTAGAAGAACTGAGAGAAATCTGGAGTGAGATCTTTATATTTTCATTGAGCTCTAGCAACTTTGAGTTTTCGCTGTTACCTTTCTACCCTCCCATTGCTGGTAGCCTGATTTTTTTCTTGGTCTTCACAGGTCTTTAAAGCAGAACTGATTGGGGACTTTTCCCAGGAGCATACCTTTAGAAATAATCAGCTATTGTAGCCAAACTGTTTTAATTAGAGTCCTATAGAAAGAGTCGAGATAGCTCATTTTTTATTGCAAAGTGTTCTTTGGGAGCTTAAAAAGTTGAAACAAGTTCTGCCTTTTTATACCAATTGAAGATTCATCCATAAAGTTACAAGGTTGAATAGACCTATGCCATTTTTACTTGAATCTACTACTTGATTTTGAGAAAACATTATTGAATGATGGAGAGAGGAGAGGAAAGGAAAAGAAAGGCTATTTTCTTCTTCTTTTAAAAGAAATCTCACTATTAAATACTGCAATATCCAAATCCCCAGCTGACTATCCCTCTAAATTCAGTCATGCTCCCAGGAACACAGTGTGGTTTAGAAAAAGACTCAGGATGCCAGAACCACAGCCAGAGTGCTGCGCCTGCCTTCCACAGGAGCATCGGACCAGGCAATCTGGACCATTTGCAGCAATGGTTTGGACTCCAGTGGCCATTCAGCAAGATTAAGGGTGTTCAAGGCACTGCTGGCCTGGTAGGGTTTATTTGTTTCACCCAAAGCCCTCTACTGCATTTCATTTGAGTGCTGCAGCCTCTCTTGTTTTCCTTCAGATAGCTTTTTCCCCCGCCCTTGCTACCTTCTTTGTGATGTGGCTTCGGTAGCAGTGGGTGAGTGACTTGATCCCACCAATTAGGTTTATTAGTAGTATTCCACATTTCCAAAGAAGTGATCCCAAAATAATTTTGCACTTTTCAAATGCTGAATTTCTCATTCAGGGACTGCATTTCTATAGCATCAAAGTGTTTCCCAGGATTGGAGTAAGTTTTTAAATTTTTTCCCAATTCTTTAATTTGCACTGACTTTAAGATGCGATAATTCCATCTATTTCAATGCTGAAGTATCTGCTTTGTAATGATTAAAAAAAGCAAAACCAGGTTCCCTGAATAATCACAAATTTAATCTTTGGTGAAGATCCAGGATTTAGAAGAAATGGAATGTTGGCCGACATGCACAGGCAACCTGACTCCTGTGCATAAAAGCCTAGCAGTTTGATTATGACGTTTATGTTTCATGTGTGCTGGTCTGCTCTTAACTGGCCATGTATCATTATATTTCTGAATTTCAGGCAAAATTCAATAATTATGCCTCTCTGAGATCTTGATCCTCTGCTCAACCTCAGGTTATTTTAGTTATCAAAAGATTACATTCCTTCACTGCCTTTGTTCAGCTGAAATTTATCTTATAATGTCCAGCAATGTCCAACAATTTGAGAACCATGAGACTTTCCTTTTAGCAGGAATCAAGTTCATTTAATGCTTGTCACAAAAGCAATTCAGATATTCTGTGGAATCTTTTTCCTAACCTACCACGAGTCCACAGGTTTATGCAGGTTTATACCTATGTGTCCACAGGTTTGACTGTGAGAACGACAAACTCCCAACCAACCCAAACTTGTGAGGAATTTGCTGCTCCAGCTGGATCCCTATAAGTCAATGGGGCCCAATGGGATTCATCATGGGTACTTAAAGAGCTGGCTGATGTCATAGCAAGACTCTCTCAATGATTTTTCAATGCTCTTGGGAATCTGGAGAGGTCCCAGTTGACTGGAAGCTGGCAAATGTTGTCCCAGTCTTCAAGAAGGGCAACAGGGATGACCGCAGTAACTACAGGCCTGTCACTCTCACCTCTGTGCCTGGCAAAATTATGGAGAAGATTATCCTGAGAGTTACTGAAAAATATCTGAAAGACAACACAGTCGTTGGCCCCAGCCAGCACGAGTTCACGAGAGGAAAGTCCTGCTTAACAAATTTAATTTCCTTCTATGACAAGGTTACCAGCTTAGTTGACCAAGGGAAGCCAGTCGATGCAATCTTTTTGGATTTCAGTAAAGCTTTCGATACTGTCTCTCACAGTATCCTCCTGGACAAAATGTCCAGCATACAGCTGGATAAACACATAATGCAATGGGTGAGCAATTGGCTGACGGGTCGGGCTCAGAGGGTTAGAGTAAATGAGGTTACATTGGGCTGGCAACCAGTCACTAGCAGGGTTCCGCAGGGATCCATCTTAGGACCAGTGCTCTTCAATATCTTCATAAATGACTTGGATGCAGGACTTGAAGGATTACTATCTAAGTTTGCTGATGACACAAAATTGGGAGGAGCCATTGACACTCTTGAGGGCAGAGAGGCCCTGCAGAGAGATCTGGACAAATGAGAGAGCTGGGCAATCACCAACCATATGAAGTTTAACAAGGTCATGTGCTGGATTTTGCACCTGGGACATGGCAACCCTGGATGTACACACAGACTGGGGAGCAAGAGGCTGGAGAGCCGCCCTGCAGAGAGAGATCTGGGGGTTCTGGTCGATGGCAAGTTGACCTCCTGGCAGCCAGGAGGGCCGGCCGTGTCCTGGGGTGCATCCAGCACTGTATTGCTAGCCGGTCAAGGGACGTGATTGTCCCACTCTACTCTGCACTGGCGCGGCCTCATCTTGAGTACTGTGTGCAGTTTTGGCCGCCACAGTACAAAAAGGATACGAAGCTACTAGAGAGTGTTCAGAGGAGAGTCACAAAGATGATGAAGCGTTTAGAGGGAAAGCCATACGAGGAGCAGCTGAAGTCACTTCATCTGTTCAGCCTGGAGAAGAAGAGACTGAGGGGAGACCTCATCATGGTCTACAGCTTCCTCACAAGGGGAAGAGGAGGGGCAGGCACTGATCTCTTCTCCCTGGCAACCAGTGATAGAACCCAAGGGAACGGCAGGAAGATATGCCAGGGGAGGTTTAGGTTGGACATTAGGAAAAGGTTCTTCACCCAGAGGGTGGTGGAGCACTGGAACAAGCTCCCCCAGGAGGTAGTCACGGCGTCAAGCCTGACAATATTTAAGAGGCATTTGGAGAACGCCCTCAGACATATGGTGTGAGTTTTAGAGTTGTCCTATGCAGGGACAGGAGTTGGACACAATGATCCTTGTGGGTTCTTTCCAACTCAGGACATTCTATGATTCTATGCCTAGAAACAGCAGTCTGTCCCCACACATTACACTCTGTGCACTACTGAAAAGTTTACCTGTATTAATTTCATCTTCATTTTTCCTTTCCACGTCTCTGAACTGATCTGTTTTCACAGCATTGCATTGGTTTGTGTTGTTATATGGACTACAATTAGGTTGATTTCCCTGGAGGTTTTAGAATATCCTTATCACAATAATCACAAAAGCCTCGTCCCATCCTTTTGTCTATATCTAGGTTACAGTTCCCATCCCTTGAGTCACCCTCAGAATTACTTACCCTTTATTTCTGGCAACTTCCTTCCACTTCTCAGCTCATACCTGTAATTGAGCTGATGACCTACTTTGCATTCCTCAGGGTTTTGTATTTTTTTTTTCTTTTGTGTCTTGTCAAAGTAGAGTTTAATCATAGCAGATTGTAATTGGTGCCTGTTTGTCTTTTGTTCTTCCTACACCTCTTTATCATCCTCGGAGACACATGTCTTCATGTGTTATTATTGTTTCACCAATTTTCACGCAACCTGTCTGTGGTTTTATTTGCTGTGTCTTTCCCAACGCTCATTTCCTTTGGTCCAAATTCCTGGTAGAACACCAAGTATATGCTCTGCCCATTTAATTTTTCCTCAAATCTTTTAGAAATAACAGCCACTGTCAGCTTTGTATTTTTGATAACCCTGGAGTTTGGAGGAGAGTTGTCAATCACTGAGCTCTTAAAGAATTTTTTTTTTCAAAAGTTTGAAAATGCTCCATTTTTCTTTGTCACTTGATAAATGCTACCCTCCCAGAAATATACAACCCACACATCTTAACCAGCTTCTCTACTAAAGAGACTCATAGTTGTACTAGTTCAGAATATCACATGGGCAAGCTACATGTAACTAAAATGCATTTTTTGTGCCTTGAGGACCTTGTTGAATGAATGCCTAATGTAGCCTATAAAGAGTAAGAACTGAAGACTCTCAAAAAATGGCTTCCAGAAAGTGCTGCACTGACAGGCTGTGTCCCTCTTAGATGCAAATATAAATTTGTGGCTGCTTTCAAGGCCTCCCAATGCTTCTACTCTGTGCTGGAACAGAAACAATATGTTTGAAAACTTTGGCAAAAATTACATTGTCAAGTTGGCAATTTGCAGAATGGAAATTGTAATTTTGTAAATTTTGAAAATTTGTCATTCTGAATTTGTAAGTCAGAAACCTTGAGAGAGGCATAAGAAAATAAAAAGAGGAGAGAAATTCTTTTGTATAACAAATCTTTTTTAATAGAGCTAACATATTTTACCTATGACTACATGCCATTCTGGCAAAAATATAACAAAATTTAATATTAGTATGTGATTTACATACCTGTGTTGATCTTCCTCCAAAGATTGCTATCGACTATTATGGAGCAATTTTGCCTTTATTTGGAAAACAAAATGTCAAAGCCTTCATAATCCCTGATGGAAAGTGCTTGGACTGACAGTTTTGAACTTGTGGTCCATAGACCCTGACCATTACGAACTAATTTTCAGGCAGTTCTGAATATTGGTTAAGCAAATCCAGTTCGCATGTGACATTTTAAAATTCCTAGCTTTATTTTTCTATCTGCTATGAAACTCCCATACAAATAAAGTCTTTTTGATATCTACCTGAGTTTTAGATAAGAAAAAATTGTTAACTTGCTAAATTCTGAATGATACACCCAGAATTTATGGCAATCACTGGATTACAAATATTGGGAACTAATTTTTTTAAAATATGGATCCTCACAGACTCAGGTATTGCCCCTGGAAAATACATCAGCTTGTCCAGATATGGAAGGAATATGGCTTGCCATAACTCTCTTGTTTGAAATGTTTATTTGTTATATGAAAAAGGTAATGTTTCTAATTAATTGTTTTTATAAATATCTGACATCACATATAAGTGCTTATTTGACCTAAATGGATGTCATCTACCTTTTTTATATTCCTAAAAAGACTGTAAGTAGTCTCCTGTAATAGTATGTAAGATCTATGTTTATGTTCTACTACTGATTCTTATTTAGCTTAAATTGAGTTACAAAAGATTTTGCACAAATCGGCACTACAGGCTATGGTTTTTTCAATGAAAACTTAAGTTACTAGGAAAAATATCACAGCAATCTCTAGCTGTCTGTTGGAGAGAATTTTTTTCTCATAATCTGCTATCCTTTTTTAAGATGATAGAAAGAAATTAACTATCAGCCTGTGTTTCAGTATTACAGCTAGAAGTGCAGAGCACAGAAAACTGGGAAACATATTCCAATTTAATTATAGTCAGTACTAGTGACATCATGTAGTATTTATGGATTACTTTCCTTTTAAGTCATTAGGAATACATTTCCCCACAGAAATTATATATAATCTTTATTGTAGCTTAAGATATAATTATCAAGTTATTCTCAAATGAAGGATTAAACCCAGGAAATTCAGACTTAAATGTACATGAAGTTGCAGTATATGAAGAACTGGAAACTATATTCTACCTTGAAGCAACATAATAAAATAAATGGGTGATTATGAAGGCTTTTTCTTATTTACGATTCTAAAAGAAACATGATTTCTAAAATAGTTTTACTGAAGACTATAATACATATTTTCTTCCTCTTTTTATATTTGAAACAGAATCTTTTCAAATATGGAAGCTTACTTCCTTAAATATTCCCCATAAAACAATATTTCATGTGTCTTTGACCTATTTTTCAATGTAGAGTAGATCTGTTGAGTTCTGTAACTAATTACTTAGCTTAGCCATTTTTCTTTTTTTTGTTGTATCTGTCACTTGTTCTACTGAAATAACAGGAAATGCAATTTTTTTCAAAATCATTGTTGTGCCATTTGACTTACTTAAATGGCTCTGAACAAGTCAGATTTAGAGTAAATGATGGCTTTTTAACTGAAGTAGGTACTATTATTGCCAAAATAGGTGTGTGATCCCAAGCCCACTGATGAGTTTTGGAAGACGGTAATTCTTTGTGACATTTTCTGAAGGTTATTTTCAGCTTCCCCAAAAGACAAAATTTCAATTAAAAACATGAGAATGAAAGGCATTACTAGTTTTTTTAAGCTTTAACTACAGTTACATACACAACACTGAATAATCCTTGCATTGGTTGTTTGAAGAACTCATCATTAAGATAGCCAAGGACAAAAAAGCAGATCTCATGCAAGACAGTAAATTGCTTAAAGGTAATATTTAACAAGCTTGTAGCTTCATTGGTATATTTTTCAAAAGCATTCTCTTGCCAAGAACTACAGAGAGTAATTTTGGAGAAATATGCTCCTTTTGTCATATAAAACAACGTGAAAAACTTCATCCTCCTTCTAGCTGATGAGCCCACCAATGCTTGCTTGGTTAATAAGGACCACAGTTCTGTAACAGGGGATTTGTAAGCAGTCATTTGCATTTATATTTGCTCCATATATATTAATGGGCTTCCCAGAGGCAAAAGGGCACAGTGTCTGTCTGTGTAAGACTGTAAGATGGAGCCAGCATGCATAGCATGAGTGAGGTATTATTGCACTAAGAACTTGAACTAGTTTTCACTTACCTGGGGCATCAAAGATGAGCTACATGCTTGTTTCAGTTCCAAGGCTTTGCACAACTGTGCCTTTTGTTTACATTTCTTTTCTCATATTCCCCAGGGTGCCAACACCTTTCCTACCTGAGGCAGGAGCCTGTTCTTTATCTGCTCCTTTTTCACCCTTCACACACACTCTAAAGCTTGCATCTTGCTCTGTGTTGCCCAGTTGGCTTGGGGGAGGACAAACAACAACAACAACAACAAAACAACAAAAAAAAGCCTCCCGAAAATTCTTCTGTCAGCCCCTTCCTCCCACTCACTTTAAAGCTCCCAGGGGCCCACCTGCCCCGTGCAGCATTCCAGCTTTCAGCATCCACACCCCAGCCCTGTGCTTGTCCCGCTCCACTGCTGGCGTTGTGCTGACTTGCAGGCTGCGCTCCTCATGGCGGGGATATGGTTATCTCTTTGTCAAAGATCCCCCGTGCTCACTCTTCTTATGATGTCAAACCAGCAAATTACTGATATTAGGAGGATCAGATGGAGAGTAATTTCTCTGACGTTCTCTGATGTTTTCCAGAGAAAAAGAATGTCACATCTTCGGAATGCTCCTTGGCTGAAGGTAAAGTATGTAGTAGTTTCAGGGAGTGCCTATTAGAGCCCATTACTACCTCCCCAACTTGCCTTGGCATGAAAGTGCATAGTGAAAGTTGTATATTTTTTTTGCAAGATGAAGATTTTATTTTGCTGCACAGGCTTGAATTTGGACATGTTACTTTATGGGCTTTTGAGGTATGGGTATTGGAGAGGAAACATTGAAACAGGTTGCCTTACTCGAGTCTAGGTATTCATGGTAATCCAACCTTCTTGTAGTGTTTTCTGATGTGTTTTTTAGGGTAAAGACCACAGAGGCTTTCTAAAAATTCTTTCAAAGGATTTTTTGAGGCCTGCACTGCTTTGAATTGCATAGAAAACATCAGTAACTAGGATGCACAAACTCATTTTTCTGCTTTTCAGCTTCAGATAAAAAACTTATTCAAAATGAGAAGTTTCTTACCCCTCAAAGCTTTCTACCTGTCCAAATAAAGAATTCCTACAACCTGAGGAACCCTACCATGAAGGCAGACCCGTCCCCAAATAGCTGTTCTCTATTGAAAAGAGATTACTATCTGGCCCAGAGAGGTGCTATTTTTACCCATACAAGTTAAAATTACTTAAAAACATTTAGGAGTGCCTAAACCATGTTGAGAGGACCCATGGAAATCAGGAGGATTTTGCCAGGACAATTCTCTTATGGTGATGCTTAGGGACCTTACAGAGCCTCCTTTGACCGTGTCTGTGCCACATCTTGGCAGTTACCTCTTGCTCAAGTTCTTTTTGCTGCTGTTGCCTCTACTTAAATACAGGGAGAGGGAGAGAGGCAAAATGGTATAGGAAGGAGTGCAAGAGACTGCTGTGGAAAGAGGACAACTGCCGGAAAGCAGGAGTGGTAGGGTCTGGATATTTTATTTGGTCCAGTACCAAACAGGCCTTGAAGGCTTTGTCCATAGCTACTTGAATATCACTGACTTACTTGAGTTTCCAACCTTTAATGCTTCTCTTTCATATAAACTCCTTTTTTATCTGTAGGTGAATATCATAATTTCACACTCTGAGAAGAGTGAATTTGAAAGAGTGAAATTAAAATCTACCCATTCAGCTCTTACACAGTTTTGAATAAAGTATTCCTGCAAAACAGATGTATATAATGCTTTCCTATCATGCATCTAATTAACTTGCTAAAATACTTTGTCTAGGTATACTGCTCTAGCACATGATACACTGAACAATTTGGTTCATTTAATTACATATCAGAAACACTGAAAAACAGTATGGCCACAAACTTAGAAGTTTTAAGTACCTATTTGTCAAGAAGAGAGGAAAACCTTTTACATTGTTTTTTCCAGTACGACAAATTTTGTTTAGTCTTGGAAATTGTATTATTTACACACCAGGTGAGCACCATTGGCACAAGTCCAGCTATCAGATATGCTGTAAATACTGCAGATCCTTCAGGACAGTATCTTTAAGATCTCTCTGCTAGCAACAATGAGCGTGTGAAGGCATGTCTATATGTGCTGGTTTGTCTATATTTCTGCTGTACATGTGAACTCACAGTCATTCTTTTTAAAAATGTCAGACTTTTCAACTTTTTTTTTTTGGCTTGCAACATGAAGACATCTGTGTTGCGTTTAGTTTCCTTTCCAAAGATTTCCGTCTTTCCAAAGAAGAGCTGACAATGAGACTGTGGCTTCATGATCTTTAATACTGGATCTAAGTATTTCCGCAATCTGTGGCAGTGCAAGTTTGACCCAGATTTCATGTGGACCCCCAATCATACCCTTTCCAAATTAGCATGACAATTCCTGTGCAAACCAATATTCATCAAGGGACTAATGCCCCGCATACCAGAGTGTATTAGTTCTTTAGTTCATTTATTTTGTTTGTTACTTATGTTTATGCACAGGAATGTTAACCCTGTTGCCTTGTGGGGATGATTCCCAAGGAAGATGCCTTTCAATTTTCAGAAGGTTACTGGGATCCACCGCTGTCTCTGGGGAATAAGAATTTACAATGTGGAGAAGGCAGGTGACTGGAGATGACAGGATGTGTAGACACACTCCTTGGGATGGCAAGCTGGCCAACAGAAGATGATCATTCTTTGCAGACTAATATTCTGCTGGGTAGTGAGAAACGAACCCATCTCATTTCCAGTCAGTAAAATTTCCCCTTCAAGCCAAGGGACCCCCAAACAAGTGCAGTCCGATGCTTTTATTGTACATGATATTTGCGGACATAGTGGAGTCACAAACTTGTGCAGTTACAACATAAAGGGGGTGCTATTTCCCTGGCCTATGCTCAGTTCTTTAATCTCTAATGCAACAGCTGAGATTAGAAGCATGATTCATGCTTACCTGTTTTCTGGAAGCTGCCAGGGAGATGGATAAAGGCCATTGCTCTTTCATTAAAATCTCTGTGGAGTAACAAAATGTCTGATTCATTGTCAGTGCCAGCATCTGCATTCTGAAAATTTCTACCATCTAGTTCAAATATGAATTTGGAAGATGCATCACATCCAAGAGCACAGAGGTACCTGGAGACAGGCCTACTGGCCATGTATGTCAGCCTTTCAGGGTGAGTGTGGGAAGCACAGATCCACAAATTGGGAGCTGTTTCCAGCAATTCAAGAATTCTGCATTCCCAGAAAATTACTTGTCCCACACCCACTTTCTGACTTTGGTCCACTCAGATGCAGTAGTCTGACCATTGTCTTCATGCTTTCTACTTTCTTAGGAGGGGTGTTTTGTCATTACACAAAACACAGTGCCAGATACTACCCAGAAATCCACCTGACATCTGAAATCTCCCAGCTCAGGCTGCAGCCAGGCTCCCTGGGAGGCAGAGGGCACCGACTGTGGTTCCTCTAGGCTGACCTCAGATTCTTACTTTTTTCTCTGTGCTCAGTAATGAGTCTGCAATAGACCGGATTGCTCCTTTTCAATGAGGACCCCTGCATGGATGCTTTTGCCAGAATCTGAGCAGGTCCAATGCCTCTGTGCAGACCAGTTGAGATCATGGCAAATGGTGCCTGAAGAAAATCACTTTTGGGCCATCTCTGACTGATCAGTGATGCTATGCTGTAGTTGAATATAGATGAGACAATTTGTCAGATTTTGTGGAGATCTGCATACAGGGAAAGAAAGTTCCAAGGTGAAAGAGTGATTGGATGAAACAGAATGTATATTGTCCCAAGCCTGTACATCAGGGAAGCCAGTGACATCTAAGGACAGTGATCTCATAGCAATAAAAATAAAAAATCTAGACCATCTTGAAAATCTTGAGATAAATGCTCACTCACAGAGCAATACAGAAATGCCATGCTCACTCAGAAATAAATTCTGCTGGACTCAGAATAGCAGATTCAGAATTTTTAAATAACTTTAAATAACTTCTAAATAACTTCTAAATAACTTTAAACCATGACTGTAGCTCTGTATTGCATTTTCTTTTTGCATTATATGCAACAGAATCCAACACAAGGATCTCTGAAAATTACTTCATCAGTAATTCACCATAGCCTAAAAAAGTTAAGTTCCCACACTTACCAGTATGAAAGTGGGTGAAACTATTGTGAATTGCTAAAATCATTGCATTTTCCTTGCAGCCACCATAGGAAATGCTACGCAGCTAGTACTCCCCCAAAGGACTTCAAGTGAGACATTCTATACTGTAGCCCAGAAATCAATGCCTAGAAAAGTGATTTTTTGTCTCAAAGGGACTGGTCCTCCATCACTGAAGTGTAGTGTTCACATCGAGGCTTCAATATTTAAAACGTATGACTGTGGGGAACTGCAAGATAAACAAGGCCACTTTGTTGTAGCTACACTTGATGATAATGGCTCATCATTGTTTACTTCAAATGTGTGTAGCCTGTGCTTGATGTCTTCCAAATTAAGAAGGTATGAGCTGTGCCCTAAGATGACCACAATCCTATGTCTTGTTAAATTAAAATCACTACTATGAATGTTTGGCTCGCTCTGCTTTAATTGAGAACTGATATCAGTGCAGCATGAAGTGAAGAGCAGCTGAAGGCTTAGCAAGGGAATATATTAAGACATGTAGAGTACCACTGGATTTCCTTGTTATCCACGTCACAGAAGGTACGTCGTGACATAAGGAGTCAGAGAATGAATCCCAAGCTGTGTTTAAGGGTAGCTTCTCTACTGAACCTATTTCACCCTCTGCACAGCTGAAAAGAATCTGGTAAGCAGTGAGAAAGGTGGCTTTAAGCAACTTAAGTCCATTCCTCTGATCCTGGGCCAGCTGGGGACTGTTTAGCCCTCTGTATAATCCAAAGAAGCCTAAGGCTGCACTTTCTGCCCTGTGCTGACATGTCTTCTTCAGAGAAGGTGGGGAGAGCAGGTGGTAGGGAGTAGGCATAGCCCTGCTTGGATTCTCCTCTGTCTGGAACAGCAGAGCTGCAGGGCAGCTCTCTGCCTGCTTTTGTGCTGTTGAGGCAAATGTTACACTAAGTGTTGAGTCTGCTCTGCATGGAGCAATCAGTTAACTTCAGAGATCTATTTATTTATTTTAGCATAAAACACTCTTGAGGGCTTCTGATCTAGATGGGTCATGAGTCAACAAATGCTTTATTTATTCCAGTATCATACCATGTTGCTGCCCTGGGCTTGTTTCTGATCTTAGGCACTTTAAGTGGAGTTTCGATAGCTGGGTAGCTTTCAAAATCAGCAACTCAGACAAAAGAAGAAAACTAACGAAGGCGCAGCACATTCGTTCAGCATAATTGTCTGACATCTGTAGCAGTTAATTGCTGGAGATGAGAAGCAAATAAATCTCTGGTTTATGACTGTACAAAGATCAGCAACATTACAAAGCAGGGTCTGTTTCACATAATGGCCAAGGAACAGGCACAAATTGATTTTCATTTGCATTGTAAATAATTTTGCACTGCTTTCCATAGCTCTTGTAAGACAAGGAGTTGGGCTCAGCCCAAGATGCTTTCAACTTTTCTTTCTCCAACTACGTAGGATTAAAGTGCAAAGAATGACTAACCCGTCAAAAGGACTTTGCTTTAGTCTCTGACCAGAGACTCAACTCTGACTGACCATAGCAACAAAGTTTATTTATAAAATAAATCTTGTTGGAGAAGTTCAGCAATGTCTTAGTAAGTCAAGCAAAAAAAGGCTTACAATGTGTTAGCAGGCCCTTGCAGGAAGGGGAGAGCTAAGACAGTTGATCTTTGCCCTGCTATTTTTAAAGCATCAGCTGCACACAGAACAAAACTGCGTGGTTTTTACTTAGGCTGAACTTCACTTCCATTAGCATTGTAAAACCAGTCATGCTACTGGTCCTGAAATGGAGGAGTCTTAGCCATTGAAATCAATGGGAGTCTGTTCATGTACAGGAGTAGACTTGAGGTTGAAGGAGAATCAGGCACCATATGTCTCATCTATTATTCTCCCTCTCTAAATATAGCCCATGCTATTGCTCAGAAGCTATGTGATGGGCTCACACAAGCTGGGCAACCTTCCAATCTGATGTCATCACATGGGACATCCTGCCTGCCACAGTGGGGGCCTTGTCCAGCCAGCTGGCCCTGCCATTCCTCTGCATGTGTATCCTCCTGGAAGTGGGGGCCAGCTTTTGCTACCATACTCAGGATCTCTTCTCATAGTTTTGCTTTCCCTTCCTAAAACAAAAATATTTTGAGGGACTTTGGAGTGTACTGGAAACCACTGGAATTTCTGGGAACAAAGGTGGCCTGTTAGCTTCCCCCAGCCCAGATGTCAGGACTAGTTCATTATAAACTCCCTACCCCCCTCATAGAAATTCCTGTCAGGAAGAGAGGTTGGAAAGGGGCCCAAGCAGCTCCTCCAAAGACTATTCACAGATTGGCAGCCCCAGGTGTTCACTACTTATAAATTATACCTATGAAACCATGCAGTTACTAAAAATAACTCATCTGGGTGTCTTGATTTGTTTTTGATTTTGAGGGGCATGGCAGGTATGTGTCACATTATAATTTTTTGGCTAAACAGTCTTTTTTTCAAGAGAACATAATATGAGTTCCTTGCATAATAACTTGACTCCAGGAGCTGGGACGCTAGAGAACAAAACTATCACAGTTAGAATTATCACGCAGCTGTGAAAGTCGATTACCATAGTCATGGCTAGTGCTTCAGTACAGTCTCCCCTTGTCAGGCAATCAACTTGTACTGATTTTGCTAATCAGAAGAACAGTAATAGAAAGCAGTTGGCTGCCCTTTGTTAGCTAAAGGCTTGCATGTATGAGACTAGGAGACATACTTAAATCACCACTAAATAGCTCAATTTTTTACAGAAGCTACTCTTCAACTGTAGAGAACTGCTAATGTAAAACAACAAGATGTCTCAAACAGCCTGGCTGCTAAAACCACAATACAGAGCGACGGTCACTAGGACCCAGGACTGGCCGGTACCCTGGAGTGGGGATGAGGGAGGGAGTCCTGTGCAGACAGGGCGGCCTTGCCTCAGCCCCATTCCCCGTGGGCTGTGAAGCGTCTCATTCCCCCCCACACCTACTGCCTGGGGGACAGTCCTGGTATCACTCCTCTCGGTTTGACTGGTCGCTGATGTAATTCTCCAATTAGCAAAACTACTAACCACTTATGCCTTGGGAAAGGAATTTGGGAGGGAGCTAAAAAGTAACAAACTGTGGAAAACTAATGGCTCTAACCTTGAAGAAGAGCTAACAAGCTGATAAAAGTGAACATCTTGGCACCAAAGACCGGACTGTGGCCAGAGAAGATAAAACTGCAGAAAGTAGGTGAAAGGTAAATGTGGCGAGGGGAGATCACGACCACCAACTCAATTCAAGACCAAAAAGACTTGCCCCCCCACACCTGAAAGGAGCATGCGTGCTAATTTACATAGCAAGCGAGACTAATTTAAATACAGTAAACCAATAGTGTATGAAATGTTAATCACTAACCAATAAGTGTAAATTTAGGCGGGTTTATACTAATCATGTAGCCTGATAAATGTGCGTGTGCTCACGCTCGTGGTGTGTGTCTATGTGTGTGCGTGAGTCTGTCTGTGTGTGTGTGTGTGTGTGTCGGGGTGTGTGTGTTTTTGTGTTCATGTTCATGCTCGTGTGCGCGTGATTTGTGGAATTATCATCAGCGAGCACCCTGCGCAGAACCAACATCTCTAGAAGAACCTTCACTTCTCCTCACTCTTCTCCTTTTTTCCTCACCGAATGCAGGACCAACGCTGGATCCATGGTGGTGACTATCCTTTGCTTATCTCTCTGAATGCTTGCTTAATTTCCTCCTAATATTTCCTGCCTTTCCTATCGCTTTACTCTTTTATATTTACCCAATAAAACGTCTGATTGGCGGCATATGACCTCGTTTGTGTCTTAATTTCGCCCTTGGGATCATTACGAACTTTCCCCGAGCCTGACAATCAGACCGGGACTTAACATCAACCCAATGAGAAGCTTACAATATAAGATTCAAAAAGTCATCTGAAGAAGTATCTTGTGGAGATATTGTCTAACATGAGGCACAATCTCATGTATACAGTATGTGTATCTGGTCTTACATAAAATTGTCAATTTACATAACATTACTTTTTAAAATTTAGGTATACCCTTTTTTTCTGGCAGTATTCTTAAAATGTGTATTTTAAAACAAGGCAACCAACTATTCTTAAGTCAGAAACTTTTGTGTCTTGACAAAGTGTAAATAGATCCTAAAGATGAAATCCTTGATCCTGCATCTATCCTTGATTTCCTGTAACCTAGATACCCTGTATCACAGATGCCACTGGAACAGGATCTTTTATTGTGCATTTTGTTAGCAGCCGAGGAGCAAGAGAATTCAGAGAATTAATTGTCTAGTGCTAGTTTAGGTATGTTTAGAGTAGGAGGAATTTTCCTATCATTACTTCAATTCAGTCAGATCTATCATGTTGTTTCACTTGAGAAAACTCAATGAACAAACACAGGCTTTAGCAACCTCTAGTGTTTCAAGTGCACTGCTGTGATCTCAGTTTGCTCCAGAAGGGTGTTGTGGCTGTGGTGAATCACTGCAGGCAATCATATGAGCCACCAGAAAAAAGCAGAAAAGTGAGAATGGAATAGGAAAATTGTGGGGAAGATGCCCTTGCATTGTAGAAGAAGTTGTGTAATTTATACTGAAATAAAGAAAAAAATAGAAGGAACTAGAGGTGGCATTATGTTTTCAGATGTGAAAAGTTGCAAAATCAAGCAATTCTTACAAACGCATGGTGAAAGATCAGCATATTTTCAGAATAAATACGTTAAAAATAGGTTTTAAAAGTTCTTCTCATTGCAGCATGGCTAAGGAAAATGGAGAGAAAACTAGGGTGAGGTGTGGGGTCTTTACTGAGAGAGAGTTAGTGGCCTAGGAGGAGAGAAAAAAAAAACAAAACAGTAGAAATGAATGTACATGCTTGCCACTTTCATCCTGGGGTGTACCGAGGAGAAGAAGCTGTCAATATTGCAAATGTCCTTAAGGATGATGGGTTTTAATCAACAATCAGGCCTCTGACAGAGTGCCACAAAGCAAATAACAATTGAGAAAGAACTCTCCAAACGGTAGACTCTACTTTGCTGCATCATCAATATAATATGTGCAGTATATTGACTGATTTTAATGTGTATACACCACCAGTAGTGAGAGAGCTCAGTATCAAGGGATTTGAGAATGCTCTACTCTAACATATATTTTGATACTCTTATCTGCTCCCTCTAAGACTACCTTCTATTCCGTGAGCACTAACCCTTCGCTATGTAGCATTGTTGCCATCCCCTTGCATGTTCACAGGCACAATAAAGGGTAGGAATGTTTTTCATGCAGACTATAAGTCAGCTTTCAGAGTTTTTCATTCTCACTTTTGTGCCTGCCAGCACTTTTCTTCTTTTTTTTCCCCACTCCTGTCCTGTCATGCCTTTTTTTCACACAGCCTGCGCATTAATCACTATTCATTGTACACAGGAGGTCTGAGAGAGTACAAGTGGATCACTCAAGGTGAGCACAGCCAGTCTTACCTGAACAATTTGTCTGCAAGACTCCTGACATCCTTGTAAATTAAAAGCAGCTGTCACGCTGTTACAGGTTGAAGAGTTATGGCTGACAATAATCACTATGCAGGATGTACACACCCAATCAATCAATCCCTCAGCTTGTTGACAAAAATGCTAGGTATGGTAATTTACTGTTTAAATATTGTGAAATGAGCTGGTGGTTTCAGCAACTCCTAGTCAGCAGGTCTTGTATCACACACATGAACAAAATGTCACAATTGCTTCTAATTGGCAACCTTGTTGACAATCTCAGCAAAGGCTCTGGGTAACATGGGCAGAGAAACTTGACTGACCTCTTATCACAAGAATGTGATATCTTGGTAGAGACATGTGGAAAGCTGTCAGTGCTGTCATCTATGCTAGTCTTCACCTGTGCTTAAAAGTCTTCAACCTCCAAAATGATTAGTGGGCCTAGAATCAGTGAGAGGAGAAGGCGAAAACAGAGGAAAGGTTTGAATGAGTTATTGTGCATATAAATCTTACGTGTAAAGTTCATTCATATACTTGAGCATTGCTTGTTTTTAGCAGAACACAGTAAGCAGTGTGAATGAAATTTTTAAGCTTGAGTGCTAAGCTGGAACAGCCTATATATATATATAAAATACAGCTACACAGTCACTAAGTCTTTAGGGGCAATGAGTACTGAATATTTCCAGAAATCAAGCTATTTACTTGACCACATCTGAAAATATCAGCCAGCAATGACAGCATACAAGTTTTGGCAGTTAACCACATCACTAGATTCAGGTGGGAATCCAAGATCTGCTTCAAAGGCCATTAAGCCTTTGAATTTTGGATCAGGCCTCAGTTAGTCCCAGGGAATCTAACCTGGTATAGCACCTTCTTCTGCCACACTCAGCACTTAAATTAAACTAGCTTAAACTTGCTTGGGCTTGGTAAGAATCCCTAAGCCTTGCATCCATTCACTGATATGGATCTTGCATCCACTTATACATTGCCTCTCAATTTGGTCATTAAGTCAAAAGTAGATGCTATCTGCTTTACTCTCCTACCTTCTGCGATGCAGAACAGACTCTAACAGAAAAGCAACCTAAGGGAGCACGTAAGTTAAACTAGTGGGTAACTCTCAGAGAACCAAAGCAGAAAAACTTGTCTTTCTGGAAACTGCAACCTTTTTTTTTTCTTTTCCTTTTTTTTCTTTTCCTTTTTTTTTTCTTTTTCTTTTTTTTTTTAAAGTGTAACACCTAGCGACTTCATGGGGAAGACAGGTGATAATTTTTGAATAGCTTAGGAAATGTCTAGTGATGCTATCAATAAGCTTTCATGGCTGATATACAGAAAGACTGAAATGATCACATTGATTCTACACATTTTGTATAACATGCTGAAATAGTTTTCATTTCCTGCCAGTGTGAAGAAGGGAGGGAAGGTGGGGGGAAAGGAGAGGAGGGAGTCCTGACTCAGGGCTGTTTTCTCCAGCAGTAGACCATGACTCTCTGAGGACTTACTTTAATATGCTCCCATAGCATAGAAGGTTCTTTTGTTTATTGTTCCATTTGCATGTGGATTACCCTAGAAGCAAAGTATTAATAAATGACAACACAAATTCATAGCTAAGAAACTCTAAAGACGTTATAATTTCTTTTCAAAATGCACAGCAACATGCCAAGTTATTTATTCACACAGATTGTCTATTATTTTATTACATTGTTACGTGCTCTAAAGTGAGAAGATAAATAGTGGTGGAGAGAACAGTAAACTCATCATAATTCTACTTCTGAACAGGCTGTGGATCAAGTGTGATATTTAGACTTGTCTTGACCTTAATAAATTCTCTCTCTGAGAATTGCGTGAAGTCATCTGGCCTCATCCCTCTTTGAAATCTGTTATTCCAGAGACTGAAGTACTGGTGAAATTGGTAGCTTTGTGGTATCTTAACCACTTTTAAGCAAAAATATCACTGTTTTTGTTTATTTCAACATTTAGGCTTATTGCTAAAATTAGAGAACTTTGATTTAAAACAAATGGCTGTCATCTATGATGGATTATACCTTCTTTTCACTGTTCCTGTAAGTCAAACAGTGCTGGCATGAAGTTCAAAGACAAAGGTCAAGTGGTAAGTTACAGTTACAAGACTGTTTCTTAAAAATTAGAAGCAAAAAAACTCCCTTAAAACACAAGATGACTTGGAAGATCCAGAGCACTACCATGAAGTTAACTAAGAGTACCTGGCAACTATTTTTCTTAATTTTAAGACAAGTGCTTGGGGATAGGATAATAATTTGTCACAGTAACATTGTCACATGGAATATCTCCTTCTTCTCTTAAATAAAGTACTGACTTTCACATAATGTATTTATTGGAGAGGTCTACTTCAAAATCAATGGCAGGACAGGATCTCCCATCTCTGTGGCAGCAGGCAAGAACATCAGTGTCTTTACATCTAGACTCAGATTCTGGTTCTGACTGGTAGATGAGATGTTGCCAAAGCAAGTAAATGAAATATTATTACAAGTAAGCAGTGCTACACATTAGGAATGTATAACTCACTGAATCAAATGGTCTTTATCTTTCCACTACTTCCACAGCACGAATGGCTGTGCTAATGGATATTATCAAATGAATATGACTTGAATGAATATAACTGATATGATATTAATATTATCACTGTGAAATGAAATATGTGTGCACTTACAAAAGAAGATCCATAGCTGTCATTCAAAATGCATACATTTAACTAAATGGTTACTCAATTAGGGCCAAATTGTAATACTTGACCTTATACTGAACAGTAATGGATCCCAAAGTAGTCTTGTTGAAATGAGTGGGGTGATTTGAAGAGAAATGTGATTAAGGACACGAGCGTCATTAAGACTCAGTGCAATTAAGGACAACAGAACACAGATTGATATTTTTTTTGTTTCCCACAAACATATGACAGCATTGTACCATTTGCCTTTGCACCATCTGCATTTCCTGTTTTGAACTCCGTGTCTATATAGTATTATTTCTTCTACAGGAACAGCTAAACAAAACACTATATGCGTCACTGCTATTTGGTTTCATTGCTGCTGAGGGTATTTGAAACTTGACTAAGTCTGTGTGCATGTGTTAGTGCATGTGATGGAGAAAGAAGGATGCCATGAAGATCTGGAAAATTTCCACATTATTTTCAGTGAGATCTTAAAAAATGCTTAAGGTTTCTAACTTTACAAATAATGACAGAATTTAATGACTGTGTACACAAAAGCTCCTGATTCATTAATATTAGGATTACAAAGGCATCTCTTTAACTATTACAGTAATGGTTCAGACTGAAAAGCTATAGTGCATTTTCTTGGTCCTACACAATTCAGGAGCATGTGCAGGGCCCTGAACAGCGAGGAAACACAGAAATTTACTGATAATTCTGAGCAGCCAGACTGACACAGATAACCTTGGCCTTCAAGATGTCAGTAACGTCCTTAATAAAAGAAGCACAACATAATGTATCACAAATGGAAACGATACAAACTCCTAACACAGATGAAACTTTTATGAATCAGCATACACAATGCTGATTTACAGAAATAGAAAGCAAAAGAACAAATGATTTTTAAATTAGGGTGCAAAATGAGTGACATGCCCAGTCCTTCTTAGCTGTGAAGAGTTATGTTTCTTAACACAGCTGTCACCAGCAAGTTTGCCATTATAGATAAATATCCTCCTTATTCTTTTTACTACCAAAATAATACTGACAACTTGTTGGTCTGAGAGTTAAATATTCATCTGAGGGGATGGAAGATGGTAAAGATCCTTTCTGCTCTTACCACAATGTTGCAAAGCACATTCTCCATGGCACATGATAGGGGAAAAGCAGTAGTCACTGTGATCATAATTATTGTCCAACCCTACTATGCACTAGTTGAAGAATCAGAGGGAGAAGCTGCTGTCCAACAGAATAGCCTTGTACAGATTGCAGTGTGCTTCAAGAAATTTCCATAAAAGAAAATAAAATGTGAGATGACGTGGGGTCAAATTAACCCCCATGCAATGTCACATGTCTAAAATTCAAGGACCTTCAACATGATGAGATGGGTTTGAAAACTGACATATTAAAAACCCTCCAGATAGACAGATATTCGTTTTCAATGTTTGCCTTGGGATTTGGGGCATTTAGGGTTTTACTTGTCTGTATTTTTCTTCATCATCCCTAAAGAATATATGTTACAAAATGAGAAGCCATGAGTATCACATAATGGACAGATCAGGGATATGGAAATTCTAAAAAACATGAACATGCTAGGATCACAAATGTTGAATGTGACAGCTGATTGATTTCTCTGTTAATGAATATAGTGGTTCTGTCTGGTATGGAGTTAATTTTCTTCATAACAGCCCATATGGTGCTGTGTTTTGGCTTTATGCCTAAACCAATGTTGGTAACACACCAGTGTTTTGGCTACTGCTAGGCAGTGCTTGTACAGCATCAAGGTTTTTTTTTTACTGCTCTGCACCCCCAAGCAAGTAGGGCAAGAGGTGGGCAAGAGGCTGGGAGGAGACACAGCCAGCACAGCTGACCCAAAATGACCAAAGGGATATTCCATCCTATATAATGTTGAGTGGGTGGACACTTAGCTGCTGGCTGGGGTCAACACACCACAACGAGCTAACAGGGTTTCATACTAAACTTAATTTCGGAAAGCAGCAAGTACCTTATAAAAGACCTGGTTATAGGAGATAATGCTGGGCTGAAGCGATTGAATCAGATCCCTTTGGATTATATGGCATACAAAAAGAGATTTTCAGTTTTATAGTAAGAAATTTTGAGAAACTGAGTACAAATTGCTGAGATATTGACTACGAAGAGCAGGTTATCGATTTCAGTGCAAGCAGAATTACATGAGGTCTAAGTGCCACTGCTACCCAGAGCCAGACTTCCAAGCAAGGAGAAAAAGATTGCTAGGAGTGGGCTACAGACTTACTAAAATGAATAAATACATCAGACAGGATGTTAAAAGGACAAACAGAATTGGAGCACAAAAAGAGTGTGATAAGCTAAGAGAGCTCTGTCTTGAAGGTTAGGAAAAAAAAGAAATAAGTTTAGTTAAAAGGCTAATTAAGATTTACCTTGGAAGGAAAACAAAACCAAATGCTAATCATGTCTTCACCAGCTATACAAGAGAGGAACAAGGAAAGAAAGGCTGAGAAGAGAAGGATGATTAAAGATGAATAAGGGAATTTCCTACATACTAAATTAATACTTTAGTTTTCAGTAGAAATTAAGATTATTAGGATAATGACAGGGTACCTAATCAGGAATGAGAGTAGGAATGGTAATTTCATTGCCATATTCAAAGTAAAAGTAGAGTTTGAGCTATTGACTGTGGTGAAATGAAGGAAGGGAGAGGGAGGGAAAAAGAGACCAGCTAAAACACTAAAAGAAGCACACATGAAATTGCAAGTTCAGTAGCAGGTGTTTTAATGACTCTATCAGTTTGAGCATGTGTGGTGTGAAGACGAGAGAACCTGCCCTCTAACTGGAGATAGCATATCTAATTACAGAAAGTTGTGGGAGAAGGAATGGGCGAAGTGATCTAGGTGGCTGCATTCCCATCAGTTTAGTCACCCCTACTGGAGCCCTTAGCACAGATTTTTAAAGTCAAGAACAATGAGTTGTGGAGGCAAATGGAAAGAGAGCTAAACTGTAATGTGGTTCCCTTTATCAGAGGTGCATAGTAGGTTAGTCTGATATAATTTACATTCTACAAGATAACTTTCTTGTAAGATAAGAGTAAATGTCATGTTTCTAAGAGTGTAGATTATGGTAAATCATTTGGTACTTTACCACACAGGAAATTATTGTTTAAGGAGTTCAGGAAGGGTGTTAATATAAGAACTGGAAGATAGATAAGGCAAAAACTAAGCAGAGGGCTAAAGCGGGCATATATTGAAAGGAAGTCCCCAAGATGAAATTATCACCAGTGGCATTGCCTGCCCATCAGATTTAGGACTGATCCTGCACAGTGTTGTCATTAGTGAGAGAACAAGGTGTGTGCTCAAGAGATTCTAGCTAACAGCCAAATGAAGATACTGCTGAGGACTAACTAACTACACAGAAAGTATGACCTCTAAGACCTCTAAGACCGAGCAGCAGCAATGGGTTTCCATAGTACAAAGCACACAGGCATCCACTTAGTAACTGCTGGCAAAAGCATTTTCTAAAAACTGTATGTTTATCAGCTGGAGGTGAAAGAGCAGAATATGAAACAAGATAAAATAGTCACCCAAAGGATGACGGGGAGCTTGCCAGTATGACGTGGCTGTAGAAAGAGAAAAAAACAAGTCCAGGCTCTATCATTTTCACTGAATACAAGGAAGTGCTGCTGCCTTCTACATTATACAAGGCATTGCTATGAGCTAGGGTAGAGTATTTTACATAGTTCTAGTCATTTGTATTCACAGAAATGTATTTTAAACTGGAATGGGGACAGAGAAGGGCTATTGGAATGATACGGATAATGAAGAATCCATCTTATGGGAGGAATAGAAACCTGGCAAAGGACTATTTCAAATAAAAAATAAATAGATAGATAAATAAATAGAGAGTAAAAGCTAGACTACTTATTTAAGTTTCTAATCACAAGTGCTGTGAAGTTCTTTTTCAAACAACAGGGATGAGAAAAGAAGAACCATACTTGATCCAAGACAGACTATGGGAAAGGTTGGATGAATTTAGACATAGAAATTGGGTCAGTCAAGTTAGCATCTTCCTAGCAAGTTCTTGACAGACAAAAGCAAAATTGCTTTATTTTTTATGAGGAGACACACACCATCTTTTTGCAATAGTACCACTAAGTTATTAAAAGCTCTAGTGCTTCAGGGCATTTGGGCACTGTGCCAAGATAACACAGTTAAACTGCATCTGGACCCACACTGGCTCACATTCAGTCAGTGTCGATACTTCTCCAACGTACTTTCCCACTTCCAGATCTGGGGCTAGGACAGGCAGAGAGAGCTTGGGTGCATCCATACCACTCCTGGGAGGGACACACCATCTGTGGGACATGCAGGAAAGATAAAAGGGATCAACTTGAGATGCAATGTCAATGCACATAACTGAATTTGTGTTCAACCACTATATAGACACACTAATTCAGAAGGAAAGTGCCTTAATCTGAGCTAATTTAATTCACCACTAGATTTGAAAGCGCTTTAAGCATATCAACTTCATATCCTCTGCTAATTATCTTTGCTTTCCTGAGCATCTTTGCATCCTGGGTATGACAATCCTTCCTTGGGCCTCCAGGAATATTTCTGTGAACATCTGAAAGATGTGAAGCTTTCTTCCCACTCTGTATCAGCTGTGTTCTGTCTGCCCACTTTTTGACAGGGCAGAGCAAGAGGTCTTATATCTCCCACAGCTCCATTTTTCAGCACAGGGAGAAATAGGCATGTTTTTCCTGCTCTTCATCCTGCCTTTGCATTTGAGACATGTTGCAGGGAGTCCTTCTGTGGCTGCTGCAGTGGAAAGAGTAAGTCACTGAAGACTTTTCTGTCACAGTCTCTTGATAAGTATTATAGCTTGGCTGCCTTTTGATTTACCTTTCTGCTATCCGTTCTCCACATTCAGTGCAAATGCTTATCCAAATTGCTTATTTTAAATGTTTAAAACTCATGAGTCAAACTCTTCAGACACATTGTAGGATTAAGACAAGCTGAAAAGCAAAAGAAGAGCTTGGAGCTGTTTCCCTTTAGTTTCAGAGCCTCCAGAATTCCTTCAGACACAACAGCAAGCCATGAAAGATAGAGCTCTATTTCTGCCTTTCTCCTCTTTTTAATAGAAAGAGAGTCTTGTTTAATCACTTGCCTAGAGGAATGGACACTTTCAAATATGGTATCAAGTACAGCAAGATTTCCAGATCAAACTGCAAAAGCTGGTGCTGCCAATTTAATCATTCTGACATTTTCAGACTGAAGAGCACATGCAGAAAGCAGAAGCAGCTCAGTCACCCTTGTGCCCCTACAGTGTAACAGGCAAAGGAGTAAATGCGACTTGCCTAAGCAGACAGACTCCAGGGGAGCAGAGCAAAGCCACCTCTATGCCCTTTCCCTTCCTACCTTGGCAGCTGACTGAAGACTACACAAGGGGAGCGGGGGACAGGGGGAGCTGGTTTTGAGCTTGCACACCCTAAAGTTATTCTGCTTACCTGTGATTTCAGCTACTGCTTCTGCGGGTTGGCATTGATATTCACAAGTTGTGCGCATTTCCCTTTAATGGCAATCTCTTGTAAAGGCCAGGTAAAGAGGGGAGATTGAAATTTGTCCTCCTCTGTGTAGGCAAAGCTTTTTATTTTTTCACTAATGGAAAATCATCCCTCTTTCAAAGTATTTATGGTGCTCTAAGTATATTGGTAATATTATTCCAGCATAAATGAGACTTGTCTCAGGTTAACTTTTAACCCAGTCTCTGAACTAGGTTCCCCGTGAGACAAATGTTGTAACATTATCCAAACCAAGTTTATAAAATTCTTGACATTTGCCATCACTTGTACTTTTCCACAGAGAACTGTAGCAGATTTTCTTTTAAAACTGTAAAATCAATAAATTGTTCATGAACAGTGGAACTGATGCAGACTGAGCAACCTTGGTATCAGCTGAATATGGAGCTACAAATAACAGACCTTTCTTCTGTTAAAACACTTACATTTTACATTCAAATATTTCCATTGCCTACTGAATCTGTTTGGAGAAGATATATGAAATGTACCGACAACAAATTAGTGTAAAACTACATGAACATGAACGATCTTTACTCACACAACTATGGCATCTCAACCCCATTTTGTGTACAGTCACTGAGGATTGAGTACCCTGTCACCAGGTCCTTTCATTTTTCTTTGTGAATTGGCCTACGAGTTGGTAATGGGTGATGGGTATTCTGATTTGGCTATATCTGCTAGTAACTGAATAAAGGCCAGTCTCACACAAGTCACTTTAGTATTCATTTTGGGTAGTAACTTCTGATTTGAGGAAATCTGAAATTAGCTAGTAGTTAAAGATTACCAAATCAGGACAGTTGTTCAGATGTACACATTCTTTTAAGTTGGAAATTTTTAGGATGAATTATGCCTATAAACTCTCATCTTAAAAGCCCATTTGCTGTGAAAAACAAAGAAGAGACTCTCGTCTTTGAAGTTAAATCAGGGATAACAGATTAAATATTTTACTTACTGTTTTTATTAGCTATTAGAAAGAGGGTGTAACTATTTTAGCTACATTCATCTGTCCAACTAATTCCCTCAAATAATTTTTAAAACAAATGCAAAATGGTTACAATGGAGATTTTCAACCCAACTTGAAAGCAGGGCAGCTGTCAAAAAAACTAAATTGCAAGTTTCAGTGTCTGCAATGAAAAAAAGGTAAAATTCAGCCATGACACAGTATTTGACAGTAGCTGTTAATCAGCATGTATGAACAATATGACCTGTCCAGCCAATCAACATGAGTAATTTAGGACTAGCTAAAGAATGAGAGATGTCTCTTAAACCATACCAAAACACTGGTGTTATTGCTACACTTGTAGGAAGAGCAGAGTTTTAGTGAACAAAAATACAAATCTGTGAGGAACAAAAAAATAATTGGTTTAGCTGATCATAGAGCAAGTTACTCCGTTTTGCTAATACAAATGGTCTAAATCTTAAGGGTATTGTGCAGGATTTTTTTTCCCAAAAAAAATCTCTCTGCAGAATGATTTTCAGTGATCATATTATCCAACAGGTTTCAGTTTTCTTGAGAACCAATATGGCTTTAAGATTGCTCTTTGCTAGATCACTAGTATATTTTTAACTATATAGCTGTGTTACCTTGATATTATACACAGTTATCTGTCTGGACTTACTTCTATTTCAGTTTTATCCAGCAAAGGTACAGAAACACAGTTTCATACTGTTTAAGTATCCTTATGCAAGTATCCATCCTTCTCTCAGTGTCATTCTCAGATTTTAATGGTTAATTTTTCAGAATTAGGAGCAAGGGTTAATTAAAACAAATTTGTAATGCCAAAACTGAAACATGCAGAGGCAAAAGTATTATCAAGTTTCAGAAATGTAGATTGGCTTTGGGTAGCTTCAGCAAATAAATGATTAGGAATTTAAAAATAAGATTTCACAAAGTTATAATGCTAATTCATGCTAAATGTCTAGTAAACTGTTTTCTTTCCCTTGGAAAACAAAGATAGTGTTGTAAGCACCTATGACTAATAAGGCTCATTTGTGTACGTTTCTAAGTTTTTGCCTATTGAATTACAAAGGCTTTGGGGATTTGTAAGAACAGGGAATAGACTGTATAACCTACTGCTTCACAGATTAAGATGGGAGGGATTTAAGGCTTGCCATCCAATGTCTCTGGGTAGAGAAAGAGCGATGGTTACTCACCAACCATTGACCAACAGGTTTAGCATCGCGTGGGTGGGGGATTGGCTGGAAACTCACCAGCATGTGGGAGGCTGGGCAACAAAGGCAGAAGGTCCAGGTCCACGTTTGCAGAAGATTGCCTAAGAAAGCATGGGATGTCTGAAAGAGATCAGAGGAAAAAATTAACTAGAGACATCTGGACATTCCCATTTTTGACTCTTTACCCACCAAAAAGGCTGCATGTATCATACCACCCGTTTTGAAGACAATAAACAATTTGTTTATTTGGAAAAAGACAAAGAAATTCCTATTCTAGTCCCCCCAGTTTGACTGTAAATGTTCCCTAAGTTCACAGCCAAGGAATATATTTTTAAAAATCCTCCTTATGTTTATGTGCGGTTTACATTATGATTTCTACAATACATTACAACATGCTATTTGCTTTATTTTGAAATTTCAAGACCTTATGTGGCTTTCCCATGTCCTAGAAATTTCACATATATATCATAGGAAAAAAGGCCAATCTTCTTCTGTTTTCCTGTTCAGTGTTCCAAAGAAAACAGTTAGGAAGAAAGTTGCCAATCGCTAATGTAAACTTCTATGCCAGCTCATCCCAATTATCTCAGCTGGTAGACCTGTATCTAAAAACGGCAAATACTTGCCAACTGAAAATACAATTTGGCTAAAATGTTCTGACTTATGTAGATTAAGACTAGGTGCCAAAGGAAATTGTATAAATCTAAAGATAAACATATCAACTTATTTAAATTTCATTAAAGTCCCCATGCCCAGTTTTTCCTATTGGCTAGATCTTTGTGGCTCTCAACTTTGACTCTGAATTGATCATTGAAATCCTTCAAAAAGAGTGAGCAGGTATAGTTTCTGTCTTTCTTTCTCTTTTTTGAAGGAGCAAAGGCAATGTGCCCCTTCTTTGTGTCTCGTAATATGGCACACATAAGATCAGAGAGCTGTAGTTTGGAAAGGGAATAGGAAACCCCTTATATCAGATGAAAATGTGGAGTGATACTGCACCTCATAAGAACACAGTTACTACACTGGTATTCAGGACTTCATAATCCACCTGGGATGTGGGATCATCCTGCTCCCAAGGAACCTTACTACATCCATTGATTAAGTGCAGGGCTTAAGTGCATGTCTGGCATGTGAATATGACCCACAATTAGATTTTAACCTTTAGATGTGGACAGTCCACTGGAAAAATTCACAAGCCACCTATCTGCCTGAATATTTTCAAAATTCTGAACCTGAACGCCAAATTCCGTTACCTACATTATTTAAAAGCCTGACTTTCATATTTGTCAAGTAATAGGAGGTAGGCACTTCTAAAACTGTGGTTTCTTTCTCAGGGGCTTATATTTAAGCTTAAGTGTCCAAGGCTGCAAATATTGTAGTCTGGTCTGTAGACATACACACACATTCACATATGCTTATCAGGGAGCATGCTTTTGTTTAGGGTGTAGTTATTGTGCAGTGTCATATTATGTAAAAGTTGTCTTACTGGCTTGTCTACAGACAAAGCTTGTAGTGATTATACAGATTTTTCTTCTGCTTTAAACAATCATGGCACACTGAATGCAGTATTAAAAGTACTGCCAATAATTTCTCTCCAGCTGCTTTTAAGTGGTGTTTTCATGTAGTTTACTGATTCCTCAGCCCCTGGAGGAGGAACACTTAAGTGTTCCTTAGTCCACTTGTGCCAAAAGGAACCCAGTTAGCTCAAGTAACTGGTATGTTACACATCTTTGCGCTGGCTCACGTTGACTAAGGTGAATTACTCCTCGTAAGTGCAGTTTCCCTAGCAGATGTGAGAGTTAGTGTTTTCAGTCATAAGCAACTACTGCAGGAAGCAGCTACGTCCAGAACAGGACACTTATTGACAGCCTAAGTGTTTACTTACTATTATCATTTATTAGTCAAAAAATGCCATTAGTTCAGAATTTAGAGAGAAAAAGGCAAATGTGCACCACATTTACTGTCATAAATTAAATATTTCTGAAGGAATTTGGGATTGTATTTAATATCTCTTTTTTCTCTAAGAAATACGGCTCTGAATCTACCCTCCTGAATATGACAGCTGAGTTAGTGGAGTTATTGCCATATAAAAATGGTGCAAAATCAGAACACTGCTAATATAATCTCTCTTACCACTATAGGAATGTTTCAGCTTATGCTTAAAGACCCATTAGAAAACCAAGAGCTAGCAATTTATTTAAAGACTGCTTATAACAAGTGCCTTAGTATTATCTACCAGTTGCACTGGAAATGTCACTAATGGAGTTGAGTAAAGAGAATATTCTTTTTTTTTCTGTTTTAATTGTAATCAATAAGTCTACATTCTTCTGCCAGCTACAGAGTGGATAAAAAAATAGACATTCCCTTCCCACCCTATTACACCCCTCAAAGAGATGGAAATATTTGTCCTCTTTCAATAAATTTAAATTCAATTAAAAATTTAATTCAGTTCAATTTCAATACCTTCACATAAAGAAGGCAGAATGTAGGTTGGACATAGAAATATGTACACCATACACCTTTCAATCAGATTATCTTGGCATATTATCCTTTAATTGTTGGGTTGCCTCCTTGAACACCTCTCTGCTTTGCATACCTCCTAGGCTGTCAGAGCTAAGATGTATCAATTATACTTTACCTGTTTACACTTTCTCCTCTGACTTATTGTTATGATATGAGTAAAGTAGCTTCTGAGGCTTGGTATGGGTTTTTTTGTTTTATTTAATGTTTTGAAAACCATAAATCTCAGATATGACTCAAAGATGAATTAAATGTCTTGCCTTCAAAATTAATAAAGATGTTTTGTTATTTACTGTTTTCTGTAGTCACTAAATAGTGGTCTGGCTCATTGAAGTGCTATGCTTTGTTTGATTCACTCTGACAGATGAGAATAGTTGCTTACAACTGGCAGTCTTTTTTGATGACAGTGTCATGCAGGGGTTAAAGATATGCTGGAATCAATTTACTTAGATTAGATTTAACAAAAGAAACAGGTATGGTATGCAGTAAAGCATATACCTTTAATGCATAGGCCAGAAGTGTTCTGTGCAGGATAAGCGAGGAATTGGGTGAATGCTTTAGTCCAGATGGCACTGGGATTAAGGAAGTGTCAAGGGAAGATAATGAAGAACTGTTGATCATTTGTCATAGAACAAAAGTTCAGAACAATAAAAAACAATACCGCTGCTGACCATTACTAACCTTGGAAAATAAAACAGGTACGATGTTGTTTTCAGAGAGAGACTATGAAGGCCAACAGCTCATATGGAAAACATCTCTGTTTTCAGAAGAAATCTGTCTCTAGTGTTGATCAGGAAGTTCACAGGGGTCACACAGAATCACAGAATGGCTGAGGTTGGAAGGGACCTCTGGAGGTCAGCTGGTCCAACCCCCCTGCTCAAGCAGGACCACCTAGAGCTGGTTGCCCAGGACCATGTCCACGTGGCTTTTGAATATCTCCAAGGAGGGAGACTCCACAACCTCCTTGGGCAACCTGTAGCAGTGCTCAGTCACCCTCACAGTAAAAAAACTGTTTCCTGATGTTCAGAAGGAACCTCCCGTGTTTCAGCTGGTGCCCGTTGCCTCTGGTCCTGTCACTTGGCACCACTGAGCCTGGTTCCTGGGAGCCTGGCTCCGACCTCTTTGCACTTTCCCTTCGGGTGTTAATATACATTGATAAGATACCTCCTGAGCCTTCTCTTCTCCAGGCTGAAAAGTCCCAGCTCTCTCAGCCTTTCCTCATAGGAGAGATGATCCAGTCCATTCATCCTCTTTGTGGCCCTTCACTGGACTCTCTCCAGTATGGAGCCCAGAACTGGACACAGTACTCCACACCAGTGCTGAGCAGAGGGGAAGGATCGCCTCCCTCGACCTGCTGGCACTACTTAGCCTAAGACAGCCCAGGATACCTGTAGCCTTCTTTGCCACAAAGGTACATCGCTGGCTCATGTCCAACTTGGTGTCCACCAGGACTCCTAGGTCCTTTTCTACAAAGCTACTTTCCAGCTGGGTGGCCCCCAGCATACACTGGTGCATGGGGTTGTGCCTCACCAGATGCAGGACTTTGCACTTCTCTTTGTTGAATTTCACAAGGTTCTTGTCAGCCCATTTCTCCAGCCTGTCAAGGTCCCTCCACATGGCAGCACAACCCTCTGGCATATCAGTCACTCCTCCCAGTTTTGTGTCATCAGCAGACTTGCTGGGGGTACACTCTGCCCCATCATGTAGGTCATTAATGAAGATGTTAAACAGGATTGGACCCAGTATGGACCTCTGGAGTACACTGCTAGTTACTGGCCTCCAACTGGACTTCAAGCCACTGATCACCACACTCTGGGCCTGGCCATTCAGACAGTTTTCAGTCCGTCTCACTGTCTGTTCATCCAACCCATACTTCAGGGGCTTCTCTATAAGGATCTTATGGGAGACAGTGTCGAAAGCCTTACTGAATCCAGGTAGAAAATACCCACTGCTTTTTCCTCATCTGCCAGGCCAGTCATTTCATCATAGAAGGTTATCAGGTTGGTGAAGCATAACTTCTCCTTGGTGAAGCCATGCTGACTGCTACTGACAACTTTCTTGTCCTTTATGGGCCTGGAAATGGTTTCCAAGACTAGGTGCTCCATCACCTTCCCAGGGCTCAAGGTGAGACTGACTGGCCTGTAGTTCCCTGAGTCCTCTTCCTTCCCCTTCTTGAAGACGGGAGTGATATTTGCTTCTTTCCAGTGCTCAGGCACCTCTCCCAATTGCCACAATCAATCAAAGACTATCGAGAATGGCCTCGCAGTGACAAAGCCAGCTCCCTCAGTGCTTGTGGGTGCCTCTCATCAGGGTCCATGGACTTACGTATGTCCAGTTTGCTTAAGTATTCCCTGACCTGATCCTCTTCCACCAACAGTATGTCTTCCTTGCTCCAGTCTCTCCCCCTGGTCTCTGGGGCCTGGGATTCCTGAAGGCTGGTCTTCCTAATAAAGACAGAGGCAAAGAAGGCATTGAGTACCTCAGCCTTTTCCATGTCCTGTATAATCAGATCCCCTGTCCCATTCATCAACGGGCCCACATTTTCCCTAGTCTTCCTTTTGTCATCTATGTACTTGCAGAAGCCCTTCTTGTTGCCTTTGACATCCCTGGCCAGATAAAGTCCCACTTTGGCTTTGACTTTCCTAACCACATCTCTGCATGCTTGGGCAGCGTCTCTGTATTCCTCCCAGGTTACCTGTCCCTGCTTCCACGTTTTGTGTATTTCCTTTTTTTTTTTTTGAGTTTTGCCTGGAGCTCCTTGTTCATCCACGCAGACCTCCTGGCATTTGTGCTTGAATTCCTGCCCGCTAGGATGGACTACTCTTGAGCTTGGAGGAGGCGACCCTTGAATATTAACCAGCTTCCTTGGGACCCTCTTCCCTCTATGCCCTTATCCCTCAGGACTATACCAAGCAGATCCCTGAAGAGGCCAAAGCCTGCTCTCCTGAAATCCAGCACTGTGATGTTGCTTTTTGCCCTGCTTCCTCCTCTCAGGGTCTGAACTCCAACATCTCATGATCACTGCATCCAAGGTTGCCTTCAACCTCATCCCCGATGAGCCCCTCCTTTCCTGTTAGTATGTCTGCCTGTAGCAGACACACACTACAATGACACCAATACCAGTCTGCTTTTTAATCCTTACTCATAAGCTCTCAGTTGGTTCATGATCCATCCCCAGGCAGAGCTCCATGCACTCCAGCTGCTCTCTCACATAAATGGAAACTCCCCCCCCTCATCTTCCTGGCCTAACCATCTTGTATCCCTCCATTGCAACACTCCAGTCATGGGAGCCATCCCACCTCATGGCCATGATCCCAAAAAGATTATAGTACTGCAACTGCACACAGATCTATAATTCATTATGTTTATTCCCCATGCTGTGTGCTTGAGTGTACAGATGCTTAAGAGAGGCACCCCAGCATGCTGGTTTCCCAGAAAGGGTTTTGGGCACTTCCCCATAATGGTGCCTTGTAGGCACTTCCTTGCTTACATGCAAGCGCTGGAGGTGGCCCTCCTTCAGCCTTGTTTTCTTAATTTTCTGAGCTCTTTCTTTCGGCCCTTTGCTTGTCAGACCTGTCCATCAATCCCTCACAGGACTTCTGGTAACTTTCTCCCTCCCCATCATTGCTAGTTTAAAGCTCTCCTTACCAGGTCAGCCATCCTGCTGGCAAGGATACAAATTAAATAGCCTGAGAGCTGGCTGCTAGTCAGTTCTGTGGAGCTTTGGAATTGTTCTTTCACTGAAGAATCTTGTTCACATGAAAGGGATGTACATGGGCTTCAAACAAAATAATTTCCACAAATACTGTAAAAGCTGTTGCTTAAACATATGCATATATTTCCACGTCAAAATATGAAATAGAATGTGAATCTTTGTAAACTACTATCTATTAAAATAATACAATAATAGATCTAACTTCTGATAGGTAAATATGAATATTTTTGTGTGTTTCCAGTCCTTAACGTATTTTGGTTTTGTTTATTAACAGAATACTATTATAAAAGTTACTTGTTATTTTTTGGATCTTGTTCAATTTCTTTCTTGATACAGTAGCACACTTTCATGTCTATGATTATATTTAATTGTTGCTACTTTGTCGTCAGCAGAAGCATCATGTAAACAGTTTGGGAAGATGAAGGCCGCCTGCATTCTGCTCTTGCCAGGTACAGTCAGTCAGGGAGGCAGCAACAGAAAAAATTATATGCAGTTAGGGACATTTTGCTAAGCAAATAATGAAGAAAGTGCACTGCCCATCTACGTAAAGTAGAAGGCAGGCTCCATCTCAGCATCTCAGCATCAGTTTAGGAACTCTAGTTTCATGTTCTAGTTGATGTAACTATTGCACTGACATAATTTATACTTTGCCTTGCACACAATGCTTTCCTAGCTAATGGCAAATAGGGCTCTGTGCAACATTCCTCACCCATGTGTGTTAATGCCTTTGTATGTCTGCTGTCATTAAGAAATTTCTAGCCCTTACCTTCAGAGCTTTTTTCCAAAGGTGGAAATTAAATAATGACACTGTACCACCATTTTTCCAGGTGCTGCATTAATGTCATTCTCCAAAACCTGACTAGCAGCCCCAGACAAGTGTCCAAACCCCGCTGTACACAGTGCAATTGATCTCTTATAAGTACTTTGTTATTAGTTTTATTACTCCCATCCCCCAAGGGGAATGGCTTTGTGGGATAAATTTCAGGCTAGAAATATGTTGACTCTCTGGATTCACAGGTTCCAGGCTGTGTGACGGACTCAGACCTTCAGGTTTCTGTGGTCAATTGAGTGTCTATCATGCACTTCATTCTGTGTCCAGGTAAGCACTAACATATAAAGGATGGGTATTGATACATCTTCCAGGATTGCTCATTGACATTTACTTTGTATCAAGATTAGTGCTGCCTTGAAGAACAAAACTGTCATCCCATTTGCCCACAAAAACTCAGCTTTTTTTTTTTTAATCGCCATTCATAAATAGTTTACTGGCCATAGTTAGAGAAATAAAAAGTGCAAGTTGCATCAAGCCTGAAGGTGAACGCACGCCGCACCTGCAGGACATGGCGGTCATGGAGATGCTTGCCGAAAGGCAGTGTGCGGCCCTGCTCCTCTCCATCCAAGGGCAGGTTATAAATCAAGAGTAGCTCCATTTAGAGCAAAAGGCTTCCAGCGGTGCAAAGGGAAGATTAACCAGGACCTTCCAGGCTAAAAAACACGTCCTGAAAAATCAGGTGGCTTAGCACGAAGGTCACACCGCAGCTCAAAATCCGGCAAGATGCAGCAACATTTTCGGGAAGAAAACTGTTTCTTTCTCTGTTGGAAATGCAAAATGGAGTAAAATAAATTGTGCACGTGGCAAGTCATGTGCTGGCTGCTCTCCGCTGGATCCGATTAATTATTAATCACCTCAGCGGAGGGGACACCACCAGCTTTACGGGCAAACGGGAACTGTGGTGGCTGCGGGCCGGCGGCAGCGGCCCAGGCCCTGCTGCCTTGGGTGCCCCTCCGCCCGGGCCGGGCGGGGACCGGCCCTCCCCGCGGCTCCCCCGGCGCCTCCCTGCCCGGGGCGGGGGGCGGCCGGGCGGCGGCGGCCCCGCGGGGCAGGTCAGTCTTACCTCGGCCTGACCTGGGTGGACGGCGCCGCTCCCAGCCGCCTCCCGAGAGCGGGACAAGGGGACAAAAGGGGAAGGTCGGGCCCCTGGTGTGCCGGCGCCGTGCGGATCGGCTCGCCCCCTCCCCGCCCGCCCTGCCGCTCCGCTTGGAGAGCGGGGGGAGGCCCTGCCATGGCCTCGCCAAAGGCCCTCTGCCTCGCCCTGGCACGTCAGGGAGAGAAAGCACCAGGAGCCTGGCAATACCGCTGCTGTTCTTTTCCCTGGGATTCATTTTCCCTCTTCAGGAGAAAGGATCTCTGAAGACTCCTGTGTGGTACCAAGGCGGGAAAGGTGCACAAATCATGTGTTATTATATAGCCAGTTATTGGATTTTTCTTTGGGGAATGACTGGAAGAATAGCATTGTGACATAAGTAAATTAAATAAAACTGCTAAAACATGAAATTTTTCAAGTGGATCCTCATTCTTCCACTCACTCCCTTCATATCATGTTTCTCAGTGTAACCAAAGCATTTAGTTCCCTGTCTTTTCTTAGTCTCAATTTAAAGTTATTTTATCAGGTACCTTGCAAAGGAAAGCTTTTATTGCAAACAAGTGAAACACCCTGATGTACTCTCTACCTAATTAATGTGTGGGAAACTTGATTAGGCTCAAATTTTGGACACCTGGCTGCAGCTGAGTGCAAAGTTCCTTGCTCTGGTCATCTCCCTCTGCGACCACTGCTAGAGCCACAAAGACAGCATGGCTCTCCTGCCATTTCATGGTATCCTCGGTGAGGAGGAGGAGGTCTTAAAAAAAAAGAAAAAGATAGCAAATGCACATGCTTGTATCTACATACATGTATAAAGAGAAATTCTTGGGCAACTGAGCTCAGTGCTGCACTCACGGCTTCTGTGACTCCTGAGAGCATGGGAATGTCTTTACCGGTGTGGACCAAAGGTCCGTCTATCCGGTTTCTAAGACCAGCCGTTGAGCTGATTCCCAGGAAAGAGTGAGAACAGGACAACCATATATGACACATCTCCTGACTGTTCTCCTAATCTCTGGCTGTTTTTAGCTCAGGGGATTTTCTGTAGCTGATGTGGTTTGGCTATTTAGCAGCTCTCAGTAGACCTATCTTCCAAGTACTTGTCCGATCTGCCCTTGAACCCATGTAACCCTTTTGCATGCAGAAGACTCTGTGTTTATACTATTAAACTAAACAGAGCCAGTTCACAAGTACAAGCCTTGTCCTGCGGTGCTCGATGCTGTCAAATTGTTAGTAAGGGCTGTGGCACAAGCTGATCGTCGTTCCCCCCAAACAAAGCCTGGGCAGTCTGAAGCATCAGCACACAAAACGCTCACTGGTCTCCCTCCTGTCTGGGGCAGTAAGGCAATTGTCCACTGGGACTATTCCTGAAACTGTAATCCCAGTGAGGCTCTGTGGTTGTGTGGTGGCCTGAAGGAGACATATTGGGCAGTCTGGATGTGGCTACTCTGTTTTAGGGGATAGGAGAGCTTAGCACTGCAAATGTGAGTCTTGTCATACTAGTTAGTCTCAAGGCCAGAGAATGGTTCCTGGCCTGGTTTACTTACTGGCACTTGTATGGCTAAGAGAGTGGCATCATCTTTTGTGCCACAAAGGTGTCAGGAAACTCTGTTGCCCTAGGGACAGGAGCAGGATATTTAGTTTTGAAAGAACACAGGTATTACAAGCATCCCAGGAGTTTTCACTTCATGCCAGAGGCCAGTTCTCTTGATTCTTTAAGGTAAATAAGAATAATTTCTTAACCTCAATAACAAGCCCTTCCTGTTAAGCAGCAAAGTGAGACTGTCACTGGCTGTAGCACAAGGAAGGAGTGGGGTATCCTGCTCAGCCCTGCTGGTGCTCCTCCTTTTTGTCTTGCTTATTGCTTAGCTCCTCAGCTCCCAAGGAGTCACGAGCCCCGTAACCTCTGTTGCAGTCCTCTGTGTGGCTCCCCAAATAGCGGTGTTACAGAAGCAATTACTCGGTTTTGATGTTGGGTCTTTTTGTTGTTTTATGAATTTATGTTAATAAAATATGTAGGCCTACTTCATACCTTGAGGTGATTGAGACCGTTGGTGGAGACTCCTGTCTTTACAAAAGAAAGGGACTACCACAGCACCTGTGCCTGGGTGATACAGGAAGGATCCTGTAGGAAGCTGGGATCCTTGAGGCACAGGGCAAGTACAACATATGGCAGCAGCTCTGCTCTACTAAACGGCCTTGTCTTTAACGTGAGATCATATCAAGAGTGAGAAAAAAACTCACTGTATGCATGCAGTGTTTGTTCAGTGTTATGATATGCCAACAAAGATGCCAGTCAGCTTTTCACTACATAGATGTTTCTTAACTAAAATCTGAACCTTGTTGACCAGCAATTCATTCCCCGTATGGCTCCATGCTGCCATCAAATAATATAGCTTTGTGGCTGTCAAAGCAAGACTCTGCAAACAGAAGTTAGCCTATGACACTGCACTAGTGTAAGAAGACAGTATTTTTGTTTAATAGAAAAATTTCACACATCGTGGCTGACACAGTTTTGTTAAGGAGAACCCCTGGTCTGGTCACAGCCATGCTGACGGAAGGCAGCTTTTGTCAATTCAGGTTGTCTTTGAGAGAGCTAGTGTAATTACATTAGCAGAAAAATTCTGTTCTCTGTTTTTTTAAAAAAAATATATATATACCTACATACATATATATATTTTATATATATATATATCTAAACTGAAGGTGCAGTTTAACATCGCAGCTCCTCTGGCAGCAAAGCCTCTTTATTAAGTTCCTACCCCAGCACCCCTAGCACCACAGTTTGCTTCCCCCCTGCAGCTGTGCTGCTGGAAGTGATTGCAGATCACCCTGTAAATGGGATAGCTGCTTCACCTAAAGTTGAGTGACTAGACAGTCTAATGCCCCCTATCTAATTGAGCAAGATCATTTCACTGATCCATTTTGCAATGTGAATGAAAGTTGCATCTGTGCTTCTGAGCAGTTGACAAACTGCTCTGTAGGCATAGAAACAAAGCTTTGCTAAGGAAGAAGTGAATGTTTTATATAGGGAAGAAAACCTTTGTACAACTGTACATAAAATCTACACTCTGATTTAAAGTTTGGGGGACTCTAAATCAGAATACAGTGTACCACGGGCAACCTCTTTAATTCTCTTCTGTTATTTGTAGGATGCCCGTGGCAAAGATTGTCTCTTTTCTTATGTTTGTACATGTACCCACACAACCAGGCTGCCTGGTTCTAGCTCAGAACTTTCTGTTATTGTTACGGAGATAATAATGATAGCACTATTACAATATCATGTAACTAGGATGGTAAGATTAGGTTGAATGACATGCTCTACTTTTAAATCTCTCTCTTGCTAATATGGAAGTCATGGCAGACTACTGTGAAAATAATCCTACACTTAAGATTACACAATTTGTAAATAAAAGATATGATGGTCCAAATTTTGGTGCAAGTATCACAACAAAGTGGTGTATAAACATTGTCCGTGGAGTAAATTGTCTTTTTCTAATGATGTTTGTGGGCAGGAGCTCTGGAGCTCGTGGTGGCAGCAACAATAAGGCACAAATCAGGTAATTTTGCAAATGCCGTTTTACATAGTCTGTTGAAAAAAAATCCATGGACAAAGAAACTGTGACAGTTTCATCTTTACTACATTGATCACAAGTAATCTGGCCTAAACAGTAAATGCTGGCTTTTCACCGTTTTTTATTTGTGGGATAGTAGCTTCAACATAATGTAGGTGATGAGGGTTACTAGCCAATTTCTTCTGTACATATAGTTAGAAGTCCAAGGTTTTTTCCTAAACAAAATATTATCATTTTCTCCAGAAGTGCCACTTGCAGTCATATCCAAAGTCTAACAGCCATTATGAGATCCAAAATGTATGAAATGAGTGGCATTAACACTTAAGAATTTCTAAATAATTCAGTATTTTGCCAGCTATTGATATGTTTAGGCAGCAGAGAGATTGTTTAAAATTGGATCTTACTTGGCCAACTCAAGGTGAAAGATCCTTATGTAACTAGGCCATAAAATTGCCCAGTCACCTCAATTTATGACATATTCTTCTGTCAATACCTAGTCTAAAACCACTAACTTGAATGAATTTCAGAGCTGTGTAGATTTGATCTGAAATCTTTTCTAAATATAATTCTGTATTTAGAAACCTTGATGTGCAGCCATAAGCTCAAAATTTTCCACTTTCATTGGCTAAGTAGAAAAGGGCACAGCTTAGCCCTAACCTAGCCAAGTCTGATCCTCCATCAAATAAATGTTTAAGCACTGATGCTTTGTGGGGACGGGTTGACTTCATAAAACTTTTAACAGAAGATTATAATGGATAAATTATCAAAATTTGTAATTGATTATCAGTAATTGATAAAAGGCAGCTGAACTCCTACAGAAAACCCTTAAAAATGCCCTGACTCTAGAAAAAAAAGATCGCTGTCTTTAAGACATTAAAATCAGTCACTCCTGAGTAGCTGATTATTTGGTAGAAGGCCAGGTGGATTTGTGGGTTAGGGGTTTTTTGGCTGGCTGACAATTCTTACTTCCGAGGCCCATGGAACTACGTCTTTTACTATTATGGATTTTTATGTTCACTCCTGAAAAGAAGCAAAAAAGACAATTTTGAAGAGTCTGTCCTTGCATTGAGTTCAGTGGCCTTTATTCACTGTACCTAGAGCATTTCCCCTAGCTGCCTCTGGTTCTTCGCTGTTTTTTCTGTGGCGTTCCGGCTGCTTGTTTCTCTTCGGAGCGCATGCACAACCCTACTCCAGCAATGCCCAACCCCTGTGTTTATGTTCAGCTCCCAGAGAAATCCCTCCACCCACACAGCTAAGCATCTGACCAGCCATGCATGTGGCCTGTGTTTTGGGCGGTGGCTCCCTATTGCTTCAACAGTTTCGTTGAATAAGGAAATTTAACTACTCCTAATGTGTACCCCAATGAAGGGTAACTGCTATACTCAGCAGCTTCAGCTACATTTCATTCAGTGTTAACAATAGTTTCCACTGCAAGTAATGTAAGGATTATTTGCTTTCTTATGCTTCAGCTTGTTGTTGGTCTTTTATAACAATGGAATTTAAATGATATGCAAAGTTTAAACCAGCTCCCATTTGCTTAGAGTACTATAACCCTCTTTCTATTCTGTACTGAACTATGGCAGTGTATGAACAGCATTTATGGGATCTGATCTTTGCTATTTAAAGGTGTATGTTATCTAGATGCTTGTAATACAATAAATTAAAGTAGGCACAGTTACCACAGCAATCAGTATTACAGTATATCATAATAGCGTGAAAGGTATTGCACCATATGGAAATAATAATGTCTCCAGAAGACATAAAATATTGCCTTCATCTTACTACTACTAGCATATTTTTAATGCACAGTTGAAAATCATGGTGCTATTGCTTTTGAAAGTGCAAAATTCACAGTTTAACAAATTAATTCCAAATGTAGATTTCTTCTAAGAACTTTGTGTTTTTATATCGTCTGTTATTGCCACATCTTGCAGCTCCCACAACATAGGACAGCAGATGACTTAGTTCAAATGATTCTCCATTGTTTTTAATATTTTTAACATCCCAAGGGGGGAGGGTATTTATATGTTTAATAATTTCCAGATTTTTGAGCTGCTAGTCTGTTCATTTGTCTGGAAAAAAATCTGATGGCTATTATTCATCTTTTTCAGTCAAAGATGGTTTTGGATTATTAAAGCAAAACTGCTCAGTTTTGTTCAGGAGTATTTTCACCTTTTGTTTATATCGAATTGAGAATAATGAAAAAGATTGTTTTTAAAAGCATTCCATTGAGTTCCTTCTTTTGGTCACACATACGGATGTGGGAATGACTGTTTCTGATGGCAAGTTTAGTATAGTTATATATGTCTATATCTGCATACATTTATCCATATAGCTATTTTTAATTATATATAATTAGTATTTTATTATATATAATAACATGCTATTCCTATAATAATAAATATTTTGGGGGTCAGGTCCTTAGATTAATATAGAGGTTGCCTAGCTTAGAAAATATGACCTAGTCTGTCTCTAAAGTGGCTTTAAATTAATCCAGTCTCATCTGAGCAAATTCTCAGTGTAGACTGTTAAAGGCAATTCAGTCGTCAAGCAGAGTTAACTTAAAATACTAAATAACAAAAAATTTAACAGTAAAGAAGAAAAATAGTTTAAAGTCATGCACTGCATTCAGATAAGCTGATTTTTTGCAGCGCTAAGAACATAAAGGAACAATGACGATTTTACGGGAGAGTATATACTGAATGAAATTGGCAGTATTAGTGAAAGTCTTACGGTATGTTGGTATGTGTTATCAACAGCAAGGCTGCAATAGTCCTTTTCTTGAACTTATTGTTCTCATAATTTGGGGTTTGAGAAGCTCTGATGCAGCCCTGTCTGTCAGTAGACCAATTATCATTTGCATTAATTATAAAATGCTGCTATGGCTTATTCCTTTCAAAACCACTATTATTTATTTGAATGAATAGGGATAAAATATGCAGTTGTATATGTAGTCCATGGAAGAAAGTCACTATAATTGTCATGCTGGTGTTTTCCTTAGAGAGGCCGTTATGAACTAGAAGCAATTTAAGGCAATTAATTAGGTTGATTAAAATGAAAATTAAACTTTTTAATGGGAACATGAAAAGAGACAGCCCTTATCTTTGGCTCCTGTCTGGAAAAATAAAAACTCTTACTAGGAAGTTTGCTTGTGGATGGGCCCGGAAAGTTCAGGAAGCATCTGCTTGAAATCACTTTTCTAGTAGACCGAAACAGTTGTACACCATACAAAATGCACATAGGAGAGACACAGCTGCAGAAATAGGACTATTATCTTGTCAGCACAACCCTTTCCATGTCCTCCTGTGATAATAAGCTATATGTGAGTATTTAAAACCATATATATCTCAGTAAAAATTACTATCATCATACTTCTGACCAATCTGGCTGAACTCAACAAAGACTTTTAGTGCAAAAATAGTCTGAAGAAGAGACTAAGATACAGAAGCCAATAAGGACAGGGGTAGACTGATCTTTCTGCAAGTCTGGGAATTTTTTCTTCTTTGCGGCAGGAGGAACTGCTGGGCAATGTGAGAAGTTACATCAGATTCTGTCAATTTTCATCCATCATTTAGTAGTTTTCTAAGGGAGACTTCTAGGACAGCTTCCTTCAGAGCTGAATTCTTCATTCAAAACCACCATTCCATACATAACAACTTTTTGAACAGGTTGTGCTTTGAATACCAGCTACCTAGTGTCCTTTACATTTTCTAGCTAGTGAGGTCAGAGCTGTATTCATTCTCTTTATCTCCTTATGAAGTGTTATTTTCCCAAATTTACTGCCAAGTGAGCTCTGATATGCAGGGCTTCATTCTCTTTCCCCTCCTGCCAACTTTTCACCATTCTAGCTCCATTTAATGGAGTTGATCTTAATTCTTAGCAATGTTATGAAAGGACAATTAAATCAGTGAGAGTACAAGGTGAAATGGATTCCACAAATTATGTAACTGCCATAGTGTGCTTTCCTAAAACTCTCCATGAGAGATTGTTTTGTTTAACCAACAGCTAGTAGTGTTTCATGTGTAGAGGCGTGCTCCACAACAACTTCTCTTCAGAGATCATAGAATCATAGAATCATTTAGGTTGGAAAAGACCTTTAAGATCATTGAGTCCAACTGTTAACTTAACACTGCCAAGTCCACCACTAAACCACGTCCCTAAGTGCCACATCTACCTGTCTTTTAAATACCTCCAGGGATGGGGACTCAACCACTTCTCTGGGCAGCCTGTTTCAATGCTTGATAACCCTTTCATTGAAGAAATTTTTCCTAATATCCAATCTAAACCTCCCCTGGCACAACCTGAAGCCATTTTCTCTCATCCTAAATGTCAGCAGGTGAGCCTCAAGTGCTCACATTTTCAAGTTACTTTAAATATAATGTTCAATAATATACAGACCACAGTCCTTTTCCTCTAATAAACAACAGAAAATTTCCAAGGGATGTGCTGTAACTTCAGGTGCCTATAAAAATCTACATGAACAAGTAGCTTGTTGCAGTGTTACCAGATCAGTAAATTGAAGCAGTGAGTACAGAAGCTCCTATTTCTCCACTGGGTGCACTTCAGGGCTGTATTTTGGACTAGTCCGCTAGAGCTAATGTCTCTTTATGCACATGGATCGAAGAGCCACTCATTAGTTCAGACCCAAATGTCCCCAGGTCATCAGAAATATTGCCAATTACTTCAGCAGCAGGAACAGAATTTGGTTTTGCCCCCTTGTTTTCTGGTCACACCCACATATGTAACAAGATGTACATCTTTCCAGCATCATTTGTGACATTTATCCTTCTGAGAAACTACTGGGCACAGAAGAAGCAGAATGTTTGTTTGTATGCTGTGATTTGACTTTCCAGATTCTCCTAAGAACTGACAGAGTTCGTGGCTCAGAGCCAAAACCAAGACATACAACACTCTTGTGAATTGCAGAGATAGGCTTTGTGCAAGGATAATTATGCCGAAATCTGGAACCAGCCTATTTACAATCTTTTTTAAAAAATCATGATAATTTTCTGACTAACCCTCAGGGAGATGGAATTTTGAAAAACAGAACAACAACAAGAAGCATCAGACAGCATGGGATACTAAGCATGCGTCATCAAATACGTCATATGTATTTCTGTTTTCTTTCTAGGTATGGCTTCCCAGACTTGAGAATGTGACTACATTGAAAAAAAAAAAAACCAAACCCAACAAACCCAAGAAAAGTGTTTTTCTGTTGTGTTCCTGGGAAATTCTTCCTTTCAGTCTGTAGCAGATCTGAGGATCCCTTTCTGCAGTGGCCATATCCAGTGGCCAAATTCATGCACGAAGCTATACTCCAACTAAAAACTCTAAGTAATGGCTCCTAAAAGGACAGAGATTCCTATTATATTTGATGGATTTAGGATCGGATTGCTCATAGTGATACTACTGCGCTGTGCCAGTCTTCTGTCATCAAGACATACTTCACTGTTGTGGAGCCATTCAAATTTTCCAGCAAGTATTAAACTCACCCATGCTTTGATTTTGTTACTCCTGTTCTGCTTTGGGAAAAGGCTGAAATGCCCACTGACGACATGTTTGCAATCAACAAAGCATCTATCAAACAAAACTTGCTTGTGAAACAAGCAGTTAAGACTTCTTATCCATAAGACTTTCTCTTACATTTTAAAGTGTCTACACTAATCCTAATAAGTATAGCTTATACATATCGCTTATAATAAGTATATATAAGTATATATAAAAAAGTATATATAAGTATAAATATATATAATAAGTATAGCTTATATATATAGATTATAATAAGTATAACTTATTTTTCCTACAGGCAGGTACAATTTTTGTACCCTGATTTTGCTCCTTTATAATTCTGTGCATGGTTCTGCACTACTCTTGTTGCGTGCCACTGTAAAGAAAATAGGTTTCAGACTGAAAACCTAACAGGCCTGTTAGGCATATATTGTGCAATAAGCACTGTGAAGTGCTTAAAGCTTCAGAATCTACAAACTAGTATCTTTTATTGAAAGTATGCCCTGAATGTCCAAGAGAACAATATTATTTCTGAAGTCTTCTTAAAAATATGGGCCTACATTGAAAAAAAAAAAAGATGATTGATTTGGAATTGACATTTGAGACATTTTAAAAAGGGTCTGCTGATCAGAAATTACTTATGACTTTGTCAGCATTCTCATGGTGGACATCAAAATTATTTAATTAATTAGCAGAGATGATACTCAAAATTATGAGTTATTTATAAAACAGAAAGTATGAACACGGCTATCTTCCAAGAGGTTAAAATCCTAGTCAAAGAAATGCAACAGGTAAGTAAACTGACGTAAAGTGGGAACCGATGGTAATTCATATGTGTGTTTTTCCTGATGTTATTTGCATACCTGAGTTACTGGTAAAAGATATGGTTATTATATTATTATAACTTATAATATTTGGTTATTACAAGATCATAGCCTATGACTTCCTTAGGCATTAGCACCCAGAGGGTTGAGATAAATAACAGTAGACATTCATACAGACCTGAGACCAGCCCGGTGTGATCAACAGAAGAAAGGACCTTAGCTCTTGTGAGGCCAAAGAGGCTTTGAGTATCCCATGCTGCCCAACATTGGACTAAGATGCATAGTCTGATATCCAAGATAAAGCAAAACAAAAAAGTAGAGATGCAAAGAGAGAAGGTATGACAAAATACTGCCAATTTACAATCAATAGTTCAACGGCTAGGGCAATATGTAAGATGTTAGAGATGCCATTCTCAGCTGGAAATGGTTGAGACTTGTGCGATTTTAACTTGGCTAATTAAAACAATGGCCTTACTTTAAAACTATCTGTCGTCATTTGTGCAATTTTAACTTGGCTAATTAAAACAATGGCCTTACTTTAAAACTATCTGTCGTCTTTTGTGCACAGATTGCCCCAGAAAACTTCAGGCCTTTGGTAAGGGGAAACTTCTCAACAGAACTCACAGCATATGCTTTTAGCTCTAACACCAGTCTGTGACAGACGATTTTACAACTTGGTATTTTTCTTGCTCAACTTATATCCTGCAAAGTTTTTAAGAGTGTCTTTTCTTTGTGACTTTTTCTGAAGGCCACATGGTAACAAGGCATCTAGATTTGCAGGCATTAACATTACTAGCTGTTTTATATAATATATGCAATATAGATTATACTTTATAAATATAGTGAGATATTATTGTACTGTAACATAGTGTCATGAAGGGATGGGATTGGTGAATAGAGAAAAGAATCAGCTCACGCTAAGTTGATTTCTCACATATTTTCTTATACTTTTTGTGTTCTGACCCTGATTGTATGTAAATCCATCTTAACATGAGGTATGTTCATGACCCACTAATTTATAGAATGACCTAAAACTTAATGTATTCAATCAAAATACACATAAAGAAGGTTGGTTCTCCATGCACTCCAGTCTCAGCTGCGGTCTGCTTCCAGTAATCCAAAATCACTTATCTTTCCACTTCAACACCTCACTGAGATTTTAAGGTAGGATGATTTTTTTATTATGGCTTTTTTTTTTTTACTTGCAGACACAATTTCGAGTGTGTTAGTACTCCAGCAGACTGTACACTTTTGAAGCAGCAGCATTTCTTCTTTTACCTCTATCATGGTTTAACCCCAGCCGGCAACTAAGCACCACACAGTCGCTCACTCACCCTCCCCCCACCCCACTGGGATGGGGGAGAGAATCGGAAGGACAAAAGTAAGAAAACTTGTGGGCTGGGATAGGAACAGTTTAATAATTGAAATAAAATATTGTAATAATAATAATGAAAACAACAAGAAAAAAAAAAGAGGAACAAAACCCAGGAAAAAACAAATGATGCAATGGCTCACCGCCTGCCGACCGACGCCCAGCCCATCCCTCAGCAGCAATCACTGCCCCCCAGCCAAGTCCCCCCAGTTTCTATACTGAGCATGTCACCATATGGTACGGAATAGCCCTTTGGCCGGTCTGGGTCAGCTGTCCTGGCTGTGCCCCCTCCCAGCTTCTTGTGCACCTGGCAGAGCATGGGAAGCTGAAAAAGTCCTTGACTGGTGTAAGGCCTACTTAGCAACAACTTAGCACTACTTAGCAACAACTAAAACATCAGTGTGTTATCAACATTATTCTCATACTAAATCCAAAACACAGCACTATACTAGCTACTAGGAAGAAAATTAACTCTATCCCAGCCAAAACCAGGACAATCTCTTATGACACATGCATTTTGGAACTTGCACATTACCCAGATTGCTGGCTGCGGTGTGGATGTGGGGAACATCCGGTCCAGCAGCAATCTCTTCTTTTCTTATGAAGGAGTCCTGAGAGCTAGATTTTTTTCTTAATTTCCTCCTCCCTCTAATTCCCCTGTTCTCTTTAAATTCCATAAGATTTCTATTGCCATGACACACTATATAATGTCTAACTAGTACATAAAAGAGATTAACATCTCTCTGGATAAGAGCTTTGTAATAGGAAACCTATCAGCTATCTTCCCTTCTTCCATTATGGTTAACAAGACGTCTCAATTAGTAAAGGGAACTGTTTGGTAACTGTTTCTGTAATACCACCAAGATATGGCCTTTCATTGTGTATGCCTCTGGTAGCAAAGAAAGGGACAAATCCTGAAAAGTCTTTGCTAATGTGTAAAACATCTCAATTCAGTTGACTTTCGAACAAAGGATTTGTTATTTCTCCTTTGGTTTCCTAATTTTATCTGCTTACAAATTCAGTTCTTGTTTGTTCTGTCACACTGAATTCAGACTGCCATCTTCAGACAAGCAGCACAGGGTGGCATTTGTGATGAATCCAGTACAGTTTTCTACTTCGTAAGCCTGCATGCTTGACTTAAGAGGGTGAGCTGGAAAACGCCTGAGATGTTCATGGCTAGCCCCAAACCAGGAGCAGATCTGCAGGAAATTTTAATTAAACTGTATTTTTACAGACAGGTGACAAATAATGCTGAGATCTTAATCCTTGCCTTTGTGAAAACAGTGATCTAGAAAGTATCACTTAATTTAAGTTTAAAGTATGTATTATATCAACTGACTTCATTGTAAATCTGAATATTCTTCCTCTGAAAAAATAAGAACATATTGAGGAAATCCTACTTTCTGCTGACTTCAGAAGTTTATTGTACATAAAACTCTAAAGTCTGCAAAAAGAAGAGCAGAGAGACCCAAATTAAAGGATGCTTTGCAAATGTGGATTTAGCCCTCAACCCAAGATGAGCTATATATCTCTCGATTTCTGTGAAGGTTTTCTTTTGGTCTGAAAAAGAAAAAGAGTTGCAAAATTACACAAGTTTTAAAATGGCATTACAGAGGGAAGCTCACATTCTTGAGAGTTAAATTTTGGGTAGTGTAACCATATGCAGTACAACAGGACTACACTAAAAAGCCTGGATTGCTCCAAAATGTAATGTGATCATGCAGCGGAAAGTAGAGCTACTTCAACCACAACTCTAGTTCCCATGTCTTGTCCCTGTAGCAAACACAGCCACCAATAAACAAGTACACAAAAGGTATGAGTTCAGCTAATGCACCAGAGAAGAGAGCTGAATATGAAGGAGGCGGGAGGATAAAGTGGAAGGGGAAATAAAGTGCATCCTTTTTGTGCTTCCATAAATTACGCTTTCACTCTTTAGAGCAATGAGAGGAGGGCATGAGATTCTCTGAAGCACAGTGCCTTTCAGTTATTCCTCTTCTGCTCTCCATCATCTAGAACTGACTGCAGAGGTTCAGTATAACCCTACATGACTTTTGTCTCTCCCTCTTCATCCAGTAAAACTGAATAAACAGGAAAAAATTTGCAAATCCTCTAGAATAAACAGTAAATGTAAATGTGGAAGTTCAGATTTGGTACAGTTTTATAAACATTGCTACTTTGCATATTTAGCCCTTGGCCTTGTCCGCATAGAAGAGTTGCATTGATATTACTAAGGTTTGGTCTATAAGCGTAATTCAGCTGTTAGCTATAGGTGTGTTTTGGGGTTTTTCGTTTGTTTCTTTAGCAATTTCTTATCTGGCTTTCCAGATACATTGGTATCTGTCTTCTGATTGCCAAGCAGGGCTTTGAACCAAATTCTGTCATTCATATAAATGCATTGTAATGCAGTGCCCATTGGTTAAGACAGTGCAAACTGCTAATTGTTTAGCAAAAGCTAATCAGGCTAAAGCCTGATGTTTCACACATCACTGGCTTTCTACTCGCTTACTGTAAAGGTGATTCAGCCTCATCTTTGGCAGTGTTAATTTTCCATTTGGAGTGCTTTTTGTTCAAAGTACCTTGATGTTGCATTAACCTTGGTTTGTGATATTTAAAAATATATACTAAGTTCACCAATTGTGTATTTAAAAAGAAAAAAAAAGCAGACCACTTTTATTCAGTGACATTGCAAATATCTCATTGTATTAACAAGACTTCAAAATGGTGCCCCATAAAGTTTGTGGAATGTTATAAAAGAAACAAGAGAAAGGAAAAAAAAAAGGTCTTTCTGATGCTGGGAATCAAATTTCAGCTTGATAAAAACATCCATGCCACAGTTTGAAGTACAAGTTACACTGGTATTAGTGTGTAAGTAAGAGTTGTATGACTGTGGTGAAGGAAAAGGGTTGCTCTCTTTCATTCCTTCCATCCCCGAATTCCCATTGCCCCATTTTACTTATCTTCTCTCAGCACTTCCCCTGCATTATTGTTTCAGTTTTGAAAGCGCCATGCTATAAAAGCTCACCCCAACTGAAAGGATGCCTGTATACATACAGTGCACAGTGCTACCCTACTATGTTACTGCTAGAGCAAAAAGGAAGAAGGCCGCCTCTTTCTGCTAGACCTAATCTGAGTTCTCCTGATACATGCTGCCAGACAAGCCCAAAGATTTTCAGACTTCATCACCTATAAACAGTTATTAAAACCAAAGTAAAATAAAAAGGTAACAGCAGGCTTTCCTGCAACAGTCTCAAAAAAAAAAAGAACCAAACCAACCCTGAAACCAAACATGCAGTATATTGCGCTTGATCAATTCCCCCTTTGTAGATGGGCTCGCAGAGATTTAGTGAGTCTCTGATTCAATCCTGGACAACCTGCGACCTCTTTTGGTCAATTAACAAAATGAGCAAGAGGACAAAAGAAGGCTGAAAAGCCTTGGTGCAGTCACCCATCGGGGCATTAAGCAAGGCAAGGCTGATCTCTCTTCCAACACATCTTTAATTTTCATTTCCCGAGGAAAAGTCTCTATCTTCTCTTACACTATATTCTTCACATGTAAAATCAGATAATTTTTATCCTGCTATGTACAGTGCCCTTTTCAAGATGGTATCTGAAAGGTATCATTACTGAATAAAGAACAGAGAAAACAAACTGAATAGTTGATTCTAATTACCTAAAAAAGATCTGATTTGTAAAAAGTGCAGTTTTCAAGATTTGCAGTATCGTGGCCAGTACCTTGAGCAATAACGTATATGCTCCACTCTTCCACTTGAATTTAGACAGATGAACAGCTGATGAATTACTGGAAGGTGAGCTTCAGTGTTAATGATGACGGGGTTGAAAACAGAGCAGTAGTCTGGCTCTTACAGTTCCCATGGCAGAATATATTTGTATAAGACAGTATGTGCGAGCATTGTTGGTTTTATTTTGCACAAGGAGCGGGAAACTATGGCTGAAACACCATGTATATGTCTACATATACCCCTCACCATCCCCTTCCATGTCAGCTTGCAGGAGAGCTTCAGAAAGGATGGTCACAAATTTTGGCATTGCCAATTCAGATTTTCTCCATCAAAGTGAAGCCAAGTTAACAGGGGGAGTGAAATAAACCAAGCAGAATGGGGGCAGAATTTGCAGTGATTACAAACAGAATGCAAACACATGCATTGTGCAAAATTGACGTCGGGTTTCGCTGGTGGGGTTTTTTCCTAGATTTGCGAGGATGTTGCAATGGAAAACGTTTTCTTACGGACAGAGGGAAAAGTTTTAAGAGTTCAGAAAACACTTTAAAGAGATGTTTAGGGGAGGCACATCCACGAGGCTGGGGCACCACACGGACCGAGTCCCGTGCAGGAGAGCAACATCTGTGCAAAGCGTGTGTGCGTGTGCGTGCGCGCATATGCATTTCCCCTCACCTTCCCAGGGGAGGCGGCTGTCACGTGAGCGGTGAGCCGGTCCCAAGGTATGCCCTGAACCTGCGTGCGTGCCCGGGTGTGCGTGTCTGAGCAAAGGCACGCCTCCTCCGTGGCCGGCGCGCTCGGTCAGCCCCAAAGCAGACGGGATTGTAGACAGGAGACCAAAAAAGGGCACTCTGCGCGACCTTTGCTCGTGTCTCCTCTCCCGGGGCCAAGGAAACACACACGGACACGGGGGGACAAACACACACAGACACAGAGCACTTTTTTCTTGAAACAAAAGGCACGCGACGTGCCCCTCGCGCCAGAGCCGTGCCCCTTACAGCTGATTTCTAAGAAGTGCCCATAAACCCCCGGCACCGCCGCGCCGCGCCCCCTTCCCCCCGCCCCGCAGCGCCCTCCCAGCCCTCCGTGACCGAAACCTGGATTTGGCGGGGGCCGCCGCTCCCCGCCGCCCCGCGCCGCTCGTTATTCATGGCGCGGGGCGGGCCGGCGGCCGCGGCGCTATATAGGGCGGGCCGGGCGGCACAGGGGGACAGATGGGCGCAGAGTCGCGGGGAGCGGAGGCGCACAGCAGGCGGCAAAGAGAATAAAAAGAAGGGAACGTTGCTTTCTTAATTTATTTTTCCCCCCCTCTCTATTTTTCCCCCCTCACCTCCGCTCTTTGTCCTTTCTTTTCTGAAGCGTTTTTGGACCAAGTTTTCTTCAGACCGTCTGGGCTTGGCTTTTTAATTTTTATTTTTTTTTTTTAACTTTTACAAAGAGCTTTATTTTTTTTTTCCTGAGTGTTGTGTGTGGCAAAAAAAAAAGTTCGCGTCAAGCCAAGTGATTTCAGGCGCTCTGCAGGGAGGAGGGGGGGAAAAGAAGGAAAAAGTTGCCTTTGTTGCTAGCGCGCTCTTACTGCCTTTATGTGCCTGAGGGCAGGCGGCTGAAGAGAGGGTCGGCGCGCGCGTGCCGGCAGCGCAGCTCCCCCGCCTGCCCGCGCTGGTTGGGGTGCGAGCGGCTGCCGGCTCCTCTCCCCGCAGCCCGTCGGAGGCGGCGCGGCCCGGGCCGCGCTGCGCTGCTGCGCTCCGCTCCGCTCCGCTCCCCTCCGCCGGCGGCGGCGCCTGCGTGCCCCCGCGGGGCTCAGCCCGCGCCGCTCCCCGGCCGGGGGTGCGCGGGGGCGCCTCCCGGCGGCCCCCTCCGCCGGTTGCCATGGTGCCGCGGCCCGGCGTGCTCTGGGCAGTGGCGGCGGCGGCGCTGGCGCTGCTGGTCCGGCGGGCGGCGGCGGCGCTGGCGGGGCCGGTGGTCCGCTGCGAGCCCTGCGACGCGCGGGCGCTGCAGCAGTGCAAGCCCCTGCAGCCCGACTGCGCCGAGCGGGTGCGGGAGCCGGGCTGCGGCTGCTGCCTCACCTGCGCCCTGCGCCCGGGGCAGCCCTGCGGCATCTACACCGAGCGCTGCGGCGCCGGCCTCAGCTGCCAGCCGCGGCGGGAGGAGGCGCGGCCGCTGCAGGCGCTGCTGGATGGCCGCGGGCTCTGCACCAACGCCACGGCGGGCGGCAAGCTGCGGGCCTTCCTCTTGCCGGGACCGCACGCTGCAGGTAAGGGGCTGCGCCTCGGGGCGGGGGGCGAAGAAGCGTGAAGAGACCGCATGCATGCGCGCCTCTTTGCTTATTCGCTGTCTACTTGCCTGCCTTTTTTTTTTTTTTTGAGTTAAAAAGTAAGTAAGTTGCACGCAGCAGGAGGGGGGGAGGCGCGGGCAGGCTCGTTGCAGACCCGCTGCTCCTGAAAGGCCCCTCGCTCGCTGCCCGGCGCTGCCTGCCGGTCCGCCGGGGGCTCCCCGGGCAGCCACGTCGCCGGGGCTGGGATCGTTTTGAAGGAGGGGTGCTTTTGCCGCAGGAAAGGAAGATTTACCTCGTATACCTTATTTATGTGTATATCTGTTTTCTTCAACGCTAAGAAGTAGCTCCTCGCAAAGGAGGCAGAATTGCTCTTTTTTAAAAAAAATGGGGAGGGGTGGGGAGGGATCGCGCGTTGCTTCTGCGGGGGCGTGGGGCTGCCAGGCTGCAGAGCCTGGATGGAGAGAGGGTGCAATCCTCGCCATTCGTCCCCAGTGTTCCTGGAAAGAGGGTGCGAGAAAACTGGAGAGTGTGGGCTAACTCCTGCGCTGCAGCGTGGCTAAGTCAGGGGAATGCTAAGCACAGAGATGGGGGGGAAAAAAAAAGAGAAGTTAAATATTGCCCTGGCCCGGGAAGGTGGTTATTCAGAACAAAGCGTTTGCACAGCAGTGTTTAAGAGGACGTTGGTTTTTTGCCTGCACTGCAAATAAATCTTTGGTCAAATGAAGCTTTCCGGTACCTCTTACATGTCTTGTAAATGAGACGTTCACAGAGTGGGTTTTGTTTTGTTTGAAGAGGAAGGGACGGTTGGAAAAAGTTCTGTTAGCATGCACATTTGGAAGCTTAAGACAGGGAAACTTGGGATTCAGATCAAGAAAGCACAGTCCCTGTGTGCAAACATTTCATTAAACTGTTTGCTAACCAACAGCAAGTATGTTAACATTTATTTAATAGAAAAGTGTGTCAAAAGGCTTTTCCACTGTTTGCATTTTTAAAAAGCCAGGAGTTTTTCTGCTAGGTTGCAGGGACTCTTTGGCTGGCCTCTCCTTAGCTGAGGAAGTGGCACCAGTGCTCCAGTTAACTGGCTGCTATGAGAGTAGGAGATGCCTTATTATAATTATTTATGTGCTGCTCCTGAGCTGTGACGATCTGAATGAGGGTGAGATCAGAGGTACTCACTGAAGTTTTAAATCTCATTGGAACATGGAGCAGCTTCCCTCATCACATGAACTTGGCTCTGCATATTCATCCTTCATGTGAATTGGAAATGAGGGACGTCTCTTCCGTACTTGAGAATTGGTGATGTTTAATGGAGGGATAGTGCTTCTAACAGTGACTGCTAGAGAAGGAGACAGGGGAAAACAGAACTGCACTTTGCTGAAAATCTTTCTATTTTCAGCCTAAAGAGTCAAAATGCCGAGTTCCCGTTTCTGCATTCTTGGCTGAAGGAGAACTCTGATTTTGAAATCAGTAGGAGCTTTGATTCCCTAAAAAGTGCAAAGTAGGACCCTTACAGTTCACATTCAAGGAGTGAAGGTTGCAAACCTGGGGTGCAAGAAGGAAGAAGTATGCTGAACCTGTGTGACACGTAGTGCCTGTCTCCTCATGGGGACCGCTCCACTTTCAGCTCTAAATCCAACACTCCCTGGTGCACACCCTCCCTGAGCAGGATCACATCATCTCCCTTACACACAGCTAGGTCCTGCATCATGTGCTACGCTTTTGGTCGTTCCTAGTTTACAGAAATTGCTAGAAATCATTATGGGGTGGTGTATATTACAGTAGCTTCTTAACAGCAGCTGTAGTAGGCCACTGACTTACTTTCCAGTTCAGTTTTTTTGGGCCCTAAAGTGTTAAGTAGTACCGTGCATGTGCAACCCTTCTAGTCTGTTTTTTAAAAGAGAGCAAGTAACTCTCATAGGAGTTTTGTTTCTGTTAACGAGGGTGTAAAGCTAACATGGCATCAAGTTTTGTGAAACTGAGTTAGTCAAATATGCTTTACAGTTTAAAATGTGGCATTACAACTGTTCTGAATTGAAGTGTAAGAAGTGCTATTGAAATGTGATGATCTATCTAAACTGAAGTGACCAGCCTGGTAATTATTTAATGCACATTAAGAATATTTTCTACTTATTTTTGGTAGAGGAGGCAAACTAATGAACTGGACTGATTGCAGAAAACCTAATAGGCATAGTATTTATATTTAGGAGATTCAGGTTTATAACATTGTATTGTGTCATTTCTTGCAAACTTCATTGAGAATGTGGAAAAAAAAATACCACTGTTTAAAAACAGGACATTAAACCACCAAAAATATGTTCAAATACCACTGAGAGTCTCAGTTAAACCCACAAAAGCCAGGAAATTTAGACTTAAGACTTAAACTTCCTTAATCCATTTGCACTGGGAGTTGGATTTTCCTGGTCAATTATGTCCATTGGCAGCAGTGGCTACACTGAAACCACCGGTACCAAGATGTTAACTGGGATCCCTCCTCCTCGTGTTCCTCCCCTGTTCCTGTTTATTGGCAGTGCCACTGTACTGACTGTGTTGAAATATTTAGAGTCAATGGGCTATGTGAACATGGGCTTTCAGGTTTAGCACTGAATTTCTTGGCTTTTGTGGTTTTTCAGTGAGCCTTCAAGTACAATTTTAATACAGATCTCCAGGATGTTCCTTGCACATCGGTTATCATTGTGCATTCCCAATATGATTTCCTTAAAAAAAAAAAAAAAAAAGTGGCCAGCAGCCAAGGCAGCAACTACTGGGACTTGGCTACTTAGCTGACAGGAATATCCAAACTTGAAAAATTCCCTGGAGGAAATGCAGCCAGTTACAGTTACACTGCAGGAGTCTCCTAAGAGGGAGAAATGCAGTGTAGACAAATACCTCAGAAAGTACAGGAACACTGGGCTTACGCAGTATTTTGGAAAAATGTGCTTCTTCTGTATTTTTGTGGATGGTAGTTTAAAGAGAAAATATTTTTGAAGCTCGTAATGAAAGCAGATGCTTGTCCTTTGACACCATTACAGAATGAATGGCATTTTTTTGTCCATTACCATTAAAATGTATTTTGTACACCTAGCGATGTTTCCAATTTTAATAGCAGAAGAATGAAATGGTGCTTTTTTTTTTTTTAATTAAGAAGGAAAAACTGTTAAAAAGTAGCTAACTAGAACCATGAAACTCAACGTGGTGGAATTTATTGTATTAACGCCTCTTTAAAAAAAAAAAAAATTACCTTCCTGGGGAAGACAAAGAGTCTCACTACAGCCCATAAGTTAGCCGCGTTTAACCGAAGCTGGTTAAATCCGTCGTGGGTCAGCAGTGGCGGAGGGGCCGGCTCCGCGCCACCGCCGCCGGTGGGGCGGCCGCGGGCTCCCGCTCCAGCGGCGCAGACCCGCCCTCTCCTGCCGGCGGGCGAAACGGCAGCGGAGGCTGGGGGGCGAGGAGCGCCGGGGCGGCGGTGGCGTGCGGCGCGGTGGAGGTAGCTGGTTTTCAGGTGCTGGGCAGCCAGTACGGGTGGTGCGGTGGGGCACCTTGCCGGGAGCAAGGGGATGCTTCGGTTAGAAAAGTCGTCGCTTGGCAGCAAAGGTGCTGATGCATGCGGAATGCCTAGTTGTTCATCTTTTTATATATCCCTATTTTGTAAAGGAAAGTGAAGCACGTAGACTAATCTAGCGGCTTATTGCCCTTCCGGACGCAGCTGGCAGTTGATTAACGTCATTTCTTCACTGCATTTGTTCTTTTCGAAGGAAATTCCAGTGAGTCAGAAGAAGACGACCGGAGTAGCAGCAGCACAGAAAATCAGGCCATCCCAAACTCTCACAGGGTGCCAGATTCCAAATCTCATCCACCGCACATCAAAATAGATATCATCAGGAAAGTGGAAGCCAAAAATACGCAGCGCTATAAAGTGGAATATGATTCACAGAGTACGGATACACTGAATTTCTCTTCTGAATCCAAACAAGAGACTGAATACGTAAGTACTTTTGTAAATAGGAAGGCATTTGCCAGCATGTGAGTGTGCGTGGGTGTGTGTGTATGTATATGCGTGTTGTGCATACAACAAGATAGATAAATAAACTAAATAACTAAATGGTGGTAATTGTTGTAGCCATGTAAGGCATTCTGGCTGTTTAACCAGTAAAACTATTGGATCTGCAAATGCAGACAATCAGCAGACCAAGGAGATCACGTTCAGAAAACACAGAGGCCTAATGCAATCATGTTTACGTTGATACAAGTATGATTTTCACTAAGTCATTTCTTAGAGATCAGAAGTTCTTGTTCCCCCCTGTAATTACCACACATTTGTGTGAGTGAACTTGGGACAGGTTTAATAGTGTCATCATTAAATTTGGTTGCAAACAGTATTATTGGGTTGCAATAATGGGACAAAGATATTTCACATTCAGTGTAGAGGCACTGTGTTCATAGTCCACGGTGTAAATCAAGGGAGATAAACTTAGGGTGGGTTGAGGAGTAGGATCTCGACTGATCAGTCATTGTTTTTGTGATGTGCTGAGCACTGCCTCCACTTGCAGTTGTCAGTTGGTGCTGCTGCCTAAATGCAAAGGCTCACGGGCACATGAGCTGCCGTTGCTTCCTACTGGCTGTGCCCAGTGGATTTGCAGGGCAGCCGGAGTGTGGTGAATCTGAGGGGAGAACAATTCCTCTTCCTGGATGTCCTGGCTGATAACCCGCTGGTTATCCTTGTGCCTGTGCCAGGCAGCCTAAAAAACATGTCTGGATGTACTTTGGCGTTTCATCAAAACAGTTGTGGTGAAACAGACCTGGCTTCCCACCTGTGAAAAGAGGTTTGGAAACCTGTATGAGGTGGAAAGTTGTGTCTGAAGAGAGCGTGGCCTCCAAGTTAACACAGCAAGGGTGGTGAAGCTGCGTGTTGAGTTTGCCACTGATGTCCAGCCGTCTAGTACAGTATCTGCCTTCCAAGCGTGTCCTCCTCCCAAAAACATGAAGTAAACTGCCTACAGTAAAAGAATGAACTTTGGTAGCTCTGAGGAAATAAGGTCCTGGTCTTAACTAGGATGAACATTTCACTTACGTGGTAGTTGGGCCCCATGAGCAAAGGCACACTGACTTACCAAGGCTGCTGGTGTCTCTAAGAACCAGAAATAAGTCCATCGGGGACAGGTGCCTTTGTCAGCAAATGTCCTTCTAGCTGTGTCTGCATGTTAGCTCTTGATATTGATCTCTCTGAGTTTGGAAGCCTGCTTCAAAATAATAATTAAAAAAAAGCTGTTGATCTTTTTGTAGGCCTAACTTGGGACCAAATCTTTAAACGTGTGTGATTTGCAGTCAGCATGTCTGAGCGGTTTCTTTTTTTTTAAGGAACTGCCAATCAGAGCAGCAATTTACAGCACCTGTTTAGAGTTTGAGATTGATACTCAAAGAAAACATATGAAAGCAGCAAGGAAGGTCTTTGCTAACCAAAAAAATCCATTTTAAACTCTATTAGAACTGTGGAGTCTGTATGCTTTCACATGAAAGGCACTTTACATGAGCAACTATTAATATTACCACTTGAAAGTATAAATGTCATGACTTCCCTAATTAAAAATTGCACCAAATGAGTCTTTGTGTTGATACAGCAACTTAAACATTTTAAACCCATGCAACCATGCAAAGGATTTTTTTTGGGACTCTGCTGAAGAAGTGAGCTGGTCGACCAAGTCAGTAATGTGCCCAGAAGGAGTGCAGCTAAGCACAGAGTTTGTAGGCTGCAACTTTTGAATCCCAATCCCACTGCTGAGACTGACTGCCTTCTTGGCCTCTGGCAAAACGTGAACTCCTCCGCTCCTGGTTTTCTGACTGCAAAGTGGGGCTCATAACACTTTACTCCCTACCCTGAAGGGCTGCAGTGAGAAATAATTAGTTGGCGTTTGAGACATGCTCTTAAAAGTGCTTCTGGAAGTTCTTTTTGGCTCATTGTCCTAGAGCTAATCCTCAGTACATTGTTGTCAGCCTTTTGCAGATGGAGAAAGTGAGGCAAAAAGTGACGTACTGACCTAATGACAATGTTGTGTGAACCCATTCCTTTGCATGGCTGCATCCATTTGGTCCAGTTGAAATTGGGAGTTGTCCAAAGTTGCAGTATTTTTACATATGCATACATGTTATGCCGAACTACTTGTTTTCAATTAAATCCATTTCATTTAAGCTTTCAAATCCGTCAGAATCACAAAAATCAAATGGCATTAGGGAAAATCTTCCAAGTGGTGTATTTCCAGTTGCCTACCTTCTTCTTTTCCCACTTGGTGCAAGGCCCACTTTTGCAAACCTAAGTTACGTTATATATGATTGATTTACATACTGGTTAAGCCTTCCTGTATGTATATGTGGCTGTGATTTCAACTGGAAATGCCAGTCTGTGCCTCAGCATAGTGTGGGGCCTTCAGTGTTTAGAAATCAGTTTATCCTGAATGAAGCAGAAAGTCAGAATTTTATCGGTGAATGGTCTGCCTTTTGACATATCCAGCCATCCCTTTGATTTCATGGATTTGTTTGGGTTAGTGCTTCTTGCCCTTTAAAGATTTATTAACTCTTGTGTGAAAGACAGCATTTGGGAATGAAGTTTCATCTGTGTTTTCTAAAACATGCTCGTTAACAGGGTCCCTGTCGTAGAGAAATGGAAGACACTTTAAACCACCTAAAGATCCTGAATGTCTTGAGTCCCAGGGGTTTTCATATTCCAAATTGTGACAAGAAGGGGTTCTACAAGAAAAAGCAAGTAAGTACAGAGTCTTGATCATTTCAATAAATGCACTTCACCTGTTCTGCATCTTTGCTGAAGGATCTTGCCAGCAAGGTGCGTTATGTATCATTTTACAGAGGAACTAGTTCATTTCCAGTTTTAGGACTTGATCTGATAGTGCTGAATCTTGTCAAGTGGGGACAGTGTTTTTATTTTCTGTTGGTCATGACAACAGATTCATTTGAGAAACTTCATACCTAATCACACATGGGTTGGCTGGTGTCCTAGATACTAATGCCCTTTGGTTTAAAAAAAGCAGTGCCTCTGTAATAACCCACAGAGCTAAATGTTGCAGTCACCATATGACTGCAATAGATCAATGCTCTGAATTGTAAATAGCTGCTTGAGAGTTCCTAGAAGAACTGCACTGGATTATATTACAAAAAGCAACTTGAGAAAGGCATATATCTGTCCTTTATGTGCTACACAGATCACTTCCAAAATCCAGGTCATGTTATCGTGAAAGTGATACATCTAGGAGTTACTCTGCAGCAAGGATGGCTTCTCGGCCCTCTTTGGTTCTGGGGTTGTGACCTTTCTTGACAAATGCAGACCTAAACTGCAGGTATTTGTGCTTTAGTTGTGTCGGGTTGAGCTACGGCAGTGCTGTCCTTGAAGCTCATTTAGGAACTTGGGGAAGTGCAAGACGTGCCAGGTTCTTTGCTTAGTGTGCACATCCCATCTAATTCCAGTGTTCAGTCAGTGACCTGCCTCCAAATGTGTTTCTTGGTATAATTCCAAAATTTCCTGAATTCAAAAGTTTCTTTAAGATTTTTCTCAAGGCAAACCCTCCATAAGGACAGATTTTCTTTGTGGACCATCTTGTCTCTCCCGTTTGGGTTTACATGAGTCAGCCTCTCTATCTCTGGTAACCAAAGGAGGGGCTGACTGTGTTACTAGCTAATGCAGTTCCTTGGTTGGAAGTGAGAGACTAACCTCCAACCAGGCAACCTTATTTTAGCAATGGTATCTCTCCATGTTTTGGCTTCCAGCTTTCTTAGAAACAGTCTTTCCCTTTCAGATATTCCCTGGAGCTCTGCATTAAGCTGGCAGTGTCAGGTGGGGTGTTGCAATAGGGGTGAGGTTTCCAGCCTTCCCCTCTGCCATCAGCCCAGCATTGACTGTGCTGTTTGACCTTTGGTGCATGCTGCTGAGCTTCTCTATGCTCCCCAGCTTTTCCTGAGCAGGTGGTGGCAACTCCCAAGCAGGGACAGAGTTTCTTTTTCTCTAGAGTTTTGAGAAGCCCATGTCGTTCGTGTCCTGCTGTGTGTAAACTGGCAGAGACCAATGCTCACATCTCGATCTGCGTTTGTTCAGAAGATACATGGAACTGCTATGTGGAGTGAGGCTAGGATGGTTTTGTGCCTGTGCCATAAAAGCATTTGCTTAGCTACTCTAGAACAGCGCATCATTTAACTGTGTTCAAGGCACACAAGCGTACTGTAGCCCTTTTCCTTCTCTAGGTATTATAGAAGAACAGAGATTGGTATTTACTTTGTTCAGTAGATCTTCCTTTCATCTGTCCTCAGACTCAGGTTTTTGCTTTGTCGGCAAAAAGGTGGTGGTTTGCATGCAGTTTCTGGCATGTAGTAAATCAGATCCACAATCAGCACGTGTTAAAGTGCCTTACTTTAAAGGATGACTGTACTTTAAAGTGCAGTCACAGTTCTGCCACTGAGGCAGAGAAAAAGGAAATATGGAGGAAAAAAAAATAGGAAAGATAATACACTTACCTAGTCTTTGTTCCTAGAAGTTGATTTAGGAGAATAAGGTGTTGATACAGAGCAAAGACACTCTTCTGCCCTCTGTGTAGTGTCCGTGCTGCCTGGACTTTCAAACTGCTTTAGGAAAGGTTCCTGAACTATGTCCAACAGCCTGTCCGGTCAGTAAACATAGAGGATGAAGGGACACTTTCATACCTGGCCAGCCTTGTCAAGCACCGTGCGAATTCACACAGGTCCAGTAGTTTCAATGGTAGTTTGAGACAACTTGGGATCTTGTAGGAGATGCCCACAAATGGAGCCTGTGTGAGTAAATATTCTACATGAAATGCAGTTGGAGTGCTTCTCCTGTAAATGAACCTCAGTCAACCCTGGGAACAGGCCTTCACAGGTAGGGCTTACAGAGGCAGGCTGCTTCTCACACAAACAAAATACAAACAAAAAATAATGTATTTGAGTTGCCCTTGTGGAATTAACTAGAAAAAAGCATCAGTTTGAGAAGTGAGTGAGTCCTGTCTAGACTGAATTCACTGTCCGCAAGGCAATGCAACAATTATGTTTTCTTTTTGGAGCGTCAACATGGAGGTCTGATATTTTAGGCACCATGAGCAGGTGTCTAATCTCATTAAAAGAATGCTAGGCTATTTTATTAATTTCCTTCATTGCTATTATTAGCAGCATTCAATCTGTAATTCAATTATATTCTGTTGTGACAACAAAATTCAGAATAATAGGTTAGGAAATAGATAGTAAATCCATCAAAAAATGAGTGTGAGCTAGGCATTTTTAATTCCAGAAACAGCTGCCAAAACCACTGCCTAGGATGATAATGTAGATAGATGTGTGATGCTAGGAATCTGATAAATTATGATCACCCTGGAAACCATTAAAACTCATTCAGGAGACACTTCACATATTAGTATATTCTGCCTTCCTGGTCAGCTGCTCTTCCAGTCAAGTTGAAAGTACTTATTTTTAAAGACATTTGCAGATATCTAGAAATTGACTTTTCAGGAACTATATAGAAATTGACTATTTCAGAAACAGGAAGTAATTTGCATATGTGAAACAATTTTAAGAACATAAATTTATCTGTCAGGATATAACATGAAAAATATTTCACACCTTGTGTTTATATATAAACTTTTTTAAAATCAGACCTATTAAAATTTAGAATTCTTTGTCTTAATAAATCACACATGTAAAGTTGTACCATTCAACTGTGGTATATAGGTATATTTATGTGGAATAGGTTGATACAGGCACATTTCTGCCTCAAGCATGGAAAAAAGGTTTTGATGAAATTAGAATTATTATATGGGGCAATTCTAGTAATTGCCCCATATTTGTATACCGGAGCCAGATACTCACCTAAATGTGAGCTGGCATCGTTCCACTGAAAACAGAGCTGGGCTTGGCGGGAGCCAAAACGGCCTGAGGTATATGTCAATGCTGTCTGCAGTCTGTTTCAGGAGACCACAGTTGTAGGTCCGCGGAGACCTCTGGGCTGACCAGGAATTCAATGGGATACCATATGCTTTGCTGTGCCCCACGAATGCCTCTGCGGCGATTCTTTGTGGAAGGGAGAGGGGCAGGTGGCATGGAAGCTGGCAGCTGGTGTTTCTGTCAGAAGCAATTACTGGCTCCACCGCTTGGGCAGTTTTCCAGCTTTTTGGACTTCTGAAGTCATACAGAAGAGCTGGGCAGAGCCTTGAAATGTATGTGGAGTACAAAATTCAGAAGAGAGGGTATTTATGTATGCATTTTTTCCATATGAACTGTCCACCGCTTCTGTAGGGAATGGAAGCTAGCTGCTTCAGGATAAAAGCATCACTTTTGAATCAGAAGTGCTTTACTATTATTGACAGCATGGCTGAGCAGGTAGTACAAAATCGCAGATTGGAAAAGGTAAATTGTTTCCTCACAGAGCGTTACTTCAGCTGTAGAATGATCTAAGGGTTTCGTTTTCCAAATGGATTGTCTAGAAGAAATAAAAAAATATTAGTAGTAGGGAAGGTGCTCCTGCAGACTAACTTCATGTTGTAGATAATTCCAAAAATTGATTACGCAACTGTAAAAAGCAATCAAAACTCCAACTACATGAGATAACTTTAATTGATCATTTGTTTTGAGAGTGATGCAAGCCTATGAATCAGCAAGAGTTGTGTAACATACTTCATATAGTACTTCTAAAAGGGGAGGCTGTGTTACTATTATTAGCAGAAGTGTAGTTTCATTGCCGGAGCAGCAGGCTGGCAGCCAGAAGCCCTGTGCTCTAATTCGGGCTCCATCTGTGCCTGCTCTCTTGGGAAAAACAACTCAAGAACTGCTGCCTCAGTTTCCTTCTCTGTAAAATTTAAATTGTGCAAAGGCTGTTGTTTATGAATTCCTCAGTTTTGAGCATGAAAAATTTAAGTAACTAAACGTTAATATCACTTAAGCTAGCATCCAGTCCAGTTGCCACCAAAATTGAAGGAAAATTTCCAATTGACGTCAGTGGACTTTGAGCAGCCATTCACGGAAATCCTGGAGAATACATGCAAGCCCTAGTTAGGCTTTTGAGACAATAAACATAAGTTGTAAAATTTAGGTTTAAAGATTTAGTACAGAAAACCAGCTGGACAGGTAACTAGAACTCAAATGCAGCTAATCATGTAGTTTAGCAAATTATTAATGTAGCTGTTCTCTCAGTAGGTTTGAACTTCTTCACCCTCTCCTAAAATAAGCTGATATGTACTTTAAGCTTGATCTTGTCATCCTGCTGCTGTCCATTTGCATAGGGCTAATGCAGAAGGACTGCAAATTCAGAGAATAGAAGACATTGTATTATTTCTGCATTGGGATTGTTACTCAAAAATATATCACAAGGGTAGATTAATTTGCAGTTGCGGTGATTAACATTGCTTCATTTACTCTAAAATAAAATAAAGAAGATGGAAACTTGTTCAGAAATTTGTGTCTAATGTGTGATCTGCTCCCATCTCTCTTTCACAAGTTCCTAGTGAAGACTGTCTACCCTACTCCCTGCTGCCACGAATTACTTGGCTCAGGGGCTGATGTGCTGGTGCAGGGTGTCCCAGGAGTGACCCATATTCACAGTTCTGTCCAAAATACTACCCTTTCACCTGAAGTCCTAAACTAGATGTGGAAGGGGTCAGGCACTTTGGGCAGCATGTGAAGCCCAACACATGCTTGATGTTTCCTTGCGTACCTGCACATGGAAAAGACACTTAGCTTTGTGAGCCACTGCCACACCATGTGGGAGATGGGGACACACCTGTTAGACTCTGGAGAACAAGCAGTGGAGTGGTAGTGGCAAAGTTTACCTGACTTGTACCAGCCTGAACGTCTGAAATACTTGAATTGCTGTGAGTGTGATTTCAGACCCAGCATTTGCTCTTCTTGCCAGGATAGCTTTTACAGTGTTGAGGGCTGTAAGTGGCTTCAGTCTAGCCTATCTTCCTTCGTGTTGGTGATGAAACAGATGAAATCTCAGTCTTTGAGACTAACTGCTAGGTATACATGTGTCACTGCCTCCTTTGTAAGTCTGTCCTGACTAAACAGCCACCTCTGTTAGCATTTGCGGTGAATCCTGTATCACCAGATCTCAAAACTTGAGCTGACATGGAGGCTATCTCTTGGCAGTGATGCTGACCACGGCAAACCTAGTGAGATAATCTGTGTCCTGGAGATAAGAGTCTTTCGAGTGGGTGAAAACCTTGCAGGGTCCCAGAGGTTCACAGTGTGTAACTGTGTCCAGGGTTGCATACTGAATGCAACCTGCAGCATGTCACCTCCTTTAGTCTAGTTTTTACCATTCTTGGTTCCTTGGGGAGAGCATTACTTAGTACATACTAGACTTTATAATGCATTTTACTGCATTACTATTTGTGAAGAAATTCAGTGTCATTGCCTGTCTAGCGGTAGTTTCAGGTTGGTCAGCATTGCTGGCAAATTCCACCAGGCAACTTCTAAAGCTGTCATAGGTTATAGACTAATATATAAGCAACCATAGACCAGTATATAAGCAACATTATTTATAGGAAAATATACATGTAAAGTTCTAGTACACCTAGCAGTTACTGAAGTGGTAACTCTATTACAAAAGGATTATGTATCTGTTAATAAATGTCAACTACAGTATTGAAATTCCTTCAGCAAACAGATGCAAGCCAAGGGTGTTTATTGCTGCAATGGCTGTCTTTACCAGACCTGTGCTTTAGCACAGAACAAATCTGTTAACTTTCTTTTCCAAAGATGGGTCCCAGTCATCAGCCTGTACTGTTACAAGTAGTCCTGGTATTCAAAGGGGGCAACTGTGCTGCCTGATATAATAGGGAGTAGTTCATAAGGCTGTTTTCTGGTAGTACTTAGAGCAGTTTTATTATGGATTAAAGGGGTTGACAGGCAGCGCAGGTAAGCTTTTATTGTAATAGTTTGTAGTGGTAATAAATATTCCGTTTAATTCTGTCACATATGGCCAGGATATGGAAGTGCAGCTGTCAAATGAGCAGGAATCCCTGCTATATAACACTAAGAGCAGAGAGGACAAAAATAATGCTGACTGGGTCTTTTATTATGTTTCAGTGTCGCCCATCCAAAGGCCGAAAGAGAGGTTACTGCTGGTGCGTGGATAAATACGGACAGCCGCTTCCCGGATATGATGGGAAGGGAAAAGGAGATGTCCACTGCTATAACTTGGAAAGCAAATGAGGGCTGGGTGCCAGCTCTTCTGGCATCTGTGCGTGGCCGCTGGACCTCGCAGAGACCTTGGAGGGGCTGGGCAAACACTGTGGACTGTGTTGCACATTGAGTAACGAGCTCTGCCTCCCGCGGCGGATGGAGCGTTGCAGCCTCTGCAGATGCTGCTGCACCCTGCCACCAACATGCGTCGGGCTTCCTATAGGACATGTAGGGAGCTCTGAATTCCCACGTAAACCTGCACTATTGATACCCAGAGAGAGAAAAACAAAAGGCACTTCAGAATGGATTCAGGGAATCTCCACTGACTTTTTAAAGAACGGCCTGTGACCAATTTGATCCCGAAAGATACTGCTTTTTTTATTTTAAAGAATTTATAGATTGTAAGCTTGTAAAAGTATTAAAGAAACAAAACAAAACAAAAAACCACAAGGATTTAAAGGTTAAGCTTTTTTTAAAGGTCTGACGGGGAACTTATCTTCACGGGTAAAAAGTTTTATAAAAATCTCAAAGAACTTTTTAAAGAAACGTATTTCTAAAATAAAGACATGGCTATTTTTTCTGTAAAATATATTATGAATATTCTGTTAGCCTGTATTTAATATAATTGTTTTTTAATAAACTTTATTTAAATGTAACATGTGAATACCAAATACTACACAGTAATTCTAGTGTATACTTCTGTATGCAAAGAGGAAGTAAGGGTATGGAATGATTTACAAATATGTATAGATCCATATGCATACACACTGACCTATTCTAGATAATAGAAATGAACTTCTGGAGCGAAGGAAGTGTTTCCAGAAGAGATTAAGTTTTGTTATTTGAAGGAACTACAAATACCAAGATAATCTTTTTTTTTTTAATTATTTTATTTTATTGGTTTTTCTAACGTACCCATCACTGAATTATGCCACTGGAAAGGATAACAGTTGCACTGAAGCTCTTGGTAAAGCATTCTTCTGTCTGTCCTTTGCTTCAGTTTGTGCAACAGGGCTTACATTTCCTCTGTTTCCTGCTCGCACTATTTCAGAATATTCATGGACAAAAAATTGCCATTACAGTACCACCCTTTCTATTTGCTTATTTATTTTGAAAAGCTGTATCTATTCTGTGTTGTCTTGGTACACTCTACCAAAGCACATATTCTGTATGAGGAACTCCTGTTTAAAACAATCCTGGCAAGATGGGGGGTATCGTGGACCCGGGTGTTGAGACCCTCATGCTTCATTTATGCTACACAATTGTTGCTTGCTTTGACTTTGGTAGAAATGATTTGCCTGTATCTAAGCATAGAATAAGAACCATTGGGTTTAAATATTTAAACCAACTGTCTGCCATGATGTTATAGTTCCTTTTAATTGGAAGAGAAGTGATTTGGTTTTGTTCTGGTATGTGATGCTTTCACATAAGGAAGACTTTGGCAACATTTTTGTTTTGAGGCTGATTGTTTACTGAACTTCATGACAAATTCTGTATGATAATGAAATCTGGATAAGGAAAGGTGGCCTGTGAAATGTAACATCTCTCTGGAAAGTAATGCCATATTTTGTATATGTATTTATTTATATATTTTATATAAATATTTTATATATTTATATAAATATATAATATATTCTTATATGTGTCACTATAAATGTTTGATGTCACTGTAGAAAAAAGAAACCATCAACACTGTAATTTCTTGTTGAGTTGGGAACTCTATGGAGACTTAGGGCAGTGGGTTTCCAGCCGATGGGGCCAGGGGTTGTGCTGACGGAGGGGAGACCGCAGGGCTGAGGTGCCCATTCGTCTCGCACACCATGAATTACAACCACCCCTGTTCCTGCCAGCAATGGCAAATGTCTTTAAACTCTGACTGGATGTGCAGCTTGCCAGGATTGAGACAGCCAATCACCATAAATCAGATGTTTAAAGCCTTACCCTGAAATGTATTAGCTGAACATTAGCTGTGTGCATTCTGCACATCTTCCTAATTTCTACCTAATGAAATGAATTCACATCATTGTTAAAACTGAAATTTTTTAACCTTAGAGTAAGAAAAAAATGTATACATGAAGTGATGCTTACTCCAGGCTAATACAGATTTCCTGACAGATGGTTACAGAAAGCTTTGTGAGGTGAAGATTTATTGCAATTTTTTACTGCTAATGCAAATGTAATGCCTGCAAAGATTTGTTGGCAAAAAAAATAAATGCTGGGCCTTTTTTTTTTTTTTTAAAGTTGTAAACCAGTTCCTTTCAAATAATTTCACAGAGGGAAGAAAGTTACATGTACACCAATATTTGGGCACGTAACCATAGATATGAAAATAAGGGATGGATTCATGAAAGTGAGTTAGTATTTCATCTTTTTTTTTTAATCGCTATCTTGTGAGCCTTCCGAAAAAGAGAAGCAGCTTCTCACCAAAAAAGGTGGATAGCTGCCTTGCAAGCCACATTTTTCCAGTATGCAAGAAATGTTTTAACAGCCTGTGGCAGTATTTCTGATTGGTGTATTTTGTCAAGTTTTTAAGCTTTTTATGTTTTTCCCTACCATTAAAAACAAATAAATACAGAAGAAGCTGGCTAGTAAAGGTCTTTAAATGATACTAAATTCTGTGCCTTCACAGCCTTCAGCTCAGGTGGTTTATTTTTTTAAGTGAACATTTGTCAGCTTTCTTCTTACTCTTAACAAGCTCTTTCAAGAATCCCAGGCGATCTGGGTGAACATTATGAAGTCTCAGAAAAATCCTTGTAACTGCTAACATTATTTACACATCAAATATTTCCATGTGAAGGCACTACAAAAGCTTAATGTATGTACTGCAAAAGTTGCTTATTTCTTTTTGAGCATATTTCATCTCTAGATGCTACATGGGTACCATATGTAGCCCTGACTGATGTGGTAAGTATTTATTTTAACCAGTGTAAAAAATAGTTGCATAAATCCCTATAATTGACCAGAATGCAAGTTAAAGCTGCCTGCAGGCAGCTCTATTATCTTTCAAACTATTTGAGAAAATTCCTTTTTTTAATAGACCTACTGTGTTTGCTATAGTCTTTTGAGCTCAGAATATCCCTTTCCACCTTTTTGGCATGCGTGCCCTTCAGGGCATAATGTTAGCTATTTGTGCACAGGGGAAGGAGGCTTCAATGAATACCAAAACCACAGAATTAATTAGTTTTTAGTACAGTCTGAACTTTTTATGACTAAATTCCATAGAAACCTTAACACAGCATAATTCTTTATTGAACTGAGCCCTAAATTTAAGTAATGGTTTTACAAACCTTTTGGGAAATCATTTTTTGGTATCTCTAGTCACTCTAAAACTGTGTAAGCAAGGATGGCTCCACAGAGATTTTACGTACTAGCAATAGCAATTATATTTAAGGTATGAAAAGTGCTGAGCAATTTTCCTGGATGCCAAAGCATGTTAGTATTCAAAATGAAATATTTATATGGGTAGCTGTTCTGTATGTGGTCCTGCTGTGCCTGTAGGAACTCTTCACATCTATTAATTTCTATCAGAAGAATATGCTTGCTTCCTACATTAGAAAGAACCTCTTTTTCTTCCACCACTCCCTCTTTTTTCCTGAGAGATCAAAAAATAAGATCCAAAAAAGCTATCAGAGTATTCCAAAGGCAAGCTTTTTGTGATCAGTATCAGTAATGCCTTCATCTGTAAGTGTGCAAAATTAATTTTGTTTAAGGCCATAAAAAGTATTTGGTATGTCCAGTTGACCTGGGTATCTTCTTCCAACTGGGAAGTAGTTAACCTTCATTTGATTTTGGAGTCTTCCTCCTTGGAGATATTCAAAAGCTGTCGGGGCGTGGTCCTGGGCAACCGGCTCTAGGTGGCCCTGCTTGAGCAAGGGGGTTGGACTAGGTGACCTCCAGAGATCCCTTCCAACCTCAGCCATCCTGTGATCCTATGAACCTGTCAGGATGTGGTAGCTTGGTGTCCAGAGTTCCAGTGCCTGAGATATTGTCTACATTATAGAACACATTGATTGAGAAGATGTTAAAAGGAAATTTCCTGGTAAAATGGCAAGTAGTGCAAATTTGTTGTTCACCAGAAAAAGTTTTGGGTTTAAAATTCTGCATTTTATGTATTATTTCTTCCAGTTCAGATTTTGCAGCTGTAGAAGCATATACATCAGCCTTAGAGAAAATCCCATTGTAAAAACCTTTGCTTTTGCTTTTGCCCTGTACATACATTAAAAAAATGCACATTACTTCAAGGCTGAAAGTTCCAGCTGAACAAAACTGGAGACCAGGTATTAGCAGAAGCAAAGGGTAATGCTGCAAATCTCAGTTTATCCTTGCAGAATGCATGTCGTGCTGCAGTATGTATCCTGGCTTTCCACTTCTGCTGACCTATCCAAATTCCTTAAGAGCCTTTTGCTGTCATGGCTAATTTCACCCCACCGCTCTCTCCAAGAATGGGGATGGAAAGAAAGGCAGCAAAGTTATTGCTGCAGAGAGCAGCTGAGATTTCCTCCAGAAAAATCTGTGAAGCTGAAGAAAATGTCATTGAGAAGGACTGCTTCCCAGAGCCACGTGTGGTAAGACCTTCCAAAAGTAGGGTAGTGAAGGGACTTGCTTATGAGAGGCAGGCTGAGTGTGCATTTCCCTCACTGCCTGCAACTGGAGAGCAGAGGATATTTTTGCCTGCTTATGCCACACAGAGAACATTCAAGGTGAAGACTTGTTTCCTACATCTGCTACATAACATATAACTTGCACCCAGTAAAAAAGACGTAACTGACTGAGCTTGAAAAGTTGATTATTGTTTTATCACAGGGGTGCCACATGCAATCTTCAGCCCTCAGATCCTACCATACATTTGCACAGCTGCTATCACCCTGCTACCAGCAACACGTTGTGGCTCTTCTTTTTCTGTTCCCTTGCTGGGGCTAAATGGTGAGAGCTCAGCTGCCAAAGCAACAATGAACAGAAGCCACAGGCAAAAAGAAAATATGAAAGAAGATGATGATATAGCCAGCATTTGCTCGAGGCCTCCAGAGACATCCCACACTAAGACGCTTTTCCAAGGAACCTCAGCATCTACACATCAGCCCATTGAACTACAAAGCACTGTCAGTGAGAGAGAAAAAAATCACACATCACCACTGGCATAATTATGCAATTAAAAACCTCAGTGTAGGCACAAACGGGCTGCTTTTTGTTAGCTTAACAGCTCTTGGAGGAGACTGAGAGCAGGAGGAAGACTGCCTGTGCTGTGGTCTGCACAGCAGAACTGCAGCAGGGAGGCTCTGCTGGAATAGTTGTGCCCGCTGGCCAGGCACTGTCACTGCTGGGAAATGTGGTTCGTGGTTTGTAAGGAAGCAGCAAGGAGCCAAGCATGTGTGCAGCCCTGCCTTCCTTCCCCTGTGTGCCCTTGTCTCTGCTGGACTGCCCATACTGCCACTCAGAGGTGATCATCCAACATGGAGTCTGAAAAGGCGAGCAGAAACTTTTGCAAAATGAAACAGCCAAGATCTGGAATGGGCTAAGTTTCGATTTGTTCATCTGACCTTACTTCAACATCTACGAGCACCCTTGCTCCCACATCTCTCCCGCAGGAGGTTGCCCCTCTCCCTGGGCCCTTGCAGTAGCTTACTTGCAGATGAACTTTGCGCCCTGGGGGAGGAGGTAGGTCAAGGGAGGAGGAAAGGAGGGAAAATAAAATAAAGCCCTTGTTTGTTGACAGAGCTATTGTCAGAGCTGTTTTCATTACTCAGAGTGCAAGTGCTGGTATGTCTGGGCTCCTGCTCCACTGCTGTTGTTTTTGGTACTCTCTGGTAATACAGAACTAACCGGCTGTGCTCTCAGCAGAGCCTTCTTTGTCTCCTCCTGCCTTTACCTAAATGTGACTAAGTAATACAGGGTGACATGTCAGTAACAGAAGCCCTCCACTTGCCCCAACTCTGCTACTGGTACTCACTATATACCATCTACCCAAGTCTTAAAGAAGGCAAATGGGCTAAACACTTTCCTGTGCGGTCTGAATCCCTGCCTGATTCTCAATGCAATGTACAACAAGTGCATAAAATAATTGGCCCATAAATCCAAAATGTGTGGGCAAAGAGAAAGCCTGAGACCTGTCGTCAGTGCAGCCTGGAGAGGCTGTTTAGGCTAGTGGTTTATCAGTGAAGTGATAGCTGAGGAAAAGTAGACCCACTTCAAAGGTGTTGTCTAGAGATAGAGATAGGACTTGCCATTCGACGTGCAGCATGGGCTGAGAGTCCAGCTTGGAATGAGTCACTTGGATCTTTTTTTTAGGGATACTTTTTATTATTATGGGTTGGGTGGAGTGTTGTTCTGCAATAGCAAGGCAGTGATGTGGGCAGAAAAATAACATTTCTAATTCCGCAAAGTCAGTGCTGCTAGACTGCTGGTAAAGCACAAACATCTTTGGTTCTGACTTTTCAGAAAAAAACTGCTCTGTTTTAGTATTTTGTTGGGGCTCCCACGTAGTCTCTGACGCTATGGGAGCTGAGCACTTTCCAGGAGTGCAGTAAATCCTGTGACAAGCCTCTGCCATGTGCCATTCTTTTCCATCCCACTTTTCTTCCCCTTGAGGAAAGAAAACTGTATGTGACCCATTTTCTGTTTGCTTTTTTATTCTGTGATGTGTTTAGGACTCTCACTAGCAAGTGCAAGGTCAAAGGAATATATTGTTTTTGGAAAGGAAAAGGCTAAATCTTGACGTGCTTAATATCTGATTGTGTTTTGGGCTGAGTCTGTAGAAAGTTGTTCCCTGCCTAAGTTTTGTCTTTCCAGAGCATGTGTTCTTACGGCAGAGACGTCGCAGAGACGTCGCAGAGACGTCACAGAGACGCTGATGAGCTTTCAGTATTAGTGTTGGCTGCCTTCCACCCCCATTTTATTTCTCTCCTTTCTCTCCCCTTGCTTCCGAATGTGTCTCTGCTGTACCCCAAAGTGATGAGCAGAACTGAATCAGTATGAACAGAGCCCAATACCAGGTGACTGTAGGTTGTCTTGGACAGCTTTAGGGTAAAAGGAGGGTAGAAAATAAAGCGCAGAGGGCAGTGACCTCATTTCTGTGCTATGAGCATTTTGCAGCTGGCAGCAGGCCAGGGGCAGGAGGAGGCATGGCCGGAACAAACCCTGATGCAGCAAAACTGGCAGGGTTTTGGCAGGAAGCAGCACAAACTAGGTAGGTAGGGTTCTCACATAATGTGAACCAAACATTACAGATGCTCACCTAAGACCTTTCCACCAACTAATGTTTTGTAGGTGGGGTAGGAGGAGTGCAAGCAGGTGTGAAGGGAGGGAGCTGAAATAATGAGGAATAGTGCATCGCCTTTACACATCCAGCTGCACACCAGGTGACCTGAGCTGCTAAGAGCATCCTGCAGCACCTTCCCTGCTACCCCACTCATTCCCACCAGGCTTGGCTTGCCAACGCAGGTGGGACCACTGCAGCAGGCGCACACTGAAGCCAGGATTGCCAGCTGACACATACCAAAAAAACCCCCCAAAACCCAACAAAAAAACACAAACAGAAAAAAATAACCAAAACAAAGGAAAACTACAGACCTTTGATTTTTCACCCTGTTACTGAGGCTGATCATAAAAATCAGGACAAATCACAACACATGGCATCTATGGCCTAAATGTAGTCTGAGCTCCTGGCAGCGCTGTGATGGGGGAGGTAAAATTTGCCTTCTTTGCCTCCTTGCATTAGTCCTCATCCCAGTGTATGGAAGAGTCTGGCCCAAGTCAGACAGCCCATCCCAGAGCAGCTCAGCAGAAGTCTGTCCTGGTGAGTCCTGGCAAGATGTCACAAGAGGCCAGATTGCAGATAAGGAAGCACCTATCCCCTGTTGCTTTCAGTGGGATGCAAGGAGCTAAACCCCTCTAAGAAATTGCCTGTCATGCCTGAATGCTGTATGAAGCAACTTCTGCACTTGGTACTTAACATTTAAAGGAAAGGGTTCCCCTAAAACCCTGTCCCTGTTAAAAACTGATTTCTTGCAGCTAGGATGGGAACCTGCCACCCTGCAAAACACTGGTAGTAGCTGTCCACTGGATTGCTATACTGCAAATAGACTGTGCTATTAATTATTAACATGATGAACATTTCCCCTACGTATATAATGATCCCAACAAAAAGAACCAATTTCTTCTCTTTAGAGATCAACCTTTACACAAGGTCGATGGGATGAGAGCAGAGAGCTCTTAAGTGTGTGCTGTAGCTATGAGTATATGATTTCCCCTCCTTTCTTCACCATTTTTCCTTGGCAATGCCACAGGACAGTTGTTCAGCGCTGGGTAGACTCCATGAAAGGACTCTGAGGTTCTGCCCAAATTTGCTGCTTCTTCATTATTTTGATACAGTGATTGCCAAGCATTTTGACACAGTGAATGTGGTGGTGTAACACAGTTTTAGCCAGGTCTCACTGTAGCTCATTACAGGGAGGTTAGACGTTAATTATTTATAATACCAATGCCATCAACTACTTTTGCAGTGCTTTCCTTGGGAAGATCTCAAAACACTTTACAAAGAAGCTCCATACTTTTAAATCTGGAGCAGTTTATTAGACTCCAATCAGATCAGCTGACATTGACATGCAAATACGGCTGACATTCAGCAAGTACAACGTGTGATGCCCTGGAACCATGATACGGAGAGCAGAGATCTCCATGCTTTCGCTTTGCAGTTTCTACAAGCCACTTCCCGCTCCCATTTAAAACCCAAAGCTTGTGCCAACAAACGGCAGGAGGATTTTATGCTGAGTTTCCCTCCTGCCAGGCTCTTAGAAAATGTTATTACTCTCCTCTCAGGCTGTTTTCTCAGGCAGAGTTGGTACAGCCTGTTTCTACCTCTGGGACTTGCTAACTCCCACACCAGTTTCTCCATGGACAAAACCAGCTTGAAGCTGGCAGGGCAGTCACTTGCTTTCTCTCTTTTTCTCTGCAACCACTAAGTCGAAGGAACATGCTGGGGAGGGAGGGGGACCGCATCCCAAGCCAAGGGTACCCTCTTCTCTGCTTTCAGCAGAAAGACTAAGGCCGGGCTTTTCCCCAGCCTTCCTTTTATAACCTCTGGCTTTCTGTGCAGGAAATGGCTCTTTCTTGACTCAACATTATCTTTTAAATGCACTAATACTGCTGCCTTGGGCTTTTGAGCAGAGAAAGGCATCCAGCTTTCCTACCCAGAAAACCTTTTAATAACTTCCTTTGGAGGCTGCTGCTTTGCCCAAGGCAAAAACTTGCAGAGAACAGCTGGGATTGGAGAGGATGGGAGAAGGGGACCGGGGTGGGGAAACGAAAAGAAGAAAATTCATTGCAGGAAAATGGAGCTAGGAGTTCAGGAGGCAGATTTGCAAGAAGTGTGATTTCCTCTACACTTCCACCTGCTGCTGCACTGTCCTGCTGAGTCAGACTGCTGAATGGGAACATACAGATAGCAAGAGATCGGGACAGTGTAGAAGACATGATTTAATAGCTCATCTTAAATAACATGAAAATGTTAACATGTGAACAACTTACACCCATCAAAGGTGGCACAGAATATCCTGTTGTGTTTTGCCATTTATCCGGTGCATGTGTTTGGAAAATAGACACAAATACTGTCCCATCAGGAGCTTCAGTATATAATCAAAGTTTAGACTTTCTTTTTTAAGAAACAGCTTGACATTGAAACAGAGGTGCAAAAGCAACATGATATATAAACAAAACAGGTTTTAAATAAGTTTCTAAGCATGTTCTCTACTGAAAGCTATTTTTTTTAATTCAGTTTTACATCTATAAATACATAGTACAAAATGCAAGTTTACAAGCCATTTTTCCCAATAGAGTTATGCCATTTGAAGTTTTAAGTAGCAACATTTCTCCAACATAAGATACATACATTTAAGAGCAATAATATTAAGTATTTACATATAAAGTTATGAAGTGTTTCAGGATATAAATTAGTAACAACACACAGAGACAAATATACACGTACTGTGAAATAAATAATTTGACACCTTTACATATGAGGGTACCTATAATATTATACAAACAAAATATACAAGATTACAGGACTTGATCTTGCAGTTGCTCATATCTGTCACTCGAGCATCTGAGTAATCCCAGTGCAGTAAAAAAACTACTTTATGGATTTACTCATATGCTGAAAATCAGGTGCACAAAACTATCTCACTGAAACGGCTCCTGACTGAAATGTCTCCTGACTACATCAGGCCCCACAGAAAACTCCATGTGAATTAATGTGTTTAGTTTTATTCCTGTGAGTTGAGATACTGTTGGCATTCGGGGTCTCCTTTCATTTCTGGAGAGCCAGGAATTCTTCTTCCATTTTTTGGGTAGACACACCAGCATCCAGCAGACTCTCCATCCAGTGAAGTTTCACACTAGAATATTATTAGTGAAACAAAACCCACAATAAGTAACTGTAAGCAGAAGATTACCTGTGAAAAACTGCAAGTAGAGGTGTTGGACAGAACTAGGATCAGAAGGTGGGGACCTGCTGTGCACAGACTTGTTTTGAATGTGGTGGTCCCTACTCTGACAGAGCCTCTGACCAACATACTTGGTTAGGGAGCCCTGACCCAAGCTCAGCTACCACAACAGCGACTTCAGATTTAAAACAGTTTGCCCCCTCCTTGGTAAACAGCGGTATAAAACAGCAATATCTTCCAGCACGAGAAACCGAAGGAAGGCAGAATATACAAGCTGGTAGGGCAAGAGCAATGACTGGATGGTCTGGCTCTTCACGCAAGGAGGCAAATAGGGTGGTTTTTTTCCTTGGGGAGGGGATTAAACAGATTTCCGTTTGTGCCTGATTAGATCCCAGGTCACAATGTTTGTGAGTCACACAGTGGTGCCATGCCCAAAAACAAGGAGTCTCGGTGACACAGATTTATGCAGACCTACTAAATTTGTGTGCATGACCTGTGGTTACAAGGGTGTGGTTTGAGGTTTTGAGCTTTAGTTAGGTATGCAGATCACTCTCAGTGTACCTTGGAATGGCTTTTTTTGAGGCTATAATGGAAATGAGCATATAACATAATCCATAGGCAGCACAAATCAGTATTTTTGTTCTACTTTCAGAGGCTAATTTTGCTCCAGAGAGTTTTTTCACTGCCTGTGTAAGTTTTTCACTGCCTGGGAGCTGAGAGCCTCCTTTCTCCATAGTGATTAGTATGTATTCAATGGGCTTTGCAGGCAGTATGGTGGGTATTATGAATTAACGTCAACTGGGAATATGCTAACAAATCAGGTACATGGAGCTTGACTTGGCCTGGGAGCAGACAGGGTTAAAAGATTTCGGAGAAGGCCTTGTGTGCACCTGTTCTGTGAATGGAAAAGACTCCTGCCTCCATTGCTGTCAGCCCACAGCATGCGGCTCACTTTTAAGAGAAGAAGGACAAACCATTTGCTCCCACTACTAAGTATCCCGGTTTTCACAACCTGCTTTTCCAGCAGCTGCAAACTCGTGAGTTTGGGAGCAGAGGGCTGTGAAAGGGTTGGCTGTGTCAGGCTAGTCACAGCGCTGCTCTGAGCAGACAGGGGAAAAGGCACGTACCTGTTTGCTGTGGTAAAATCCGTTTTTGTTGCAGTTGGGCAAGTAGAATTTGTAAATCTCCCCTCCGCTTCTCTGCTGTGCCTTCGCCAATTTATACAGGGCTCTGTAGAGCTCCTTCTGACAAGGTCCCTGCAGGAATACCATGCAAAGGTTGTCAATACCAAAATCGCAAAGAAACCAGCTAAACAAAAAGTGATCAGCTAGCAAAAAGCAGAAAATACTTATTAGTCATTGTGCTGGTTTTGGCTGGGATAGAGTTAATTTTCTTCATAGTAGCTAGTATGGGGCTATGTTTTGGATTTGTGCTGGAAACGGTGTTGATAACACAGGGATGTTTTAGTTACTGCTGAGCAGTGCTTACACAGAGTCAAGGCCTTTTCTGCTTCTCACCCCACCCCACCAGTGAGGAGGCTGGGGGTGCACAAGAAGCTGGGAGGGGACACAGTTGGGACAGCTGACCCCAACAGACCAAAGGGATATCCCATACCATATGACATCATGATCAGCATATAAAGCTGGGGGAAGAGGAAGGAAGGGGGGGACATTCAGAGCGATGGCATTTGTCTTCCCAAGTAACTCTTACGCGTCATGGAGCCCTGCTTTCCTGGAGATGGGTGAACACCTGCCTGCCGATGGGAAGTAGTGAATGAATTCCTTGTTTTGCTTTGCTGGTATGCGTGGCTTTTGCTTTACCTATTAAACTGTGTTTATCTCAACCCACGAGTTTTCTCACTTTTACTCTTCTGATTCTCTCACCCATCACACCAGGGGGGAGTGAGCGAGCAGCTGTGTGGTGCTTACTTGCTGGCCAGGGTTAAACCACGACAGAATCACAAAGAAACCGGCTAAACAAAAAGTGATCAGTATAAAACTAGCAAAAAGCTGAAAATACTTATTAGTCATAAAATCTGCACCAGGCTGCTTTGCATGTAGTTTTTACTTGTTTCAGTAGGAGCACAGCCAGAAAATTCTGGTGTTGCGTTTAGGCCTTTGTTTTTATTCTTTGAGGTATTTTTCTGTTCTCAGAAACATGAGGATTTAAGTCCTTAAATTGCCACACAAGGAAATTTAACCTGTACTAAGTAAACACATTACTGCTCAGAGGGTACAATCTCTCCTATTATGGGGAGGTGCACGTTAGGAGGCTGGTGTACGTGAGACTAGCCACGTTTTCTGGGTTGCCATGGCCCTGTGCTCTGTTGATGTATGGAGAATAGGTGCAAGTCATATATAGACGGTGCAAGAGCAAACATCTGAATGTTTGTTATCTTTTGTACAGGACAGAGCTGTCGCCAAAGCAGAATAGAGAGCACCCCTGTGGCTCTGAGACCCAAACCCAGAGTGCCTGGAACTGGGGATGAAGAACTGTTTGCAATATTCACTATTTTCACAATTTGCTTGCTTTTTCAAAGTCACAATGGCCACGTATTAATAGTACCTAACGTGTTTAAATGACTGAAAGGGGAGGAGAAGTGACTGAACAAATATTTTTACTTTAGAGTGAAAATAATCATACCCTCTGTTTTTGCAAGACCTCCCCGTGTCAGCCCCTCACACAAGCGGTCCTATTCAAGTCAATGGGCTTATCTGTAGCTCAGGGTGAGAAAAGCAGAAGCCTGAAAATCAGAACTGGAGCTAACAGCACTTATGTATAATAGTTCAAACTAAATCAGTGATTAAGTCCTGTTCTGGATGTGGAATGAGGCTTCCTAGGGTGGGGTGGTGGTTAGTAAGTTTTTGCTTTTTTTTTCATTTTGTCTGTGACCATTACAAAACTGGGCTTCTATGGTGCCCAGTTCTAATGCAGCTCCGTGCTGCGGGCGTGCTGGCTGCCTAGGACCGGTCTAACTGTGGTTCTCTGGTGCCCTCAAGTGGAACACAGACCTGCTTGCAAAGGCCCCACGCCCCCATTACCCGCTGTGATTTTGCAGTGTCGAAGGTAAGACCTTTAATTGCTGAGCTTTCTGTCTTTTTACATGCATCTACTTAATAGCGTGATCAGAAGTGTGATCAGAAAGAAACACGTTTTGGTTTGCATTGCTGTTTCATCAATAACTGCATGTAAGGACTCCCTTTTATTTCACTGAACATTGGACCAGTGACAAATGCCTTTTATTTTTTAACTAAAACACAAAAGGAGTCCAAGATTTTAATACGGGTTCCTGGAAATTAAGGGCCCATGTTATAATCTGGTAGTAAATGCAGGGAAAGATTCAGCCTCTGCGTGGCATCTGTATAGGACATATCTGATGCACACCTGTTTTTATCACTCCTGCCATTTTGCCTGTTGCTCAAGCATCTGATGAAGGCATTCCAAAAGTCTGTTTGCTGGCTATCCAAAATACTGACATACCAGCATTGCTGCTAGAATTTCATGCACATTTTTGTTTTGTATTCTGCATCAATAGCATCTACTGAAATGGTCTCTGAAAGGTTTGCAAAGAAAACCCACCTGCTCTTTCCATTTCTTGAATTCAGATATTCTCTTTGCTTTCATGTTTTCATATGCAGTGATGGCATTCCAGGGGATGGATTTGTCCTGGCCTATGGGAAACATCAACTGATAGTTCAACAGCTGATCCTGTGTCATTTCAGTGCTTTCCAAAGGCATATCCTCAGGTTCGATAGAGTCTGGAAAGTAATGATATTAAGGTGAACATCTTCAGTGAACTTTTGCATTTATTACTCCAAGTTAAAAAAGGTAAAATAAAGAAGAAAAATCAACAACAACAACAACAAAATAGTATCTAAGACAGATCCATTACGGTAGCTCTTGCAGGAGCAATAAATTACATGTGCAGCACAGCAAATTAAACTTTTGTCACAAATTTGTATGAGGACATATCAGCTGTTCTCTAACAAGTTGGTTTTTTTATGATCCTTCGAAATCACTCTAATCCTAAAGATGAAGCTGCAGCCAGTCTGTTAGAAATGAAAACGCCTTCTTGACCACAGTGGGTTATAGAGACTTTGCTAAATGAGGGAAGACTGGAGTTAAACTTGTAAAGAGTTTAGATTTTTGTCAGCATGATGTGTTGCAGTTTTTATTCAGGAGAGGAACTGGTCCAGACCTGATCCCATGGCATCCTGTACTTTGTTCTGTGGCTCGCCTCACCTATAAGAAGGGGTTGCAATTCACAGGAGCCAGCAGTAGCTCATGCTGGCCTGCCGTGGATCAAATGGTCAGGGAATGGCAGAAACTCTTTGGATCTGCCTGATCATGGCCTGCATGCCAGTGCCTAACTCAGCGCACGTGAACTCTCCTACTGGAAGCAAGAGAAGCTCTTTGCAATTGCAGGGACTTATCATGGGATAAAAGTTCGACATGTGTCTAAATAACTTGTTGGATCAAAGCTGTAAGCAATCATCCAGTGGACTAAAACCCACCTGTTTTTCCCTTTGACAATGTTTAAGTAAAAATGGAGGCAGAAAATTGAGGAGGGAAATACATAAAAAAATAAATAATAAAACCCAGGAAAGAATAAAGTAAAATCAAATACTAGACCTTTTTAACTGCAGGAGGCTTAAACACTCAGGTTAGTCGCTTCTCTCCCCTCCCCGCCCCCTCAAGCACAAGAGAACCACCACTTACTGCCACCAATGGCCATTGTTGAGTCGACGATTATTTTTGTAATGCTACTGAGTTACCTTAACCATCACTGCATGAACATAGTAGTAATGATGGTGAAAATAATAATAAATTGTAAAGTAATGAAATAACACCGAAGAAGTTCCTGATCATCATATAGCATAAGATGCTTGATATGTCTTTTTGCTCAAAGATAGTTTGGCTAGCACTGCACTACTTCAGATGCGTCTTATTCTTGAAATGAAGCCAGGCACAAAGCCTGTTTAGGTCTTTTCATTCTCTATCATGACTTTTGGAGACAGACATAAACAAAGTCTAGAAAACATTTGTCCTACTCTAGTTACTGTTTACTACTAAAGAAAAAGTGTCTATAGCTTCCCGGAAACCTTATTCTGATTATTCTGCGTCATCCCATCACTACGCTTTAGGGTTCTCCTGCTTGCTGCCTGTGGCGTAATAGCCTGCTGCGAGCAGCTCTTGGCTGGGCACCAGGATGCGGCTCACCTCGCGCAGGTCAGAGCACGTTCTCCTGGAAAACGCAGCCCCTCTTCTCTAGTTTCCAAACGCCTGCCTAACTTCGCTCGTTTTTCGCAGCTCCTGACGCCCAGCGCCTGCGGCGCCCCCGCCGGCCCCAGGCGCCCCCCGCCTGCCGAGCCCTCCTCCCCTCGGCGGGGGGCTCTGCCCGGCGCCCCGGCGCGCAGCCCCCCAGCCCGGCGGCGCGGAGCGGAGCGGGGACGCGATCGCGCCGTACCTGCCGCCTCCGCCGTGCGCATCCCTCCGGCCTCGCTGGCGGGCAGGCACGTCCCTTGCCCCTGGATGAGGGCGGAGAGGGGCCGGGGCTCCCCCGCGGGGACGTGGCAGCGGAGCCCCTGGCGGCAGCGGGCCGTGTAGACCCCGCACGGCTGGCCCGGCCCGAGGGCGCAGGTCTGGCAGCAGCCGCAGCCGGGCTGCCGGGCCGTCTCCGGGCAGCCGGGCGCGACGGGCGGGCAGAGGGCGAGCTTCTCCTGGGTGCACGGGGCGCAGTGCATGGGCTGCAGGGCCACCCCGGCGGCGAGGCGGGGACCCAGGAGCGCCGGCAGCAGCAGGGACGGCAGCCAGCAGCGGCGTAGCAGAGACCGCAGGCTACTCATGTCGCTGATGAGGAGGGAACACAGAGAGGGTAGCTCAGCAGGCTGAGGAGCAGGAGGCAGTTTACATACATTCAGCTCGCCCGGGCCATTTATACAGTTCTTTGCCTGGCTATTAATCTTTAACCCCGAGTTAACTATTATCTGAACAGGAGGGCTGGAGAAGCATCATTTCACTGGCGGTTCAAGTCCCTGACTACTCTTCCCCTCCCCTTTCACTTTCCCCCTTTATCTTTTTTCTTTCCTCCAGACATGCAGGAATGCTTTTATTCCCTCACCCCCACCTCTCTGCCCTAGCACAGTTAACAAGGAAAAATGTGGTGGGGGTGGAGGGGAAACGGGCAGAGGGGAATGGATGGGGGGGGTATCCCCTCCCCTTTTGCCTGTCACAAATGTCTCCTGTCTCCTGTTCTTGACATTTGATAAAAATGTAAATGTTTAAAAAAGGGGGGGGGGGGGAAGGGCAGGAGGGAAATCCCATTGAAACTGAAGCAACTGACTTCATATTTCCACAGCAAGAAAAGCAACAAACCCTTGTTTAATTTTCGTCATGTGGCTGCAGGTTAGGAGGACACTGACATACCAAAGAGGAGGCCCCAAGGGTAATAAAGCCATCAGGATCCTGTAACCACTGCACACATGCACGTAGGAGTCCTCGCATTAACCTCCGGGAGGGGCTGTGCAGCTGAAGCTGGAGGGATCTCCCGCGTCTGGGCTCAGCTTTGCTACTGCTGCTGGGATGAGAGGAGTATCAGTCCTCAAAACATGCACTTGGGGGAAACCAGTGTCTGTCAAACAGCCCAGAAATAAATGAGATATCTGCTTTTCTGTCTGTCCTGTTACTCTCTCCATGTCCTCATATATCACCTGGGGAAGGAAAAAAATAAAAATCTTTCTTTTTCTCCTTTGCATGCAATGGTTGTCACTACAATAAAAGCAAAAGTATTCAAACTTCACTGTGCTGAACAGATTATTTTATCCTGGTATTTGCAGTATGTACTGAGCTTGAAATAGCAAATTCCACTGTCAAGTAATCTAATGTAGCATGATTTTTGTTTGGTTGGGTTTTTTGCATTTAGTTCTCCTCTTTTGTAAATACATCATTTATGTGAAAGAAAGTTGAAGCAGAACTGCAGACCATTGTTTAACGTTCTATTATTCACTCTTTTTTTTCTGGTATTGATGCCAAAGGTTTTTTTAATAATGTAGTGCATTTTAACCCCCTATATTCATAGCTCAGTTCATAAAAGTATTTTTATTGGTTACAGACTTTTACAACTTGAGACATTTTCGCTTAACTACTTCATCTAATCTTTTTTTTTTTTAAAAAAAAAATTCAGGTCACTTTAGGGATCTCTGTCTGGATAAACAAAAGATGGCAGCCCTTAAAACTCACTAGCAGTTTTAAGCATTTTAAACAAAACTAATTTTACAGATTTTAAAAGAATTCTGTGGACTTCACATGTCTGACTAGGAGCAAATTTTAGCTGAAAACCTAGGGCATGACAATTTTTACATTGCAATTAGACTTTTCAAGCTCTAATGTTCTTTTCCCCCTTTCATTTCTAATTTTTTTTGGTGCATGTGTCTTAGAAAACCATGATTCTCTTATCATTCAATGTGAAGTGAAAAATATACAGAAATATGTCTTCTTTCCTCCCTCAAGGAGAAAAAGAAAACAGTGCAAAACAAAGTCCCTTTCATGAAGCAACATGAAAAAAATTACAAAAGTAGACCCAGTTGTAAAATGACAAAGACCCAAAGAGCTCATATGCGTTTGTATATGTGTATGCATGTATTCATTCACTTATCTATGTCTGTCTCTCTGCTGTGTTAGCTAGCTTTGCATGAACAGAATTGAGGATCATTCTACTACTGACTGCTTAACATAAGCTACTTGCTCCTGAAATGACTGCACACCACAGTGACTACCACTGTCCTGCCTGCAGTTTTTCTGCCTTTAAAAAAAAAAGGATGTGAACTTAGAGGAAATAGCTTTTCATGATACACGTGAAATGTTTTTACAAAGAAGTTTTTAACTCATCACCATAATTTTTAAGTAACTAGATAAAGACAGACACTTAATGCAAGAACAGAGTCCTTGTCTGACATACAGGCCTACGTCACAAAACTTCCATTAGTTTCAGAAGAATCTCATTCTTCCAAAGCACCATCATGTATTCAGGTCTTTGGCAGATTTTTCCTTGCTGTGGGGCAGCTGGCAGTGTCTGAACTGTCCAGGCAATTCCTAACAATTTAGAAGTCTTTTAGAAGCCAGATTTTTTCAGTTTACCCAGTAAGATAAACGAAAGATAAAGAAAAAAACCCCATAGATTATAAAACATTTTGAAGGTGTTCTGTTTTGTTTCCTTTATGATTGCACATCAACTCTAAATGATGGCCCAGTCTATTTTCCCTTGCTGTCTTTTGTACAATCAAACTGAGGAAACCTAAAACTCTGCTAAAGCAGACTTTGTGAGCAGATGTCCTTCTGCACAAGAGGTAGACCCATAAAAATCAGTCCCTTCATATTTCATTTATATAAAGGTAATGAACATAAATTAGAACAGGTTATGATAACTTAGGGCAGTATCAATCAACAAGGCAATACTTTTGTATAGACCATGGGACATCAATGAAGTGAAAGTAGTGTATATGTTTATGTAGGCTCTGTTTGATGTAATACTACAACTCATCTACCGATCTCCATCTCTGACCCTGACATTGCTTTAAAGAACACAAACAGATAAGAGTTAGGATGTTAAAAACATCCATGATGTAAAGTTGTGTTTACTGAAGACTTTTGATGGTAATTTTTAGGTGTTCCAACTGTTGTCTCTGAATTTGAACCACTTGTCAAAAGTGAATCCTAGGCAAGGGTTATTTTTCTACAAGACTTCTCCCATTGGTTTCTCAATAATTCATAGCCAATGACCTCATTTTGCATGTTAAATAAAGTTTGGGATTTTTTTTTTCTTTAAAGCCACATGGAGTGACTCATAGAACATACAGTTTTATATAAGTTTCTGTACAAATGATCTTTAATCACCGAAAATTCAAGTGACTTGCCAAATACTTTCCTACTGGGACTGCTTCTCTGGATATGTCTAAAAAAAACCCAAAACAACCAGTGGAATATCCTCATTATTTTTCTTTAGGCAAGAAAGTAATCCTGAATTGTAAGCTTAATATCCAAAACTACTATGTGATACACACACGCATGTACGTGTATATATATATGGCATCAAGCACGTGAAGAGAAACAGCTATGATAGAAATATAAAAAACCTAGTCCCTTCGCTGTCCCTATCAAAAAGGCTCTGTCCCTATCAAAAAGTCTCTGTCCCCTATCAAAAAGGCTTTATTTCAGCTCTATGGATTATTAGGAATTTTTTACCCAAGTAATTGACAATGCTTAGGTTATTGATGAATAATTTGATTCAAGCATTTATTGATTGTTTGTTGTCACTTTGTGTCAATGACATATATGCCATTTGGTATTATTTTTCTATTCTGGTTGGGCAAGCATGACTTTTGGAATTAGATTCTGGATGCACATAACGAGGTGTTCCAAGTTTGTGTTGCACTAATATTCTCTAACTTTTGCAGACTGACTTTTGCTATTTTTTTCCCCAGCAATTAATTTTGCTAGAATGTGGAAAAAATTTAGAAATACCTAAAACTAAAACTGCAGAAACTCTAGTAAGAGAAGGAAAGTGAGAGGTGGTCTCATGGCAAGTCTAGCTAGGGAAGAGGGGAAAAAGTAATTTGTTTCCCTAGTGGCACCCAAAGTATTTGGGCACTGAGTAAAACACCTTTTTCACAATATGTTGTGCATGCATAGACTAGCCAGATAATTATTTTCTAAGAACTATTGAGCTCTTCTGGCAAGACAGGTTAAAGTCCTCCTTTAGTCATCCTACCACACGCCAGCTGCTCCATGCAGTGATGGCACAAGTGTGAGTTTGCCTAGCTGGAGAAATAATCCAGAAACACTTTGACAAGAGGTAAAGCTGAAAGCACACTGCAGAGGTGAGTTCCTGTGTGGAGAGTTAATGTAAAAAAGTTTCTGCTTCACCCATTCTGCTGTAGTCAGTATTACTAACCCCAGGTAGGGGTATTCCCTGGAACCAGTCATGGAAATGAAGGCTTTTCAGTGCCTACCAGAGTGAGCTATAGCTTAGCAGTGACTTTGAAAAATGTAAACGAACCCTTTAGCACTGGCTCCAGGCACCTGAAGTACCATCAGCTGTTTAAATCTCTTTTTGTATTCTTCAGCCACGGTGTCTCTCTGGGCCCAGTAACAGAAAAGAACACCACCAAATAAGTAATGTGCCCTTTACTGAGGTCCCTGAGGGCTGTAGGCGCCAATGACATGAGTCTCCAGCCTTCACCACCGTTAGGTTTACTTTCTTAAGTGGTTGGTGATAAAGGAAAAGGTAAATTCCCTAGAGATTTACTCTAAAAGCAATTTAAATATAGTAGGGCTTTCAGATACATATTAGGGCATCTCATGCGAAGGACAGTTTGAGGCAGTAACAGAAGGCTGCTGCTTACTTTAATGTCTGGGTCTGTCACATGGGTTAAATACCAGGATGCACATGAAACTCCCCTTTCCTCCCCAAACTAGTGCATAGCTTTGCAGGAACTAGCCTTTCCACATGTAGTAGGGGGAAAAGTAGGCAGTGCTGATGGAGAAAAAGTAAGATCCAGCCCCAGACCAGGGGCATCATAGTCACGGCCAGTTACACAACTTAGGGGAAAAGTGTCTGTGGGACAACAGCCAACAATAATTCATTTGTGTTGGTTTATACCTCATCAAATGCAACAGTGGATATTCTCTTTCACAGTAGAGAGGCTGGATTTTTAAAGCAGCTTACTGCTAACCCAAAAATGGAGGAGCCCCTGATGTTTCTAATTCCTGCTCTTTTCTTCTGAGGCTTCATGGAGGCTTTTCTCCTCCACGAGTATCTTTGGCTGTTAGTACTGGAATCTAAAATGCCATTCTTTCATCTTTTCATCCTTTTAAAAATTCTAATAAAAATAGGAATAAGTCATAGGACCCAGACCACAGTAAGTCAAGAGGTCCGTTTTCTCTGGTTATCCATCCTATGAAGTGGGAAGCCAAAACTGGGGGACAAACATGACTGAACTGTGCCTGCCACAGGACTAGGGGCTGGACTGCAGGCAGAGCAGAAGACAGCAGCCTGAAATTCTCACCAAGAGAGCAAGAGGGCTGTTACTGACAGCAAAATGATATGCTGTTAAAACAGGAGGGCACATTTCTCTGGATCATTTACAATTGTTTTCCACATTTAGGTTATTCACTTCTGCACTGGTTCTTACAAAAATAAAACTGTGCCCAGCTGCTTTTGTCAAGAAATCTGTCCCTGCCTTTTGTCCTGGAGCATTTTTGATTTCAGCAATATCATTGCTATTAATTATTATTATTATATTGTTGCTAGCAATACCAAGAGTACTTTTTTTCAGGTTTCAGAACCTCTATTGCTTCCCCAGAGCACGGGGGACAGGACTCTGGGGCTTCAGTCAGTTCTAGAGAGCTTGAGGCTTGCATGGAGAACTGAAACCAGGTAAGCTACTGGGATTTAGAGTTGCCTGAGCTATTCAGACATCACCACCATTGAATTAGTGTCTGATAATTATCAAGTGTGAAAGCTTTTGATGCTCACTGCAGCCTTAATCTACATGTATTTACTATTTCAAACTCTTTGCAGGGGATCCACAGTGAGGTATAGGCATGTTCACACTGTCCAGAGGAACAAAGATGCTCAGAGGTGCTGGCCTCTGCTTGGGACCCTTGAACCCTTTGGTGTGAGGGGGGCAGGGCTTGCTTTCTGGGGGAATAGGTAGGAGAACAGCATGAAGACAAAGTAACTGTGAGACACAACACCCTAGTGCAGGCAGGTCACCATGTGTGGCACCTACTCTTGCACAAATAAACCTCAGCAAGCATTTTAGAGAACACTGAAGCTGCTAACTCTACTTGTCAGCAGTTTTAAGGCTCTTTGAAGGAGAGCACATTTTGCAAATAGAGATGTGAAGGGGTTAATCCAACCTGTTATTATATCAAAATCACACTGGAGATAAGATTGAATGTCACATGAATATTTGCCTGACCTACTGTATAAATAATCTCTGCCATCAAACACGGAGATCACACAGAGTTATTGGATTAAAAAAAAATCAATATAATTAATGTATAATGAAACAAAGCAAAAAGCCAAGATTAGATTATCAAGGCACTTCGTTACAGATGAAAGCAAAGTGCCTCTCTTTACAAATAGGAGTTTGACTGCATTCAATACATCACCACGATTTTGCCTTCTGTAGCAAAGCCACATGGAAAAGAATAAAATCTCTAGTGACCCACAGCTTGGTGATGATGAGTCAGTTGTAAAAACCAAGACAGACATGGAGAAGAATTATTAGATGTCTCAAAAGCTTTTCTTTCATGAAATCTGATTGAGCTGTTATAGAAATACATATATGTGTAACTATAAAAGCAAGACTTCAATTTTATTTTTGTTGTTGCTGTTGTTATTATGATCAGTGACTGGTTGACCATGACATGGTCAACATGACAAAAATAAACACCACCCCAACACCACCTTCTTTTTAATGTAGTTTTCTTCATTTTCGTATATAGCACTTCCCCCGCTCTGATTCGATAATTTTCTCAGTCTCAAAGATATCTATCTAGTGAAAACATGTTCTGCAGACTTATTAAGTATATGCAAAAAAATACACCTTTTAAAATAATCAGTTCTAGTCCTATTTTCCTTTAACTCCACTGATTTTGAATTCTGAGAAACTGGAATGGTCAATTGACCTTTTAGGTGTCATGAGTCTGCTACTGTGTTTTTGCTTGCCTTATTTATTTATCTCTTCTCCAAATGTAGTCATCACAGTCTTTTCATTTTGCTGGTCTCATGTAAGGGCTTTGCTCTGGGTTTTGTTTTCTTTAATCAATTTTTATCATCACCCAGTTGTGGACAAAAAACCCCACCTGCTACTGAATATACTAGTCAGGGTCAGGATACACTATTGATTCATATGCTTGTATCATAACCTTTGTAGCATAATTTCCAATCCTATGGTCTCAATAGACTTTTTCTCAGCTAGTCAGGGGATGACAAACAGCACTTCTTTCTCCACCATCCCAGTTCCGCCCCTTCTTTCTTCCTTCTAGCACAGTTACAATTATAACACATATCCACATTAGCATATGTGTTGTAATTAAAAGTTTTCAATTGCAATTGTAAGCCTTCTGTCTAATTGTAATGGCTTCCCTCCCATGATGGCAAAGCCTGTTGCTGTTGTTGAGCTGTGGTTTGTGCAGGTTTTGGTTTTTTTTGTGTTTTGTTTTGGTGGTTTTTTTTTCCTTAGAGAGGACCAACAAGTGCTAAAGCACCCATCTGCTTTGTATGAATACTCTCATGCAGAACCAATTTGATTTAATTGCATGCTATATGATGCAATAAATTCCTTGGTGTTCTCTTGGCTGGGAAGTACACTACGAAGCCCATTTTACCTAGGCAACTTGTAAGTGCTTTTTTGGATCCAGTTCCTCTCCCAGTAAATTTGTCGGCAGCGCTGCCCTTACTTTCATTCCTATATCTGAATTCACATCACCTTTTCATACTACAAATTCGGATTATTCCATTTCTAGAAAGAGAACCTTTGTTTTTCTGTCCTCGAGGTATGAGATATTTCTTTTTCCCTTTCATTGCTGGCTTTGCCTCTTTAGGAGAAGATGTAAGATGTAAGCTTTAGGAGGCTAGCAAGGCTGTCAATACCTGGGAGTCTACTGGAGAAATAAATGAAAGTGCAAACCCTGAAAACAAAAGAAATACTAGTGGTTCTTTTCATTTTGCCCCAATGGATATAACTATATGTGAAGTGCAAAGTAGTTTTGTATGTGTAGTTTGATACATGTAGTTTCATATTCCCTAACATCCTGGCTTTTAAAAATTAGAGACAAGCCTTTCTTTGGGAACATCATTCACTAGGGGATAATGTATACTTTAGTATTATATAGGTCTGTTTGAAGTCCCTTGCCATTCTAACCTATAATTAATAATATTGTTGATGCAGAGTATCAGACATATTTCAGAAAACCCCTGAAGCACCAATTAATTCTACTAATTGAAAGGCTCATGAAAGGCTATCAGAGCAATATTGTGACCTTTGTAAATTCATGAGGACCTAAATTACTGTGAGATAAATGCTATACAGTCTTTTGTATTTCTTTTTAAACATTCCAAAGAGAGGAAATAGAAGTGGTTTCCAAAATCCTGAAAGCCCTTAGTTTTGTGCATCTGTCTGCCTGATATAGCTTCAGGACTTGCAAAGACCCAGTCAAAGTCAATTCTGTGTTACCACTCTAGCCAATTTGTTTCCCTCCACTGAGGAAAGTCTCTGGGATTTTATTGGCATCAGCTAGTTCCATGAATTTGGCAGGGTGGCAGCCTTGTTTTCTGGAAAACTTTCCCAGCATTTACTGTGTTTGGAATCTTAGAAAGTTTTGTGCTGCAGTTGGCACAAACCCAAAGACTTCTTAGATGTTAAGCAGCCATATTCCCTGGATTCCTCTTGCATTTGATGTAGCCTGAAGCAGGGCCTGAGAAGGACTTTCCCAGCAACTACATCCCTGGCCAGCTAAGGGCTGGAGCTTGGTCCAGTTGGCCTTTACTGAGCTTTCCACTTGGCCTAGCATCATGGAAGGGGACCAGCTTAAGTAGACAAAGGCACTTAGGGGTATGACAGCTGAGTCTGAGTTTTGGCAGAAGATTGACATCAGGTATCAGAGGGGATCAGATCAGGTATCAGACAGGCAAGGAATCCAGCAGTGACGAGCAGACATGGAAGACAGAAGACTTCAGTGTCTTATAAGGAAGGAAGCCACTAGAAGTCAGAGAGGAGAAGACATTTGATGGAGACATTTGAAGACCAAGGAACTGGATGGGCTCAGGCAGGAGCCAAGCATGACTGAGAGGTGATTGGGAGAGAGAAAAGCAGAAGCAGTAACAAGACTTTCTGAGACGAGGATGAGAAGCCTGAAGAAGGAACAAGTGGAATTGACTATCTGGGAAGGTACAAATAAACAAGAGACAGAACTGGGTCATTTGGATTAAGCATTGGGTCATGTGGCCAGACTAATCTGTGCTTGTCCCAGGGGTAGAGGATGGTTTTACGCTAACCTTGCACTTGCCTGATCTTAGTTCAGCCCCTGGCACAAATCATAGATGCTGACGAAATGCCTGCAAGCCCAAGGGGAATAACAGCACATCTGCAACCATGCCTATTTTATCTCAAAATCAGCTTGGGATCTACATCAGCCAGGAGCTTCCTGGTTGCCAGAGGAACCTGTGGAGGCCAGACAAGCAGCCTGGGTAACACACACAAACAAATACCAGAACATTAACTAAACATCAAACCAAGTGAGCATGCCTTGGCTGGTGACCTGAGGGGCAACATGGCCCTACTGCCTGGCTACCACAGAAAGCCAGGTCTGAGGACAAGGCTGTTCTCCTGAGAAACTCTGAAGTGTTTCACTTCAGGAATCATTAGCAAAAACATCCTAATTCCTTTTAAATCCTGAGAAAGGTTGTAAAACCACAACCTCACTCATGCATTTTTGAGCATAACACAGCTGCTGTTGGCTAGCTTGTCTCATAATGTTGGCTTGGGCCATGCTTCTGCTTCTCTGCCATCTTGGACATGAGATATTACAAGTTTCAGTGTGCGAGAAGGAAACGCAAAAGCTTCCCTTGCCTCCATCCTTAATTTACAGCTTCTTTTGAACAGGACTTCTCCCCTTTGGGGTAATTAGGTAGTGCCCGAGACTGGGCTGCAAAACTAACATAGCCAGGAAAGAGCACATACTAGAGCCACAGAAGTGCAGGGATATCTGTGTGCACGTGGTAAATCTGTTTCGGGTCTCTGCTGCTGACACCCCATAGGTCACTTAGAAGTGTTAAACTGCCTAAATGTTAAGTAACAGACAGCAGTGGGAACTAACAGGAGTATTATGCTTTTTGCATCACTTCTTGACTGGTGTTTCAGAAAGAGCTGCTGTGAGCTAAATTGCCATTTTGCCAATACAGCTGTCAGAGAGACACCCTTCTTCCCCCTATGCAGCAGCTCCAGAAAAAAACAGAAAAGCCATACCCCCTCAAAAGCACATAGTTGAGCATTAAGGACCTCCAATGAGACAGCAAGGTGCATTTACAATCCGGGGCTGGAGCATTTTGAACCCAAACTTCTCATTAATTAGTAATCTCTAGAGGCTGGCTTCCCTCCTTGGTGCCTCTCACTATTTCCTCATCTCCCCAGCTAGCAGCAAAAACATTCCCGATTGCATCAGTTTTGATTACTCTTTAGATGAGGAGATTTTCCTTTGGCTAACCAGGATTGCATTCTCTGTGGCCCCTAGGACTTTATCACTTAAGGAACATCAGTAACCCTAGAAGATTTGAACCTTACACAAAAGAGTATGGTCAGGAAGAGCTGTGGCAGGATGAAGAATGATTCTTACACAAAGTTCTCCCTCCCTTCTTTGTTCCAGACCTTCAGCCATTATAAATTGACATTGGCTCTCATGTAGAGGCACTTCTTAATTTGTACCTGACTCCTCCTGAATTTAAGAGGCAAAAAGAATCACAAACAAACAAACAAAGAACATTTTGGAAGGAAGGAGGAAGTCTAACAGGCACTATAGTCAGGTGTGTGATTTATTGAAGCCAGCTATTCCCACAGGAAGGATGTGATTACCATAGTGCAAAAGTTATTTCAGTCAAGCTTCTTCAATCGTCAGTTCATGTTCAGTTGCTTCTTCAATGTTTTTAAGTTGACGAAGCAGCCATTCTCTTTGTTTCTTTCTCTGTTATAGAAAAGAAAATATTATTTAGTCAACCTAATCCATTCAGATGTCACCTGCTTTAAAAAACAAAACCAAACCAAACAAAAACCAAAAGAACATACACAAAGGCATTATGAACCCAACTGGATTTTGGTTGAAATTTTCCATTTGTTTTAAGCTAAGAAGACTTTACTCTCAGAGTAGGCAAGTTTTCCTGAGTTTCCAAAACACCCATGAACAACATGGTACAGGGGAAAAAACAAACCAGAACAGAATTTGATGGCTTCGCACTGACATGACAGCCTTCAGAGTCTAACTCTGCTGCCTCCCTATCCTTTCTATGGGCTTTCCACAGGGCTCTTGCTAATAAGCAAAGTACTAGGAAATTGAGTTCTCGTGCTCCACAGAACAGAAAAATGAAGACCTGCATGAGGTCTATTAATCTAAGCTTTCCCCAGGAAACCCTGCACTAATTGAAGGACTGTACACAAGACCCCATTTGCAATGGCTGGCATTCTTTTTATAAACCACTACGATTTCATTTAAACAAGGAAAGAAGTAGATTATTTGTTTCTCCAATTTTAGTTAACTTGCCAACCTTAAGAAACTTGAGAATTTAAATCACTAATTTCTTCCCATTCTTAAGTTTCTCCTAAGGACAGATATATTAAAAAAAATGTACATTTGCACTAGTGTACACAAGTAGTCATACAAGTTCACAAGCTGAAGCAAGTACTGGTTTGGAAGACTGCATCCCATCCAGCCTGTGATTAGGAATGATACCACAGAATCTAGCAGGTTATGACCCAATTCATAAATATATGCTCTCACTGGTAAAGTTGTGGAGATGTTCCATAACTAAAATATTCCCATAGTACTAGTAAGATCTGTATATAATTCAGCATTGGTAGGAAATTGCATAGCTTAGCTATTTCATAACTAAGGGAAAGCAATTACCACAAGAGCTTTATCAGTTTTCTTCTTTCTGTTTTTTACTATCGGGAGATCTTTTATCCCTGGTATTCCAGTAAGAAGCCATGAAGGTCCACTCTTGGGAGTTACTGCAGCCTCCTCAGATGCTTTGGTGGGAGCTTGAGTTTCCTCATTTGAGACAACCTTGTCACTTGGCTGTTCATTTGATTCGTCAGAGGCCAACACTGTGGAAAGCCTCCTTCTAGAAAATGCAACCCGAGAGCTTTGGCTTATCTCTTTGTGTAATTCTTGTGAGTCAAACGTTGTTGAAAGCCTTTTCAGGGACGTATGAGGGATGTATGCTTCAACACGTACTGATGATACTTGAGCTAATGATCTACTTAGATTTGATTTTGGCACTGGAGATCCATAAACTCTCTTACTGGCATCTTGGTCCCTGATTGACTGATTTGTCAGATCTGTAAGAGATGGCATTGTTCTTGAAAGCACCGAGTCTACTGGAGTGCTGTGTTTCACCACTCTCTTTTTCAGAGATCTTTTAACATTCAGAAAAGAATCTTCTTCCTCTGACATCTTGAAGACAGGTTTATTGCCTTAAGAAAGTAAGACGAGAAAATTGTGTTAATGCTCACGTAGCAAGAGATGCCATGTAAGGTGTTCAGCTGCTGCAAAAACAAATCCAAGATGTTCCTATTTTCATGTCTGCATTCTGTCTTTACATGGAATTTATCCTTTGTATAGATCAGTGTTCTTCAAGGGTTTGAAAGAGCCATATTGAAAACAGAACATTAGAAGACAGCTTGTCACATACACATTTACTCCTGTCCCAGCCCTCTGCATGTGGAGCTCCACATATGCTAGAATTTTTTTTAAAGACATCTCATTAACTGCAACATCATTAAGATCGTTTTCTCCTTCAGAGTATACAAATAATATACTTTAGGGGTTGCAGCTACTAACACTGGGTAGGTGGATGAAAACTGTTCCACGCCAGAGAGATTACCATAGTGCAACAAAAATTCAAGTGCTCTAGAGAGATGGGCAGGGAAGTTTTGGATTCAAGCAAGCATCTCTTACTCCAATTGCCATTTTGTTTCTCTTATTTTCTTAAAAAGGGGGCTCGCAAACCTCTCATTCCCTCCTACTTACTTGACATTTGGCTTACTTCTTCTGCTGATCCTAAGCTTTGATCCTAAAACAACTATGTTCAGTGCAAGTCTGTTTACAACTGAATTTACAACAATGGTAAGGTTGGTTTTGTTAGTAGAGTTTCCCCTATCCATTTGCCAACCCCCAACAAAAAAGAACTTTACTTCTTACACATGGAGAAGCCTAAGATAAATACATCTTAAACTGGATATATTTAAGATAAATATCTTAATTAGATGAACAGCTAAGTACCTCTATTAACTGTTGAACTCTTTGCTTTCATGAAGCAGTTCAGATATTTCACACAGGTTGATTGCATGAAGCTCATCAAGGGGGGCAATATGTTTTAAGGGCCCATATTCTAAGTCCTTTATGTCAAAGGCCTTGGCAGGGGCTGGGGGGGGGGACACAACAAGATGAAAGGGGGCACAGGAGGACAGGGAATTATGTTTACTGAAGTAAAAGCCATCAGTTCTCCATTCCTTGTCAATGTTTTGCACCTGTGTAGGGTCTGAGTTTAGCAGAGTTTCACATCCACTTTGTGTTTCTAAAGAACAGGAGACAAGAGGTAGAGCACTGACTCTTCAATACAGAAAGTCAGGTGTTTTGATTTATTTTTTTTTCCTCCTTAGAAGCAAGGGGAGGAAAGAAAACCCCAGTGTCACTTTTACTTAGATACTCATTTCTCCTCTCACTCCTTAACAGTGCTAGCTTGTGTGACACATTATACACAGCAATCAGCCTACAGAGACTGCCTTTTTTCCTTTCCTGTTCAGCCAGATTGACATCCCTTAGGCTTTATCATAGAAGCTTACTGTCAGTAAGCTTGCATGATTAAGCTTAGAGAAGGGATAAGGAGTTTGCAGCTACCACCCCCTTACAAGCCCATCCTCAGCTATATATTTTGATGCTTTCCCCTTACTCGTTAAAGTTTAGATGGTCAATTAGAAGATATTTTTAATTTAACAATAATTTTTAAAGAATGCTTTCAACCAAAGCTTCTGAGAAAAACAACAAAATGTTTTTTTTCCTCTTTCACAATTTTCTTTGCTTTAGAGATACATATATACAAACAACAAACTCTTTCTGTTCAGTTGTTTTAATAACACCATTAGAGACAAAAGAGGGGAGAAGTCTAAAAACAACAGAGAAAGACAAACCATTTAGGGATATCAGTCTACCATGAAGAATGTATCTTGCAGCAACTTTGGCAAAAGAAAATAGCCTTATCAGACTTACCAGGTTCTCTCTGATATCTTCCTCTGCTTCTCAGGTGATCTGACTTTAGCTGCTACTTCACTTCTTATAGCCTTGCTAGCCTCCCAACATCCTTTGCTGCAGAGACTCCCTAAATCACACATTTAGCATTCTTTAGGAGTTTCAACAGTGCTGCTAACTGAACAAACTACTAAATAGAAATCTAGGATGAATTAATTATAGGAAAATGGGCTAGCCAACTTATCTATGTGCTATGTTTATTGCTATTTAATCTCTGCTGCTTGCTGCCTATTTCAATCACAAAAATACATCTAATGGCTAATTGGCTTCACATGGCTGCTTAAGGCATGTTGAGGATCTGTCACAAAATGGATGTATGTTGATGGACATACATCTGTTCCCACCCTGATTTTACTTTCTCACTGCTTCTCTTGCCCAAAATGTAAATGAGAAAACAAATGTTAAATCTGCCCCAAAAAAGCTCTTCTTTTAGGAAAATAGGTAGTGAGAATAAACTGAAGATTATTTTATAGCAGTCTGAATTTCACGGTGTTTGCAGCTAACAACTGTGGAAATGCTAGCATCTACCTTGAAGCAAGGGGTTTCAAAATATCAGCTCTTAGATGAGAATTACATTGGTTTGAAATGGTATGGTTCAGGTGGAGGACCATAATTTTTGTCAACAGAGAAAAGCAGCTGGACTGCATCAGCCCCGCTGAATTGCAAGTCAGCTCTGTGGTGGGTGGCAGTAAACAGCTGCTATCACCATACTGTAGAGCAAGCACAGGCATGAGGGAGCATGTACACAAATATTGGGGTAGCCCCTTTTGACAAAGCATGACCTGTGGACCTTTAAAATCTAAGCTGATCAGACAGACCTAATTTCAGGGCTTTATGTGGGTGACCTGAGGTTATAGAGTGCATCTAGTGCAGACAGAAGGGCGAAGGGCTGATCTTGCCGGGATTTGAACTTGTGGTTCCAGGGAGTCTGGGCATTTCAAACCTAATCATAAACCACCCTCTCTTGCTGCATTAATAATTGCACTATGAATAGAGAACTGGAGCTACCAGTTCAATATTTAGGAATAACAGTCTGTCAGTATATGGGGAAAGTTGCTAGGTTTAAATTATGTGCCCCTAAGGAACTGAAAGAGAGCTTGAGAAATGGAGGCACTTTACAATCACATGGATTGCAGGAGTAAACATCCTGGAATAGCTATTTATTTCCTAAACTCCCAGGGGAGGTTCCTACAGGAATATTTTGAAAACTAAACAAAAACTATTTTGAGATATTTGTGGCTGGGCAAGGAAAAAAAAAGTTCTCAGTCCTTTATAAACATAGAAGAGGCTAGACCAACCCTTACCTCATTTTGAATATTAGTAGTTAGTTTTCAAACTAGTGGCCTTGTGGCTTGGTGAGCAAACCCACCAGGTCAGCCATACTGTACCTTGCAGAGCTCGGCAAGCCAGTTCTTTATATAGCACAGAGCGCAGAGTGATGTCTTGACATAGTGTTGCAATGTTTGCACTGTCCTGCTGTGTCAGTGGGACATAATATCGCCTCTCCCAGTGAGGCAGCGATGCAAAAAACACTGAGCAGCCTGAACCTGCACGAGAAGCTTTTTGGTGGGTCTGAGCAAAATTGACATCATTTCACTGGACCCCTTCAAAAACTCTTGGCTTCCAGCTTGTGCTTTGCCCTCCTCGCCATGCTTGCCTTCACTTTCTAGTGCATCCTTTTCATGGCATCTCACAGTCCACCAGTGCTGTCTGTAGTTGCATCATCTTTATGCCTACCTTCCATGATCTTTTCCTACAAAACTCTCAAAAAGTAACCTTCCCCTTTCCTGCAAAGCCATTACTTGCTGTTTCCTCTAGTTCCTTGCCAAATGTTCTCAAGATATAAATTAGGAGATTTGCAAGTTGTTCTCACTGTTAGCCGTGGTTTCTCTTATGTCCTCCAGATTTAGCTTTTTATGAAGTGGTGGCAGGATGTTACAGAGAATAGGGAGGACATAACTATGCAGAGATCAGACACAAAAGAGTCCAAAATTAATGTAAGCATGTGGAGCTCAGTAGACCAGCTGCAGTGATGACATTACCTTGGCCTTGGTGTATCTGTAGCCTGGACATGAAACACCCAAGCTCTGGCATGAGTGCCACCTTGAAGGCTTCTTGCATCTTTCAAGGAATGACACATACTGTGTCCTGCACTCACACTTATTCATTATGAACCATTCCTTCACTAAAATTACATTCCTTGGTATGACCATCTTCCTCCTCAGCATTGTCTACCTAATATTTTGGAGCAATAACTCCATAGGGCTGGATCCAGCTGTTTGGTCTATGTTTACACACCTTCCTCTCTTTTGCTGTGTGATGCAAGATGGCACACAATTCTAGCAATATTAGTATGCACCTCCGTATATATTGTATCAAACCTCTCACTGCTTTATGTTTATGGCTTGAAAGATTCTTTCGCTGATCTCATTTTAGGAGGTAACTTTGTCTCCCTTTCTAAATTTGTTCTAAAAATACAAAACCCACATAGGAAACGATTTAAATGTTTTTACTGCATTCCCTTGTGTGAAACATTAATTCTTAATATTTTTACTTCCAAAACCAACAAAAGTGGGGAAAACAAAAACAGCACAGTGTTTTGTTCAAATTTCAGCCCTTTCATTCGAGTTCAAGTGCATGAATTCGCTTCAGAGACATGAGAGTGTGAGGAGGCCTCATCTGGAAGAGGACAAAACTGCAATTATTTTTCAATTTACCAAGGAATGACATACATACAGGGACATAAAGGGACACCTTTTTCCCTTGGTGTTTTGGTCTAATTTGAGAGACTGCACTTCTTCAGTTGCTGCTCTATTCATTTCTTCATTTCCCACTCTGATAATGTCACCAAACTGTTTACCTGAAGGGAACTTGGATGCTGAACCAGCCCTTAGCTCATATGCTTCCCTAACATATTATATTGAATTGGATATATAATTCTATTTTGTGAAGTCAAAAATCTTGCAAAAGTGTCCAAGCAGTTAGGAGCTATGTGCAGTCTTCCCTGAGCAGAACAGTATCAGGTCTTCTCCCTGCTCTTGCACCTGGTCTGATGTTTTTTGGTGCAGAGGGTGATTCCACAAAGAAGGACGTAATAGGCAGTAGGACCTGGTAAGTGCAGCTCAGCACTCTACTCTGACAACTCATGGTGGGATGACCATTTGGAGAATTGGAAGGAAGAAGGAAGAGCCAGAAGGAGAATACAAATGGTGGTGGGGAGTAAAAGGAGGGTAAAAAGAAGAAGAAGAAATGAAGAGAGGGACACAAAGATGAAAATGCTTTCCTAAATTTAGAGCCATGTGGAAAGAATAAATGAGAAGAAAGATTAAAGAAATGGGCAAGACAAAGGAAAAAATAAAAAAGGAAATAAAACTGTATTTCCTAAATGATTTAGAAGACTTAGGCCCAGCTTATGAGTTGTTTATGGATGAAACCCCATTAAAATGCAAATCTGCTTCAAATTTCCATAACCTATTATTCCTGTATCTGAGTTTTGTATATAGGCAAGTCAAACAGGAGTGCTCTAAGACTGCTGATCAGGCTGAACTCTTCAGTGAAAACAGGAGTGGAGCATCTCATTTGTTGACATGAAGGCTGAAACCAGCAGGGATCCTCATTATGAGCTAACCTCTGCAGATGTAGTGCCTCCCTTGATCTTTCCAGCATTATGGTACAGTGGGGCCTGCAAAAGGAGCAGAGACTCTGTCCCAGTGGATCATAAGCTCCTTGAGCAGCCACAGATACTGAAATGGAAACAGTCCAACATTCCCTGTGGGCTTAGCCTCTTTAGGTACATAAAGCTGCACAGAGGAACCGAGAGTGACTTTTCAAAAGCACCTTAGCACTTTATTTCCACTTATTTCAGTAGGAATTACATGCCTAGGCACTACTGAAAATCTTGAGATTCGTGATAGTCATTTTACATGTGTTTTGAAGACACTAGAACAGAACAGAACAGAACAGAACAGAATAGAATAGAATAGAATAGAATATTTTTTTCAATTGGAAGGGACCTACAACAATCATCTAGTCCAACTGCCTGACCACTTCAGGGCTGACCAAAACTTAAAGCATGGTATTAAGGGCATTGTCCAAATGCCTCTTAAACACTGAGAGGCATGGGGCATCAACCACCTCTCCAGGAAGCCTGTTCCAGGGTTTGACCACCCTCTCAGTAAAGAAATGCTTCCTCATGTCCAGTCTAAACCTCCCCTGATGGATGCAGCTTTGAACCATTCTCATGCATTTTGGCACTGGGTACCAAGGAGAAGACATCAGCACCTCTCTCTCCACTTGCCCTCCTCAGGAAGCTGTAGAGAGCAGTGAGGTCACCCCTCAGCCTCCTTCTCTCCAAACTAGACAAACCCAGTGTCCTCAGCTGCTCCTCAGAAGACATGCCTTCCAGCTCTTTCACCAGCAAAACCTTTGCTGAAACCTTCAGAAACCAAGGACTATATGAATCCTTTGTGGTCTGTTAAATAATGTTCACTTATGTACATTTATGAACTTGCTCCCCAGCAGCTTTGAAGTTTTCGCCTTTTGTAAGACTTTCCTTATCGTTGGTAGAATTCTGCTGAATTATGATGTTATGATCACTGGAGAAAAACATGGCATTATCTATGGCAGTAGTGTGGAAGTGGTACCTTTGCAACTGTTGGAATATCCTGTTTTTCAGTGTGGCAATGACCTTTTATCTGGCCAGAGGCAAGGTCAATGTCTTTGCTTACAGTGTCCAGGAACAGACCTAAGTGTGGTATAATTCCTACTCCAACTTCCTGTCATAGGAGCATCTCATAAGCAGCCTGAGAGGAAGGCTTTAGAGAATCCTGGACAGATGGTTTGGGGGTTTCATAAGCTATCAGAAAAAAATGGCTCTGTACTAGCAATACCGTCATGTCGTGTGCTTCATGTTATATATTTCTACAGATTTTGAGTAGTGTACCTCTGCTATGACTGGATCTGTCCAGCTGGACAACAAATCTGATTTTGCGCACTCAAACCCACAATCTTGGGTTTCACAGCTGCTCAGAAAGTCAAACCCTTATTTAAATGTCTAAATCACCTCCCATATGATTCATTTCAGTAAGAGTCTGAGGAACAATGAGACTTGGCTCTTTTTCTCTGAACCATTGCAAATATTCTTAAATGCTTTTAATTTAGATGTTGATGTTATAAAATTTTCACCTAGGTCCACCAATGGCAGGGAATTGAAAGTTGTATTCTAACAGCCAATTTTTTTTCCGCTTTAATGTAACATTAGGACTGAGTAAACAAAAGCCTTAAGGAACACACCTTTATCCCTTTTAGACAAGTTCAGTGCCACATCCTCCCTCAGCATGGACCAGCTCTGCCCTCAGATGCAGTCCTCGGTGTCTATGTGAGAGGAGGATTAGGTTGTACATATTTAAAGATGCTACTATCTTAAGATCAATTATAAAACTTTAAGGCATTAAAAATTGTTGCCTCTCTTGGTTAAACAAGGTTATAATACACAAGCAGCCACTCTAAAACCATTGTGGGGAATGCCAAATTGAGAAAAGTATCTTTTTTATCCAAAGGTCTGGTGGATCAATATTCAACTTCAAAAAGTCTAATTACCTCAGTAGTAAGAAACTAGGTACACTTTAATAGCAGCAGAGGTCATTGACCTTGATAAAATCAATGTGCCACCGCCTGCCTTTGTAATTACGTCAATGACTCCTCTTCATTATATGCTTATCCACTTCAGTCTTACCGGAGTGCCACAATGTGTTCTAGCTGCATGTTGTTTATTCACTAGACAGTGTCTATACACTTTCTACGTGTTTCTACACCCCAGAAGTCAATTTGAGTTAATATTCAACTCGGACCTTTCCTCAGTAACTTGCTGTGTATTTTCTGATATGATTGCTCCTTTCTCATTATGTTGGCAGTGCTGCTGAGGAGCACATACTATTGCCAAAGTTCAATAAACATACAAAGTAACTATAGAGTTTGGGCGAAAACAGTCGGTGGTGCTTTCATGACCTTTGGCAACAGTATGAGCACAGTTTGGCCAATGCCAAACAAATGTCTAACTTCAAATCTCTCAGCGACCAGAAAATGATGGATTTGCTTTACTTTATTACATCTAATAATAAACAAAAAATGCTGTGTTTGTGCAGTGCAGTAGCGTGGCCAGACTCAGTGTAGTAGCGTGGCCAGACTGAGTGTAGTCCTGTGCAGGAGGTCAGGCCAGACGAATATCAATGGCTCTTTCTTGCTGTATTAGACTTGCACAGACAAATCCCCAGGTGGTCTGAGATGAGGGAATGCTAATGAAGTCATCGGAATCCCACTGACTTAGTGAAGCAGAGCATTTGTGATAGGGAAGCTCATCTGCTTCATCTGTGGTGGTGTAGTAATTGATACATTACATTGTCTTTATGAAAGCCCTCATTGGCAACTTCAGACTATGCCTAGTAAATGGAAAGGTAAACATTCATAATAATCATGACTATTTCTTCGTCACTAGCTCCTTCTACTTCTTCATTGCTAGCTTGCTGTGGCTAAATCTAATAATAGTGGACTAGTGTCTGGTTATAAGTATAGAAAGAGCATAAGTCTGGGAGGCTCATATTAATGTAATATTAAAAGCCAGTTTCTATTCTCTGAGCCTTAAGCCTGAAAACCTATGCAAACTACTGTTGCAATTGATAGCAGAAATAATTTGCACAGGACTGGATGTTTAGGATCAGATCAGGACTCCTAAGTAGCCTGGCTATACCTCAAGATCTCCATCCTCAAATACTCTCTCCATAGTTTAGTGGGTTTAATGAGAGCCAGAATTGTCATAGACAATTTCAACAACATGGCTCACTTTCCAGCAATGGTGTTTTTTTTCCATCAGAATGGCCCAAGTGAGAATATGGTCCATGACTGGTACCTCAATAATTGTTTTCTTCCATTGAACATCATGTTCTGCCAGCAGGAACAGTGCATTAGGTGACCCACTGCCCTAGGGAATGGCTGCAAAACTGGAAGGCTTTGACAGAGATACAATGGCAATGCACCAATAATGCCTGGACGACATACACAATGTTCTCATTTTCCATTCTCCCCTTCCCCCTGTTTCAAATTGACAATATCCTCCGGTAACATTTTTGGACAAGAACACCAGTTCCAGTCGTGGGTGGTTTATGCTATAGAAATGCAGTCCCTGAATGAGAAATTCCAGAGACACTGCATTTCTATAGCATAAACCACCCAGGACTGGAACTGGTATTCTTGTCCAAAAATGTTACCAGAGGATATAAGCAACTCACCGCTGATATTACCTCATTCTTTAAGCAAAATGAATTCTCATACTGTGTGATTATGTCTCTGAAGTGATTCAGCTGTGTAATGGGGCATGGCAGAAAAATGTTTCCAAGTACCTGACCTGAGTCATTAATCCAGAACATACACTATCTCATTAACATATGCGTGTGTATGTACATATTTTATATACAAGTATATATAGCTCTGTGTGTATTTATGTACATAAAATCCCCCAAAACAACACAGGAGGGTTGCACATTTTGGTACTAAGAGAAAGACTTAAAATACCAATGTGGCAGAATAGGTCCAATGAAAGATGAAGGCCAAATTTTCAGTTTATTTCTGTCCTTTTGACGTTAACGGAGTTATTCTGATTGACACTTACGAAGATCTGGGATGCTGTCTTTCAGAGGGGAAGGAGAAAACAAAAAATGCCTACATAAGGCCCCAAACACTTCTTCTCACTGGTGTAAGGGCAAACCAAGAACAGTTCCATCACACTCACTGTCATCACAATATTTCTGTACAACTCACACTGTGCTCTGTAACCTGCAAGAGAAACAGCTGGGGAGCCTTAGTCTAGCATTTGGAATAAAAACCCTTGCATCTGAGCCCAGGCTGTTTTCCATCACAAGGGACTCTGCATTTCCAAGTTATCTCAGGGCATATCTGCATGGACAAGCGTGATGGACCTGAGTGCCTCTGCTTTTGCTCTGAGCTGGCCAGATGGGAGTCTGCTGTGATTTGGAAGCGGTACAATCAAATTACTTTGGTACTATGCCCAAGCTTACAGAGTCTCTTGAGAGACATGTTACCTGATGTATCTTCATCAGTTTTCAAATAAATTTTAAGTTAACCTATGCAATTTTGCACTTTTAGGTTGGTTCTGTATCTTGCACAATAGAAACTGCCTACACAATCTACACTTGGCCCAAGCTGGCCAATTTTTTCTGGCTTGTGGAAAGGGAGAGATGAGCTTCCCTTCCCCATCATCTGGTCTATGTGACCAGTATTTTGCCAGTATTTGCACATGTTTACTTTCCCCTGCTTGCACAATGGATGGAGCACTTGGCCCAAGCTGGCTTCCACTGTGGTCAATGCAGAAAGTCAACAAGACTCACAAGGGAGCTAAATTGTTCCCATAAGGTTCTCTAGTTCAAAGCAATTGTGAAAGTAAAATTGCAGGATTTCTAGATGCATATTCTTAGCCTGAAAACTGAGAAGCTGTAGTTGGACCCTCTGAAAGGCAGCTTGGTATAGAATAATGAATGCAACTTGATTTAAAAAACAAACAAACAAAAACCAAACAAACAAAAAACAAAACAACAATCCCAAACAGCTGTTTATTCAAGCAAATTTTTTCCTTTATTTTTAATTAGATTCCAGAAATTATAATAGTGCAAACACTCAGTATAAAAGTTGCAATAGAAATTTACATTCACATTTAACATTTCAGTCCATTCACTTTTCAACATAAAAATAGGACAAATATTCAATTGCTCTTCTCAATTTAACAATCCTGAAAAAGACTGGAAGATACTCTACAATATTCTATTTACATAAAAATAGACCCGTATTATTAATGCAAATCTATCATTAGAAGTTACCCAGTGTTAAGTTATTGTATTGTACTATGTATATACATACATATATATATATAATGTATACCTATATAGATATAAAAATTATTTATAGGTTCAGTGGGCTACAATAGTTGGAGAAATGACATCTTGACTTACTAGTTCATTTCTTAAAGTTAGGACTATTAATTTTATTTACCTACGTAGATGTTTCTATTGTGATACAGTAGTCCTCCTCCTGGTCCCTTTGCAGTCACTGGCAACACCCCGTTTGACATCAGTGGGAGATGAACGGACCTTAGAATAAGGCCTGATCTAACAATTCAACAGTCATTGAAGGTAATATTTCCATTAACTTTACTGGGCGCTAAATGAGACTAAAAGATCTTCTGAAAACTCATATGCCAATTAAATAGAGAGAAGAATACATTTGGTTTGCCCTTTGAGGAAGGGAATGTCTCTACCAGATGCAAATAAATTTTTTTTTCAAAGTCTAAGTGGAATATTCAAGTTAGTTTGGAAGCAATGCAGAATTTGCTGCAAACATCTGCAGGTTAAGCAGCTGATTGATAAGATTCCTCTTGCACGGTCTTCTTACTGAATACTTCAATTCAACGAGCCTTATAAAACCCCAAGACTGTATCTTTCCTTGCTCTTATTTTTTAGTAAAGAGTGGCATCCAGACACAGATGACATGACTGCCCTTGAAATGGGTTTGCACGTATTTTAATAAACTGCTAGGGAACATGAATTAGGCTACCCTACTCTTGCTTATCTGTGCCTCTTCTTTGGGGGCACAAACAGAGACACTGATCTGCCTGCACCTGGCAGGCTTAAGCTTCGCTGCCCAGCTTGCTGCCAGCTGCTGGTGCCTGCACTCCCACCACGGGGTATGTTTATTCACCCTTTCAGGTTTGCTGTCACATGTACTACTTCCTAACCAGATTATGTCAAAGCTATTTCTTTTCCCCTAAACACCTATTATATGAAAAATCTGATCTTTGAAAATATATTTTCTTTTTGAAAAAGAACAAGTTTGAGAACCACATGATGGAGGACCTACAGAGGGAGACGGTAAGCAGGCCTGAGTGGACAGTAACCGCCTGCAACAAAAATGTGATGGCACTGAACAACTGAAGGTGAGTTAAAGGCAGCAGGGGCACCAGTTTCTTAAGCAGCAGTGTTTTAAGAGCTGCAGGTCACATTTTTACATCCAAAGAAGAACTATGTGGTGTTAAGAGGCAGGCAGGCATGCTTAGCTCCTTTTCCTCTTAGTGCTATGGTGTTTATTACATTTAAATATTTCTAGGATGCTTAAAATTATGGGTTAGCCTGCAATGGATACTGTGCCATCATGTGTAGGCAGACCAATTTTGATTGTAGAACACAGGCTTCATGTGGTTTTTTGCTTCCTGCCCTAGGCTGCTGAACATATCATTATAAAAAGAAGGAATCACATAGACGTTTAAATCTTTTCAATTAAGAGATCAGAAAAATACTTAACATCTCATTTCCAAGCAGAACCTATGAACATATACCAGAAGGGCAAAAATTAACCTCCTGACAGCAGAAAGTACAAGGACTAATTAGCAGGATAAAATCCAGACAGATGTGAGTTGCAGCACAAGTTTTAGTGGCAGAGATTTTAAGAGATGGGTCAAATTCGTCTGAATCTGCTTGAAACTGTAAAATGTGGGTATTACGACTGTTTTGCACCATTATACAAACCGATGATTTGCACACCGACAAATCTACACACAAGTATATTATGGAAAAAGAACCTCCAAGAAGAGGTTTTTAACTTCTGTCAGAATTTCACTGAAAATATCACTGCTCTAGAGTTCTCTCTATTGGGTTAAATTATGCTAGAAATGGTAACTGCTCTTGGACTCTGGTTTTTAGACCAGTAACTGTGAAAGCATTACTTTCATTCTTACTGTATTCTGTAACATTTTGCAAAGCTACCTCTGTGTAGTAACCAGCTGCTTGGATGCAGAAAAGAAACTCACCATTTGCTTTGTCTAAGTCCAAATTTGTGCAGACAATTGTACTTGTAAATGGGAGCAAGTTACATGATCACATATTTTTTTTCTTAACTGAACCCTAGTAAAGTTACTGCAAAAAGCGCAGGAATTCTAAGTGAAGAAGGATTTCTACTGTAACAATGTAAAAATGTAATTATCATGAAGTAATTTTGTGATGGCATGGGTAATTAATTTTCATCTACATTTCACTGAAAATTCTTGATATATTGCTTGAATGGCATTTGAAATGTAAGAACAGACAACCTTTGCACCCCTGCACACTAAGGAGTAAAAGACATGAGAAATCACCTAAATAACTTCAATGTGCCAGCTCAAATTTTTCATAACTGATGCCACCATTGACAGATCTAGAATCAAAGCAGCAGATCAGGCACTTGAAAGTAAGACACGATAGTGTGCACAACCGCAGTAATTAAAGCACACCTTAGCATTGCCCACGAGAACTGTTAGCTGTTTTACCACCAGCAGTCTAACCTATGTCTAACAAACGTGGCAGTGCAGTTACATGCTGCAGGTAAGTGTTCTGGATGTCTTTAATCAATGTGTTGTGTAAGCCTGTTCTGAAGAGGAGGGCAGCCAGCTTTTTTCAAAGGAGCTCCAAACTATTTGGACAGATTTTCTGCAGAACTCAGCTCACTGTGTGTGCTGAGCTTTCTAGGAAATATCTTCTTATCTTGGACCCACATATATCTGTGTATGGTCTCCCTCCATAAACACTTGGAGCACTCCTTGCACCCACATAGCTGTGCTGGTAGTAAACCGAAGTAGGAAAGGAAGTACTAAAAAAGCTTCACAGTGATGCAACACTGTTTGTTCCTGCAGTTTTATGCATGTCTGATGCCACAGAAGGCATAAAACGGGGATCCTAATATAAAGAAGCAGATCCTCCAGCATGCAATAAGGCACAAGCAAAACCAAGTCCTTTCCAGCACATAGGCTATGTACATTAACCAATGCTAATTCAAATTTCAAGGTGCTTCCTCGTGATCAGAAAATAGGCATTAAAGGTGACAACCCCCAACCATTTCTAATAATTCCTTCTGAAACTCTGAAAGCAGTTCACCAAGAGATCTTGAACACTCTTGTGAATATGAACAGACACGAAAATTCAGAAATGGATCTGTGCAGTTAAACACAAGCCTTATTTTTGTTGCACTAGGAATGTGGTTGAGTACTCTGCCAGCTCAGATACTCAAGAACTGTCCCATGTCACTGGAGCTTTACCACTTGACTTCAGGAGTACTGGCTTTTCACCTTTTCCTTTTAGCAATTGTTATCTCACAGGCTTCTTTTCTTTTTGTTATTTTGTACTCCTGCTAACTTTGTGCTTTTTTTTCCCCTTCTTTTCCTGTTTTTGTCCTTGCACTGATCAGATTATAAATCACACCAGGCCACCCAAGCAGTGTGACATTTTGAAGAGTAATTAAAAAGCAACAGGCAGCCCCCCTTACGTGTACTTTTTTCCATTTATTTACACTTACATATGTATTCATGATTTAGATAGGGCCTGAAAACTCAGTAAGAGACGGGAAGGAATGAAGAGAGAAAAAAAGCCTATACAGAGTTCTGGAAAAAGTCAATCATAAACAGGGTTGGGGTAGAGAAGCAGGGTCCAGATTGTCATTAGTCACAACAATTATGCCACACTGAGATGTAAAACCCACTGAATTTGAGATTACTTAGTTTATGACTGTTAGAAACCCTTGATTGCTGTATGAAGCCAATCATCAGTACAAGGTAGTGGTTCTTGTATGCAGGCAACTGGGATATGTTGTATGAATCTACATCTTAGCTTATGATGACAGAACTACTTGCAGAAGCTGTATCCCACAGTCACCTGATTAAACAAACAAATTAATGGATTTTTAAGTCCTATTTTAAAACTAGCTCAAATCTGTAAAATACAAGGAGTCCTTATTAATCCCTAGTAGAAAGTATTCACAATCCACACCCTTTTTCCTCTGCAACCAACCTCAGTGTTATGCTCCTGCAATACTCCTCATTTATCATACACCAATTATATAATTAATTTGAGAAGTAGTCCCGAGCTGTAGTGACACAGATATGACAACTTGAAAAATGACACATGCAAATTACCTTCAGAATTTAAAGTTTTGTTCAGCAGCAGTATGGGAAAAATCAGCTAGAGGATTGGACAGTGATTTCTTAGTCCTATGTCAGTAACTGACATGGGTGTCAAGCTGTGGGTTAGGCTGTGATGCCGAAGGGAGGCATCCCTGTAAGCATGGATTTAGTCGGAGCAGGAATAGCATCAGCACAGAACCTAGATGGCTCAAAGCCGGAGAACCCAGTGAACCTTCTCCTAATAGTTCGGTTAAATACTTTCTGCTTAGCAATAGAAAACTTAGAAAATGAGTCAAAAAAGCTAACAAAAATAAGGCAACAAAATTAATTTTTATATATATACATACATATATATACACATATGTATGTATCTAGGAAAACAATCTATTTGCATTGTGTACTTTTCACATACAATAACTTATTACCACATTAGAAATATACTCTGGGTAACGTCAATGGGCCAAATTCACCTCCTTTACCTTCCATAGTGTTGCACCTGCATACAGCAATGATGGATTTGACACTTGGTCCTTCTTGATGACAATACTACATCAAATGCAGTATCAGAGAATACCCACTGAATGTCAGATATTACACCATTATGAACTAGAATATCTGCTTGCTTTTTATATTACAGGAAGTAGAGTTTATTGCTTCTAATGACCAGAAGGTACCTTATGAAGACAGCATAGATGTTGATAACACTTTTCATATACTGTATTATGGATCTTGGAACACTGAGGTTGGTAGATCATGATCATTAAATTGTTTTTCTTCTTTATTTGCTGTTTGCATTCTGATTTTGCTTTGCTGAACGCACATGCAACTAGTGGATTTAACTCTGTGCCAGAAGTGATATGTCAAAAAGATTTAGGAAAACTTACTGTTTTGTTTTGTTTTACTGAAGTCAGGCATGAGTGGCATGCAATAGATTGCAAGGAAAAGCAAAAGAACGTCCATTTCCAAAGGATTTATAATCTCCATGCACATGTAAAATGTCTCTTACAAAAATCGTTAACATTTGTTAAAAGTGTGCCTTTTTGCCTCTTTTTATACAAGTGTACATGCAATTAACTGTCTGAGCTAAAACTATTTACAAAATTTCATAATACAATACACCTTTTAAAGTGAATAATACATGAAAGGCCAATGTTTTCTGTTGTTTTGTAACACTGTACAAGATTAAAAATAAATAAGGCATTATAATACAGGTTTATCACAAATTAAAAAATGTTGGTTTCCACTGTAATACAAAACTCTAACTTGAAAGAACATTATGGCTAAATAGTCTTCCTGCCTGGGCAGAACACATACAGAATCTGGACTTGCTGATGTAAAGAAAATGCTTTGTTTCTGCTACAAGCAGGAATTCAACACATGAAAATGATTCACGCTACTTATTAATGTGTTCAGAGTCCGCAAAGCACTGAAATGGCACAGGTCATATACTGTTTCCCTTCAAACAGTGACTCCCAAGTACTTTCTTTTGCCTTACAGATAAATTATAGGCAAAAGTGTGAAAGAGATTTAGGCGCATGACCTACTCTCGGTTACAGTGTTGTAAAATATTCAGTTCAGTACCGACATGAGACATCGCTGTAACCCAAAGCAGAACTTGGCCTACAGAAGCTCAACTCCTGACCTTCATAAGCATGCTAAATTCCTGGTGATTTCTGTAGGCCTTGTGGGTACATAAGGGATGCAGATTCAGCCCTAATGAGATGAAGCTTTTGGCTTTCAGTCTCACCTAGAGAAAGCAAGGGAGAATTTGTGGGTGTTTTAGTGAAGACTTCAGAGTGCAACTTGCCACAGCGGGAAGCAGCTACAAAAACCAACGCATTTTACAGGCTGGATAAAATAGCATTCTAGTCAATGCAAATGGAAAATGTTTGGAAATATCTAGTCAGTATTTCAACTGAATGCCAGTTTGTAATCTCAGCAGAGAATAATAATTTAAAAATCATTTAAAGATAAAGGTAGCATAGGAACACTTTGAAATTAGCTCCCAAGACTGTGAAGTCTGAAGATCTCTGATACTTATCTCCTCATATAAAGAATGAAAGACTTCGATTATTACTATTATCTGAAAGAGAAAACGTGCAAACTGATGTGAAATATTGTGCTTGCTATTGTTATAAATTGACATGTCAAAATGGCATCACTTTGTTGTAGGGCTCGTATTTATTAATTGTTTCAAGCTAACAGCTGCACAAAACAGTGAACAGAAGTGCAGGAGGCTATTCTGCCCACAATGCAACAAATTACTGTCCTCAGTTAAACGTGAGGGACTTTTGGGTACTGTGGGGCAGAACTGACTCCTTGCTCGGGCTCAGGCAAAAGTTACAGAGCTTGACCAGAAAATTAATGAATGCAAGATAGGAAATACAACTGCATGCATTAAGGTGGACGCATCCCAAATCCCACAGAAATCCAAGGAAATCCTTCTGATGATTTTCAGGGATATTGGAATGGGCCACATATTATCTTCATCCAATTGCCAATAAAAATTTCATGACAAGCTTCTCTAATTTGGCAGAAAATGTGCTTTTTTAGGGTTATCGGAAGTATTACTACTACCTCTTTCCATGTGTTAAACTTACTGAACATATCAAGGAACACAGAAGAGCAGAGAGAATAAACCTGTCATTTAAAGCTATCACATGAGAGCTAAAATAAAACAAATGTACACAGAAAAGGAAAATGGGGAAAAAATTATGTGAATAAGGAAGGAAAGCATAAAGGCAAGTGCACAGCTTCATTATATCATGATTTCAACAGGCATTTAGTTTTCCCTGTTGGAATGGCTGCTGAACACTGCCTTGCCTCTCATTTTCACATGGCTTTTTACTAATTTGTGCATTGGCTGAACTTTCTTCATGATTCTGTACTGCTCAGTCCAGGACTACGTACAAAAATATAGTTTTCCCCATAGTAAAATCAGCAACAACAATCACAAAAAAATACAAAAAATTTTAACAGTAGGACTCAAACGAAGTCTGGAAACTGACTCCAAATATACGATCATTGATGCTGTAAGCTAGCACACACACACTGGACTGGCTGCAGCACCAAGAAGCCATCCTGGTCCACTCAACCTGTTCTGGAGGCACAGACCTCCTGAAAAAGGGCCAAATGAAAAGCTGATGATGGACTGCGCCTGTCTGGTCCTTTCTATTCAACATGGAAAATGTTCTTACAAAAGTCACATACCTCATTTGACTGTTGGAGAGGAGGATCAGACTTAGAAAAACTTTGGAGTAATTCTACTAGCACCTGCTAATCTTTGCAAATATTAAAATGAATAATGCAAATTTACCTTGCTACATGATCTTCCACTGACATTACTCCAGGACTAGCTAGGCTGGGAATGAGCCTGGGAATGAGCCTAGGAATGAGAACAGTCCTGAAAATATTAGCACAGGGGACAATTAATTTCTGCTCACTGTCCATTTAGTGATAAAAGAAACAATGGCAATATGTCTATATTTTGGACCTATTAAAAAAGTAATGATGAAATAATTTCATTGTAAACTTTTGGTGTGGGTCAATGGTTGTATTTGGTTTATGTGTTCACGTACTACCAGGTTTACTGCTAGGATCTGAAGATGCTTTTAATAATAGTACATGTAAAAATAATGTCTTATTATTATTGGTGAAATTATATGAAATTCACTGATTCAAAAATTGTGTAACTTGGGCTCTTTGTGAGTGGAACTGAGTGATTAATGCTATTGCACATAATGCTTTCCATTTTGGCTAAATATTTAGCTTACCTGTGTGATGGTTTAGTTCTTACAAACCTATTAGAAAACATAAATATGCAGTGTGCTTCACATGGATACCACTTATTCGGTTTAATTATGTCAATATTGGTTCTTTTAAATCTGTATTCTCTGCATGTATTTATTTAAATGGCTTTGAATGCCTCAAAACCAGAATTAATTTATTCTAGAATAATACCTGTGAACTGGATAGCTGTTAGGGAGATAAAGAAATGCAGTGATTTTCCACAGATCAGCCAGCGTGCATACACCTAGTACAGTTCGGAAGCAATTCTCAGTTTTTTATAGTCACTTTAATCATAACACTAATTTTGCTAGCTTTGTAATGAAGCACCTAGCTGACAGGGTACATAAAAATTAATTAAAAACCCTGCTGAAAACCACTGGAGTCCCACAGCAGCCTGATACGGCTACATGGAGAACAGAAACTCCTGAAGCATTTCTTTAACCATTTACATCTGTTGACACAGTATTTGTCCATACACTTTTAACACAAACAGTGACTGCTCCAAAGCAAATGCTGATTGCAGGAGGATTGCTCAGAATCTTCTTTCCACTGTCATCAGTAATAAAATAGGCCTGCCAAAGGGAAATGTGACATCTAGTACATGCAGGTTTTCTACTGTACAATCTGGGCAACTTCTGCAGTCTTGGGTGGGTTTTTTGGGTTTGGTTTTTTTTTTTGTTTTTTTGGGGGGGTGAGGGTGGGTTAGTTAAAAGGAAATTTTGCATCTTTTTAGACAACATAAAGTTTTGCTTCTGTTTTGGAAAGCAGTGAGGCTGTTTAGCTTGTGCATCCCCATCAGGACAGTAAGGCACCTATCCATGGAGCACATGTCACTCAGCAGGATGACCTCCAACTGCCCCCACCTCAAGTACGGAGCTGCACTCCACATTTCACATCCAGAACAGCGTTTCAAGATGAAACCATGAACAATAGGATGTGGGCTGCATTAAAGGAGAAAGCAGTCAAAATATGTTCCCTTTTATGCAGATTAAGAGCAGGCCTCACTCTCCTGGCATGTTTACCAGTGTGCTCCTCATTTGGGCAAAGTTTGACTGTGCTTGTTTCTCAGAATTATAGCTTTCTATAATTGTACAGCTTTGAAGAGTGAGCCTGGGTAGAATCAAGATACAATAAAACTGTGGCATAAATTTAAAAATCAGTTAAGACGTAAGACTATGTTGGCAAACATACAAATGTCACAAGCTAGCAACAACATGTTTGTCACCAGTACAGGACTATTCTTTGAGCTGTTTGGAACGGTAAAGCTAAATCCTGGAACTGAGCCACAGGACCTGTGCTGTTTTAAAAGCCTGAAATAATACCATTCTTCTGCTCTTCAATAAAATCAGCACTGTACATAAAGGAATGTTTCTATATTGCATAAGCGTATTGCTGTGCTTACAGGGTGCTCCTCTGTCTTGCACAGAGTCAAATGACCTGTGAACAGGCAGCTACTTCTAAACTCTACTACCCTTTTTTTTTTTAATGGAAACAATATATATTGTTCTTCTGCCAAACCTTTAAGCTCTGTGGTTTATCTACTTCATAACCTAGTGTTTGAAATGGAATTTTTTGGAATTTTTTGGAGCATGCAAGGAGAATTTTAAAAAATACATAGGATTTAGCAATTAGCTGAATCCAGCCTTCGTTAATCTGCCATTGACAGCACAATGAACACTGTTCTCATTGCTTTAACTCATGGGAGCACAGCTTCTTTAACTCTTGCTGTAGCCCTGGAGAGTCTCCAGCTGCCCCACACTCCACGGTTAAATGCAGCTTTGCTAATCCCAGACCCAACAATGCTGGTTATGACAGAAAGAGAAATCTCTTTGCTATGTCATTGCAGGTGGATGTGTAAATAAATACATATTTTTATGTTTATCTCTATAAATCTCTATTCAGTCTACACAGGACTGTTTGTATATGTGCATATATAGATTAAAACATATATACACACACACACACAAATAATTGCTTGCACGTTTATCTCTTTTTTTTCATTTACCCTTTAAAAATGCCAAGAAAATATTCCTCATTTCCAGAAAATCAGGTTTTGACTTTTCCTAACAGAATTTCTAGCCCTTATATGTTCCATCCCAAGAGTTCATTACACAGTCCCCAAATTCTCTTTGGTTGGGTTGTAGTGGTCCTTGGTTAATGCCATGGCCTATGACCTCTGATCTCTTGGTAAAAATCCAGGCAACCATTGCTCTCCAAGTTCACTGCAAATGGCACAACCAAATCTCCTTTGCTCTACGCCTCCTTCACAGCTGGCACAGAAGGAAGATAATGCAGTGTTTGATTTGTGTGAGTGGCAGACGCTTGACCTGCTCCAAGCCCAGCTTTTGCAGTAAAGCTAGCAGCTGAGGATACTGACAGGCAGCTGGTGCCCAGTTTTGTTTGAATGTTTGCTCTCCCATAAGGGTACATTTTTCGCTCTAAGTTTAAAGACCGTGTTTGTGAATTATTTCCATCAGCCTTTCCTTCCAGGAAATAGGTCAACATTTCGCCTTTTCCCTTTACACTGACTTTACCCCTGCACATGAATTCATAACTGCACCTTTTTAATATACGTTGAACTTCTTCTGTCACCTGAAGACAGAAAAAAAAGAACTATTAGTTTTTCCTGTTCATATAAGGTTAATCCTAGAACTGCCTACCCCTCCCCACTTTACTTCTCTGTCATGAGATACGCATAAGCAGAATGAATTAGCACCTACTGCTGCTCTCAGGCTCACTTAGAATTTTCTTAAGGAATTAAAAATCACTGACCAAACTGGAATCTGAGAAGCAGAACTTCTGTTTTTGAGCTGAATAATTACACAGCCAGATTAAGCTCCGTCCAACAGAAATGTGTAACCAAATTGTCCGCTGTTGTAAGCTGGATCAGTTCCAGTGACGTTAATTTACTCCAGAAGAACTTTTGATCCCTGGAGACTAGACAGGTATTTTGGATAAAGGACTGCAAGAGTACATTGTTATTTTGAGAGGTGCAGCATAGCTTCTAGCAAGCTCTAGTAGAACAACAATGTTCTCTCTCTGTGTAGTCTCTCCGATCCAAAGTATCCAAGGCATTTTTAAAGCTACATAAAATGCAGCAGGATGCAAATGGACATAGATCCTTTCCTTGTAGTCCTTATTCAGGCAAAATTCCTACAGCACAAGGACTGGCCCATGCAGTGTCGGCATTCCCAGGCTTGCCTCCAACTGTGTACAATGCAGTGGAGAACTCTATTTCTTCTGATGGGAAATTGTTTATTTGAGGATTTCGTTGCCTCCAAGTAGTGAAGTGTATATAATGGAAAACAACTATACCTCTGATGCTTGAATCATCTGGAGAATGTTGCCCTTTTCATAAGAACCACAAGATCACGTGAGGTTGCATTTTCTAAGTGGTCTTGAAGATGTAACCACATATAAAACAGGAGGTATGTAAAGTTTGCAAAATTGTCTCAGAATGAGACACTCACCTGAATTTTCCCCTGCACTCCAGTACTATCCATCCGGCTGGCAACATTTACAGTGTTCCCCCAGATATCATACTGTGGTCTTCTGGCTCCAATGACTCCAGCCACTACCGGCCCGACATTAATACCTAAAATCAAAATAATGACTTTGGTTTCAAACACCACAGCATATTACCCAAGGGAAACATGAATTCTGCAAAATAGATTTAACACAAGTGCCTTAGAATTTTTCTGGTCATAAGACATAATATATGTTAAATTAATGCCAATTGGACTTCTGTATTTGTAAGAGCTTTAGAAACAAAACAAAGACATACACAGAGATATCTTATTGGAAATGCAATATGACAGACAACATAAAAATTTGGCTCATCTGTGGATTTTCTTTTTTTGTTTGTTTTTTTTTTAAGAAAAGAAGAAAAGCAGTGGTAGTGCAGAGTTTAGCTGTAGAACAATTCAGGACAAACTGTTAAAGATCTTTAATTGTTTGCTATGACTTCCACTGTGGTTGCTCATACAAAGCCTTTTAATGGAGGTTTTCCAAGTGGAACAGAAATAGTGGCCTGGAAGACATGAGGAATGGGGTAAGGGAAGCATGTCACATTGGTTGTCAGTACTAGACAACTCAGACACTGGAAGAAGACAAGAGTATGTGAAAATGGCTCAAGCATTTTTTTTAGGAAACCACAGGCCTCGATTCTACATTTCTGAATGTTTTTGACACCTTGTTTGGAAGATGAAAGAGGATGTTCCTTCTCCTGAGTGCCCTGATGCGGGGCTGCAGATGCTAAACCCTGCATGAGGTTCTGTGCAAGGGCTTTCCCAGGCAAGTTATGCAGAAGAATGGGGTTAGATATTTGTTTTCTGCCCCTTTGTGAACCTGGGAAGACCAGTTATAACAGTTCAAAGAGAATTTGGGGTTTATAGTTATTAGGATGTACAGGAGGGCAAAGATGTATAACTCTCCTGTTGCTACCCTTGATGTCTTTGGTCTTTCTCAATCTTCTGCTGCTAGCAACCTCACTTTTCCCCTTGCCCAGCCCATTCTCACAATTCAGCCATGAAAATATATAGAGAAAGAAGCTGGAGAAAACTATCTGCTCTCTGAGAAGGCTGGGAGAAAGGACTCTGAGAGGTAAAAGACATGTAAAGGATTGCATGGGAAGGTTTGTGTTGTGAAGACCAGAGGATTTGATTTGCTGGAGAAAACAGGACTGGTTGAGGTGATTTGGCATCTGTGGACAAAAAGCTCCCATCACACTTTTAATGCCAACAAAGCTTTTGCAGATGCAACTTAACTTAATAGTACAGTCAGACCCAGTTTTCAGTAGTTTAGCAATGCAAAGCAGTGTAAGACAGAAGACTGGGTACACTAATAATATTGTATAAAATTATTGTTGCAGTTTCCTTTTAGGGGTGCATAGATTAAGTAAACACACTGGAACTGGACACAATTGTAATTCCTTAACAGCGATGCTCGCCATCCAGCCTGCTGACCTTGTCCATATACGTGACTCTCCCGCTAAAGGAGGCTTTTCAGTTTTAATCATGAGTGCAGGACAGGTAATCCTTTGCAGACAGCACAGGGAAAGCCAGCAAACAACATTGTTCTGCTTGTGTGATAATTGTAGAAACGTGACTTACCAACTCGTAGGACAAAGTCGTTATAAGACTGGTAGTTGATTTCATCAAGAACGTCAAACATCTCTATTGCAAAATCCGCCAGTGTACTCAGATGAGAATAAATTGATTTTTTAGCCTAGAAACAAAACATTATTGCACATTAGATTTGTATGGTACTGAGAGGCAGGTGAAATACCAAAGTGAAAACCAATGAAAAGCTCAGACTGGATGGATTAGGAAAAGAATCTAACCCATTTTGCTGTTTGTGAAAAGAAACTTTTCATAGTGGTTACAGCACATGCATTCTTTTCTCAAGTACTGAATTCTTTTTTTTTTTTTCCCTTCTCTCTCTTTTTGATTTCTGGGAAGAATAGAAAGCAAAGTTCCCGTGGTAAAGTGGTTCTGTTGCTAGAGAGCTGCAGATGTTTGTTGTGAGCATGGCAGGGAATATAACCTGCTTTCTTACAAAACTGTTTTGCCTGATGATTATTAATAACTATAGTTTCTGCCCTCTTCTCCCTTTGGGGTTTTTGCTAGCTCCCAGCTCCATGGGGTGCATGCTGTTCCCATTGACAAAATTCCTGTTAGGTTTAATCCTGTGAGATGCAGAACACCCCTATTTTCTTTCCTTTCCATGCAAGCTGAAGTGAGTTGTTATAAAATGTATCTAAATGAACTAAAGCAAAAGAACCAGAAGGGATCAAATGAAATGCTTAAGTATCAACGTGTAAAAAAAACCCCCAAAACATAAGAAAATGATTTTTACAACTTCAGTCTAATTTTACAACTTCAGTCTGTGGAACTCATTTTCAGAAGATATTGTGAATTCCAAAAGTTAGCTGGATTCAAACATAATTACTCAAACTTGTGGAAGAAATGTTTTCTACAAAGTAGTAAAAAGATAGTATCTGTAGCTCTAGAATTTCTTAAGCAGCAGATCATTAGAAAGTGGAAAAGAGAGGTTTGCCTGTTTGTCCTGTAACTCATGCCCTTCTCCCAGGATCCACTACTGTTGGCTAGTTAAAGACAGGTTGGCTAGTTAAAGACAGGTTACTAGAACAGACCTTTGATCTGACTCAGTATGGTTGCTCTTATGTTGTGCTCTTATTTGAATAATAAATATGAATTCTTGAACAGATTTGCAAAGTGAAAGTGGACTAAAGGTAGGATATGGTGAAAGAAATGCAGGGTCAGTGGCAGTCTAGCTTCAGTAGGGTGTTGCACAACAGGGCTGTGGCAGCTGGCATGACATGAGAGCTCACTGGGTTTTTGTCATAATAGTGAGATTGTATAAATGGAGTACTTGACAGTGGCTGAGAAACCTCAGAAGCAGGTTTCTATTTGCTTTATTCAGCTCAGTTTGAAAGGGTTCGTTCATGTGGCTGGGAAATTTACAAAAATTAGAGCAGAGTCCTAGCAAAACATTATGAAAGTCATCCTTCGGCCAGTCCCAATTTTTAGGAAGGATGTTTTTATTTACCTGCCTGGGTCTCTGGCATTCTGCTTCTTGCACTGTCAACTAGCTCTGCTCTTTTCCAGCCTCACCAAGACAAAGGAAGAACAAGAATTAAGTTTAAAGAGCTGATGGCTACGCTTCCAACAGAGAACAAGAAGAAAAATGAATGTCTGGAGGAGGGAGGGACGAGTGTGTAGTTTTATTTAATCCTCTAATCTTCTTTATATTTGTTGTTATCCTTCCATTTCTTTGCTGCCTGATGAATGCTTTGATTTCCTGCAATGCCCCTCAGGGTTGCAGGAGAGAGGACTGGTGACAAATACTGGATGTGCTACAGGTGACAGATGCCTCTCAAAAGGATTACTGGCAAACTCTTTTGAACCTGCACTGAAGAACACCACAAAGTTAGCACCCTGTTGAAGTCAGGACCCTGGTGAAATCACAAATGTAATTTCAAAGGACTCCACACACACAATGAACTCATATTGTGCAAAAGATCTACAAAGAGCTCGGTTTGTGTGCTGCCCTGATGGTGTAACTGGCAAGCAATTATTTATTTAAACATCAGAGGAATAGTTACTGGAAAGACTGCCCAGAGCATCACAGCAAAACCACTCTGACAGAGGCAACCTGCATTTACTATAAACACCTGCTGAAGTCAAGCTGCAGAAACAACAATCCTGTGAAATACCAGATTTAAATATTTAACTTCATCAGGGTACTGGCTTCTTATGTGTGTAAATATCCTCAGTTAACAGCACAGTTAACCCCATCCACTGCTTTCTGCTCATGTCCAAATCCTAGTATGAAATTGGTGGCTCACAATCAGAGGCTGTGCCAGATTTTCTAATGAAGCTAGGATACCCCTGGCAAGAGGAGAGACCAGAAGCAGTTGAGTCTCTTATGGCCCCATGGACACATAAGACTCTTGGGCAGCCCAGGGACTGTGTGACGGCTGGCAGTGATCATCTGCTCATGGTGGGCTACCCAGGATCATTGGACTTCTAATACATAGCTGCATGCTGAAGACCTAGTGGGAAACTGCTAAGATGATGTGAATAATTTCTACTCATTTGCATCACGCAAGCAGTGGGAAGAGATCACAGAAGAGCTGAAACCCCAAGTTAGAGTAAAAAATATTGGCTGTTTCATACAAGATCTTTAGGTTGTCTGGAATACAGAACGTTAAATAAATTCTACCTGTACAGAAAAGATAAAAATTTCCCCTAAAAGTTCAGAGAAAAGCAGAGTCCTGTACAAAACCTCCTGCAGTGATTTAAAATGCATTACTATCATAAACTCAGAGCGGTATCTTCAGTACTGGGCTAACTCAGCTGACCCTTCAGTTAGCAACTATAAAATACAGGAGATAAACATGTTTAGGTTTTGGAACATATGCTGCCAAAGTTACCCAATAACACACTTGTTTTCAGGATTATAGTTCAAAGAGCATTTATAGCAGACACACAAGTATGCTGTTGCCTGTTTGCCTGAGATCACACCGAACAAAATTCAAAGGATCAATTTTTTTGCCTGTCTCAGAACCCAGGAGTCAAACATGTCAGCATAAACAAAGTTTTAAAAATACCTTTTTGTAATGTGTAGATTTCTAGGAATGATTCAAAGGAAAGCATCAGTTGTAAATACCCTGCAGACCAGAAAATTACTTGCATGCAATATACTCCAACATGATTCTAACAGTTGACTTGAATGTGGCCTTGTTTTTTATTTACTTAACAAGGATATTTGTTGCTAGAAAGTTCACAGGCCATCTTCTGGCCCTTTTTGCTTTTGCCCTCTAATTCAGTGTTATTCTGCAATGCTAAACCATATGCATGAGCGTACCTCTACAACATACATAAATGCATAACAGAACAGGGGAGAAGTGCCTGGAAATTCTGGGCAGACTAGGTGCATGGATAAATTTTCATTATATTCTTCATATTATGAATTTTATTATTTTTCATACATTAATATTAGAATCATAGAATCATTAAGGTTGGAAAGGACCTCTGAGATCATTGAGTCCAACCATTAACCTAACTGCCTGGTCCACCTCTAAACCATGCCCCTAAGCACAACATCCACATGTTTTTTGAATACTTCCAGGGACCATGATTGCACCACTTCCCTGGGCAGTCTGTTCCAATGCCTAATCACTCTCTTCGTGAAGAAATTGTCCCTAATATCTAATCTAAATCTCCCCTGGCACAACTTGAGCCAATTTCCTCTCATCCTGTTGCTTGCTACCTGGGAAAAGAGACCAACCCCCACCTTGCTACAACCTCCTTTCAGGTAGTTGTAGAGAGCAAGAAGGTCTCCCCTCAGCCTCCTCTTCTCCAAACTAAACAACCCCAGCTCCCTCAGCTGCTCCTCATAAGACGTGCTCTGGACCCTTCACCAGCTTTATTGCCTTTCTTTGGACACACTCCAGCACCTCAATGTCCTTCTTGCAGTGAGGGATCCAAAACTGAACACAGTACTCGAGGTGCGGCCTCACCAGTGCCAAATACAGGGGCACAATCACCTCCCTGGTCCTGCTGGCCACACTATTCCTGATACAAGCCAGGATGCCATTGGCCCTCTTGGCCACCTGAGCACACTGCTGGCTCATGTTCAGCTGGCTGTCAAACAGCACCTCCAGGTCCTTTTCCTCCAGGCAGCTCTCCAGCCACTCCTCCCCAAGCCTGTAGCATTGCATGGAGTTGTTGTGACCGAAGTGCAGGACCCAGCATTTAGCCTTGTTGAACCTCATACAGCTGGCCTCAGCCCATCGATCCAGCATGTCCAGATCCCTCTGAAGGGCCTTTCTACCCTCCAGCAGATCAACACTCCTGCCCAACTTGGTGTCGCCTGCAAACTTACTGAGGGTGCACTCAATCCCCTCATCCAGATCATCGATAAAAGTATTGAACAAGACCGGCCCCAATACTGAGCCCTGGGGAACACCACTTGTGACTGATCACCAACTGGATTTGACTCCATTCACCACCACTCTCTGGGCTCAGCTGTCCAGACAGTTTTTAACCCAGCGCAGAGTGCACTTGTCCAAGCCATGAGCAGCCAGTTTCTCCAGGAAAATGCTGTGGGAGACGGTGTCAAAGGCCTTACTGAAGTCCAGGTAGACAACATCCGTAGCCTTCTCCTCATCCACCAAGTGGGTCACCTTGTCATAGAAGGAGATCAGGTTGGTCAAGCAGGATCTTCCCTTCATGAACCCATGCTGGCTGGGCCTGATCCCCCAATTGTCCCACACATGCCACGTGATGGCACTCTGCTCCATGACCTTTCCTGGCACCGAGGTCAGGCTGACATGCCTATAGTTACCCAGATCCTCCTTCCGACCCTTCTTGTAGATGGGTGTCACTTTAGCTAATTTCCAGTTAATGTGCATAGTACTCTGTATACAATATATTCAGTATACTGTCCACAGGGTTCTCTGCTTTTCCAGATGCTGCATGCAAATCTAGGAAATCTCTGTCCCAAGCCACAAACTTAATGTGAGAAACACACTCAGGAGTAGTAATGAGGCTACAGAAGTAGAACTGTGCCCCAGAACTAGTGGGTCTGAAATGACTTTGACTTTTTTATTGCTGAGTAATTAAAGGGGTAAAAAGGATGCTACCAGTAGAGACAAAGAAGAGCTGATTTGGAGGGACCAGGGTAAAGTGCAGCAATGTACCTAGCACTAAGTTCTTGTCCATGATGGGGGTTGGGAGAGGCTGTTCTGATTGCAGGTTACACCCAGATTTCAATATAAAAAAACAAATCACATTTTAATATCCTCGTGCTAGTTTTGCATTCATTACACCTAGAGCCTCCCCTTCCCTGCATCTTAGAAGGTCATGTAAGATACTAGGTTTAAAACACTACCACTCTGACTTAGGAGCTTTATATGCCAATTTGCCCAGAATCCAGAGCTGCAGGCAATAAAATCCCAAGTGAAGTCACATGAGTAACTGCTAGGATAGCAATTTTTCTTTTCAGGCTACAGTTGTTCTTTGAATTTCAGATTTAAATTGTTGTAAAGAAGTAATACAAGTTATCTATAATCATACAGAGTTAGTTGTGTTTCTGATGTTCCTCTGGAAATTGAAGGAGAATGGTTCCTCTACAAATGACTGTTATGTAAAATCTTCTTACCTTAGTTCCTGAAGTAGGTACGAGTCCCACAGCTGCCATATATGTACTTCCAATTGTCTTGATCTTTTCTATGTCCTTATAATATTCTTTGTCCATAAGCTTTGTTTAAAACATAAAACTGTTAAATATTACATAATATTTTAGACAAGCAACCATAGTTATCAGATAATATGTGCAAGTTGATTAAACCATATTATTTTTAGTAAGTTGAGGCTTGCCCACTTTGAGGTCATTGAAATAACTACTGTTAATTCGCATTTTAATACTCTTCCTATATTAGAGGAATTTGAAGTCAGATTCACGTGCCTAAAAGTACAAACTAGGCACCTTGGAGAAGCCCAGTGGACATCAACTACAATTAAATAGGAAGTTTACAGTACTGTTTTATTAGGCAGTTCAAGATACACTGAGTTGCTACAGATAATCTCTATTGATAGTAATTTGGTAGAACTGATATGGTCAAAAGACAAAGTGTTTAGACCTTACCTCATCAAAATCAGCAATAATTTCATTTAACAGGCGTAAACATTCCACTCCCATATTATTGCCATCCAATTCGATGTAGAAATCATTGAAATTTGGGATGGAAGCAAACATCACTCCCACTTGTGAATATGACTGGTAATAAAGGTCCTGCAGTTCATGAGCAGATATAATTTTTATTTTAAAAGAATAATCTAAACCAGGCATCATTATTATGATATCTATTCTACTGCTAAGCAATAGCTAGGACAAAAGGCATCATTTTTGGTAGAGAGAAAGCCAGCCTTATTAAAAAAATGTTGAAAGATCTGTCTACTCAAAAACACAAAAGAAAATTAACACCTAAGATATTAAACCCACTTAAAACAACTTAGTCTTTTTCTCTGTTTAGACATGGAAGCAGTGAGTAAAAATTTTGTAGAAAGTTTTAACAGTTGTAGAACTTTTATTATATGAGAAATATAATTGCATTTTCTCGATTTTATAACTAAAATAGGAGACACAACAATTTTACCCTGCAGCACAAAACCAGCCTCACTCCTTCATGTCTTGCCCTGAGTTGCGGAGTCTTGTATTCAACATTAACAATATAATGCTGTTCTGTATAGTAAGGTTTTTGCTTAAGAATTTGGAGGGCTCACAGAAAGTAAAACCATTCTTCTGTGGTTCAAATACATTGATCCAAACTCTCAAGAGCAGTATCATGGCCATTACGGCTACTCCAGTGCAGCAGGTATTGCAGCTGCACTGGAAGGACTCTGGTAAGGGCTTCCCGAACCACTTTATTTAATCGCTGCAGCCTTTGATGTTAAAAGCTACTGTGTCTTCCTTGGGTGTGTACAATTCTCTGTTATTAACTTTAAATGGATGGGTTTGGTAATGGCAGCGTATTTCCAGAACTAGAGTGGTTCATATGGAAGTGTCTGGCAGTTCATACACTTCACCATTCAGAACCAAACTGAGCTCAGGCAATACTGTGATAAATCCCAATATTCTAAATTGATTGAAAAAAATTAGTGATTTGCATGAAGACACTTGGCTGCATTGACATTGAATGACACAACATTCCCTTATTCTGCTTTTTATTAAAATTCTTCAGAGAAGAAGGACACTACAGTGAAAGAAATAATCCCAATCTAATTCTTGAACTCAAATTTTTACATTCCTTTTAACATGAATGAAATTTTATAAGTCCAAGCCTTTCTTGAAAACATAGAGTTGAAAGGTGACCCAAGCTACACAAGGTCACACCCATACAACATCACCATGTATTTAAATTTTATCTTGGTTTACCATATTTCTTGGATTAGACATAAGAAAGTGCTGTGCAACATGTGCTGGCAATAGGTTGAAGAGAATTCTTTTATTATCCAGCTTGACTCTTTCCATATCATCTCTCTCTTCTTCTGCCTGTGCGGACAGAGAAAAAGAAAAGCCTTTCCAAAAAGCAAAAAATTAGCTGAAGCCATCGAATAGTTTCTATTAATTCATCCTTTGAAATTAAACTGAGCAAAATAATGCCTGCAAAGTAGAGTGGGAACAGTTCTGCTATATCATGCTTTTACATCGGGGTGTAATCCCTTTAAGTCCTTAGTAATTCAAGCTAAAGTCTCTGGGCTGATGACTATTTTCAGGGCTTGATCAGCTAAGTATATTGGTGTCTTTTGTAGTTCTCTGTTCTTTTATATAGGCTCTTGATATTTTTACAGAGGAAAAAGCTAGAATAATCCCACTTAAGTCACATTGGCCTTGGAGGCCAATTACTTCGCAGGGAGGTGGAGACAGTGACAGCAGTATTTGATTCACCTTTCCAAAAAGAGAAGCCTGGAGAATCACCAGTGTTTAAAGCAAACCTATGTCATTTTGCAGTAAAACAGCAACAGACCTGGTAAGACTGTAACTTTGACAGAGAAAAAGGTTTTAAAATTTAACATTCTTAAGAACGATATGCAATTTTAAAAAATATTTTAATGTAAAAATAACCAGCATTTACTTAATTAATTAATTAATTAGCATTAGTTAGTATTTGTCTCTGGTATTTGTCATGAAAACATATACAGTTCCTGAGTGCAGCAATTTCTGTGCACAACAGCAACAGAAATTCTATCATTCATGTGAATGGCAGCATTCAGAAAGAGTGCCTAGGAGTTAACACAGCGGAGGTCCTTAACCCAAGATACTGGTTATCTTATTACAAGCGCCTTGACTCACAGGAGTTAGTGGGAGACATGCATTAGGAAACAATTCTAAAAATCAGGCCGCTTATTGGAAAAATACTGAATATCTAGGGATCTTATTTGGGACTCCTAGGTTTGCAAATTCCAGCCTAGTCCTTAGTAGACTCTTCTGCAAAATTACTTCTCTGGAATTTGCTCCTTGTTGTTAGAGTGACTTTTGGCCCCACATTCTGATTTCAATTACAAAACATTTGATCACTACCATATAATTAATCTCATAGAAATCACAGCTTATTCTTTGCTCTTCACACTCACAGAACTGTAACACAAATATCCTGCTGTGATCCCAATATGATTTTGTTTACCTACTTACAGTCAGCAGAAGACTGGAAGGCCAAATTATCAGGCATTGTTGAGAAACTACAGTCACATAAACCACTGAAGAATCTGCTCTAATCTTTGTTGGTGTCCCTTTTGTAGCTAGAATTTGCTATCCTGATCTATTACAAAGTCCACATACTTTTCTCACTATCCATTCCTGTCTAAGTAGAAAATGAGTCACCTCTTGCCTTTCTATAGCCTTAAAATATTCTTTTCATGTGATTTTTTTTTTCAGGAAGCTAATTTTTTGTTTTCCATGACAAAACTTAGGAAACAACCTTTTTATTCAAATCACACAGTCTGCTTTGCCTTGCAGTTTACTTCTGTATTCTTAAATATATAACTAAGTCTTTATAAGTAGAAAGAATGCTGAAAGAGAACTGGTTTTATAAACATAACTTCTTCAGGAATCATTCCCTTTTGAAATAAATTCTCAGCTCCTCCTCTAATTTGTGTAATAAGAACCAGAATTTATTCCAGAGGTGAAATATCAGTAAACATTCAATAGCAGTTAAGCTCTGCCAGAAATATGCCTGAAATTTTTATTCTAAGCAAGTATCTGTTTCCTGTTTGTGAGCTGTTTTCCTGACACCTTTTGTGCTGTTTAAATTTCATATGCTGTTTTCTTAAAATATCCTGCCCCTATTCTGGTGGTATAACTATGTCTCTGACTTATTGTTGTCTATAAACATCTGTAATGGCCTCTTGTGTTTAGTCTGACTGTTGGAATTTAAATGTTCTAATAGTAAAAATAAAAAGCTTTTCCCAGCTGAAAATCCAAACCAAGCTTACAACTCCATTTTTACATCATACTGGAATATGGGAAATTTTACTCTGATGACAGCAAAGAGATTTCCAAACTGAATTCATGCTCTGAATAAAAAAATCTATTTTGGGCTTGTTTATCCATTCCTCTCTTCTTTGAGTAAGAACTTCTTTTGTTACTTTCTTCCTAGGAATGTTTAAGGTTCTCAGTTAAGCTCTCCATACAATATGGGACAGAATGGCAACCTGAAGAACAACACACCTTTGGGCCAGTGCGTAGAGATTTCTGGACAAGTCCAAGTAATTCAGCAGGGGTAGGTAAGTGAAGCAATCAGTTTGACGCATTGCATGGATAGTGACATTGGTCAATCACTGGCAGCTGCTGTTCATTTCTGATCTGGAAATGCATGATCAGATTCCTCTGCCTTGCCCAGTTGTGGACCAAAGCATTCATTTTGGAAGACATGACTGAGAAGGTTTTTCAGCAATATGCAGTGTGTCCTACCATTGTGTATGATTCACAACGAAGGCTTCAGAGCAAGCCACAGCACAAGGACAAAGCTGCCAGCACTGAAGCAGACCCTTGTGACCTTGGTCATGTTGCTGGACTTCTGTCCAGCCTTTGACACACAGAAATAAAAGACAATTCTAATATACCAACACAAAATAAATGAGAAATGACACTCTAGCCTGTTGGTTTTCTTGTTGTTTCCTTCTGATGGAACTTTAAGGCATGTGATGGCTTTTCTCCTCCTTTCTGTCTCGCTTCAGTATGGTCATGAAACTCCTGGGAGAGAAATGCTAGTGACACTACTGTGTGTGTGCAGGTATGGGTGTGATCTGCTATAGGAATATGAACCAAAGTGTACCTTCCGTGCTACTACTGCATAGACTTTGAGTTTCCATCCTCTTGCCCTGCACTGCCTAAGACAGCTCTCATATATGCAACTCCTCAGGAGCTGCCTGGGGAAAGAGGAAAGATCTCCTTGTGTCTCTTGCAAGGGAAGATAAGGGGTGAAGGTGAGGTAAAAAAAGACTTGGTCATGTTCAGCAGTGAGGACTCTAAAACCATCCCATCACACAGCTCTATGGGGAGGGAAGTAAACTGATTACTGATATTTTCTGGACTTTTTTCCAGCTTCCCGCTCTTCAGGGGAATGCAATGAAAACTGTCTTTCCTCCTTGTGACTCATGAACTCCTAGTGCCTACTCTTTGAGCAGCTGAGATAAAAGGATGTGTAGTCATCACCCTTTCCCAGGCAAAACAGACACTGAGAAGGGAGAAGGAGTACTTGGGGCTGCAGAAAGAAGATTAAAATAGCACAGATCACAGGTATTTACATTCCTGGTGAAAATATTATCCAGACAGCTAAATAGCATCCAAACCTTCATCTATTTGCCCCTATTCCTATTGGTTAATTATGGAAAGCTGCCAGCACGATATTTATGCAATAGCTGCTGGCTCAAAAAACAAGGCAGATATTATTGTGAAAATAAACAAGAAGGAAGAAACAGAGGCATGATCAACATCATTTTTCACATTCTGCTTTTTGCTTATACCTGTTTGGTATTCGTGGCAGCTAGGTCATTTTGCAGAACTTAACTGTATTTGCTTGCTGCAGTATTTAAAAGCAGGCTTTGCTTTTGCTTCGGACACTGTGACAAAATTTAAAATGTTCTTTGGTACTATGGCTTTTGACATCAATGTAATTAACCGCTATTGCATTTTACAAAGTTACACAGCATCCCACAGCTTTTATAATGCTGGTAACTGGTTACACATCCTCTGTTCACGAAGTGGTCTGAGCTGTTGTATCACCTGAGCTATCAGGTGACTGTTTAATAAGTATAAAAATGCTGTAGCAATGTCACTGACTGAAGACTTATCACATGAAAATCCACTCTTTCAAGATACAGCTAAAAAGAAGCCAGGCACCGGTACCACAGAAACATCATTTTTGTACCTGAAGGTGGCACTAAAAACACAGGGAAGAGACCCATCACACTGCTATAGGGACAGATTTTTAAGGGGAAGTGCAAGCACACCTGGCAAGCCTTGCCTGCCGACTGTAAAATTGTAAAAAATATTCCTTACAAATGTCACGGATTAGAAAAGGCAGCTGAATGATATTCTAGTATTCCCTAAAGAATGCAACAATCAGTCATATAATTGTATTATTCTTATTTTCCTCCCCTGACAAATCCTGGGTGAGTGAGCAACCCCTTTTTTTTGGCAATTTTAGCTTCTTCATAAATTTATTGCTTGTGTTTATTTGTCCATTTTTTCTCCAGTTTTGTTGAATAATTTGCATAAGCAAAAGTGATTATCTGTCCTAAATAAGTAAAATGCTCCTATATTTGCTATTCACAGTTATTGTCATATGAGGCACACAGAGTTACTCAACAATGTTATGTAGAAAATAAAATTCTTCTCCCACTGCCTGTTAAAAAAACCAAAACCAAACAGATATTTTCTGGAAATACTGTGATATTCAGAAAGGTTAAATTTGACACAGAAAAAAACCTAGCAAAATCAACAAGAACCTATAACACCATTGACGTGTGAACAGTAAGTACAAATATAAATGTTTTAACAACTTATCATCAATCAGAAAAATCTATTTTTCCACAAGATGTACATAAATCATACTTCATTATCTCTGTTCTGGTTACATAACCTAGATGCATGGAAATTTGATTAACTTTTCTTGAAACTGTATCATTTTTCTAAATCGGTTTTTCTTGTTTGAAATCTGCTTTTCCTCAAAACACATTTTTTCCTAATGTGCCAGACAAAATCTATGGAAATGGGACCTTAGCATAGACCACTGAGCATCTATCTACATGTTCTTATTAAGAATGGTATTAATTGCAGGATACTTTCAGTGTTCAAAATATCATTTAGTTAGTACTAGACTGTTTGTTGTTTGCGATGAAGTAAATTAAAATATCTATGAAATCCTTTTCATTGCAAAAAGTATGCAAAGTGCTTACAACTTCCAGAATAGCCCTTGTGTCTGAAATTCTCCCAGTTGTAAGCCAACAACTGAGAAGCTTCCTAAAAATACATGTTGTACCATGTTGGCACATCTTTCACATAGCAGCAGCTGGCTACTGGGAGATGTGAGTCTCCAGCTCTAGCAGTGGCTTATGCAATTCAGTGTTTGCACAAAGAACCAGCACACTCACTCTGTAAAACAGAAGAAAACCTCCACAGTCTTGTACACTAAGTCAATGGTCTTTCTAAAACTTCTGCTACCAAGAATGTAACCAAGCTAAGCCAACATGGTTTAATGGTAAGCAGTACTGCGGCTGTAGAGAAACATGGCCAAGAATGCTGTTTAACCATATACAGGGCTCTTGCAGTCCAGCATCTAGAGAAAACTTTCACTCAGGAAGGTGTTTTTTACCCTTGTCTCCTCTTAAAGACTGTTAAACAATTAGTAGCTTGGAGTTTGCTAAATATTCAAAGGCAGTTTTAACATATAGATAGTTCCAACCAACAGTCTTCCCAGAGCTTTTAATACCCAGATTTTTACTATGCCAAAGAGCCTAATAAATACAAAGATAATGGTTTTTTTACTTATCTGTTTGAATAGGTAAGCACTATAAGCACTTCTGTAACATCCATCACGACAGTACTTTGGCATGTTATGTTAATTAGCCCTTGTATTCAATATCATTTACAACCAATACACAAAGTGGAAACCAGGACAACATTCCTTACATGTTATCCACTATTATTTATTGTACAGGGAACAGATCTTCCATGTGGAGTCAAGAAGAACAAGGGTATATGCCCAGATCATGAAACAGGCTAAGCATCTACCCAGCATACTGATTTCAAAGAATGTAGTTATGTTGACCCCTAATTTCTGAATTTTCTACCTACACTGATTTTTTTTCCTTTCTGGTTATTATCATGCAAATCTCACAGACAAGATGGTACCACATAAGTACCTGATTTGCAATTGAAAAGATCTGATAATAGCATTTGATCTTCTTGGATGAAAAGCACTTTTTGAAGTGGTACCCGAAGATGCCGCTGGACATATTACTGAAATTTGATAGGCATCCATATGTCTTAACTCCCCTTATTTTCCTTTGGAGTAAGTGAACAATGGTTTTAATAACAGTGGTAGACCACTAGGTATTTCTGTAAAACCTGGTCCCAAGAAAACAGAAAAAGTTTATATTTCTTGCTCTACTATTGTTCAGTTCTGGTCTTTCAGCAGGCAAGCATCCCATTAGTTTCCTGTACTTGAATTTTTAAAACTAATTGATTGCTAATTAAAAGCCAACTTAAAACTAAGAATCTTTAAGGAGTACATTCCTTAGGGAAGCACAATTTACCATGCAAGTCATAGTAGCTGGAATGATGAAAAGCATTTAAGATGCTGGAACTCACTTTTGACCTGTCGAAAGGCCACAGGATAGCAAGAGTATCTTCCTGTTTGCTTCCCTATTTCATGGCTAGGAATAATCTACGGAAGGTCTCATATTCATGGACCATATGGCACTCACATACCTCCAACATTTGCCAATCTCTAAAAACATATAGAGCTAGTCATGTGCTGCTCTCAGTTTCAAAGTTAGGGGATTTTTTTTTTCTACCTGAAAGCTACATTTGGCACCACAGCAAGTGGAAACTATTATCAGTTTGTCCAAAACAAACTTCTGAGGCTGACAGGCACAGCACCTATCGATACTGTGGGTCATAGGACAAAAATTAAATGAAGTGATCACGTGCTGTTGACTCAGTTAAACAGCACAGACTCCACAGAAATTATAGAACAAGACAAACTTAAATCATAAAGGAGGTGGACATGGTCTTGGACATCAAGACAAATAAAAAGTCCCAACAGAGCTTAACTGTTAGGTTGAAAAACTTTAAGAGCAGAAGATAATAGAGCTAAGTCATTCCCGATTTCTCCATTCTAGGTAACACAGTAGAGTCAGGGATGTGTTTAACCCGTGTGTTCCAGTCTTGATCTTACAAGTGAAAGCAACCAGTGCGACAATTTATACAGTCATCTTAACAACATAGTTAACAGGGTGTAGGTGAGAACAGGATGTGACCTCTGTGAACTACAAGAGTGTAAGAGTGTAAGATTTATCAAAGAGGCAACTTCCAAATTCCACCAAAACAAACTTACATCTTCTTCAACTTTCTCCTTCCCTCAGGGGCCAGTGTGAAACACTTTAGAGGTGGGAATAGGACTGCTGAGAGGTGTGACAGGAGGTAGACATTTCCTGATGCCCCTGCTTATGGCTACTATAATTTCTATAGGTTTTGCTGTGATTATGATAGTTAGGAAATATATTTAAAAAAAAAGTCCATGCACTTGGTATCTAAATAAATTTCTGATCTTCCTTTGGGAAAGAGTTACATAGTTTCATTGCATGATATGAGTATAAGTATTTCCTTTTATCAGTTTTATTTGCCTCTTTTCAGTTTACCTGAACATCAACTTATTTTCACGCCTTTTTGTATTATAAGATGAAAAAAACCCATCGATTTAGTTTCTTTATCTCAAGTTTCTATTGCTAACAGTCAATTTCCCATGTTTGAAATTCTATTCATAATGCACCTTAGACATAAATATATTACTTCATCAATGATGTACTGTTATGGAAAAATGACATACAACAAAAAAAATCACTTCTCCAGAGCAAATAAATTTTATAGCTCTGTGGAAAGAAAGCTCTAATAATTTTTCTCTGTAAAGCCCAACAGATATGAAAAATTTTGGAAGTGTCTTAGTCCAACTAATTTGTTCTGAAAGTATTTGCAAGCCAATTCAAAAAGTCAGAAATCATTTTGTGTGCATAGATACTGGAAAGAAAAGTCCTATGACTTACCTGCACAGCCCAGAGGTAGTCCAGACGCAGCTTCAAGTCCACCTGTCTGGAATGCAGTGCCAAAGCACAAGAAAATAGCAAAATGGCTAGTATTGGTTCATAGCCACGCATATAAAAGGAGCCACCCCTCAAAAATAAAACGAAAGTAAATGGGTTATTCCACGTTTTCTAATACCTAACACTGTATATTTTTAATATCAGATATTTAGTTTAGAACATGTGGGTACCCCCTAATCACTAGCTTTTTCTGAAGAGGCTCATACGGGCAGGGAGATGGGTGACAGTAAATCTGATCACTCCATCACACCAACATTCAACTTCTTGAGGATTTTATAATGCTATACATTATTGTAATGTGTGTGCATGCTTTTAATTAGGGAATATAAAAACACTCAAAAGCTTAAATGAAATTAGAATTAGTTGAGGGCTGGTAAAATATGGAAGTGATGTTTTTAACAGTGTTTTTCTATTTCGTATCCTAATTAGACTGCAGTGTGTTCAGCTGAGGTATGTTAGCATAAAACTACAGAATAATGGGGCAACACTTGATAGTTCCCAGAAGCTGATCTCCTGTTGATAGGTATTACTAGATCCTACAATTGCTGGGGAGAGGATGGCTTATACTCTACTGAGTATATAGCCCTAAGCAGCACTGAATGCTAGAGGACAGTTCACAGATGAGTAGTCAATGTCATGACTATCTATAGAGAAATACCCATTGGTTTAACTTTGCAAGATACCTACCCCACTGCTTTTCTGTAACCACTGAGTTCCAGAATAACTATGTACAAAATTGTAACAAAAAGCAGGAGAATCATTTTTGGCAAGGAAGATACACGTAGAAATATTGCCAAGGTGAGAGTCCCCACTACACAGGAAAGGAAAGCATAGTGGGCTGTGTCACATGGAAGTTCATTCATTGTTTTATTTGTTCCATGAGGAGAAATGATAACTATTGAACTGCTGGAATTGGTATTCCAAACCCAAGGCATACAGCCAACCTAGAAAAGACAGGAGAGGCAAGAAGGGGAGAAAGTTAAATATGAAATAAACAGAAATGCAGCTGCTATGGGGGCTGATTGTATTTCGTTTGTAATTGGGAAAATATGGCCGTGGAGTTCCCATCCAGCTCACTGCTCTAATAAAATCTCTCTCCTTTTCTGTTTCAGGCGGGAGACACTCTTTGTTCATTAGATGCCAGTAGGCCAACCAATTAAAGTCTGGGCTTAGCTGAATAGTTTCCCTCTCAGTGCTCAAAACCAAGAGGTTCTCAAGCCAACATATTCCTGCAAAATTAAGGAACTTTGGTAACCATTTTATGTGGCCATGCAGGTGAGAAAGGTTCTTGCACAGAGCACAGAAAAAAATGTGTTTTATTGACTATATAAATTGTATCAATTTCCATTAATCAAATATAAAATAAAATATATTTAATCTTTGAAAAGCTAAACATGGATAATATCTTTTCTCTGCTTCAGAGCTACTTCTGCTATCACATATGATTCAAATACAAGACCTCATCTTCAATTATCCCTGCCATTTCAGTTATCCAAGGAGTTCCATTTCCTCCCTAGACTGGGAAATAAAAAAATGTTTTAGTGCATTTCCTATGGGAAATTTGAGGAAATTTAACCTTCTTCTTCCAAAGGCAATGCCACGTACGCATCTCAGAGCTGTTACCCAAGGAAGGGAGGAATTTCTGGCAAATAGCGCAAGTCCCTAGAGCTCCAATTTTAATTGTACTCCAACCTTCACCTCTACGAAGGGAGAGGATAAGAGTTAGCATAAAAGGGGAGAGTGGGATGGTAGTGTGAAATTGATTTTAACAGGCACCGCTACATAAGCCCTGCCCTGTACTTAAGCTTCTCTTTTGAAGTGTGTTATTAGACCTTTTTATTCATCCTAACCACTGATAATGAAATTTTATAGCATGCTGTAAAATAACTGACAACCTGAAAGGTGATTAACCAATATATTTTACAGGGGGTTGTAGTCATTTAAAAAGATGAGACATAACAGATAAAATGTGAATTAAACTCATAATGGCTAACATTATGAAATGATATGAGATGAGAAAGAGTGAAGTGAAAAATCCGTTTAATGTGATTTTGTTCAATATCCTTAAAAATGCTGTTCGTACTAAACTCATCCAAAAACATAGGCATGCATGAGTGCTTCATAAATGATGTGCAATCCATCCAGGAAAACACCATCTGCTCTACAACTAACAGTGAAACCTTATCACCTATCTCCTCTGCTAGCTGAGAATTCTAGAGGCATTACTTTGCAGGAACTAGTAATTTCTACTGATTAAACATTTTTCCTAAACATTTCAATGATTACAGGCTATTTTAGCTTCAATAAAGGATAAAGTTTATATTTGTGACCTATTCTAAGCTGTAACTGAATGATCGCTGCCTTGTTGGAGGCCAGAACTTCTGAATTCTAATCTGTCGTCTTCCACCAATGCTTAACGTTGCTTTAGGCCTTATGATGTCTCTTTTTCATTTTCACCATCTTCAAGTGGCAACAATGGTGCTTGTTTCATTTGGTCAAATTAAGTGTCAGATCTATGGGGACTGATCCACAAAGGTTCCAGCTGTCATAATGCTCATCTCAATCCCAAAGTCAGATACACAGCACTTGCTGAGATGCTCGCTAGCCTGGAGGCACTGCACATCTCTATGCATTTTGGGCACATTAAGAGCCACATATATGTCTGTGTGCTATTAGGGCTGTGTGTTACTCACACAGCTGATGTTCAGGAATTCCCAGAAATGTCTGAACATCAGTAATTCCTGGTACCTCTCAGGACATTGGAATTCGCAGACAAGGGATCCTCTGCCCATTCAGTTAATGGGGATCAGCTTGGTACATGTTCTCAGGGCAGGTCCAGGGATGAGTGAATACACAAAATACAAAATAAGGGGCTTGGCATCTCAGTTAGCACTATGAATTGCTTATGAAATCACTGTCTTCCTGTTGGTCAGAACACATTGCCTAAATCCCGCAGAGAGGCCTTATTTGAGACATCTGTCTTCTCAGCATTTCCAATTGTGTTTAGCGTGCTATTTTTGTGTGGATTCTTTCCTTTGGGTACCCTAACATGTTTAATTCATTAGCATTAGCAGCCAAAATGCTGAAATTGAGTGCTAGGAATTTGACAAGGCAACTAAATGCCAAATACTTAGGTGGAAGTTTAAATCCCATTTGACATTCAAGTTCACCATGTAGAACTAGCTGCTAATCTACAGTAAAAGAAGCTCCATTTTCAGAGGTATTGAGCAAGTTCACTTCATACAAGAGAACCTTCCTAGACATTAGATGTGAATGGATCATGTAAGCAGCACAGTGTAAGCACCTCTTCTTGTTATGCAATACTGTCCATATTTTAAGATCTTGTGATCTTTTCTGATCTGCCTGGACTAAAAATATCCCCCTGTTATTTCACAGAAATATGTTCTATAAGTTGCCACATAGAAGTAAGTAATGTTGTTTGACACCATGTCTGTCTGTCACAAAATATTAGCCATTGAACTAGTAAGCAAGTTGAACATTTAAAAATATTTTCCCATAAAGTACATGATGTCAGGAGACTATGTGATACTAAGGTTTGATATAAAAATTTCTACAGGTGTTGACTAGGTATTATCTGTGTAATTTGCTAATAACTTTGCCATTCCTAATTCAACACCCTGACTCAGGGCAGCAAAAGTTCAAATTATAGCAAAGAAAGAGCTTTAATTTTGAAGAAACATGCTCTGCAGGTATGAATAACAAAAAGATTAGGAGTTCACCAGACAAGAATACGGTATGTGTTTAATGGATCCATACTAGGTTGTTCTTTAAACAGAATGCTAAATTAAGCTATACTTGATTTAAATACTCACCACACATCCTTGAGCCACGGAGTATATTAAGATCACAATAAAAATACACAAAATGGTACGAATTTGTATTGTCAGGCACCCTGGAAAACACTAGGGAAGAAAAAAAAAGATTTATAGATAAAGATTTCTAAAGTGGGGTTCTTATTTTTTAGTAGTCTATAAAAAGAAGTGAATAAGGGATACAGAAATTTTGCCTGTACTGCAAATTATGATACAAGTATGCAGTTATTATTGTGTACATGTTTTAATGGTAATTGCATTTTTGGGGGTAATAAATGTGAAATTATTATTACTATACATTATTTCTCACTATAATTAAAACTCTTTGAAAGGTTACTAGGATGCCTGCTCATAATGCAAATAATAAATTACGATGGCATTTGATTTTGTTCCCATGGGGAAAATACCCAAAGCATCTTTTGCCTTGCAAATTATCAGCTACAAATAGTGATCCAAGAGAACATACTGTGGTAGCATAGAATTTTGGAGTGGTATTTGTGTCTTCTGCTATAATAGTCATGTTAAATGCCAGGGGAGTTTTAATTATCAGGACTCATTAAAAATATTGAATTTGTCAGGGCAGAAAGAGCAGCAGAGAACAAAAATGCCTGGTGGAATGCTGTCTTGTGAATCTCTTGCTCATCTCCATTTTTACCCTGATTCCATCATTGTGAAGTGTGAAGTGCTTGCTGCTGTGAGCATATATGAAGCCAGTGACAGAAGGTGAGAGAGGAAGGATAAGTCTGTCAGGCTCTAGCACTTGTGCTTGTTCCAGTCATACAGATCTGGTTTCAGGGAAAGCTGCTTTGCTTCTTTTTCCCTTGCATTAAGAATGTTTGGGGCACCTATTATCTACTGAATCCACGATACGTCCTTCAGATCACAGGACTTCTTCCAGTGACTTCAAGGGGCAAGAATCAACTCCAGGAAACAATCAGATTTAAAGGGGGAACAATCCTGTGTCCCTTAAAAGGAGGGTTCTCAAACTTATCAAGGCTGGATTTGACTTAAGATCAAATGGAGCAAGCAAACACCTAATTTTTGGATGAAAGTCACCAGTCCTGACGCAAAGCTGTTCACTTCATGGGTATCATCAACATCAAAAGCATAGCTTCCAGCAGGCAGCAAAGTACCCACAGAGAGGGGCATCTGTGGCCTTGGCACAATAGAAATCATGTATCTAAACTCCTCCCCTTCCTTTCACATAGGCAGAGGTTTTCCCCTGTATGTGTGACCACGAATTAAAAGTTTGAGATAGTTATAGGTGAATCAACTTCATCTGGGCTATGAAACATGAGAATACAGCAATTACAGAAAAAATAAAAAAAACATGTGTGATCTGCAAATACATTCTGGCTTCAGTATGGATTAAGTCCATGTAAATGTAGATGGGGAACAACCAACGTAATATCAATAGCAGATTTATATAAGTGTATTATGGACTTGAGTTAATTTGCTACACCAGAAACCAGTTTAACTATTAACTATTTAACCAGTTTAACTAATAGTCTCAAGGGAGGGGATATAACAGTGTCCAAAATTACACTATGAAAAAAGAGATAGACTATTTCTGCATTTATTCATCATTATCACACAGTTCAGGTTGGAAGGGATCTCAAGGGGTCCAAAAACACTGTCTGCCTTGACCCCCAGGGCCATTTCTGCAGGGCTGATCAGTCCCCAGCATGTGTCATTGAAGGGGGTTCTTCCTTCTCAGAGCCTGGACTTTGCATTTATCTAGGCTGTATTCCGTAAGATTCCTGTTGGCCCACTCTGCCAACCTATCTAGGTCCCCCTCAATGATCATTCTGCCAGTGTGTTGGCTGTTACCCCAAAATTGGAGTCCCTGAAAAGTTGACATGAGTATACTCCATGTCCTTCAGGTCATTGGTAAAAGTGTTTAACAGGACAGGTCCCAGGATAAACTCCTGTGGTACCCTACTTACTACTGGCTTCCAGTTAGTGTACGACTATAAACTGCTATGCAATGAATGTGATCATCCAGACGGTTTCTTACCCATCAAGTTGTCCACCCAACTACATCAAAATCCTATGCACACAAGGTGGAATATGTGTGTTTTTATCCATGTAAATAAAACACAAAATAATAACTTTGAAGGAAATATATATACTCCATTCAGTTTGCAACCAAATAAGTTATCTACTGCTTGTTAAAGAGAGAATCCCCATAGTTCCGAGATAATGCTGCATGGTTAATAGTGACAAAGCAAAATGCAGATTCAAAGACAATGTGTCCTGACAGATTGCACAGACATTTTTGTGTGTGTGTGTGGTACATATATGTTCTAAATGTTGACATGCTAGGCTATTGGGTTAAAAAGAAAAATAGACCTTTAAAAGGTAAGGTATGAGACATGTCTGAATTAAAACTCTGACTGACACTTAAAAGATTTATACTTTGGACTTTTGGTCATTCTAAGATTGCATCTGCTCTTTTATGATAGCATAGCATTTTGAGCTTCATTTTCTTTGTTTTCTTTTACTTGTGGAATTTTTATTAACTAAATAGGTACTGTCAGATCCCCAAAATGCTAGGTAACTGGTACAGTAAAACATTATTATAGTGGTTTTATGAATGAGGCATTTGATGCTAAAGCATGGAGAAGTTGAGTCACTTGTCCAGTGTAAAATAGCAAATAAGTGCCAGAAGACTGATTAAAATAGGGGAATGACTGGTTTGCAATTCTATATTCATTATACATAGCATATTCATTATCTTTTATTTATAAGACAAATTTTCACCACAAAATTTCAAACTGCAATAATCTGAGTTTTTGTATTTCTTTATTTTTCTAAAGCTGGATTTGATCCTGTTATGTACTGAATCTCTAGAGGAACCTGGAATAAATTCAAATTCTGTTGACTGCCAAAACAGCTGGAACAAACCTTAAGTTTGCACTAGCCCCAGGGAAATGGCATAAAGAGGAGCAATTTCCTACAAACTTCATCTGTGTTTCTACCATTCATAGACAGAACAACAGATGATAAACTACTGTGCCTTCATGAAACAAAAGCAATCATCACAATTACTCCCAAATAATTGTTTAAGTTTATAAATAAAGATCTGCTCTGTACCAGATACTCTGGTAATATACTATTTATGTTTCCATGAAAACAATTACTTCTGCCAAAGGGCATTTTTTTCTTAACTAAAAATCTGTGTGTGCTAATCAGAAAAGCTGATTAACTGTGTAGGTGTTTTCTCCTGATATTTGTCTGAGAAGACTAAATTTAGATTAAGCCACTACAGATTTCTTTCATCAGAAAATTAGTCTGTAGATGTTTTATTCTGATCTGACAGACCTAGTTCTCTCCCACAACAACCAAATGTCCTTCTGCATCATTACTGTTGTGAAAATGTAATGCAGGAGAATTAATCATTACTAAAGGTTTTGAAAAGGCCAAGGGTTGCATGTGCAAAACATTGTGCTTCACCATCAAAACAGCTGCTGCTATGGCAGGAAAAGTTTTAAAAACAGAGGGGAAGTTAGCAGGACTTTATACCCAGATACCAGTCAGAATGGAAGGGAGAACTAGTGTGCTCCATAGTCAGAAAGTAGAAAAAGTCAGGTTAAAGCAGCTGTTTATCTGAACATGGGAATGATTCAGTAGCCACTGGTAGGTGTTCAGGGAAGACGTAGTAAAAAAGACAAAAAGCATAGCATTAATGGCACTGAATGCTACATTGCTGTAACGATTACTCATGTGAAAAGTCTACTTTCAGGTGAACCATCTTTGTTTTTGAAGTGCCTAATACATTACTTAGCAATGAACTTGAAAAGCACATAGATTTCAGACTCTATGAATCTCTGAAGCATGCACTGATGGCTTCATATTCAAAAGGACAAATAAAGCCTAGCCACCAAAAGGAAGAATAGTCATAAAATCTTAAATCACTTACTTGTACTCGTGTGACATGTAGGTACATAATACAAGCCACTAGGAAGCATATGCAGAACACCAGGAGAACAAGAACTACGGTACTCCTAGAATCAAAATACAATAGCAGTAAAGCAATGCAACTCAGTAGCAGATGAAAACAAACAACACAGGGGTCCTTCTGAAATGGAATTTTGGATGAATGGTGGAGGATCTCCCCCTCACCCTTGCTGTAATACTAACAGTTGAAGAGGAAATTTCATAATGAAATGCACTGCTCTCAAGAATGAGAAACTGGTAAATGCTCTTGTATATGGTGCTCACTCTAGTCTCAGCAAGGAGATCAAAGCATCTCAAAAATTCAACTGTATGGTGTGTCAGGAGAGACACTTTCTAATTGTAGGCTAATGCAGAATATTCAGCATGATGACTCTTATAAGTGGAGTGTGTAACCCAATTACTTGGCCTTGGCAGCTGTGTAACAGTTACCAGATGCTTTTCCCTTCTAATCTCTCCTTCTCAAAGATTCAGAAATCAGAGGTCAGTCAACTCAGTCGCTTATCAAGTCAAATAAAATCAGATCAGACTGTGATCCCTTGTTCTAATCAAACAGAGCAACTCCCTCCTTTTGAATCTTCCTCAATGGTTAGAACAATCTTAGGTTTCACAAAGATGCTGTAATAATTCTTTTAATTCTTAATCTTCCCTCTCCCGATCTTTCAAAATAGGCTTGTTCTTAATGAGAAGAGGGCTGCAGACCAAGCACTTCCCTCCTCCAGAAAACCTGTGTTATTGGAACAGTACCTTATGGATGTGAGCAAGCTGGCAAAAATTAGTCTGCCAGTGCTGGTGCTTTGATCTATGCTCAGGGACAGCCTGGCCCTGAGCCAGCCATGGGAGCAGGGCCGTATGACAGCAGCATAACATGATCTTCACACCTTCTTTTCTAGTCTTGTGAGAACAGCCCAGCCAGTTCAGAAGATTTGAGCCATGGCTGCAGGCATATATGTACCTGTGCCCTTGACCATCACTGCGGAAAGATTGCTTACATAGGGTTTCTAACGGTAGATGAGAAGAGTGCAATTCTTCTGCTGTAGAATTTCTCAGTATTTGGCTTTGATTTCAAATTCATGTAACAATTTCCACCAATATACAAACAAGGAAAATTCTGTGGTGTAGTATGTGTATCCAGAATGTGGAGGTGACTCTAGATGCTGTCAGTGTGGATTCTGAATACAAGGATCAATAGACAGCAGGCTCTCCTGTGCTTTTAGAGAATTGTATTCAGGATGGTAGTATGCTAGAAAAAAATGCAGGGGACATGACTGCAACAGCGTCTTTTAAGGCAGCAACAGCCAACAACTGACACTAGTGCTGAGTGGGACCCTGACAGAGATTTGGGTTGGCACCAGTAACAAAGGGCTACATTGTTTTTTAAAAATAAACCCAGCATAAGACATCAGAAAGGTCCATCATCAGGGCCTTTAGTGGCTACGCTGCATGTGGGCCTCCATAATTGGACAGCTTAGGTTGACAGGAACATAGCCTTACTTTCACCAACTCCATCTGGGGATATAAAGTATGTCTTTAGCTGAGAAGCTGTTTTGCTCAAATGATCATAGGAATTGGGAGAATGTCAAGCCTATTGCTTTCTGTGTATTTATGCAGCAACTGGCTTTCTTACAACATTTTCTTGTCTCTAGATTTTGAACCTCCTCCTTGGAATACTGTGATACATGTCAAACACCATTATTATCACTTCTCCCATTATAGTAACAGATTACACGTCTTGGCTTTTGCATTCTCTTGTCATAACTACTTTGGCAATCTAAAGAGCAACTTAAAGCTCCAAGTTCTGTGGAGAGGGGAAATTTTCCAATACTTCCAAAATTTTAGTCTAGCTTATGGTTGCATCTGTGTCACAGCAGGGAAGAGCCCAAGAAGACTAGGAATTTGGTTGTATGAAGCCACCACCAACAGACACTGGAAGAGAGAACTTAAGACCATTCAGCAGGTGGCTTTTCTAACTAACCCAGTGATGAATCAGTCCATCTTCATGGCCTTCAGTGGTCATGTTCTGCTGGAGCTTGTGTGTCTGTCAGATCAGAGCTTAAACTGAATCTCTGTCCAGCTGTTTTTTAAGTGACAGTACTTTTTGGAAAGGTTACCAACTACCAGAACATACGATGCTTGGAAATTCATTCTAGTTTCAACTACAGTAATACTCTTTGTCTCTCTGTGTTCTAAATCGCCATGTACTGCAGCTGGGCTTTACTTCAGAAGAAGGCGAAAGAGTTCTTAACTATGCTCCAATTAGTCAGCAAGGGTCATTAGTTTGGAAATTAGATGATTTTTGTAAGTGACTTTGAATTCTTCAGATGAAAGGTATTATATAACAAATTCACATGATGATTATTATTATTAAAGCAAAAAGGTCTTTCTCAAACTTTCAATTAGAAATAACAGAATATATGAGTAAGTATTATTCTGACTGGGGATTTGATAATAGAAAAGACCAGAATTTAAAATGAGATTTTCAAAAGCATTATCCTGTGGCCAGTTCTATTCCCATTGGAATTCTAATAATTAGTAAAAGTGAGTGAAGCTTATTTTGAATGTTTTGATATTCATCTGAACAAGCTTATTACTAATCATTTTTATACCTTGAACACAATTATATCTACTTATTATAACCCCTAGATTTGAAAGTGAAGTCTAATTTTTTTGTTGTTTAGTAAGCATTCACATAGAATTGTCAAAATCTGAAGTAATCACTAAACTATATCACTCAACAATAGGGATCAGACACCCCCCAAATACATCATGAGTACCTTATGTCTGCCTTAGTGCAGCCAAGGTCTGACTGCAACTCATGTGGGAATGGCCAAACTATGCACTACACAGTTTGTGTAGTGATAGCATTGATACCAAAAACCTCAATGCAGGCTACAAATTTGGATTGAGAAGCTGGGTGGGTACTTCAGTACTTAGTTCCCATTAAGCTCCGTATAGTTTTATCTATGTTGCTATCAATAGCTGAAGTACCTCGTCCAAAGCCAGCAAAAATACATTTAGAAAAGCTGCAGTAACACCTTTGTTTGTAGTGCAGAAATGCTTTAAATAAGTTTAGCAGATTTCAGTGTTTTTATCTTCTAAGTGCATCTTTCTACCAGGAAAAAAAAAAAAAGAGAGAAAAAAAAGAGAGAAAGAATGGGGAAGAAATTGTTTTAAATAAGATAGCAAAATGTGGCTCCTTTGGACAAATGGAAGAGATAACAGACTGAGGGTGTACCAACAGAGAATCTCCTGTTTGAGAAGATACCGACCTGGATGCTAATTCCCATTCCAAAGACATTAATGTTTTAACCTGTGCAGGATGCTTGAAGATGTTCCACTTCGAATTATAATGGCAAAAGACAGAAACTTACTGTGGTATTATTAGAAGGTAGACAAGGCCAAATAAGGCAGCTAGAATTAGTGAGAGAACTACAGCACTGGTGAAGTACTCATCCTGAAGCTGGTGGTACTGTTAAAGAAAGGAAGAAATTAAGGTAGTGAGCATTTTATACACACCCATACACCCATGCTTGTCTGTTCTCAGTAAGAGAGAAAGAAAGAAAGCCTAAAATAAAACAAGCCCCTACCCATTTTACAAACATACAAATAATCATTGCTTAATTCACATGAAAAAGAAGATGAGGCAAGTTTACACAACATTTTCCTTGACAGCCTTCTGTTTCAGCTGCTCCTGTTAACCTAGCTGTTTAGTTTTCACCTTGTAACTAGTCAAATCTGGGTTAAGTTCAGACTAAGTTTATCTTTTGGAGCAAAAAGGATTCAGACATTTTGAACCAGAAGGAGGTGGCACTCCCTCCTCTCCACTTATTCATCACAAAAAAAGGCAAAAACCCCCTTGGTGCTGCCTTCAAGGAGTCCTTTTACCTCAGCTGCTCAGGACAGGACACTAACGGGTGGGCTGGAGGCAGCTGCTAATGAGATACACGGGCTCAGTTTTGAGCAGTTACTGTCCCTGATTCCACTGGGTCACAGTCCTTACAACAGAATACTTTTCAGGAGTGGAAACACACGAGTGTTTTCTCAGACATCCAAATTTCAATCTCATTTACACCAAAAGACTTTCTTATTTTGAAATAAAACAATTACAATTAAATAATAAATCACTGTGGGAACTTGAAATCAAAGTTAATGCTCAAGACCTTAAAAAAAATTGAGTCCAGTGTGGCACACAGCCTTCTGACTCAAAACAGTAGTCACATGAAATCTTAGACTACAAAGTGACTTAGAGTGGAAAAATAAATGCTAATGCCAAATTAATCCAAAATCATAACACTTTTGCTTTTTCAAACACATAAACCAAAGGCTTTCATTTTTTTTCAGTTAAAACAATTTGTATTTACAAACAAAACCCATACAAGGTAGGAACAAACAGCTCTACTTTGTTAGCTTATATGCATGCTTATAAGGCTGGAGGAAGTCCACTGCTTTCAGCAAAGTCACACAGGCATAAGATCACAACCTTGCCCAGAGATTTCAGGTTTTTTTATATTTTCTAGGATTGATGGGATCAATACTTATCGGGCTACATATGCAGAGGGAAGCATCGTCCTGTCATTAACGCTTCTCCAGAGAAGATGAGTCAGTAGGCAGCCACATTGCCATGAGACAGCATCGAACAGGTGATGCAGGTCAGGCAGTTTGGAGAAGCAAAAGGAAGGCCAAAACACAGGATTTGTAACTTTGTGGGGGAGGATCTTGATGAGTAGAAAGATACTGATCTTTTTATCCCCTCTGTGCTTCCATAGAAGGTGGAGATAATGTCTCCCTCTTAACTGAGAGACAGTCCAGAGGATTATTTAAAGATAGTGAGTAGAATTTAAATATTGTCTAAAAACAAACAAACAAAAATGCTAGATGGCCTATGGTCAGTGAAATCAGTAAAAATAATTTTTAAAACCCTTACTTTTTTTTCACGCTCGATTTGCTTATACTTCAGGGTAATGAAGTTCAAGTCAGCCATCTCAGACTCAGTTTGCCGGGCCTCTATCAAACGGCTGATGTATCTGTTTACTCGAGTTCCTGGAGTGTTGTATACAACATTGGTAGAAAAAGAGGAACGATTCCTGAGTTTTTCAGAGGCTGTCCTTAATGCTCTCCTCTGTAGCACACATGAAGAAAGAAGCACAGATTTTATTAACATTGACATTTTTCATTGCCGTTCATATTATCTGAAGCTCACAGACAGGATGAGGAATTCATTAAGCAGAGCAACTACAAAAGACAGAGAAATCTGGAATGAGGGTAGACGATGGGAGTTATTCTGATATATGGAATAAATTATATTATATATTCTGCCATTTTGAAATATGGTTAAAGTTACTGTGCTTAATCAAAATAGCTGTTGCTCACATATAATTATTTTCGCTAAGTCTCTTATTTTTATGTCTGTTATTTCACACAGTAGACTTACATTATGTATTATATGTGATCAAGATCAAGTACTTATATTTCTCAGAAATTAAATAAATACATACATGCTACAGTAATGTGCTGGCTTCAAAGCCTTTATGGCCATAGCTTGTTTTACATGGTTTGAGGACTGATATCTCTGAAGGAACCCTGCATTGCAACACAGTGTATTTACATTAAATCATATATCATGCTCCACAATAAATGTTACATATTCGGTACAAAAGCTCAGAACAACTGGTTCTGTTAAAGATAGCATAAAACTTCACTGCAAATGTTCTGACATGAGAAAATTTTCATCAGATCCCTAACAAACCCATATCGGGATTTTCTGCATATAATACCATATTTATACATATATATACACAAGGCACATTGTAAAGTATTGCATATGCTTCAAAGAATGTGTGGGTTACTTTTTATAAATACTCAAAGAACAGTACTAATTCACAATTGGAAGGCCTTGTACATGGCCAATATCAAAATCAAATCTGGAGTTTCTGAAAGTCTTCACTGAAACTGTGTTTTAAAGGAACTAACGGACTTTTCTCCCCTTTTCCCACAGAAGAAACAGAAGCACATGTAAAATCCAAAATATAAAGGTTAGAATGCTTTCTGAAAGTACGATTCAGACTGAATCGTCAATAAGTGTACATTATTTAAAAAAAAAAAAAGGTGGAGCAATCGGTCAAGATGAATTATTGATTCCAATGCGCACATGCCTGGCTTTGGAGCACTGGTGGAGTGACCTACGTAATATTGCCACCTGCTGGCAAAGAAAATGGAATGAACAACTCTTCAAAAGTTTTTTTCTCCGTAAATTTCTGGGTAGATTCACACACAGAAAAGGAAGTAAATCAGGCTACTAGGATGTAAAAGAAATTTTGAGTTATGGCATTACAAGCCATTCAAGAAAGCAGTATTCATATTTGTATTAGGGACTTTTGTATTTAGGATTTGTATTAGGGACTAGAAGTTTTTTTGGCTAATCAGCTGCCTTTCATTTTTGTAGAGAACCATCTAGAGATACAAAATTATTCTGCTATTTTGCATTTGCTGCCATCAGCTTCAGACTGTAATGGACTCATGCTGCAAAAGAACGGCTCTTGGTAACTGCAGAAAAAAGCCTCAAAAACTCTAATTCCTGTGAAGGAAGCCCTTAAGAGAAACCACATAGGCCACCTGTGCTGGCTTGTTCAAGAGGAGCTCCAAATTTGAGGCCTGTTATAATTAAGTTTTGTCTTTACTGTGAGAAGGCTGTAGGCATTAGATAGCTCTAGGTCCAGCAGGAACACCAAAAACTCCTCTATCAGTTGGTCAGGTCACCCCATATGTTCTCAGAGCAGGTCTGCTTGATCCAGCCCTGGAACCGATGCCCAAATACCCCACATGGATTACCTTATCGTCATCCTCACATGTCATGACGTTGGAGAAAGGGATCTCGGCTTTGAACATCTTACGACAGTGCATAAGCTGAACAAGCAGGTAGCAGACTGTCTTGAACTTCATTCTTTTGGCAGGCTTAATGTCTGAGAGAATCAGTCCAGGAAATATCTGTTGGTCAGAAAAATAATATTTATAACTGTGTCACTACATTCCCATGCAGCCATACATACCTGCAGACATTTACACCATCTAGTGGTCAGAACAAAGCAATATTCTAATCAAGAAGCAATGCATTTTGATAAACATCGTATATTTGCAGATGAAAATTACTTGATCTTTTTTTAACCTGAGATATAAAGAATCTATTGATCAGACAGTATTTAATGCATACCTAACATTTTGGGAACTGTTTTCTATATAGAACTGTAGAATATAAAAAAAGCATATTAATGACAAACTCATAACAGAGGCAATATTTTTGTATTTCTTTAACCTTAAAATAAATTCTGGAAAAATACAGCAAAAAATAACGAGGAAATTAGCATTTTTATTAATTGATGTTAAAAAATATAATTTCAGTCTTTTTCTTATTTCCTCATTTTTACTTCAGCCACTGGTAATCCCATTAAAATCAGAAGAGGATATCTTTTGCTTTAAAGATACACTTATATACATGCCCTAAAAGGAGGCTGTGAAGCACTGAGATTATATCTTACATCTTATTTCTTCAAAGCAAGAAGTGTTATACTGCAGAGAAATATTCTCAAAGGGTTCGGTATAATCTATTCCTTTTACCACGGAGCTCCCAGTTCAGCAAGGACGAATATTTTCTTGGTTAAATCTTAAGCATGTATTTAACTCTTGCTGACTCTAGTAAAGCCCTAGCACATGTTCAGATGCCTTCACAGATCAGAATAAGAGTGATCCTTTATTTTACCCTCAGTAGTTATACCAATCTTATTCATGCTTCTGGCATGTGGAATGTGTAAAGCAGTGTTCATGGGAAATGTGGAAGGACCCCATGCCACCACAGTATGGGAATTTAAGCTTGTAAAATTAATCTTTTCTGGAACAGAAAAATAAAGAGGAGGATTTGGTCTCTAGTGTTCCTAGGTACAAAAGACAGAGCAAACCACACTCCAAAAACTTTATTCAAATGCTCTAAACCCCACAAATGGCCCTGAGGATTTGCTGTCCAGTCTTCACAATACTATGATTTACTAGAGCAGTTTACATCATTACTTCAATGATCAAGGAATGAAGAAGGAAGTAAACTGGAAGCATTTTTTTAATGCATGTTGTGTTGGGTTTGCATGGCAAAGTTTTGGTAGCGGGGGGCTACAGGGGTGTCTTCTGTGAGAAGCTGCTAGAAACTTCCCCTGTGTCCAATAGAGCCAATGCCAGCTGTCTCCAAGACAGACCCGCCGCTGGCCAAGGCCAAGCCAATCAGTGATGGTGGTAGTGCCTCTGGGCTAACATATTTAAGAAGGGGAGAAAAAAAAACAAAACAAAACAAGCAAACCTGTGCAATTGCAGCCAGAGAGAGGAGTGAGAATATGTGAGAGGGACAGCCCTGCAGACACCAAGGTCAGTGAAGAAGGAGGAGGAGGAGGTGCTCCAAACACCAGAGCAGAGATTCCCCTGCAGCCTGTGGTGAAGACCATGGTGAGGCAGGCTGTCCCCCTACAGCCCATGGAGGTCCACGGTGGAGCAGATATCCACCTGCAGCCCGTGGAGGACCCCACACCAGAGCAGGTGGATGCCTGAAGGAGGCTGTGACCCTGTGGGAAGACTGTGCTGGAGCAGGTTCCTGGAAGGACCTGTGGACCCATGGAGACAGAGAAGCCCACACTAGAGCAGGCTTGCTGGCACAATTGTGGCCCCCATGGGGGACCCATGCTGCAGCAGTCTGTTCCTGAAGGACTGCACCCCATGGAAGGGACCCACGCTGGAGCAGTTCGTGAAGAACTGCAGCCTGTGGGAAGGACTCACGTTGGAGAAGTTCATGGAGGACTGTCTCCTGTGGGAGGGACCCCACGCTGGAGCAAGGGAAGAATGTGAGGATTCATCCCCCTGAGGGGGAAGGAGTGGCAGAGACAACGTGTGATGAACTGACCACAACACCCATTCCCCATCCCCCTGTGGCGCTGGGGAGGGGAGGTAGAGAAATCAGGAGTAAAGTTAAGCCTGGGAAGAAGGGAGGGGTGAGGGGAAGGTATTTTAAGATTTAGTTTTCATTTTCTCATTACCTTACTCTGATTGGATTGGTAATAAATTAAACGAATTTCCCCAAGTCGAGTCTGTTTTACCCATGACGTTAACTGGTGAATGATCTCTCCCTGTCCTTATCTTGACCCATGAGCCTTTCGTCACATTTTCCCTCCCCTGTCCAGCTGAGGAGGGGGAGTGATAGAATGGCTTTGGTGGGCACCTGGCATCCAGCCAGGGTCAACCCACCACATGTGTATTCATGGATACCTAAATTTAGAGGTATGACACTACTTATATTCTGAATGGCAGCTCAGGTATTGGTTTGCTGTGCTGTTTAATGCATACAGCTATGCGCTTGCATTTTCTGGAGAATCAAGGGTATATCCTATTGATCTATCAATACTCTGTTTAGTCAGTTACACTGTGATATGAAACACTAAAATGACTTGTGTATAAATGCACATTTTTTATTAGCACATGGCTATGTTATAAACATGTGACGCTTCAAATGTGGAAAGGTGCCTAGGTATGCACGCGTGCTTTATTGTGCACTGAAGGGCTGACTGAAGGCAGCTAGCATCACTAGCACTGTCCTGCACAGTCATCAGCTGGAATCTAAAAGGACACTAGTGTATGTAGTGTGTAATCACTTGTATAAGTGATAGTTTAACAAAAGTCTCCATGAAGAGATTCCCAATATGAACCCTTTCTTTTGAGGGCTTTCTGGCAGAAGACTTACTGCTGTATTGCAATAACTGCATAGAAGATACTGTACAAGGATATTCACATACTAATCATCCTTTAGGTATTCCTAAGGACACCAAGTAGATAGTTGTTAGGCTTGAGTATGTCCGATATGGTCAGGTTTTGAGCTACTATTCCCAACAGATAAAACATACTTTTTGGACAGGTACTCCACTTACAAATTTTCCTAATTTAGCCACAATTCCTCTAGAAGTACTATATATTTTACTCAGTTTCCCTATCAATGTTTTGATACAACAAAAATGAGCAACTTTCTTGAAACTCCCTCCAGTTTTGCATTTTGCTTCATTTTTTTAAGACACAGAGAGAAAAAGGGAATACACAGAAGTTTACAGGTGGACCATATCTCAAGAGATCATTAGCTCTTTCTTTGCTCAAACCTTTCACTGTGGACATTGCATTAACTAGGTCAACAAGTTCGATTTTAGGTCTCCATTAGATTGGCTGGAAAAGACGCTCTTAAATAAGTACAGAGCTACAGAAGCTGCCTGACAGCCTTCATTATGGAAATGCCACAGTAAAGGTACAAGAGTGGCAAAGAATAGGTAGAACATCTTACTAGCAAAAGATTAAAGAAGGCATGACTGAGGAAGGTGACCACGTGGGCATGACTATATCCTCCTACAAGGATTTGAAGTCCTGTGAAAAGAGAAGAATTTAGACTTTCCTTGATGCAAACTTCTTATAATAGATGTGTTTCTGAGAACAATCTTCAACTTGAACACTTGGAATGGATACAGTTTGGCTCAGGCAGTATGGCCCTGCCACCAACATGACTTTTCCTCAAACATACATTTTCATGCAGTTTCCTGACTATGTCTTCAAAGAAGTAGGCAGAGCATTTTCAGCTCATACCATTGACTGCTCTTTTCATTTATAAATCTTATCAGCAGATAATATATCAATAGTATACACCCTTTGTATGTTGGAAATACAGGGAAGTTTTGCAGCTGTCTTGGAGTCAGATAGAAGTTTTTCAACTCAGGTCATTGAAAAAAATATGGAGTAGTGTGTCTACTTCTGCGCTCCCCAGTACAAGAAAAATAGTGAGAAACTGGAGTGAGTTCAGCAAAGGTTCACCAAAAGAATTAGGGTTCTAAAGCATACAACATATGAACAGAATCTGAGGGAATTCAGTTCATTTAGCTGGGAGAAGGAGGGATCTAATTGCCGTCTTCAGCCACCGAAGTAGCAGTTAGAGAGAAGACAGAGCCAGACTAATCCCAAAAATGCTCAGAAAAAGAACAAGAGGCAATGAACATAGGCTGGACCAAGGGAAATTCTTATTCGATACAAAGAACAGAAATTTTAATGGTGAGGATGATCATGTGCTGGAGCAGGCTGCCCAGAGAGGCTACTGAATCTCCAGCCAGGGAAACACTCAGCACTCACTCAGATGAGTTGCCCTGAGCACCCTGCAGTTTCAAAAGTGGATCTAACTGCAAAGCTGGCCCTGCTTTGAGGAGGAAGGTCGACCACATGACCTTCAAAGGCCCCTTCCAAATTCAGCTACTGTGCAATGCTATGAAAACGTGTGGAACACATACAGCTACTGTTCTTCATGGCTGACCAAGAACCTGACCACTCAAAGGACATTGCAATACATACAAATAGGGCACATTGGCAGTTCTCAGATCATGTATAATTTTATATATACAGCTTTTTGTTTTCTTTTTTTTTTAAATCTAGTGGTTGCAGGACATATAGATTCTGCACCGGGACTGAGGATTATCCATTCTACTGTTACATATACACAATATCAAAAATACAAACAAAGGAATTCTCTCCCACTTTCATCTCACAAATCATGTCTCTTTTTTATTATTACTTTTACAGCAGAACAACACTTTTAACCCAGTGAACTTCTGAGTGGCATATTTAAGTAATCTCACCTTCTGCTGTAAGCCTCTGATAAAGGCAAGAAATGCAGTACAATCTGTTAAAACAGACTTAAACAAACAAACAAACAAAACAAAAAAAACAGTCCCAATGTCTTTCACTCTGCCTTTTCTCTGAACTTGTTCCAGACCAGGATTACAGGAAAGCTGGACTGCAGCATTCTCATTCCAGCTCATTTTGTCAATGCATTTTACTTTCACACTTCTTTTTGACCCTCAGGATCATCTCTTATTCTGTTCACTGTTCATTTGCTTCATAACTTTAGGAAAGGTTGGTTGGTTGCTGCAACACAGCTGGCAAATGAGGTTAAGAGCTGGGATTTTCTAACAGAGCAGCCAGACTATCTACAGCTTTGTGAGCATCTTTAAGTATGCAGAAAACAAACAAGCGCTGATTAAAATTCTGGGAAAACACCCCAGTGTTTGAATCTCATGTAATACTCTGGTAAGGGATTCACTGGTGCTTATCTGGGATTCTCAGAAACAGTAGCAGACTGTTCCCCTGACTATATTCAACCACAGTGCTTAAAATGGCATGGGAAAGAAGATACTAATGACATTCAAAACACATTTACAGAAACCATAAACGCTGTAGCACTATGTCTGTCTGTGCTTTCTATCGTCAGGCAGGCAGGACCATGCCTCTTGGTAGTAGTGCTTGTTCCGTTACTATCTGCAAGCCATTTTGTCCTGAGATAGGTGGGGAAATCTTATTTGATTTTTTTCTTCTTACAGTTAAAATCATCAGACATTTGCTTTTCCATCCTTTTCTACTGCCCTTATGATACATTTTGTTTATCACACCTCAGCTGTCCATCAGGAAAGTACAGTAGTGATTTTTACCAGTATATAATACAGCCTCTATAAGACAAACTCTTAATATTCAGAATGGTGTGGCCACTTTCTCGACACAGATGTAGAAAAAGTTTTTAGCAGCTGTGAAGACTAAAACAATCCCTAGGAGATCAATAACAGAGAAAATCTTACACCAGTGCCCTACGTTTCTCCCTTCTACAGATGCCATATTTCTGAAGGAAGAAAAAGAAGAGAGGAGAACAATGTTAGAGCACATAACTAATTCCACCATCACTGACAGCCCAACTGTGGGCTGTCACATTGACAATGATGCACTGGCAGCTTCACAGCAACTGCAGAAACAATCCTGGAGATGTAGAGCAACACACTCTGCAACACAAGCGTCATTCCTCTGTCTGTGTTTGCTGGTAATGGTAACACAAGCAGTCTACTTCCAGTGTTGGGGTGTGTATATTCCAACAACTTGTGCAACACAAAGTCTCAGGCACAGATCAGCCCCTGTCCAGACACAAGCTAGAGCTTCCACCAAAAGGCCCTGTGTCTATCTGTTAAATCAGAGCTGTTAAGGTATATCTGAGGTGTTAAAACCTGAAATGCCCAAGTTATGCATTCAGATCTCTAGTTAAGTACCTTGGTAGGAGCTCTCAGCCATTGAGAGCAAAGACCACCCTGGACTCTCCTAGGCATAGCAGCAGCAGTAGCTGCAGGTAGTCATTAATTCGAAAGCAGCAATCATCAGTGTGTGCCCAGCTACGGACTCAGATGCCTAACTTGGGGCATTTCAAATTAGAACAATTTTGTCAAATACATTTTTGCTTGCTGTGTGCTAGCAAACGAGTTTGTCTGAGGAGTTGGAAAAGTTTTCACATGCTCTGCATTAACTGTACAGCTCTCTTCTGTTACTACTTAAGAGTTTAGGAGTCAGAGCTCTAGCACTCCATAAGGGCTGGTAAGCATATGGTCACTTAAGTAAAAATATCCTCAGAATGAATTAGTCCAGCAAGCTGGCAACTTACAATGACTATGAAAACTTTCAGGAGACAAAGTGGACTGGATATTTTTAGAAAAGTCAGATGCAAAAAAATCCTAGGGAGCTGCTAGCTGTATGGATGGATTTATTGCGCCATAAGTGACATCCCGCAGAAAGTGCTCTGTGGAATGCACATATTTTACACATTTGGAAAAAAAAGGAGAATCTGAGAACAGTGCGGCATGTTAACATAGACCTAACCAGAATGATTAAATCAAATTAACTTTGCAGAGGAGGAAATTTCCTACAAATATAGATGGAACTTCAATTTGAATGGAAATAATAAATTAAAAAGAATGAAGTGAAGTAATTTTAGACCTATTGTTTCACTCAGTTTACTTTTTTCCTTCTGTAGCCTTCTTTTTCTTTTGTTATTGTACACATGATGATGCCAAGATGACATCTTTTAATCAGGTCAGACAAAATCCAACAACCTGCTATCAAAAATCCTAGTAATACATGGATTATATATATCAAATTGCTTCACTTTAAAAAGTTAGATGAAAGTATTATTAAGACATGATAGAAAGCATCTCAAGAATGTATATGAGCAGTTATACTTGTGAAACATGATAGTTGCTAACAATGATTCACAGGTAAAAGTGATTCACCAATAAAGTCAAAAGGCAAGCACATGTAGTTACTTTGTACTTCATCTATACAAAGCAAAAAAGCCATCATGAATCTAGGTTGTTTTCTCTGTGCCATATTGCATGAAGTTCATTCCATGCTGGGGAAAAAAATCAAATCAGTCACACGAAAGACAAAAGCAGACAAAACCTGTTGGTTGGTGGTGGAAAGATATGGAGCCTAGTAATTTATTTTAACATAGAAGGCAGATCTTCTGCTTCATGCAAAAAAGCTATGCTGATAACAGTAAAGGAGGATGTTGTACTCCAAATCAAAAAATACTGCCTTTTCAAGCAGGAAAGTGATAGAAAATTTGTTTATTTTCCTGTTACTCCTTGGTGACAGGGCTACAATGCAGGAAGTTTAAAATCACATCTGTTTACGCTAGATGAAACAACATATGAAAGTGATGTGACAGCTTTTGCCACTTTTCTTGCAGCTATTGTCAGGCAAGTTAGAACAGATCTCAGGTTGCTGAATTTCTGCCTATTTGATCATGAGTCAAAGAAATTAACTGATCAACCTTTTGAGCTGTTAAATCCATCTGCAGTTCACAATAAATTATGACACAGGTGTGCAGTGTAGATAATTGCTCTAGATATTTCTGACATTTGCAAGAGTTTTTACATTTTAAATAGTATTTTCCGAAGGATGCTCCTGAGCTCCTGAGCTCCTGTTTGCTTATTGAGAGGATTCTTGAACCTTCAGGCTTTCAACTGAGTTTTCCTGAAATCATAAGACTGACAAAAGTGCTCTCCTCTTCCTCAACTATTGCTTTAACTTCTCTTTTCAAATAGACTGCTGGTATTTTGGTTTGGCTATATTATTTTTTGGGCAAAAATAAAATTGAAATTTTAGCCGCCTGCATTGGACCATTTAGAGCATGATTCGACACAGCAAACCAAGCAGGAGACAGAGCACCATACCTCTAACCAGCATCTGCTTCCTTCCAGCTGGATAACTAAACAAGGATTCAGAAAAAAAAATGTTAGACACTTTCACCTGGGATTTTCAGGATGGTCATAGCATTACTCAGAGACTTCAGATAATAGAGCAGGGCTGTCCAAGATACAGAAAGGACTTCCTGAGACTGCCTGGCATGGCTTTGTATGTACATGGTCAGGTAGGAAAGAGAAATGTCAGCCTTTTCACAGAAACAGCTAGTTTCCAAAGGGTGAACAGATGTGGTACTCACTTTCATGGACTTTTCATGAATGTCTATCGCTGTGTGCTAATCAAATAGTAGATGCAGATACCATGTGATTTACATTGCCACGAATAAAAGATAACTAATATCTTTGAATACATAGTTAGTTGGTGAATAACTCACTAGTACATTAGTAGAAATATTGCAGATGGTGACTAGCAACCAAGCTAATTATTGATTATACTTGAGGTATGCTGTAAAATCCATGGGAAACTTATGAATATATAGGAATCAATTATAAGTTGTATCTATCTACAGTGTTTCCCTATGATTTTTATAATTTTTACGACCCCCTTTCCTGGACACAGCTCTATTGCTTCCTGTTAATGGTCTATAGCATTATTTGTCTTTGCCTTAGCTCTGGAGCCAGCAAAGTTACTCAGTGAAGCAGGTTGCTTTAAGCTGGCAATGAGTAACAGTGAATGGCAGGCCCACTTCTGTAAATGTAAAAACTAACACATTCTGTGAAATCTTTCCTCTCACAAAAACTTGAACACTTATGACCACTGCTTGACTATCTGTAAAAGTACCTTAGGAATTTTGCTTAATTGTCTGTGCTGGGCTGTTTTCTCAGCTGGTGAAATTAATGAGCCTTTTCAAAACTAGAGAGGTGCCATCAAAGAGTGAATTGCTGCAACAAATAAAAAGAAGTAAGCCCAAATACAAAACCACCTGGTTATCACCAAGGTTGTGGCCAAACCTGAGGAGATGTTATACTGCAGGAGAATTGTACTTTCTAGAGCAACCATAGAAGTGATGGAGACAGTCCAGCTAAGCTCACTACCTCTGCTGTGCTTCTAGGAGCCAGCTACGTCAACTGTAAAACTTAGGCAAAGATACTTTGATTAATGTCAGTGCTGACAATGAAAGAACAAAGAATTCTGATGAAAGCCAGATCCACTCTATTAAAAAAATTTAAATTAAATTTTAAGTGTACAGTTTGAAAGTTGGAACAGGATTAGTCAGGTAGATTACCAAGGAATTACTAATGGAAAAAGTTATTTAGCTGGGTCTAAGCAGAGTTATAATGTTCTTTTAAGGTGCTCTGAGATTAACAGATCTGGCCTAGATTTTTTTTCCCCTGAAATAACATCCACATACAGTAATATTTACAATACTTCAGAAAGCTAGAACATTTTGAAACTAAGAGAATGTCCATGTGTCTAAAGCACAGAGTATGGATCTTGTGAATATTTAATATATTAGAAAGAGATCTGTTTTTTCTAACTGGATCAGACCTGTTTTAAAAGTCCAAGATATTCATGTATGTGGTTAGACTTGTGGCTAGTTACATTAATCAAACTTTTCAAATCTTGTCTCAGTGCAATATTTTGGTCACATCACTGTAAGTTTTAGTATCAATATAAAATATCATGAAGACATTATAACATTTTGCATTATATTCAAAAAGCATATTCACATAAGTTTTTAACTATGATGGCCAGCAAAAAAATTTAATTTAATGAAAAAAAAAATTCCGTATGCCTTTGGAAATCAGATGAATTAAATATTTAAGTCTATTTAGAAGCTGAATGTTATCCAGTCAAACATACATAATTATTGCTTAATGATGATGATGATGATGATGATAATAGATTAATGTAATCTCTACCAAAATCTAAACTGTAACAAAACAAAAAGTATTCTCCCATTGGCCACTTAGAAGTGCTCTCACACATATTAGCTTATACACAAAACTAGCAATCAGATTAGATTACAAAATTGTTGTTGTTAGCTGATTCAATAAAAGGTTAAAAAAATTTGGAATACTCTATGGTTTGTTCACATTTAAAATGTAACTGGTACATGACTGAGTCATCTTATACTGTTATTCTCATTCTTGGCTTGGCAATATTTGTAATGAAACATATTCCTGTCAGACCAAATATGGAAGAATGTGGGGTATGTGTCTTCTAAATAAATAAATAAAAATTTTAAAAACCTAAATGGGCCTATTTACCTTTCAAATTCAACAGATTCTTGGCCATCTGTTGCTCATAACATTGATTTTCATTCCTCTTGGCATCATACCTGCCTAAAGTCAGTTCATATTAATGTCAGGGATGATGCATAAAGAATAAAAAATGTGCCTGCATTTCAACTACTGAGGCTCCGGAGGAAGGAATACAATATTAAACCAGCAGATACCTGAATTCACCTGAAGAAACTCCATCTTGTCTATGCTTCATGGGTAGCCTTCTGTTTCTACATCTCTGAAGAGTTAATGGATGAATCAGGGTAGCAGGGGACAGCAGGTGTTTATTTTGGAGGTAAATATACTATTCTGTACCTCATGGTCCAATGATCAGTATGCAAGTATACGAAGACTGGGGACAGCTGCGATGTACTGTGACAAACAGCGAAGTGACATGCTGATTGATCTGCGAGCCCAGTGGAGAAGCCAGTCAATACCAGTGAAATTCATAAAGTGTTTCTTTCTGCCAGTTTGGCTGACACGCCGGAGAGCTAATGTTGTTAGCCAAGCTGTACTGCAGCATCTGCCACTTCCACAAACCCATCAGTGACACCCATGGGTAAGATGGTGTTTGGTTTATGCAGCTGATGACAAACCAATCGGTTGTTTCTCAGCAGTCATCGGTAGTTTCTCAGCAATCTTGCAAAGATGAAGAAATGTGTTCTCACACAGTAGTAGGTTCTCATCCTTGCACATTAAACATGCATTGACCTGGTTTACTTTAATATATGAATGTCAAGCTCCTGCTCCTCAATCACTGGTTTATGCAGCGGAGTTGACACAACACAGTTTCTGTATGTAAAAGCCATATTTATCCCCTTTTCTCTCTACTTCTCTCTGTGCACCAACCTATCAACAATTTCCTGAAATTCAGCTATTCTCAATATGTGAAATGAAACCTGATACACAATAACATAGGAAATGAAATTATACGTAATGCTGTAGGAGTGAAAACAGCAGAAAGCCAAGATGAACAAATCTAGCAGCAATAAGCAACACACCTACCTTAATTAAACCCTCCCTTACGTTTTCTTCTTTATTGGGATTGATTAGTTTATGAACTAATTCTGGTTTCAAGAAAGCCACCAGAAAAATCTCTCACTGACTGCCAAAACAGAATCTAGCCCATCATTTTTCTACCTGTTTTCTTTCATACTACCTAAAACCAAATCTAAATGATATACCAGCAGAATAACAAAATGTGAGATTGCATGATTTTCACAGCAGATGAGAGTACTCCATCTCTCTAATAACAAGATGCTTTAGAGAAAGTGCATAAAAACCCACCCTTGCAGCAGCCTTTCTGGGATAAAACAACAGGAGTTTTCACTCCCAGAATCAAGTTCCACTGGTAACTGGACTCCCAACATTTCCATAAAAACTCCCTGAGTCATCAAATTCATACCAAGAAACTGACTGCAGGCATGGAATTCAAGATGAACTGTTTTCCCTGGTTACATTTTTGTCAAACACCTGTTGGTTAACACCCTCAATCACTTTAAAACCTCGTCTGTATTGTTTTCATACTTACTTTCAGAATTGGATATTATAATTTTCCCTCTAAAGGTCAAATCCCTGAATGAAACTTGTTTCGGCAGAGTCTCAGAAGATAAGGGTGCAAAAGTCTGTATCCCAAGTTGTCTGGCTGAGATAAAGAGCAATAAAATTCCTTTTGGCCTGTAAACATGTTATGGCAGATAACTTCTAAGATAAGCCTCATTTGATGTGGAAAAGGTTGGAACAAACTGAATGTGCTTAAATGATGATTATGGACTTTCAAGGCTCCTACTAAAGTCACAAAACATTTTGTAGTAGAACAAAAGGCTGCCCTAAACTCAGCAACTGGTTGAGGGAGAAAGATGTGACTATAAATGAATCTGTTGGAAAACCACTGTCACCACCTTCAGTGCATGCTGAAACTCAAGATATTACCATCACACTGCTGGGTCTCTGTTTTCCTTATCCTGAAAATCTGGTTAGAACGAAAAGTCACATCCATGTCCATCAGGGGTGGCTAAATCCTGATCAACATCTAAGAAATGAAGTTCCTGCTCAAATGAGCTAAAATCTTCTCTTACCTTATTCCTTCCATACTTTCCATTTTCTGTTCTCCACCAAAAAGAAAAAAAGAGCAGAAAATGTTATTGTCCCTCAACAGCACTGCTGATTTACTCCTCTTTCCCCAGTACATCTCCAGGGGTATGACAAAAGGAAGAAGCTGGAGGGAGAGGGGAGCTTAAGAAAATTTGGAGGGAAGGTCAGCTAAGATAAGAAAGGGATGACCAAAATCATTGTGGGAGTCTGAGGTCGTAGAGCAAGCAAGGAAGGCATTGAATTTGTCATGAGTAGTTCAACACAGTAGGAGAAAAAAACACACATGTTTTGGACAGAGAATACATTATTTGTTGCAATAATCTTAGAAAATTTACTCAGCTTCAGCATAAATACCTGATCTGTGGTACAGTGGTATATACATTCAAAAGCAGGATGGTTGACTACAGCCTCTTCCTCTGACCTGGATAAAAGGTTGTATAGCTTTTCCAGAATTCCAGGGGATGTTAGTTCAATCACTGCTGAATTCATTTCATAACTTTTCTGCTGTGGGCATGACATGTCTGTAAATACTACTTTTTCTGTGTCTATTTATTGCAGAATCCTCCAGGCCCAGTAAAGGAGCCACCAGTATCATAAGTGGTTGTAGAAAGGGTTAGGAAAGCATGAGTAAAATGGCATGGGAATACGGGAATGAAAGAGTAAAGAAAACTAGAAGAAAAATAGCCAAGCTGTGAGCATTAATATTCTGAAACGCCCTTTTGAACGGAGGAGGAAGGGAAGAGTGAATTAAATTTTTGGATATATATCATATCATTTCTGATAGAATGATTACAAAATCTGAATAAAACAACAGGTCTCTTTTTTGGGAGGTAAAGGGAAAGATTGTTTTATTTTTAAACTTCAAAAGTAAATTGATCATCTTCTCTATGTAATGTTCAAAGTTAGCTTTTTTAGCATTCCTGCCCCAGTCAAAACCAAAAGATCTAATTTCAAGAGTGTTTCAAGAGCTTTTAGAAATAAGAAATACCAGTATTGCCTCTGCTTTCAGAATATCACAGAACAGTTGTTAAATTATGAAAACATATCACAGGATAAGATAGAATTTGTGGAGCTTACCTTCCTACGATGGGATGGCACAATAAAATATGTTTCAATATTATGCTTCTTCAAGAAACTATTCCTTTCATGACCATATCCTGGCTCTACCTCGTAGTCCCCATTTAGGCACTCTAAGGTGGTCTTTGTAATGTGAACTTTCCTGGAGACGCAAATTGGACATTGTTGTTTAAAGCAAAGATACATTATGAGCTAGTTGCTATTGAAACACACTCTGGTGCAGAACATCATAAAGAAGTCAAATTACATGCAAACCCCTATTTTGTATGTAAAAAAAATTGCTTTGTTTTGTCTTTTCAGCCAAATAGAACATAGAAATATTTCTATTAATTACATGCATTTTCTAAACTTGAGCAGAGTGAACAGAAAGATAACTGTTGACTGTCCAAACAATTGCAGATTTGTTGATTTGCAGAAAGTGAAAGTCTGCATATCATCTGCCACATTGCATGGCTTTCTTAAGCGTTTACCTCACTGCCTGCTTGGAAAAACATCCTGCTGTTTGACACTTGTGACTTCACACTCCAAATCTCTCCTGTCCATAAAGGAGAAACTTCTTTTTCTGTTCCCCTTCATGTCTCTGCCTTATTTCATTTACTCACTCTGTTTTGTAGGCAGCCTTCTAATTCACTTTGTTTTGGCAGCACAGACATCTTTGATGCTATTCGTGAGTTTTCTTATCCTGAAAACTGTCTTCACATTTTCTACCGAAAGACCCCTTGTATTTGAAATGTCTTCACAGAAGATATCTGAAAAGCTATTACTGCTTTCCTTTGTTAAACATGTGTTCTGATTTTTTTCTCTGGAAAGCCTTAAGGTAAGGAACATACAAAATACACGGCCAAAATTGTCTAAGGTAGGCATAGGTAACAAACAGAAATTCACTCATCTTAACCACAAAAATTAAGAGGTTGCATTGTCCCCCTCTTCAGCAAATCATGATCTTGTAAAAATCCAACAGAGGATGGTAGGTCTCAGTCCAAATGTGAGTTGCACACAGAAGCACACCCATGCACCTTTGCAAAAGTGCACTGTGTGCATTTCAATTGGGTCCAAGGCTGTCCAAGGAGTACTTAAAATTCCAGGATGTGCCCCATAGGTTGGCTGCAGGTTTATGTGCTACCGTATCATTTGCACACACACCATCAATATTTGAGTGCATAAACAGGTATTTTTTTTTCTATAGCACACTACTAGTGTTGGAAATCTTGCCGTCTAAAAGGAGTAAGGCACACCCCCCCACACATGTGTAGAGGTGCAAGGGTAAACATTTCCTGGAATAGCTAGAGGGTTTTACTTTCACAACATGAAATAGTGAAAGTCTAGCATTCCTACTTTCCTAGCATTGCCTCATTCCTACTCTTTATATTTGGCAGCTTCTAATAAGGATTTCATTTGGAAATGTTTTGCTCTAATCTAACCTATTACTAACGTAAATATCAAGATAATTTGGAGAATTCCACAGCATAAATCACATAATACGCCGATCGCTCTTACTGAACACAACCCTTCTTATCGATAGCACTTCCATTGCAAATGCCTCAAAGAAGGAAGCAAATTCTTCACCCATACAGGTTTCTGTTTCTTTTTCTATGGTTCTTTCTCAGACTTACCCAGGCAGTCCTCCAGCTTCCATTACATTAGCTAAAGTCACATCATTTGACCAGACATCATATTGCCATTTTCGGAGACCCAGGACCCCACAAAGCACCCTGCCTGTATGCAATCCAACTCTCATGTTGAGATCAACCTCTGTGGCTTCTGCAACAGATCTGGAATAGACAGCATCAGAATATTAGTCTTTAAACAATGACATGGGTCTTGATTTTCTTTTTCTCTCCTTCCCCCAAAGTTAACATATATATATATACATGACTGAATAGACAGGATCTTTTAAAAAGCCTCAAATTATATATTCAGGTACTGTCCTTTTCCTTCACTAGTTTAAAAGCCCTAGTTGTAATTCCAAATAAATAATTTTCTTGGTCATATTTTAATTACAGTTAAACCAAAACCTCAGTATTTCTAAATTTCTTGACCTAATACATTAAAATTTAATTTTCCAGGTTTCAAGGAAACCCAGAAAAGATTATGTTTTGTTATATTTAATAAAAGAAAAAAAGAAAAAAAGGGACAACAAAGCAAGTGTAGTAAATGGCTTTGTCACTAAATTTCCCTAAGACTATAACTTTTAGGTTTTATTTGCCACTTTTGCAGTATTTGCTATCACGGTCCTACAGAAATGTAGATATTTTACTGGGAGATAAACAAAGAACTTTCTGGCTGTAACTCAAATAACTCAGAGACAGCCAGCTTAACTCCTGCACTTCCTTATTTATCTTGCGTCTCACACATATTTACTCTTTTTTGTCACAAGTGTTCCTTTTTTCCCAATGCATATTTATTTCAGCAGGATGACAAGTGACCACAACGTGATTGCTGGAATCAAAACTATCTTATTAGGCTTAATTTTAACCTGACATGTAAGTAAGTAAACATGTTTCAATTCTACCATTAGTCCAGACTGCTTTCAACTCAGTATTAAAATAGGCTACCTGGTTTTTCCTTTTTACTAAAATATCTCTGTTAATATTTCTCCTTATCCTAGCCTTAGGTTTACTGGTTGGTGGATTTTTATCTCTCTAATTCTTTTCTACCCCCTCCACTTCACTCATATAAAGAACATGCTTGATCCTATACGGGCTAATTGAATTTCATCATGAAGGAGTTTAATATTAAACATTAAGGAAAAGATTGGTCTTGTGAGTAAAATATGAACTTGAGTCACTTAAGACTTGCATTTAATTTCTCTCCTCTTTTACCACAGTTCATTGTGACTCGAAGTAATTTTATGCTCTTTCAGTTCTCCATCTGTAATATCAAAATAATACTTCCTTTTCCTTACTTCTTTTGTTTGCAGTGTCTTGATCTCAAGGTAACAGCGTAAAACATTTAATTTGTAATTAAAATAATATAAAATAATCTGGAAGAAGAGCAGAGTGGGGACCCCAACACTTCCTCTGTGTGCAGCACAGAGGGTTAAAAATAATAAAAGAAATTTATTGTCTCGTTTATGTTGTCACAGTTTACATTTGTGTGTTCTCTAAGTTCACCATTTAACTAAAATTCCACTTAAATGAAAACCTACTCAGTTAAAAATTAACTTTTCTTTCCCCAAGTGTCTCAGATGTCAGTCTTCTTGGATGACACTTATTTAATATTTCATGATCTTTTATCAACTAATATTTTCACCCTGTGCTACTGCTAGGAAACTGTTGCAACTACTAGTCATCAGAGTTGTGCTGTGCCTTTACCTTTATGGTATGCTCAGCTAAGCATCTTTTCCTATGGTGAGACTGAAAGGGAACAGACTTACGTTTAAACACTCTTACAGTTTCTGTGAGAAAAGTGGTATGAGGAGGTACTAGTTGAGAAGGCAAATGAATAAGCAATGACTCCACTCTTCTATGTTCTAATTGGTTCATTTACCCAGTTACAGGAGTACAGGACAAAGAAAATGATGAAACCTTCAGAGATTTTCATTGTGTAGCTGGGAAAGGAGGAATTAGTTGGCAAAGTCATTATTAAAAGCATTTTTAATTTTGGTGCCACAGTAAGGAAGGATTCTTCATTTCTGTGAATGCAGGACATGCTATAACTTGCACCCTGCACTGACTTGTGAACAGTGAAAAGGAGCCTTGAAGCTAATAGTCTTACACCTTACATGCAGAGGTAACACTGTGCATAAATCTTTGCAGCTTTTTCTGTTACAGAAACACCTGGCATTCCACATTTAAGTCGCAGTCCAAAAAGAGATAATATCAGTGAATAAATGAAACCGACTAATGAGTGTAAGACTTGATTTTCATTAGGTTTTTAAATTTAAATTTTCCAATGCATTTAACCGGAGAAGACCTTAAACTGAGGCTCTGGCTATAATTTTCCCTCGATCTTCATTGACCATTATATTTTTTAAGGTATTGTCCATCTTCACTGGATTTGGCAGATAGGTCTTTAGGAGGACTCTTCAACTATCTCAGGAGTAGTCACTGTATTTGTCTCTTGTATAGTTGCACTTGTTTAAATACAATTAACAGAAAGGGCAACATAGGTAAAGATGTGGGGTGAACAGCACAAGATACCTGGCCTCAATTTAAGTAAGGCTCTGCAGCCAGGAAGTGCTGAAGTATATCAGCCATCACTAATGGGAGTAACGTGGAGATCTCTTTTGTCCCCATAGGGAATCTGGGCATACCACATTTTTCAGTCATATTTTATGCAACAGCACAGAAAAGCTTATGCACAGCTTTCTGAAAGATTAAATATTTCCTTGTCCTCTTTCTACTCACTGCAAGTCAGCTTTCCTTTATTCGGTATCTGCTCCCAGTCAAGCCTCAAAAATGACTCCAAGGAGTCCTAAAAGGACTCAAGTGTTACAGGGCTTGCTGTGCACACTGTCTGCTTGACAAAGCCTTGAGGAAATGAAAGGAGCTAATAATATAAGCCACCTAATGATAACTTAACCTTTGTATCTTCACCCGTGCATGTGTATTGTGCCATTAACAGACTGACCTTACACCAAGACCATACCCTGCAAGCCAAAGTCCTTCAGGATTACACCTTGCTTGCCTGTCTATATGCTCCTGCATAACTAAGTACCTATGTAATTATCTTCATTGGTGAACTTGCAAGTGTGTGAGTTTCTCTGTTCACAAATTAATGTGTTTTTTTTTTTCCATTTTAAACAGTATATAAAACCTCAGGCTAAATATAAGTGGAAAGACAGGGAAATTCACACATTGACAAAGACCACTCCAGACCTTTGACCTTGCTTTGTCCCAGCTGGCTTGTAAGTGAGGGGAAAATTTCATCTGCTTTTAGAAATTTGAATAGCAAAACAAGAAGTAAATGATAAGAAATGAGCAGAGAAATACACCATGGCTGATCATACTCCTTGTCAAATAAGCTGGACTGTGTAATGTACCAAAGAACCATAAAGCAGAGTCTGAAAACACTTTATGTTTTGAATAAAAGATTTCCAGAAGTACTCACTTGGTAAAAAATCTTCATGGAGAAAGCATTTCTACATTTTCCCCAGAAATTACAGTGTGTTTCAGAGGTGCTTTCACCATTATTAAATTTGAGTAGGGAAAAAAGCTCATGAAAAGTTCATTAAACTTTTTAAATTTACCTTGAAGACCTGTGTGCCCTTTATGCAGTTAATTTCCATGAATATACCCCACTGAACTATCAAAAATGAGGAATGTTAAGTAATATATAAAAAATGGGCTTCAAATATAAAATCAGACCAGTACCACAATTGTATTTCCAAACAACATCAACATTTCTGCACGAAAATATCACAAAAGTGTCCAATGATGCATTTTAAATTATAAATACATTTCTGAAAAAATATCAGCACTTCACAAGCAAGCCATGAATAGGAAAAAGAAGTTTCCCAAATAAATTATTCATTATAACTTTTTCTCTCCTAGGTTCAGATACAATATACTCTAAAGTATTCCAAATGTTAACACAAAAGTAGGCCCAGAAACAAATGGAAATCAAAAAACATTTTCTTTTTAAACTAGAAGCGTGCAGAATCTATGGAAGTGACTAATAAGATAACCATCTACCCTGACAGCTCAAGTATCCTACCAAACCTTTAAATTTTAGTTCTCTCCTTAGCTACAAATATTTCATGTGCTGCTATAAACCATCAAAGTCATTCAGATCATCTGCAGAACAGCTCCAGACGTGTGCTGCATTTGAAGGGGAAAAAAAAAAAGCTCTCCATCCCATTTCTTATAAGTTATTTAGGGCTTTTCTTTAGGTCCAAAAATATCTGCATAGAAATACATGTTTCCCAGTTAAAGGCATAGACAAGATTTTTGGTTCAGTTACATACATTTGCTTTTTATATATGGACAGTAGAAGGTTGCCCTTTAATTTTGCACATCTCCCTAAATATTTCTGTGTCAGCTGCATTTCAACATCATCAGGAATTGGTTAGTTCTTGGATGTTAATGACAAAGACTATCTTTCCGTGAACTGCTCTGTCAGCCCAGAAGGCCATGGGGGAAGAGGCTGCAGGCCATGGCCTAGAGCAACAAGTAACACCTGTACGCTAGGCTCCCTTCTCCTCTCTCCAGTTTGTCTTCCCACAAGGCGGGGGCCATGTTAGTCCTCTCAGGCAATTAAGTTTTGTTCTTTGAAAACCTTTGCTGTCCCATTTCGGCAGCTATTTCTCCAGGTCAGGTTCAGGTTATTTTGGTTTGTTTAGGTTTTTTGTGATTTTTTTTTTTTTTTTTAAATATTGACCAGAGCTGCATGCTTTCCTGGTATGTTGCTCACCTGGAGCATGGCAGCAGAGAGCTAGGGCAGAGCCTGGGCTGTGAAGGTCTGATGGCTTCAGAAGTCAAGAGGCTCACTATAACAGAGGTGCAAGCTGACTAAGCTTTCACCAATGGTGGTGAAGTCAGCTTATGGTAGACAGCTTTCTCCACTGCTGAAAAATGCAGTTGCTGGTTCTCCCAGAATTCAAGGTCAACTCACTCCCGCCAGTCCAAACTTTCCCAGGCCCCAGATCTCTGGAGGACCAGGGGAAAAGTATCAACAGTGTTGACATCAGGAAAGTTAGTGGTTCTGTCTTCTTCCTCAGACAAAAGATAACACAGGAAAACTTGACATTTCAGTTGGGCTTCCTCAAACTGGCTGCTGTAGTTCCTCTCCCTTTCCCCAGTGCCTTTGGTCAGCCCGTGACCAAACCCATCAGAAGGAGATAGTTCAAGCATCAACCTCCACAATGTGCCATGCAACCAAGCAGCAACACAATGTGCAGGTGCAAAATAAGCCCAACTTCCACCTGTGAGGTCTTACAGATGACTGGTGGAGTCATCCATATTAGGTAGAGTCATCTGTATGGGATAAACTCACCTATGTGACACAGAGAAAAGCTGATCCATCTCCTGATAGACCCTACTGGGGTGCCCAGATTTCAAGAAGCAAAGGTTCATGGACACTTTCCTTCAGACCTCTTCAAACTCCACATGCAGCAGGAACACTCAATACAGGGGGACAGATGAGACCTCTTCTAAAGTAACCCTTCCCCTCCTCCCCCCATAATATATATAGGTTAAACTGCAGTGGTCAGCACCAGCTGCTGTGATCTACAGATGTGCTCCTACTGTGCCATGGTACCTGCTAATGTAAACATAGCCAGTGATGCAGCTAGTGGTGCAATTCCCTCTGAGTGAGTGCAAAAATGGCACCTAATAACATGTCAAGGGAAGGAGTATTGTGAAAATGTACCATTTATCTGACGACATGATTACAAGATCCCATTACACTTTTGACAAGTTTATGAATGTTAACCCCAGTATTCTGGTCCAGTCCCAAATCTAGTATTTATATCCTGCTCACCCAGATTCCTTCCTCATTTCCAATTGGAAACATTACAGTTCACTTCTAGCCCTGTGGCGTTATCAAGTGCATTTTAATAACTCCCTCATTTCATCACATTTCATCTCCTAAGAGGTTACATTTCTGGACTGAGCCAAAGTATTGTCTGATGTCATTTATATCAGTTGACAAAGTGTTCTTTACGGAAAGACAAACTATTATTAAGAATGTATAAAATTGCTCACGTAATGCCAGCTTAAACCAGAACTTTAGCCAGTTTACGGGGGATAGAGGGAAGAGCTTGGATAGCTGGGCAAAACTTTTCTACATGGCAATTAGCTAATAAATACACCTATTTAGAAAGTGAAATACTGTAGTAAATAGAGTGGAACCTTCAAAGGCAAGCAACTTAAGTAAGGTGAAGAGCATACTTGGCCTAACACACTGTTCAAAACTGAGGTGAGGACAACATCTGCCACATTAGAGCAACATCTGGCACATTAGAGGTGCTAATGAACCCGACCATTTTAATTATATTACTAACAAAAATCTGCCATTTAAAACTCACCTGATGAAAGCAACATCGGTGGTATCCAACACTTAACTCCCACGTAAATACTGCCATGATGGTTTAAGTAACTCTGAAGTAGAACGAACACTTGGCCTTTACTGAGGCACAGACACAAAACTCATTGGCAGCAGAAATTCTTTTGGAATAGAAACAGAATATAACACTACCTGTATTGTTGGATTTTTTTTTTTAAGAAATAAAAAGATCATCCCATAGTCATAGAAGCATAGAAGCATAGAATCATTTAGGTTGAAAAAGACCTTTAAGATCATCGAGTCCAACCATTAACCTAGCACTGCCAAGTCCACCACTAAACCATGTCCCTGAGCACTACATCTACACGTCTTTTAAATATCTCCAGGGATGGAGACTCAACCACTTCCCTGGGCAGCCTGTTTCAGTGCCTGACAACCCTTTCGGTGAAGAATTTTTTCCTAATATCCAACCTAAACCTTCCCTGGCGCAACTTGAGGCCATTTCTTTTTGTCTTATCACTTGTTACTTGAGAGAAGTAATGATTCTGGTGATTCTGGTCTGACTTTAACTGCGCCCTTAAAAAAAAATACTTTGTAGAAGGCAGATGAAATTGTGAAAATTTTAAGTATTTTATAATGTTCTTTGAAAATTACCCTGAAAATCTCAATCTAAATGTCATGAAGCAACATTCTCAGATGATACTCACATGCAGCATGATATTCTAGGATACTTAATTAACAGTTACACAGAACATGAAGAGAATACAAAAAGTATCAGTTTATATGAACTCATTATAACATTCAACTCAGTCAAATCACAGATCCATCAACCAGCCACTAGAAGCTTCTGTTCCTTGATTTCCTGGAAAAAGGATATCTTGGTGGTACATATCTCTGAGTAAGGCACTTTTCACAGCTCCATCAGCTGAATCACAATTCAAGTGATTTTATTTATTTATTTCTCCCAGGTAACATGACAAACCTGTTACTAGTGACGACAACTTCCAAGCGTAAATTTACAATGCCAAGACCTGATTTCTGCAGTAAAGTGAATAGATTTTTAGAAGACTACCAGCTGGCATCCAACTCTGGGTGAAAGGGGGAAGTTTAAAAACAAAAGTGACTCTACATCTCATGGGACTGATAAACAAAACCACCTAATAATCATACCAATAGAAAATAAAATGTTGTGTTCCGGCATTACCATCATAAGCCCTTCACTTCTCCTTTTCATTTGCTCAATGTATTTTCAAACAAAATAATCTGGGGAATTTGTCTTCTAACTTTGGTCTCTGTGAAGGAGTGAAGAGTTTTTTCCTTATCTTCAGCAGAACCTATTCACCTGGTTTGGAGCTCTTTGTGCAGTTGGCTTATCCACGTGCTTCTGTCACCAAAAGAACCTCACCCAGAGTCCAACAATATCTGAACAGATGATGCTTCACTTACAGTAAAAGAAAAAAATAGTACTGCCATTGTTGCGGTTTAACCCGGCAGGCAGCTAAATACCACACAGCCATTCGCTCACTCCTCCCTTGTAGTGGGATGGGGGAGAGAACTGGGAAAAAAAAGGTAAGATTCATGGGTTGAGATAAAGATAGTTTAACAGGACAGAAAAGGAAGGGAAAATACTACTACTACTACTACTACTACTACTACTACTACTACTGATAAAAGAATATACAAAATAAATGATGAACAATGAAATTGCTCACCACCCATTGACCGATGCCCAGCCTGTCCCTGAGCAGCAATCACTGCCCCCCGGCCAACTCCCCCAGTTTCTATACTGAGCAGGATGTCATATGGCATGGAATAGCCCTTTGGCCAGTCTGGGTCAGCTGTCCTGGCTGCGCCCCCTCCCAGCTTCTCACTGGCAGGGCATGAGAAGCTGAAAAGTCCTTGACTGGTGTAAGCACTGATTAGCAACAACTAAAACATCAGTGTGTTATCAACGTTATTATCATACTAAATCCAAAACACAGCACTATACCAGCTACTAGGAAAAAAACCCCTAACTCTATCCCAGCCGAAATCAGGAGAGCCATCAAGGGCAATGGTACTTGGAATGCACCATCTTCCTGTTTCCTAACATAAGCAGAACAGGCACATTCATTTAACTAAGAGAAGAAATATGCATTGAGCCTGGATCTTACAGTCCTTACTCACATTACTAATTCCTCACTGAAAAAAAAAATCGGCAGTAATTAATTGTGCTTGTGTACAAAGGATGCAGAATAGGTCTCTAGCCATTCAACAACCCTAAATAAATCTGGCATTCTTATAACCTTGCCTCTTCTCCATCTTGTCCTCTCACCATGCTCTGGCCACTGACTACACACTCTAAAGACTTACAATTTCTGAATTCTTTTAAAAATAAAATGTTGACATTGTCAGTTAGTTATCTTCTACCACAGCCTCTGACTGAACATGTCTAGATAACTACAGCCCATCCACTTAGAATCACGGATTTGCTGATGCTGGAAGGGGCCTCTGGAAACCACCTAGACCAACCTCCCTGCTCAGAGCAGGGTCACCTACAGAAGGTTGCCCAGGACTGTGTCCAGCTGGGTTTTAAATCTCTCCAAGGATGTAAACTCCACAACCTTCAGTGCAACCTCTCCAGTATCTGACCACCTCCACAGTAAAAAAGTTTTCTCTTATATTTAAACGGAATTTCTTGTATTTCAGCTTGTGCCCATTTCCTCTTGCCCTGACACTGGATACCACTGAGAAAAGTTTGGCTTTGTCCTCTTTACACCCTCCCATCAGGTATTTGTATGCATTGATAAGATTCCCCCTGAGCCTTCTCTTCTCTAGGCTGAACAGTCCAAGTTCATTCTTTCCTTTTTAATTCAACTCCAGCAGCCAATAAATGACAACATAAAAAGGGAGCATGTCTCATTTCTAATATTAGTAAAACTGAAACATTCAAAAAAGGAAAGTTCAGACAGTAATATCACTACCTTATTTGTATACATGAAACACAGCACAACTAAAGAATTAAAGATTAATGCTAGGTTTAAAAGAGGATGAGAGTATCAGCTACTGTTTTCCAGGGATTTAAAAAAAAAAATACTTTGGAAAATGTGTACAAGGCCTGTATATCTAGCTATGCTTCTAAAGCCCAAGGCTTTCTTATAAATGGAGTATCCATATACTGCTGGAAGTATGCACATATACATGATTTGCAGGCTTAGGATATTCTTTTAGGATTTTACAGTATGATAGACTATCATATATTATCACAGATTACAAAGTCTTTTATGAATTTTACAATTTTGACAAGGATTATGAACTTGCATTGAATGAGAGGAAGAATATGGATTCATTTACTCAACTCTTCACATTCTGAGAGATTTTATAAATGAACATTATAATACAAACACATGGATTGTGCTAGAAATGAGAATCAGCCTTCAATTGCTTTAAGTACTTCTCTCCTTTTTTCTATGCTTTCAAGTCCTCTGCAAAGAAAGTTCAATGAACCCAGGTTCACAGAAAAATTTAAGGTTGATATGAAACAACAAAAAATGTGTGGTGATGTCCATGTTCCCCTAAGGCATCAGCAGGGTTTGAACAACTAGCCATTACTTCTGTAGAGATAAACCCAACTCTCTTGAGCAAAACTTACAGTGAGCTCTGTGAGAGGGTCATAATACATTCTTCTGCAACACCAAGATTCTCCACAAATGAGCACAATTTGGTTTTAGAAAAACAACTTATTTGTGTGCATATATGTGCATAAACATCCTCACATACAAATGGAAGACATGAAATATATGATGTGGCAAAAGCTTTATTAGAAACAAGAAAGAAGGTGAAATGTTCCAAATCAAAAATGCATAATTTGAATTCATAAGCCTTATGTTTGATTATTCTAGAATTTTTTTCTTTATTTAATATTTTACTATTCATTTTAAAATTGAGATTACACTGTGGTCTATTCACCTTCACAGAGAAGGCAGGTCTTCTCTGTGTACAATGCAAAAACTTGGGGATTAAGTGAGGGGAAGCAGAACGTTGAGTCAATACCATATCCTCAACAGCCCAGTTGACAACAGAGGGAAAGAATAACTGGCTATGGGAAACAGTGGCCAAACACTTCCCAATACAGAACAGGCTAAGGCCCCTGATGTGACACACTTGTGCAAGCTCATTCCAAATGTAATAGCAATGTGCTGACCAGTATTTATTTATATAGAGAATTAATACAGGTGTGCACCCCCTCCTATATCCTCCCTATAAAACACACACACACATGCACACAGAGCAATATAGTACAGAAGACATTTCCCATCTTTATCCCTTCTCTCCTATGTAATGAAATAGACCTTCAGTTCTCGCTGAAAGTTCATTCACAGTTCTCTCACATTCGTATTTTTTGCTTTGGCAAAATAATGATCGATGCAGAGCTCTCAAGCATAAAAAAATTCTGATCAGCAAAGTGAATTTCACATTACATTTCTGAAAAGCAGAATAAATGAACATGACATACAGAAAGGAGAAATCAGCAAGCTATCATTTTGAGAATACAAACACATGTACAACATGCATACAATGGGACTGGCTTTGAGTTTATATACTGGTGTGCAAAATGAGCGGTGTTTATCCCTGTAAAACAAGAAATCGGATTCCTTTCTTTGTGGCAAATGGCCATAGAAATATTTCATTATTTCCCAGTATCTTTCTGTCCCCTAATCAGTACGTGATGTGCCTCTACATACTCATACCTTTTTCCTCACAGCGATTAAATGGAGTGGAAAATTGATGTCTAGAACGACCCTTCCTAAAATCAGTATCCTGTGACCTGAATGCAGCAGTGTGAATTGCTGGGTGCGCGCTGCTAGCAGATACTGCTGGTTTGTGCTGAGAACACGCTTCCAGAATGCCACGTAACAGTTGTTGTAGCGCTCCTGTCCGCATTCACCATGCACAGTACTTACGTGATGGTGTCGATCATATCCAGTCCCATCTCAACACAGCAATGGGCATGATCTGTTTTAGGCTGGGTCAATCCTGATACACAGTAGTAACAGTCCCCTAGGATTTTTATTCTTCTGCAGTGGTTTTCCTTTAATAAAAACAGAACGGGAGAAGTTTTACTATTCATACAAATATTCCAATATTTACAGGATAAACTCTTCTTCAATACTATGCAATCATTCAGGGAATCCTTTTGTGGTCAAATGAAGTAATCTACAGTTCATGAAATCTGTGTTCCCTGTACAGAACAGCTGACATACATACACATATTTGTTTATTTACTTATTTATAAATGCACACATACATACTGGAAATCAGCCCCACGTTTTTCAACACACAGGGTAACACTGCTTAAAACTATAGTTCTGAACAAATATTATTCCCTTCCTCTCACATTAGGTCAGTATGAATTCAAGATTTGCAATGAGACTTCATTTCTGTATGAATCCAAATCAAAGGACTGAAGCCAAACAACTACTGAATATCAGGAAATGTATTTATTCTGAGAAGCTTTTATTTCAAATCCAGTTCCAACTTATCAGGAAAGATGATGGATTTATCTGTAAAGGTACACACATTTGTGCATTACCAATTCATAAATCACAATTTACAATGCAGCATGATCGATGTAAATATGACACACTCGCAGATCAGAATATACAGGCAGTTTGCATTACCATCGAATTTGTCTCCTCTTTGCATACAGTTTAATTTCTACAGCCAAAGAGATCTGGCTAAATCTCTCCCATTGTGAAAAACCAATGATGGCATGTGATGATTGGTACATTGGTCTGAGCAGAAAGTTTATTTCTAAACAGAGAGCGCATAACAAAATGCCTTTAATGAAGCAGTGCCTTTAACAAATAACCTATGAGGAGACATGAAGAGATGATGGTATCCCTTGCAGCTAGACTATGGCAACTTCTACCCATTTAGAGTATGGCACATAGAGGTAAATAAACTGATTAACTGAATCCAACTTACACAGCTGGGACTATGCCAGTAAGTGCCATGCAAAATTAGCTGTTGTGAAAATGATGAGAGAGGATTAACAAAAATCTGATTCCTCCCACAGCAGTGTGCTATATAGACTTGACTTCAGTGGTGCAGAAAGAGAAAAAAAAAGGGGGGGGGGAGTGGAATTTAAAATTTCTGAAAAAAAAATTACCTAATCATACTGGTCCAGCTTCTCATACAGGAACATACTCTCACCCAGCCTACAAGAATCAAAGCCTTCCTGAATTGAGCACACTCTCCACATCATTACCTATATTCCAGCTCAGAAGGGACGGTTATGCCTACAGCAATCCCTTTCTCTCTGACATGCCATACACCAGCATTTGGGGCTTGTTATTACACACCCTTCCAGCTGCAGGCATTCCCATGCCTGTCTTCTTTGTAAACATTTCCAAGTGTTGAACAGATATTATAAAATGAGAATTACCTCTGTTCAGGTATGGAAAAAGGCATGCTAACACCATTTGGGAAAATTGGTTTGTCTACTTCTTTTTATAAATTAAGCAGTAAATTCAGATCTTGAATCAAAGAAGAGAGCCATCTTATGGCTCTTAACTAGCATACCGTCTTATGGAATAAGCATACCATCTTATGGTATGCTTAACTAGCAGAAAAGGCTTTTCTGAGAGTGACTACTTAACATTTCTTCTGCTGTACAGCAGGATTTTAAATATACCACTATTTAACATTGCTAATATATATTTTAATGAATGCGAGCATAATCGTTCTAGAAGCATGATCACCGAGGCCTTAGAGTATTCCCGCAGCCTATAGCCACAAAATGCCTCACCAATTTTACTTAGACTTTTAACTGGGTATTTTGAGATCCTTGGCTAAACAGTATTATATGAGTAAAATAATTATCGATGTACACAAAGTAATATGCAGACCTCAAAATCTATCCTGACACTAGACAGGCCTTCCAACTCAAGGTTTTTGGACAGATACCACTAAGTTTTTTAATAGAAACCACTAAGTTTTTTAGTAGAAACCACTAAATTATACTGCCAAAATAAGCCATTTTTTTTAAATTGTGGGCAAATCTTGAAGCAGCATAAGGTACTTGGTAGTTAAAGCTGGAACCTGCTTTCCAAAATAAATCCAGTTTTGGCCCACACCTTACAATCCTCTATAAAGCCCTTTTCATCTTCAAATTTGGTATGCATTATTTGTGGCCAGGCAATGACTATTTGACCCAGCTGAAAGTTATTCAGAAAAGCCATTTCAGTAATTTGGGGTGGACAATACATATGTATTAATCAATCAGTGTTGTCTCCTATTCAGTGTCTATCTTGAAAATGGCTCATTTCTAATGACTTAGTTTTCTTAGAGAGCTTACTGTGCTATAGAGCAGTACTGCACATTTTATAGTGGGATACACAAAATTACTGTCAGACTGTCACAGCACAGTCTAGCAGCCTGGTAGATAGTTTAAGAAAGGGAAAAAACAGAACAGAGCTTGATCCATTACCACTTTTCCAAGTCAGTTTATTACTTGTGCAGGAGAAAAATAAAAGAAAAAGAAAATAAGGACTACAGCATTTTCTGGAGAGATATTAATTTTGATGGAAGACATATGGCTAAATCACCTGCTGTTTTTCAAACCGCCACTCTGCTCCTTATCAGATGTTATCCTCACTGTCCTTATTTATAATAATCAATTAAAATACAGTAATCTCTAGCAAAATCGTTTGTTTTCTTTTTCTTAACATGTGAGGCAGACTTCCAGGAAGGAGACGCAGTGCAGCTTTGTAAGAGCAATCTTTTTAAGGATTGATATGCAAATTAACAACACAAACCCTTTCCCTCTCTTTGTTTTGTTTCCTCAGCAACTTCCAAAGAAGCCCTTGACTCGGCAGTATTTTTCACATTTGTGACAGTGATGAATTCAAGTGCGATAGTTACAAATTCTAGTCACAGTTGATACAAGCAATGTCTGTTTAGAAACAGCTGATAATTTGGTTTTATGCACATGATAAAAAGCACCAGAGATATTGCTAGCACTGCATTAGGCAGGCAGCTTGCCCACCTGCGGTGTCTTACTGAGACGTTTCCAAGCGAATCTGCAGAATTCCCTCTGGCACAACTGTCAGTCACAGGGTTTGCCTGTGTGAAGTGGAAGCCCAGCTCCAAAAGCAGAGGATCCTTCAAAGTTCCTAAGAGCTTTCTTGACACTTTCAGACAAGCACTTTATAAAGCAGTTCATTCTAACTATTTGTTAGGTAGAATGGGGCGGGGGGGTCTGCTGTTTCAAACAAGTCCGGATTTTTGTTATTGTAGTTCTTTATTTAAATGTATTTTGCAGAGTGAAGTCTGCCAACTTATACTGCAAAACTGGAAATTTGGACCATTAACTTCATATAGAATCTTGTACTACACAAGTCAATTATTGCTTTGTATACTCAGGATAAGGGTTTTTTTTTAATAAAAAGTAAAGGAAAAAGAATTTACAGTTTGTAAAATACATATATATATATTTATATATATATAACTCAGAAAAGGTTGTCTCAGAGAAATAACAAAGTCTAAGGTGCTTTCAGACCTCTCCCAGCAGAATACATAAGCAGACAGCTAGGTGTTCTCTTGAACACAGAGATTGTACTGCGAAAGTGCAAAGTCTTTTCAAGGCAGATCTTTCTCACAATTCAGATTGCACCAATTCTTATTATCACTGCTGTGGTTTTTTTTTTTCCTGTGGCTTTTTTGTTTGTTCATTTTTGGTTTTGTTTTTTTTATAGTCTATCCAAGTAAGTAATTGTTACATGAATAGATCCAAAGTCAGGGATGCTCAGTACATTATTTTTGTTTCTTGTAACACTGTCTGGTAGGAGAAGAGCCTCTTTAAAGCTTTTATTTATTTTAGAGATGGCAGATGTTAATGCAAGAAAGAGTCCCTGTTCTGCCTTCTGTCGCTGCAACAATCTATGTATTTCTACATACTCATGTGTCATCATGGTATGTGAGCCAAAAAGGAAGGTCAGATAGACTACAATTTTAAAAAGCAAGATTTTAAAAGCTAAACATTGAACTTCTGTCTCTCATAACTCCAATACCTGCAGTGGAATTACGCCAAGGATAAGTCTGACCTTGTGTGACCTAATTACGATGTATTTTATGCTTATTATACACATCCATTTCTTTTTCTGCAGTCCTGCTAACAACCTGATTTGCAGGTGTGCTCTTCAGACTTTTACTGTCCTACCCTCCTGGAATCACAGTCTATGAGTAGGAGGGATTTTATTCATCCATAAATTAGAAAGACAATTTTTTGCTGTTCCTACTATTAAAATCTGCATCAGCGAAGGTGCATAAAAAGATTTTTTACCATTTTCAGCCAGTTTGGATTTAGTTATTCTGTGTGGAGTAAGAGAAAAGATTAATAAGGCCTAAAAAAAGAGGCATAAGCAGTGATTCCTGTTTCCCCTAACTCAGACCCTACCAGACTTACACTCTCCTAGAATGCTCATGGAGCAATAATCACATTTAGTTTTGTTTAGGCTCGAAAAATGTGAACAAGAGTTTGCCCACTACCTATGATGCTTAGTGGTTGCAAAGGTAGACTCTTAAAAAAAAAAAAGAAAAAAGAAAAAAGAGAAAACCAAAACAAACACATGACCAGGTTCAACTATTTAAATGTTAGGGTAAAAGGGAGGAGATCTATTAGGCCTGGACTTACACTGAAGGGTTTACTCTCTCAGGGGAAGGCTTTGGCATCCTCACCAAACCTCAGACTTCAGCATTAGTGAGACCTCTGGGTATTGCCCCTGCATAGCTGCAAATCAGTACAAGAGCAGCACTGCATGCAGCAGAGGAGTGGGAGGAGATGCACTGGCAGCACAGAGAGCAGCTCTTGAACTCAAAACCCCTTCATGCCTCCCCCATCCATTCACTGCCTTAAACTGTTTGAATCTGGGGCGGGGGTGGAAAACATTGCCCTACTCCCTGACATGATATGTTTTCTTCACATATTGAAGAAAATACCTTCTTGGGTAGCGGGAAACCATCAAAATGCAAATCTCTGACGGCTCACTGAGAGTAGAATTAATTCTGGGGTGATAGTGGTGAACTATGAGGTCTGAAGAAGGAATATACACTACCCTCCTGGCCTTGCCACTGCTGTCAAGAATTTCATCACTGGGGCCAGGCAGTGCAACAGAGGGGCATGGTCACCCTCCCTTACAGATGTTCAATGAGCCAAAAGAAAGATCAGTGACCCTGAGGAAAGGGCCCATCACAGAATTACTTTTGTGTTGTAGTCCTGATGATATTTTTCCTCATTTTCCTTCCTTCTTGGTTTATCAGTCATTTTCTTTTGGAAAGATCCATTCCAACAGCTTCCTCTCAGCAGCCTGCTGTGCTCAGAGCTGAACTGTTTGTATCAGGTAGGCAAAGGGGATCAAATTTTCAGTTGATATTACTCAGCATGGCATCATGGGTTTCAGGGGAACTACACTAATTTATACCAGCTGTCCCTCTAATCCTTAGGGACCCAAGACATAATTCAATAATCCAGGCTAACAACATCACAGTTACAGTCTTTTCTTGGTTATTACAGTATAAAATTACTATTGGGGGAAAAAAAAATGCAAAACAACTCTAAAACTCCCCAAAGACATAAAATAGCAGTAAAATGCATTCCCTATTTATCTCTCTTCACAAACCTTCATTCTGCTTCCAAAGAGCTTGAGAGAGGACAAGATAGGATTCACCACTGTTACTACTGCAACTTAGTTTCAATGTATTTAGCATGTGCAGCACTTTATGCCAAAGTGCTATTAATCTCAATAGAAAGCTTTGAATCACTCTAGAAGTTAACATAATTTTATCTATATTACAGATGTGTATAGAGACTCAAAAGAGACTTGCAGAAAGAACAGTATTTTCTACTACATCCTCTAAAGTTGGAATGACATCTCTATTCAATTTCATTAAATTTGTCCATTAGATTGGAACAGAAGTCGAAAAAGACGATATTTTGGCTATCATGCTGTATAAATATATGCATCCATACATATATATGTGCATGTACAACATGCACAGAAACACAGTTCTGCAAATTTTCCTACACTCTCTTGCATATATACACAACATATGCGATAAATGCAAATTTTAATATTAATCCTTTGTACTGATATACTAACCAAGGTGGCTCAGCCTGACAGTTATGGGCCAGACACCAGTTTTGAGCCCCCCTTTTCAACAGATTTGAATACAGACTGGTAGAAGATATTGGTGTTGATACCTGTTCCCGGCATTACTAGGCCACTCCTTCCTTTACACAGAAGTATAGTGAATGCCTTACTGCTCCAAGTGCCTTTGGAAGGGCATAGTACAGTGTTCTGCTGTTAAGGAAATGGTGAAGGACAAGCCACCCTCCTTCAGGGTCATAGAAGAAAAGGCCGTGAATCGGACAGAGTTAGTCGGAAGGCTGTACAGTGCAACTAAGCAACACCATATCAAGTTATTAATTTAAGTTCAGTGCATGGTGAGAGGGAGAGATCCTTTGTGAGAGACCAGTTTACATTTTTTATATTTACGCTTTCCTACTGTATTTAATTTCTTCATAAAATTAAACGAAATATAAAAGATCTTTCTATTTTTTCCCCTTAGCTCTATAACTCCATTTTGTGCACTAAAGAGCTTTACAGAAAAACAAAACCAAAAACATTCCACAGGAAGGTCAAGCCAGTGAAAATCTCTTAGACTGCAGCAGTATTCACAAAAGATGTAGCTAGGTGCAGAAAAAGATGAAGAAATCGTTTTAGATTCACATGCAAAACAATCCTTAGAACCCTACTTTGAATCCCCTTTGAAAGGGCCCTCTTTCTGTGCTGATGAAAAGTGAGCCTACTTAGGCTAACGTCTAACAGCTAAATCTGTGAAAATCATAGAATCACAGAATCATAGAACAGTTTGGGTTGGAAGGGACCTTAAAGATCATCTAGTTCCAACCCTCCTGCCATGGGCAAGGACATCTTCCACTAGATCAGGTTGCTCAAAGCTCCATCCAACCTGACCTTGAACACTTCCAGGGATGGGGCATCCTCAGCTTCCCTGGGCAACCTGTTCCAGTTTCTCACCACCCTAATCATAAAGAATTTCTTCCTTATATCTCATCTAAATGTACTCTCTTCCAGTTTAAAACCTTTGCCCCTTTTTCTATCACTATAGAACCTGGTAAAAAGTCTCTTGCTGACTTTCTTATAAGCCCTCTTTATATATCAAAAGGCTGCAATAAGTTCTCCCTGGAGGTTTCTCTTCTCCAGGCTGAAAAACCCTAACTCTCCCAGTCTTTCTTTATAGAAGAGGTATTCCAGCCCTCTGATCATTTTTGTTACTCTCTTCTGGACCCACTCTAACAGGTCCATGTCTTTCTTGTGCTGGGGGCCCCAGAGCTGGATGCAGAGTTTACCCACGCCATCTGCAACTTTCATTAATGAGAAACAGTAATTTCACTTATCATTTTACTTTTTTTTTCAATGAAACAGAAAGATTTACCAACGTGGTTTTTCTGTGCAGTATCCAAATCTATTTTAATAACTATGCTGAATGTGGGCCACAACATGTGAGAGATTATTGAAGCCAGCTTGTCAGATAAACTTCATAGTCAAATCCTGAGTGTAATGAAGTGACATGGAAATTACAACTAGCTCCATTACATTGCAGTGTGCCAACAGTGGTAATACACTTTTGAAAACTGTCCAGCCCCTTAGAAAATGTCATTGAATCCTGTCAATTACTGCATACACATTTTAACATTTCTTTTCACCCAGGTTTTGAACTGTGGGTTTAAAAATTGAAAAAACTATTTTGATAAGCTTTAATGGAATAATGCCTGCAAATAGTAACTTTACCAATTTACACTGGTTCTTGCACATCTGTTAGTCCCAGCATAAAAAAACTTGAGAATGAGCTAATGGCAATACTCCATAGAGTTCAAATTAGCAGGGTAATGGAGACACACTCATAGCAATAACAGTCAGTATAGAGTTAACAAGAAGAGCTTCAAAAGAATGGCAGAAATAATAGGAAAGGAAAACTTCGTTACAGTATAGGAAGCACCACAGAAAATGGCTTGGTAGGGTCTGATTGAGGAAAGCTGGCCATCTCCAGATAGGCATATGTCAGCTTGTAATTTGGTAATGTGTTTGCAAAGTTGTGACAAATTATCTACCATCATGGGAGCCATGCATAAACAAATGTAGAATTGTTCAGGATAGGTATAAAAAGGAAGACATTTTGCTTCAAATACTTTCCCTCAATTTTACCGGCAATTATATATGCTGACCTGCAATAACCTACTGGTTCTTGTCCTACCCTTTCTGTGCATTCCTATTCTCACAAAGAATTCCCTCCCTACCCCACATGGAGAGTAATTTTACAAAACTAGAAGTTTAAATGTTTTTAGTCCTGGAGAGTGAGAACCTATTTAACAGTCACATATGTTAATTTATTTGGAAATGAAAAGAGATTTTAGCAAGAACATTTTACATAATCATCATGACTGATATTCATGCTTGTCTCCTTCGCAGCTTTCATTAAGAATCCTTTAAGATGCTGCGTTTTTATGAAGAGGAATATCCCAGGAGAAATAAGCCTAAACAAATGCACTATAAAATGTTGAAAAACTAAGCTCTAAATTTCAGGAAATTGATATTTTTCCAGATTCTTCTGGAAACAACACAATAGAGAAGATTTTAAAAAACTGTCACATTTGTGCACCAATGGAAGTATAAAATTCAGTCATGCTCCAAACAAAAAAAGCATGGGAAATCTTCAAGACTTAATCACTGGAAATGGCCATTCCCCTCCGCTTGGCAGAATTACTGAAAAATGACAGCATGAGAAGAACTAGCAAGATATTGTATACAGCTGGCTACGAAGAAAGTAGTTTCCAGAAAGATTTCCATAGACTTCAAGGAGATAAAAAGTCTGGCTTGAGAAGAGCAAAGCTGACTGCTCTGAGGACAGTGCTTCTGGATTCCAGTGCAGGAGGCATGGTCCCCCCCAGGCTGAGGAGAAGTCCTGACAGCTGCTCCCCTGATGCACTGCTATGCCCCGCATAACAGATCTGTGGATGGGCAAAGGACTCCATGTAGGACTGTGTATGCAGAGTCCATCAGGCAGCTAAAATAGGCACCTGGGTTATCAATCAAACTGCCTGTACAACAATGAAGTGCAACAGACACTTCTGGAGTGCAATTAGACATCCTCCTTGGATGACACACATTGAACTCCAGAAATAAAGTTTCTCTATGCTAACTGCACAAGGAGTGAAAACAATTTGTTTCAGTACAAACGCTTACACTGCAAGCATCTGAAGCTGATCAGAATAATCCAACACAGTGCTACACAAAGACACAAATCTCAGATTTGCAGAATACAAACTCAGGAAGAATTTGGTAATTTACCACAAGCATGCAAATCATGACAAGAGTTATGACAGAGAATTGGCATACCAAGCACAGTATCCTCTTACATAAAAAGTACCATAAAGGAGGTTAGGCAAGACCTGGCCTCTATGGTACCTGCCCATTTATATGTTCCTACGATACTTAACGTGCGTGACATTATCTTCCTCCCTGGAAAACTGTCCCACAGACATTTACTTTGGCTTCACAACATACACACATCATTAGTCTGTGATCCTATAGAGTTGTAGGCATATTCATTAAGACTACTTCAATTTAAGAAAGGTTACTTCCTTAGGTCTCTCTAGGAGACCTCTCCAGATGGCTGTTCAGAACCGGACTCAAGCCTGTGTGCATGATCTGCCTCAGTGGCATCCTGTGTCTGCACTGACTATCAAGGGAACTTGGGGAAACAAGTCTCCTTAAAATTAGCCTTTGTAAATATCCCCCCCTAGTGCACACTTACCAGTTTCCACAAAGAAGGGTTACATGCTGTAAGTTTAGATCTATGTTTTCCAGCACTAACTTTCCCATCTTAACCAGCCCAGAAAACTTTTTATATTTTATATTTTAAAAATACATAATAATTATCTTCATATAAACTAAGAGCATTCTATAGATTCAATAGAATCAATTTCTTTAAGTGATTTCTTCTAGAAATAGCTAGTTCAAAGCACAGCAAAGGACTGACTGTTCTTGACACAGTTAAAAAAAAACAACAGAGAAGCTCAGCAGCAACGTTGTTAAGGTCAATATCTTTGAGGCTGAACAGGTACAAAAAGCCACTTCAGTAACATTGAAATTTGGAAAGTAAAAATTGTTAAAAGCTGAGAAGATAATCAGGAAAGGATACTAAATTAAAATGGAAAGACATAAAAATAGACTCAGCCTACAAATACTGACAAAGCCTGAAGATATACATGACTGCAAATGGAAAGAACAAGTAAGTGGTGTGGGTAACAGATGAGATGCCAAATGTTGCACAAACAAGTAAAATCTTTCACTCAGAACAACAAAATCCTCTTCTAGTGATGTCCTTTGAAAAGAACCTAAACTTCATTTATCCTTATCCACTTGTAAATGGAAAGTATTAGAAGTCCAGATGCAGTAACATGGAAGTTGAAAGGGAAATAACTGAATCTGTAAACACAAATAATTAATTTTCCATGTAGATTAGATGCAGGAAATATGTGAGAAAAACCTACCACAGAAAAGAACAATTAAAGAAGATCAAATCTTCTCTAAAAAGCAATCCTGTTTCATTACGATGCAGGACGCTGGAGAAAGGTCTCCTCTTTTCTATTAAGATGACTTATTATGGGTGAAATATTTTGGGTATAGCTGAACTGTATCACAAGATAGTAGAGCTGTGACCATGACAGTACCCAAGCAGGGCCATGTGCAACTCTGTGTGACACTACTTGGGTAACTGCAGTATTGAGACCCTCTCTCATTCACAGTAAATCCATGCCACAGACAAAGCATGAAGAGAAAATGCACTGAAATAGAGTGTATTAAAGCAACAAGGTGCCCAGCCTAGGTGTCATGTGTCCAAGAATTCCTTGGGAACATAAAAACAACACGATGCAAATGATTATATCTCATTAAAGCTTGTCACTCCTACAAGTAAGCTGAAGAATGACAAACTGGAAGCTACCTATAGTGTTGAAGGTTAATTGTAAGGCACCTGAAGACCTCATGCAAAGATCAGTTGTTTAAAGCATTCATTGATAATATGTAAAGCAGAATGACTATCATTAGGGCAAAATCTGAGACTGCACAAAGCTACTCTGCTTAACCAAAACTGGAAGAAACTGAGAAACTGAAGAAGTAACAGCCTGAACTAAGCAAACTAAGTCTGAACAGCAGATAAAATCCAATAGAAATTAATGCAAAATCATTCTTTCTATTTGAACTATTCATAGGCCTTATAAGAACCTTAACTGCATACGTTCAGGAAGGTGGCTTGCTAATTTTGTGTACAGTCCCAAGGGAACCTCTGCAGAATGGGCAAACTGATCCAAAAGGCTTACAGAATATCAGGGTACCTAAAGACTGTGACATTACAAGTACTTCAGTAACCAGACATACAAATGAACTCTGAGGCATTCATAACAGTGCCTTTCTGTGTGGATTCTCTGATGTCTGTCCTAGGATGAAGTTACACTCCCACAAGGATACTAATATTGTCACTCATTTTTGTTTAGCTTTATATTTTTGAGACTCACCTTGCTTTCTTCAAAGTGACTGAAGTTGGCCCATAGACTCAAAGTCCTATATAAAATATGACTACCTAAGATTATTTCTTTAAGAAACCAAACAGTGCTATTGTGAAAACAGAAAACATGCCAACATTTTACGTACTGTATTCTGATCACCTCTTCTCCTAACAGAGTTCAAAACCTCAGTGATTTCCAAGGCAAAATAACTTGTACAAGATAAGTGTTTGATAAGATCAGAATCCGTCTGAAAAATTACACTTCTCAGCACATTTCTTCTGACTGCAGGAGACAAAATAACAAGTCTCCCTTTACCACATCAGAAGGCACCAAGGAAAGCTCATACATTCTATCCTTAATCACACCCTGATGCATCACAGTCTGAACTAGAAAAACAAGTAAATAGCAAATCTTCCTCACATAGCTGAAAGAAACCATGAGATTTAATGTCAAATTTGGAAAAAGAATGCATGCAGGCTGAACAGAAAAGATAAGGCTTTCTGCTATCTCCGATCTGCTTCTTCCCTGACAAACAACTGACCTCGCACCAAAAGCTGGCATATGCCTGGTACCCTGGCTTCAGGTGTCACTGACAGCTCCACTTGGCTGCACCTGGCCACTGCTAAGGGAGCAAGCATGGTGCAGTAGCCATCTCCCTGGCTTCAGTGCCATGTCACATGTCATAGTCACGTGCATTTCTGTGTGCACATGTGGGAACTCGTGTTATGTCACAGTGCTCCCATGTTATTACATTGCCTTGTGTTTCATGGCTATGATGACTCCACAAATTATAGCATTCTAAGTTTTAAAAGAGCTTATTGGCTCTTTTATATTATAAAGGCTGGTTGACATTTGGAGGATAAAATTCAGTAATGAAATGAAAGTAAGGAGACTATTTGAACTTTTTAAGTCATTTAAACTCTTGCCAATAATCATCTACATGGCAGTCTCTTTTATTTCTAAGGTATAAATCTCTGAAGTACTCTGGGCTGGGGACCTGTGCTCTCTGTGAGTCACTGCCAGTAGTTCCAGTGATGAACTGGTTACACAAAGGCTCATGAGAGCATTACAAATTCATACCAAAACCCAGCACCTCCATTGCATCTCTACTCAGCATCTAAGTTAATCTTCTGTTTTTCCTGGAAAAAGGGAACACACAGTAGTTCCTCTCTGTTCCAACTTGAACAGAAGATTTAGTGCAAATCAGGACATAGCACTTGATCAAATGATAACCCATTTAACTAAGAATAGGTCTTCCTCAGCCCTGGCATCTTGTGGAGCAGAAGATTTCTTTCTCCTTGAGGTCCTTTATCAAGAGGGAGCCATAGATGCAAAGTGTCCACAGGCTTCAGTTCTCTCATGTGGAAGACTACATCAAGGAGAAGTGAGTTTGGACTGAAAAAAAATGGATGCTGTTTATGTTGGGGACCTGAAGAAATATGTTCTCTAGGCTGTTGCACAGAGTCTGAAGACAAGATAGCTAGATAGTGGAGGAGCATAATTTATGTGGAGGTGATACTTCTCAGCAATGAAGGCTCTGAGGACATGGCTGGCAAACAGATAGATTTGATGAAGTTGTGCTTTGTTCAAGGGGAAAACACATTTTCAGCATATTGTTACATGTAATTTGAAAGAAGATGTGCAGCTTTTTCAGGCACATCCATTCCTCTCATTTCCTGTCAAATGCTTGTGGTACCATTAGACTGCTGGGAGTTATAGGCAAGGAACATTTCTCTCATTTTCTTTTTCATTGGGGAATCTGGCACAATGTCAGTACAATGACCAAAACATAAGCCTCAGTTATGACATGGATCCCATTTTGCCTACAATAGCCTCTCTGAAAAGGTATCATCATTTCTGTGACAAGGAGTGCTCTCTGTGAAGAACTAATTTTACTCTCTAACTTCTTATTATTACAGAAAGTAGTTTTATGCCATACTGCCAATATTAATATTTTCCATTATCCTGTTTTTTTCCATGCAGGACAGAAATGTAAATATTGAAATATTTTCTCTATTTTGTGCAAACAAGACCAATGAAGAACACTGATGGCCTCCAAGGAGGGGGAAGAAAAGTATATTTAAAAATAGCAACTTAAGCTTCTTTCCTAAACAACTAAAATTGACTGTTTTCTCTCCAGAACATTAATAAAAAATGGAAGCTTCAGAAATTCATGACACACGGGGCTAAACCAGTCTATTACAGATTTCTAACATGCGTAACATGCATCATTTTTCAGGAGGGAATTTAAATTAAATTGAAATAAGAATGTTGTACTTACTGTAGCTAATTCATCAAATTTGCCAAAGAGCTCATTCAGCAGCTTCACCAGCTCTTGGGCAGTACACTGTGATGCCAAACTAGTGAACCCCACAATGTCTGCAAACAAAATGCTGTAAAAAAAGACACAGAGATATCAGTACAGATGACATCTTCAAATTCTCATTATCCTCTTTTATAGCATGAATGTGATCCAAAGCACAAACTCAAACAAGCCTTGAAATGCTGCCAATAAAGTGCTAGTTGGAACAAAAATGGCAAAGATTCAGACAAATAGGCATCAGTCTGGTGCTATCAACTATTGTAGAGAACCCTGGGACACTTTCAATGCCTATATACCTATACTGCATACCTATCCGGTGTACATATGGCAAAGCAATTCATCCATGAGGTTCCCCCATGAGCACTCCAGGAACACACAGGACAATTGCTTCTCCTCTTTACAGCTGGGATCTTCTCAGCTTGAGTGGTTTCAAAGACAGTTTTTACATTGGTAGAGCTCATGAGGAGCTAGCATCCACAGTGTCAGGCCAGGCTTCTCTGTACTGTGCTGCGTGTCTCAGGTAAGCGTCCAGCTTCCATCAATGTTAGCAAGGTTTTAATGTCCAACAGTTTAACCTGCCTTAACAATCTGTACTGATCTGTGATCATAAGGGGAGATAGTTGAAAGAAGTACACATACTACTGTGACAGAGAGAATAAAAACTCTTGTGCAGATCCTGAAACTTGAGAGAGTATGGACCTGTTGTCCTTTTAATTATTTAGATTCCTTCATCTGTTGGCAGAGGCCCAGAGCCCACTGCAGAAACCTAATGCATTTATCTCCAACACCCAAACTATAAATGTCAAACAAGTCTTTATTTATGCAAATGCTAAGAAACAGTCCCATGCTACATGTTCTACGTATACTTGGCATAGCATAAAACGTAGCTTGCAAACTGTAAGTTAAATTAAGCATTATGTACTCCTCTTCCCCATAACAAACCTTCACTCAATAGATAAGATAGCAGATGCTAGAAAAGCAGGACTAACAAGTCTACTGTTTCCCATTCACCATAACCAAGTCTGAACTCTCACAGGAAGCTACAAAAAAGAGCAAATACAACTCCTGACTCAGCCCCTGTTTCTATAATTTCATTTAACCCAGTTGCTAAAATCTTTTGTCCACCAGAGCAGGTTAGGTAACATATCCCAGCACAAAACCGACTCATCCAAAATTCAACAGCTTTAATCTACAAACAAAGCCTCTGTGTTGTCATGTTAATCCTTGAGGCAGTCTCCCCACTCTCTTCTCTTTTGAGCATGCTTTATGAGAACATTGCTCAAGATGGCCCTGGTTCAGGGAAACAATAGCTATTCCACTCTATGCTGTTTAAACACAACAAAAAGGCTTCTTAAAATAAAACAGTCAGCATTTAGTCAATTTTACCGATTTGTGACTCTGCTGTCATGACTGTGAACCAGCCAAGTGATGGGTAAGGTAAAAGGCATTAACAGAGTGCAGTAACGCCAGCAAAGTGCCCTGCATGTTTGCCCGTGAACATCTACTTATTCTTTTAATTTTGGACTGACATCCTTGTTGTTTGACAGCCCTAGGATTGTCTTTCTGGAAATTCATCAGTTAATATCAAATTATCCTCCTAAATTCCTTGAAGATTTTCAAATGTACTTAAATGTGCATCAAGGTCTTTCATACAGTTTGCTTTATGACCCATTTGCTTTATCACATAAATTCACATCACAATTCATACAGCTGAAAAAGACACAGAGGAAAAAACAACTACAATTGTTGCAATCCAACATGCCATGTAGTTTCCAGGTTTTAGTAGGGAGGGGGAGTGTAGATGCTATTTTATAAAATCAGCTTCTGCTAGCTTCTCTGCCATTTTACATCTCATCCTTTGCATTCTACATTTTGATTGTTTTTATTTTTTCCTCTCACACACATGGAGCTCTGCTAGTCTAAAAATGGCATTGAAACTCACTAGCTGATTCATTTTATTTTAGCTAGCATGCTGATCAATTGCATCTCTTGCACTTTTTCACCTGCCTGTGTCCATCTCTTGCCTCTTCCCTTACTACTTGAACGACAAGTGTTGTGGGGCAGTTACTCTTTATTGTACGATGTCTTTTTACCCTGTTACGTCCTGCTCAAGTTTTTGGAATGTAAAGGACACAGAAAGCCTTTATCAGGAGGTGGCAAAATCTGCCACAGGGAGTGAGAACAGAAAAGAGATTATAATTCTTGCTACGGCCATGAAAATCATGAGGGTATTAAAGAGAGAAATGATAAGATATACAGTGCCAGAATTCCAGTGATATGCCTGAAGTGTTTCCAGGGCCAAACCATATTTTCAAATATATTCAAATATTTTCAAAGTCCAAGTCCCCTCCTGTTTCTCAGCAGAACACAAATTAACACTGAAATTCCCTTTCCTTTGATTTGGATATATTATTCACACAAAAATAATGAGAATCTTAAACATAGGCGATGTCTAACATCATTGATATACTTCAAAAAGTTAAGACAATGAAACTACAGTAGTGACCTCAATGTTATGGCACATTAATCACTCCTGTAGATGCACTCATTCGGGGCAAAGTAGCCTTGCTTCACTGTAACTTAATCACTAATCACCATGGAGGTTCACATTCTCAGAGAGGATTAAACTAGAGTAAATTAGCGCTACCTTATTTATGCATGAGACTCCTTGTAATGTTATGGTATACAAAGGGACACTTCACAGTGATTGCCAAGTAATTTTATTTTAAAAAATGTATATTAGCTTATATAGAAACGAGAAGTGAGAAGCTACCCATTAACAATTGTTTCTCTTAAAGACCATTCAGGGATATGACTCTCCCTGCTTTAATTCCACAGAAATCTTAACAATGCCGTTGGGGCACTCTGGTGAAAAAAACAAAAAACCCAATCTCAGTTAAACTGCAACTATTAGAGAAAGAAGATAAATGAAAGTGGAAAGAAAGTGAAAACTAAGGACAAAGGTTACTTCTGTTTATTCAACAGCTTAGCTTGCATAGGATTCAAGCGCTGCTCTCCGTGACAAGCAGTATGAATGTGATGGTTAGCAAGGCTAAGTAGTTATTACAGCGCTAAGCCTGGTGTTGCCTCATTGCCCAGGGGCTCAGCAATGCTTTTACTCCTCTGCCCCACAACTGAGCAAAAGGACCCCAAGAAGCCATCATTCTCTTTTCTTGTGGGCTATACCAAAAACTCTGCAATCCTACGCTCTTTGAGATATTCAGCATTTGTCCTGTAGTTTTCTGTCACACTAAGATTTAACCAGTAAGTTCACAGGATCAGGACGTTTGGCTAATCTTGTAAAAACTTAAATCACTTTGGCTTTTAGGCAGACAAGTTATTAGTGTCATAAGCTACAACAGCATGTCAATTTTCTAATTAAATCCTAGGGGGAAAAATAATCAATTATTGAGCAGAGCTTTGTCAAACTTCTGCTCTGCTCTTGATTTTAAAGTCTGAGTGATGCTATTGTGTTGCAGGAGCAGTGCTGTCCTGGGTTAGAGGTTTGCTTGCTCCTAACGCTGCCTGCTTGCTTACAAAAGATGAGAGGAACATACACGGAGGATTACTAAAGTGCAAGATGGCAGCTGAAGGAGACTAGTTTGAAATCTTTCCTTCTGATGGCTTTATTTGAGATGCAGAACAGGCTTTCTCTCTCAAGGTAACAGCTATGGTCACGCTTTCCATGACTTAAAACCTCCATCACTCCTGTAACACCTTCTGCTCATAGCTAATAACTGCTTGTTGGTGCAGCTGCACCCAGGTTAGTATTGCCTTTCTTCTTGCAGCGTTCCCAGAGCAGACTACTGCAACAAAGCATATGTGATAGGTACCTGTATCTTAATGTGTAAATACAGATATGTAAGCACTGAAGAGCAGTGTTTTTCTTTTGACTATTCGTTTCCCTCCTAATTCATTAATGACATAGACAGAGGGAGTGAGTGCACACTCAGCAAGTTTGCAGATGGCACCAAGCTGAGTGGTGCAGTTGAAATGCTACAGGGAAGGGATGCCATCCAGAGGGACCTTGACACGCTTGAAGAGTGGACCCATGTGAACCTCATGAAATTCAACAAGGCCAAGTCCAAGGTCCTGCACCTGGGTTGGGGCAATCCCAAACATGGATATAGACTGAGGGATGAATGGATTGAGAGCAGCCCTGTGGAGGAGGACTTGTGGGTACTGGTGAATGAAATATTGGACATGAGTCGGTACTGTGCGTTTGCAGCCCAGAAAGCCAGCTGTATCCCAGGATGTGTAAAAGGAAGCATGGCCAGCAGGTCAAGGGAGGTGATTCTCCCCCTCTACTCCACTCTCATGAGACCCTACCATCCATTTCTGGGGCCCTCAGCACAAGAAAGACATGGATCTGATAGATCAGATCCCGATGAGGGTCACAAAAATGGTCAGAGGGCTGGAACACCTCTCCTATGAAGAAAGGCTGAGAAAGTTGGGGTTGTTCAGCCTGGAGAAGAGAAGGCTCCAGAGAGACCTTATTGCAGCCTTTCAATATATAAAGGGAGCTTATAAGAACGATGGAGAGAGACTTTTTACCAGGGTCTGTAGTGACAGGACAAGGAGTAACAGTTTTAAACTAAAAGAGGGTAGATTTAGGTTAGATACAAGGAAGAAATTTGTTACTATGAGAGTGGAACAGGTTGCCCAAACAAGCTGTGGATGCCCCATCCCTGGAAGTATTCAAGGTCAGGCTGGTCAGGGTTTTGAGCAACCTGATCTAGTGAAAGATGTCCCTGACCATGTCAGGGGGATTGGATTAGATGATCTTTAAGGGTCCCTTCCAACGGAAACCATTCTATGATTCCATGATTCTAATTTTTAATGGAGGTTTCCTAAAGACTTCTTTTAAAGTTACCTGGAGTATTTGATTTGATATGCAAACAGCTACTTCTAACTGCTTCTGGATAAAAATTGTGAATAAAAGCAAAGCAACACTGCAGTGAGCAACTTCAGGAAAGAAAGCATTATAAACAGCCATTTCTCTCATCTCTATCACAAAAAAGGAGTTGAGCTGGTTCAGCACAGGCATACAAGTTACACACATCATTCTCTCATACTCCTTGACTATATCTGGAGCATTTCGAGCCCTGAGTCATCCCTCCAGGACCTTCTGTATTCCTGTTTTCTCCCCTGTGATCCCTGCAGGCAGGCATAGCCAGCACTTGCCCGGTGACTCTGCAGCCCTCCCGCAGCACTGCAGGAAGCTGCCGCACCTGCTAAAATCCAGAGTGGAAAGCCTGTGGCTTGGTTGAAGAGATTTAAGCTGTTTCCCAACTGCGAGTATTGACAGAGCAATCCTTTTCTATGTCACTCTATGGGGCATTCAGAAGGAGAAATCCTGCCAAGTTACACAAGACATTTAAGAGCTTGTAGGTGGTAAATGTTCGCTTTTAACAGCGCTCATTCATATGCTCTGTGCACTTGAATAGTCCTGCTGGTTTCAATGGAGCCACTTGTACAAACAAATACTCAGCAAAATAAGGAGGAGTTGTATGCCCTGTTTTTTCTTTCCACTTGGATCATTTGTTTAATCAGAGTACAACTCATAATAAGAATGATATTTTAATGGCACATGCTGTCTCAGAAAGGAACCTGTAGGTTTTTTTTTTCCTTAAAGATCAACCGTAAGGGAAAATTATTAATAACTTTATCTATAACTCATTGCAATGATGAAGAAACAAGTGCTGCCAAAAAATTTAAAAAGAGGGCTGTTAAAACTAAAAACAAAGGGAGGGTTGTTTTTACAAAATAATCATTCATAAAAACTAGTTTACTGTGAAGTCTTACCAGCTCAGAAAGCCTACATAGAAAAGGCTATTCATAGGCATCATGATCACGGCTTTTTAGAACGTTGCAATGGGTAAGTTAAATTCAAAAATTTTTTGAGTTCTTATGCTTTCTAGAAGACAGGACAGATCAGAAATATTTCCATATAAATAGCTGCAGACGTTGCTCTGGCCTCAGACTGGGTCACAACAACCTCTAAATGGCCACGAGGAATCATTTTATTGGTAGCTTTGAATCATGCAGTGTGTGGCCTGAAATTAATCTCTCTTCTTACAAAACAGCCAGTTTTATTTTACACTTGCAAAAATTAGGCTAAATGAAATTGCTGTACCAGGCTCAAGAAATTGGTAGCAATTCAGTGTTCACTTTCTGTTTCTCTCTTGAACATTATTTGAGTTATGGAGTAGAGCGAAAAGTTGTCTGTTAACATACCAAGTCAGCTATATCTTCATCCATGCATGTGTTGAAACAGTTTCATTAATACCTAATGGAGTGGGAAAAGTCCATTTCAAAAGAGACAAACAACAAAATGTGTTGAAGGCTCCATACAGGGCATATATTTGAGCTGAAACACAACTTGAAATTACTTAACTGCATTATAGCTGCACGGAGAAATTCAGTCAGGAGTAGTGTGTTTTTACAGTAGCCACTGTACATATATATGTAATCTGTAAATTCCTCAGCCCTGTAGAGTCAGACAAGGAATAATAAAAGGAAATATCCCAGACAAGGAATAAGAAAAGGAAATATTAATCCTACGTTACTTAACCTAATCTTAGGAAAGAGCTGTCTCTTGTATGTTCCAAACCATACTCCTGAGCATCACAGAAGAGCTGTTCTGTTGGGGAGTTGTCACATGTAAGCTGACATCTGGTCCTCACATCCTTCACTGGGACCTTGGCTGGGGTCACCCCAGTAAGATAAGACCTATACTGTATTGAAATGGCTCCTGAACTGTTTATGGACTATTTCCCTCTCATGAGGCACAGATACTATACTGGTTGCTATTATTTTACCTTCCTGATGCTTGAATTTAGTGTCCTCACTGGCTTCATGCTATAATAATTTTGGATGTGTATTTGCATGTCTTGTTTTGCATATTGTATTTGCATTAAGTTGTTTCCATTTAAAACATAGGCACTCATTTCCTACTGTACAGCAATTCTGTTCAAAACTTTACAAGGTAACATATACAAAAAGCCTCATTTCTTCCTCTTTGACAAAAAAAGTCATATCTTCTTCAAGATCATTGGGTAACTTTCAGGTATTCCACACAAAACATAGGAAAAGAAGCAGCATATCTGTACAGAGAAGAATTTGTTGGCAAAGGACTGATTTTCATCAACTTGTGACAATTTCTTTTGACCTCTTCTTTGGGAAGGTTCCATAGATAAATATCTTCTGTTTTAACCACTACCCTTTACACAGTGTACACAGGAGATAATAAAACTCACCTGGGAAAGATTTCTTGTTCCTTTTTGCACAGGCACAAATACATACAGAGGGTTGGAATGGATAACAACCTTTTCTTGTACCATTATCTCACTTCCAAAAGTAAGGTGAATTTGGGCCTAGTAATCTTTCTCTTTTGACATGAAACTGTTGCTGAACAGAGAGCTTTGATGATCTTCAAAAGTTAACAGTTAATGGATTGTAAGAGAGGAGAGAAAAGCAGCTCTTTGCGTATGTTTCACTTAATCTCCAAATAATGCAAAAAAAATGACGGAACAACCACAAAACTGCATTAGGTGAAACCGAGTAAAAAGAAGGGGGGAAAAATGCAAATAAAGGTGATAAAAAGTTGACATAAAATATTCAGAGCAATTAATTTAAAAATATAAAAGCTGAATGAAAAAAAAAGAGTTACAGAAAAAGAAAAGAAATATTTCAAGTGGTGAAACAACATTTCAGATTGTGGACTGTCAGTGTTTGTTTCTGCAAAGCTCAAGCAGTAAGCATGAGCATTGTGCAAAGGATCTGCTTCTATTGGAGCTAAATTATAAAAGTGCATGCTCTGGAATTGGAGTTCAAGCTTTCAGCCTTCCTCTGCAATTCTGGCACTTTCAGTAAAGTTATATAACAGACCTTCCCCAAGTTACAAGCTTGTACATGTCTTTCTTAGCAGGAATTTTTTGTTTGCTAAATGCGAGCACTTTGGAGGAGAAAAGGGTTTTTGCCCACAAACCACTACAGTTCCCAGGGCCCTTGCAAGTTCCTTTGATGGCACTGTTGTAGAAAGCCATCTATTCAGTGCTCTTTTATGGGCCATATTCATTGATGCCCTTAGAACAGTCTCAAATGGAAATATAAAGTATTATTATAATTAAAAGAAATTTTAAAGACTTTATTTTATTTAAAATAAAGTGTTATTTAAACTGGCCCCCTCTCCACAGAGAAATCTTCAATGGATATTGAAGGAGTTTAATGCTTTGTACTGCAGAAAGAAAAATAAAATCCTGGGTACTAAGGTGGAGGTCTGAAGTGATTTCTAACTGAAGAGAGTTATCTGTGAGCAAAATAAATTCCTCTCTTTACCACAGATCTGGGAAGAGCTCATCGAAGCATGACACGACACTGAGGGCTCTCGACATGGAGAGGTGTGTTGCCATTCCCTTCCGCAGGTGCAGTCAGTTGCAGGCAGTCATTCAACACCTATTTGATAGTTGGTAAAATATTTACCAGCTAATTGATAAACCAGGGCTGTTGCCATGGTGTATGTGAAATATGTCAAGTATCTTTTCCCAGTCCATCATTCACTTCTTACAGGGGCGTATATATATATCTCCACTGTAATGTATCCTCCTGTGTTCTGAGAGAAGGTAAAAAAGGTAGCTATACAAATCTCTTATTTTCCACATGCAAGATCTAGTGCTTAAAGACTGTTTTTTTTCAGGCAGCCATTTAGAAGACTGAAACAGATGGGTTTTGTTGCTGGTGAGGTTTTTTTGTGGTGTTGTTGGAGGGTTTTTTTTCCTTTTCTTTTAATAGGTGAGGAGTGGAAAAATCATGGGAGTTTACTAATTGCATGCCTACCTCCTCCAGCCTATCCTTTCTGGAGGATATTGCTCTGACACTTCCAGATATTTGCTGGGAGAAAAAGAAAGCGTTGCAATAGGAAAGGTAAAAGTGCAGCTCATTTTCTATTTTCCACTGTGTAGCTTTGGGGTTAAAAATTCCAGGAATTTAGAACAATAGAGTGGCTTTTTGTTTGTTTGTTTTAATAGTGGTGTTTTACAGAATGCTTTGTGTGAAGAGGGCAAGTCACGAGAATATGGGAATGGTCTCTTAGGTCTGCCCAGTATAGCACTGAACTGCCACTACTCAAAAGAAAAAAAGTTGTTTTCATCTCCTTAAAAAGGTAAAGCACACATCTTATTATTGGCACTGACCACCACCAGCACTTCCTGGAGGGATGCTGTAGTGCTGTCCTCCGCACCGGTGTCAGGGTGGCACCTGCAGGGAGTTCCCCTGCACCATTCAGATCTGCAGAGTCACACAGATCCTGGGGTGAAACTCTGGTCTACCAACACCTGCTAGCAACAGCTTGCTGGGTATTTACTGGGATGCTATGCCCCCCCTTATCTTTTTTTCCTAATACAGTAGTTGCATTACTGAAATAAAAGGTAATACAGTTTCTTATAGTACAGATGGTGAGGGGAGGTCTCCTGTTTTCAGTTCTCTTCCCTGGGGATCTTTCCTTTGCCATTAAAATGAGACCATCTTACTTTGCCTCCATTTGCCCCAAAAGTACCCTCTTAATGTCAGAGAATTAATTCCCCTCTCCAGACAAGGTATTCAGGTTCAAAATCTTTTATGAACTCCACATCGAAGCAGTGAGTAGGCCACAGCAGCCTTAGTGGTTATATGAAACATCATTTCATGTAGGAAAAAAAAAAGGGGACTCCTGAGGTTACATTACAAAAAGATCTCAGTGCAAGAGAGGACTCAGAAGCATTATAATCAACCAGTCCCACTGCAAAGCAATGCCATTTAAAAATGACTACTCATTTGAAAAAAGTTGTCTGCCTCCCAGCACTACTATTCTAAGCAATTTATTGATTCACCATTATCTTCTGAGAAGACTATTAAGTCTTCCTAGTGGGCCTCTTCTCCCCCTCTCAATAAATGACAGATCTTCACTGTGCTGCTTGTTTTTTTTTTTCTCTACGACCTGACTGCAATTGCATGTCACTGTATTTGTACTAAATACTTTCTGCTTTAAATTATTTCATGGGTTATGTCAATCCTACCTAACGTTGTCATGCCTTTGAATGTAAATCTTGTGGAAAATCCTTTCAGGAGGCTTCAGGAAATCTTCCTTCATTTCCATTGCAACATTCCTGGGCAAAAGACTCATCAAGAGACGTTCCTAAAAGAAAACGTAAACAACATCAGTTTTGTGGTATAGTATGTGACCATTATTCAAAAGTTTTAAACTAGCAAACTAGACAATCTTTTCCTAATCTAGTCTGCTTCCTGAGAATTTCTACTGCGTAAATAATATGAATCATTTCTCTCAAACTTCTGCAGCCTGTGTGGGTGTCTGTTTTAAGTCTTCTGCACTAAAAAAAAAAAACAAACCCCAAAAACTATACAGAAAGGGAAGAGCCAGCTTCAAGAGCAGATAATTGTCCATAATTTTCATTAACATCACAATGCTAATAATATCAACTTGCTTTATTGTTAGTAGCATTTATCTGTCTGGGAAAGACTTCCCAGGATCATTTGCTACCCTTTTGTGTGTCCTATCTCTGAATCTAATGAAAGTGTTACATTACAAGGACTATGACAGCTGGTTATTAAGCAGCGAGACTGGATGATTTATCCACAGTCTGAATCAGCAAAACAGTAATAAAGGTACACTTTTAATGGCATCTTATCCAGTGTGGTAATGTCTGTTCCAGCCAGCTCAGTAATGGAATGCATCAGTAAAAACCTCTGGTTAAACACATCTCTTCTCGCTATATCCACAGAGAGATTTTTAGCATGAGTCACTGATCTGCATAAAAACGACCTCTAAAGTTTTGGATCTTGTCAGTATTGACTATAAAGGCCTAGGTAGTTTTTCCACATATTCTGGCCCATTTGCAGGTACTACCTGGAACACTTGCAGCAGTTGTTCTTAGGTGTTGTAAGGTGTCCTTAGATACCTACTTAAGTTTTGTCACACAGAAAACACTTGCCATTTAAAATGCAGTTCCAAGCTTATCCATCAGACCTGCTAGCTTCAGTCATAGCAACAGTCTGAATGAATTCACATAACCACATTTGATCTCATTCAGGAATCCCAGGTTCCAGAGAACACGGGGAAAGGCTGGAGCAAGGAAGATGTACGCTTGGTGGAAGAGGATCAGGTCAGGGAATACTTAAGCAAACTGGACATACATAAGTCCATGGGCCCTGATGGGAATGCACCTGAGGGAGCTGGCAGATGTCATTGCAAGGCCACTCTCGATAATGTTTGACCAAGCATGGTGACTGGGAGAAGTGCCTTAAGACTAGAGGAAAGAAAATGTCACTCCTACCTTCAAGAAGGGCAAGAAGGAGGATCCAGGGAACTACAGGCCAGTCAGTTTCACCTTGAGGCCTAGAAAAGTGATGGAGCAGCTCATCCCGGAAACCAGGGTGGTTGGATCAGATGGCCTCCAGAGTTCCCTTCCTACCTCAACTATTCTGTGATTCTGTTATCTGATGCTTGAGAGCCACCATAATGGCAGCTGCAAGACATCACAGAAATGCAGATCTTGGCAAAACCACATCCTCCTTTTATTTAAATGACATTAAATAAATAAGGAGCAACAGTTAACACTGAGAAGAGGGTATCTGCACAGACAAGTGGTTTGTGTTGCTCACATGCACACATTCACCAGCCAAAACACCAAATAATACTCAAAGGGTTTCTAATTTTACAGTTTCTTCTGGAAGAAGACACATTGAATATTTATGTCACCAAGGAATAAGTTAAACTTTGCAGAACTGCCCTGGTACTTACTTTAGACTAAAGTTCCTTCATATGTTTGTGGCAGTTCATGTGGAATTGAGGCTAAGGATCATTAACTTAGTCTATTTCCTATTGCTCTCATATGTATACTAAGAATATTGTAAAGAATACCATAGAATTAAATTTTTGTTAACAGTTTATGCATGTATCAATTCCAAATTAAGCAAACAGTCTCACATCTTGGTAGAAAATGGTTAGTTACTATAATTTTTATGTTGATTTAATTAAGTATGCTTATATCTCTGCAGCAGAATTATATTTGGGTAATACAAAATTTGGGTTAAAATGCAAAATAAATAGTTTTGTCAACAGTGGATATTATGAAGCTCTGTTGCCCACTACTTGTTCCTTGCAGTTGATTTACTGTTTTAACTGAAATATACTGAGGTTGTAAAATGAGCTGACCACCGATTAGACAATAGAGAATCCACACAAAGGAGAAGTTTGGACTGATGGTTAAATTCTCTGGTGCTTAAGATGGTATAAACTCCAAAGGATGCTGGAATTTCATAAGTATTATCCTGGATGCCAATTTTATGATGTTTGATAAGGACTAAATGTTCACTGCAGCTTCTCTTTAAGCGAGCACATTAAACAAGATCTTTGCCATTTTGTTGAAGTGGATAAGTAAATTCCAAAGCTGTTATGGAGAAAGAGTGGAGTTTCAGCTTCTGTTTCCTAGAAAGTCTGACTAAACCAAACAGACAAACAACCAAACAAAAATTATACTGACAGACTCTTACAAAGATCAATGCTGACTGAATAGTGCTTCTATGACCTGTAAACACAATTATAATACAAGATGTGAATAAAAAACTCACAGATAACTTCTGCAGTGCATGGCAAATAGCACAGAAGCCAGGGAAGTAATAACAATAATTACTGTGAAGGTAGCGTTGGAGAGCTGCGGGATGTAGCATTTGACAGTGTTGAAACCTGCAGATGTCAGATGTATTAAGGGAGGCTACAAAAATGGTGACTCCTATACACATTAGCTTGACTATTACAAGAACTGAAGGGAGCTTATGAAAATCCTATATCAAATTGTGGTGGCTTGCTTTTTTCATTAGAGATGAAAAAAAAAAAAAGAAGGATTACTGAGGAAGAATTGTAGAGTCTTTACAAAGAGGGTTAGCAGCCTCAGACTCACTGAGTGAGGAAAGACTCAATTATGGCTTTCTCAAAGGGCAGCCACTGCTGACCTTTCAGGCCAAGAAAGGAAGCAGCATTATGGCTGTAAAGAATTGTCACTGGAGGAAAGACTGGAAAATGTAAGAAACAAGCCCACAATGGAAAGTATCGAAACACTGAAAATAAATGAAAGACAGCATCTAGCTCTCTAGAAAAAAATATAAGAAAAGTCTCTTTTATTTTGGGCAAAATCTCATCTGTCAAGCAAAGAGGTATTGCCCTTCAGGTCAGCCTAAGGAATGATCAAGGACTCAGAGATTTGGAGCTGCAAGAGTGAATTCACGTACACCAAATACAGCCGTTGGAAGGTTTGGGAAAGGGCTCCGCCTCGATCTCTATTCAGCAAGTCCTACTATCGTTGTCCGATTTTTTTCATTTGTTCCTGTATGGCTGATCTGATTATAAAAATAATCTGAAAACCAGACTAAAAGGAAAACTAGATGTGCACGGCTGCATACTGCATTGAATGGAACAACTGACAGCACTGAAGCAAGGCCGGTCACGTTTGTGGTGACATTCATGCTTGAGTGGCTGTTGCCTCTGACAGGGATGGGTGGTGACAGAAAAAAATTGAAAGAGTGAGACAGGGAGCACTAATCAATTAGCAACAACTTTGACTAGAATAAAACAACACTCATGCTGCAGACCTTCTTATGGGTGACAAATGATGTTGTGTTGAGGTAGCCTCAACATGTGGCATATTCCAAAACACAGGGTCTAGTAGAGAGAAAAATGTTTCCACATTTTCACCTTTCTCACTGATCCACAATGCTGTTTAGGCTTATTACTGCTGGTTTCTACCCAGAAAATTAAATCTTGGCCCTATGACCAAGTTATGCTGTTTTAGGAATTTGTACTCTCTCCTTCTCCTGCTGTAAATCTTCACTCAGCATTAACATGGTCTAAAGTGAAATCACATGCTGAAAAAAAAGATTCTTTTCAGAGATTCTAATTGTCTGTCAATGATTTTGCAGTCCCTGTACAAATCTCACTATTTAAAGAAAATGACAGATGAGGACCTGTATCTCCTTCATTCACGGCATTTTTCATTAAATTTGTATTTTAAATTGTCAGTCGTAGCCTGGGATTTAGAATGCCAAACTGGGCTGCCTCTGCCAACTGTCTTATCCTCATTAATGAGGATTTCTGCACCATCAATGAAGACTTAGTTAATTTTGAAAAGGACACTCGATTTAGAAAAACATCCAGATTTCTTTCTCCCACATCAGTGAAGCATTGCTAGAAATAAGAGAAGGAACAAACATTCATTTGACTCCCAGGCAAGTCAAAATATGCGTACCAAGCCAATTAGGAATTGCTCAGTGTTACCTTGGCACTATTCAACAAGTAGCACCACTATGCACATGACAAAGAAGGAAAATATGCAGAGAAATGAGAAAAAAAAATGTTCCCCATTGTTAATGGCCAAAAAGACCCTATATTACTGCTTGTTGTTTGGATCATTCTCAACCCTGTACTCCTGTACTGAAATTCTCACTCTGGGTTGGACCTGGAGAAAAATTTTAATAGTCTTGCAGTTATTCAAGACTTGGCTAGACAAAGCCACAGCTGACCAGACCTGGTGTTGCTGGCAGCTCTGCTTTGAAGGGGTGGTTGGACTGGATGACCTCCAGAGGTCCCTTCTGACCATTGTATACCAAGGGGGACAACAGCACAAGGATCAGGAGTGGAGGGTGCCTGTGGCTTCCTGACGAGGCCTGAAGCCATTCTGCCACCTTACCACACACAAGTGTGGCTTCTAAAATATCAGGGGAGCTCAAGGCTCAGCACCCTCTAGCAGCAGTGTGATTTCTCTTTCCTGAAAGGGGAAGCAGAAAGAAGCAAGCAGACAACAGAGACTGTTGAAGCAACAGTTTCCATCATCTGCACGCTCTATTCTGCCCCAACGCTCTCTTCAGCTTTCTCCAATTTGGAGGCTTCTCAACACAACTCCCTCTCCCATCCCCATCCCTGGTCTGGACAGCTTCTTCCACCCTTGCCCCAGGTCTGCTTTTATAGGAGTCCCCAGTGCATGTTCCTAATAACATTTCTTGTGCTTGTCTCCAAATGAAGATGCCCTTCCCCTCCCATTTTGAAAATCATTGTCTTTGTTATTTTACTGCTTCTTCCAAACACTTATGACTTTCTGAAAGTCCCTTTGAAATTTTCACCTTGATTTATAATCATTTCATGCAGCTCTCCAAACAATACTACCCAGTCCAATACCACATTCTATTCCTATTGTACAAAATGATTTATTTTGACATCTGTATGGGAAATGACTGTGATGATACATTTTCAAATTCCTTCAGCAAGTTGTAAATCATTTATGAACCCACTCTTCCTTCATCAGAAAAGAAGACTGAAATGCAGAAAAATGTCTTAATGTTCCCACCCAGCATCCTCTCCTTTCTTTCCCATTGCCTGCTGTGCAGTTGGATGACACCTCACAACTTTCTACCCATAAACTGGATGCACTTGCTGTGCTTCTCCATGCTAAATTGTATTCCTGTAGATTATCATATGAGGTAAACAGAAAACAAAATGAAAATCTTATTTATAGTAAGTGCAGACTATTTTATCAAAGGAAACAGTTGTCATTTTCTCTGAGATACAGAAGAGAAACAATCAGAGGAGCTGTAGTATTGCCTCAAAGCTGTGGGCTTTCACGTTTCTCTGGTTCTTTGAATCTCATTGCTCCTTGCCCTCTCATGCTACCGTATATGCACATCTAGTGGAATACATTTTGAGAATGAAGTTACAGTCTGGACCTGCTGAAAGGCCATGCAGAAAAATTTACTGCTTTGCATGTCTCTCAATCCCATGAGAACAGGACTGTAATGGATGCAACTCAGTCTCTTTTAGTCAGCTTTGTTGGGTTCCTCCTGAACTGCTGCTGACAGCCAGCCTGCTGGCATTGCTGCCCTCACCCACCAGGGAGCCTGGGCCCTACGCCTGGCTTGGCAGAGAGCTCTGTCTCATGGAGCTTGCTCAAAATGGGACTCAGAGGTTCCCAAGCTCATGCTGGGGAGAGCAGTAACTCTGGATGGCACTCCAGATCCTGGTCCTTTCTCACACTCCCTGGCACTGAACCACATTCTTCAGGATAGACTGCATGCCCATGGTCCACTGCTTTTTGCATTTTCATAGGGACTTTAAAATGAAAGAAAGAAAAAAGAAGCACATAATAAAACCAGGTTTGGCACCTTTGTTTTCTGGCTGATAAAATAAGAATATTTTTGTTTGTTATAGTAACACTCCAACAATGACAACACATAGGAAAAGGAGCTCATAAATAAAGGAGTATTTTGATCATCTAGTATACAAGGGTTTTTACAATACAAAACATGAAATCTAACCCATCAATTTTTGCAGTCTACCACAGATCTTCTTTTGTTATTGCTATACTTAAATGGAAAGTGCCACCATATTTAAAAAGCATTTTTTTCCTGGAGAAGACAAGCATCAGACATGCTTATAAAATATTAATAAGACTGTTTCAAAATCAACTCATCTATATAATTTTGAGATTCAGCTTCTACTTAGTCAGCTGGGACTCCAAAGTACATCCTAAATATTACCACCTGCTACCCAATTATACCTTGATAAGTTCACTCTTGCATAATTTTAAAAGCTACTGCTTAGTGGGTTTATGGTCTCTGTCATTCCTATATTACACTGCACAGCCATTTTAATTCCCTGTAAGGAAAACAAAAAAATGAGAGAGAAAAGAAGCCTAGTGCAATGCATGGGAGAACATCTTTGTGTAAAACCACTAGGATTCATTTATACTTACAGGATGTAAGCTGGAAAACGAAGACAGCAGGTTTCATTAGGGAATTATGTTAGATTAAACTATGCCATGCCCTTTCTTCCAACTAAGTACAAGAAAAAGCACTGTTAAAGATGGTGATTTTTTAAAAGCCACAAGGTGGCAATGTTTCAGAATGTTCCTGAGATTTCTTGAAAAATTATGAGTAAGTCATTATTACAATCATAATCATGAAAGACCATCCATAAAGCTGCCATCTAATGCACAGATTTTAAGTAGTAAGAGGATGGCTAACAACATACAGTTATGGTAGATGATCAATATACTATGTATGAACTGCAAGATGGATTCAGGACGAGTAGACCTGTACCAGACCAATTTGACATCTTTCTATGGTTAACTTAATATTTTTGTTTAAATAAAGGAAAGGCAGGATAAACCATCAGCATAGTGTTTAATAAGGCATTGATAGGTTCCACATGGAAGATTACTAGTTACAATGGAGAAGGTAGAACTTCATGAAAGAATTAGGAGAGGGTGAAATCTTGGCTAAAACAGAGACAGCAATGGGCAGCATGGAGTGCAGAAGCACCGGGCTGGAGAGTGGCCACAAAGAGACGATAAAACTGCTCGAAGGTGCGAAGTTCACAGGACAGCATACAAGAAGTGGAATGATAATGAGAAAAACTCAGCAGTACATTGTGCCTTTTAGGTACCATCCACAAAACTGCATGAGAGAAAACGAGTTAGAAACGTCTGCATGTAAAAAAGTCCCAGATGACAACTGAATGGCTGTGAAGTATTTATGTGATGCTACCCTAAAAAGGCAAGTGTGATTCCAGAATGGACTAGAAGAATGCTGGTAGGATAACTTGAGATCAGCTCCACAAATCTTGTTCAAACAGGAACAAGAGCAGAGAAATGCTACAAGGATAAACAGGGAAACTAGAAGTATAAAAAGCATAGCTTGTTTTCCTGGTTGCCCTCATATCTATTCAATCAGAATTCTGTAGAAATATACTGGTAAGGCTCTATCTTCAGAAAGGCAAGCTAACATTTTTGACACCAGATATAAACTGGCAATGAATAAATGCCTGCAGCATCAGCCTACCATTCATCTTTTTACTTTCACCCCGTATCTGTAGTATTCACTCTCTCTGAAACTTAACTGGTAAAATTCAATGTATCCACAAAACCATCACAGAAAACTTGAGAGGAAAAGGATGATACTCATTTCAGTTAATGGAAATCTTCCTACTGGAAACGAACTTGAGCGAGAAGAAGCTAAATTCACACAACCAAACAGTGCCTTTATACTTAAGGCATCTTTATTTGCCTCACTATAGTGCAGGCAAGTAGCCATACTGATGGCTGATTATATTCAGACCATTCTCTAGAGCAGATAACTTGAAAACCTTCTTATGCTTGGCTGGGAAGAAGGAATAGCATTTCTGCAGTACATTGCTAGGGGACAGGTACTTCTTGACTCCAGCAGTGATTATCTCTTCAAAGTGACCCCTTCAAACTAGGTGTGGAACACTGCATTTTTTGTCTGTTCTGCTCGGTGAAGGCAGAAACAGATGGAGGAAAACAAGACAAGGCAGGGGAAAAAAACAATGCAGTGGCAAAACTCTTTGCCTTTCTTGGAGTGAAGGAAAAGAGAGGTCTGAAAACTTCCCTGAGTGCAACCACCAGTAACAGAATGATCAGCAATTATGGAATCATATCCTTAAAACACACATTTCAAATATACTCCAATGCTCTTCTTTTGAGGAACTGGAGTTAGGAGGTAAAGCATATAGACTCAACACAAATTGCTTATTTTAGTCTTGGTCACTGTTCTCTTCAAAAGATACATGGGTCAGCAAAGACATGCTACCACCGTGGAAACATTTAGAGCAGGTTAGTGGGTATGAGAAAATAGTAATATGGTATACCTGAAAATATCTACTAGGAAAACAAAAAAAAAAGTCAAATGGGAGTTTTCAAAGTTTTTCTTATTTATTAAATGTTAGTTTAATAAATGTCCTTGTTTCTATCTATCAAGCTCCAGTAGGATTTTAATAAGTGGGTTCTTGAGGGTATATCAATGAAGATGAAACTTTTTTTGGCACAGAACAGTCACTGAACATACCGTTCTAAATTTTCCTATGTGGAAAGAAAACATTTTGCCCATTCTCTTGCAGAGTCAGGAAGGCCAGGTTTCATCTTTCAGTGAAATGATCCCCTCATAGTAGCACTGACAGCATGCATATGTGTTGAGTATATATATTAAAATCAAAAAGACACACTTAAAGCACAAGTTCCAAAAATTTAATTTCTTTATAAAAATGCTTTTCTGATTCAAATAAACAGGGGCCTTAAAAATGATCAGAAAGAGTACCAATTATCTGCCAATGTCATGATCAGAGGGAACACAGAAATGCTAATGCAATTCCTAAGCAGGCCTGAAGCTGAGACACATGTGAGCTCAGGTTTGCTAGAGGCTGAAGCGCTGCACAGAGCAATGTGTTCCACTGTGAAGAGGACTGGGACAACAATCCTGTCATTGTATATCTCTCTCTTCTTTTTCTTCTGAAGATGCTAGGAAGATCGCATCACAAGCAGCATCAGTTTCACTGACGCTACCCGCTTCCAGGGTAAATGGAAGAGCAGACAAAGCTTCACTGGCTTACCCCTGCTGTACTAAGTTTCCTCTACAGTTACGGGTTCACCTTTTCCAGCCCACAGCCATGTCTGGTTTGTTCCACCAATGTAACACTGAATACTTGGGCTAGGCACGTATGTATTCCTCAGGAAGTGAAAGTCACAGAGCTCAACCTTCAGCAAAGTAGATGCATCCCCCACTTCTCCCTTCACTAACTCTCCAGTCCCCAGCTAGTGGGATTTTTCCCGAAGAGCATGCTACATGTTACAGCTCGAGGTACTGGGACTGTGGCACTCTCTGCTTTTCCTCTGCCCCATCAGATATGACATCCTCCCTCACCACACTCCTCCTCCAAAATCCAGACATCTCCACCAGCTCCACATTGGTATGCGGCAAACCTGCTGTGGTCTGCTCTGGCACCTTGCTGAGAAATGGGGCCAGCATAGGGGAGTGGGGGAACAAAGGCTGCAGACACCTCCAGGTGTCTTTCCTCGCTGCTGGAGCAGACACACTCTGCAGCTGAGGGTCCAGAATGGGGGAAGAATCAGAAGAACATTAAGGACACACTGCTGCACCAGTACCAGTGCTTCACAACATTGCTGTTGTCTGATACTGCATACATTTGGAGCTGCAGTAGCCACTCAATATCAGTACATGCCCTTTCTTATTACAGATTTTTGCTGGTGGTGGAACAAGCAAGAACTCTTCAGTAAAGGTAAACTTTTTGATTGCTAGTGATAGAAACTGAGCTCAGCAGTGGGTGTAAGCAGACTAAGGATTTTTAAAAAAAAAACAGGAACCTCGAGTCAGAAGAAATAATTTTAGACCCTAAGTAAGACATATTAAGTGGTAAGCAGTTAGCATTTCCTTTTTCAAAAACCACAGATGCCTTTAGTATAGCAATATGAAAGCAAATCACAGTGCGAAACAGTAAAATGGAATAGATGCCAAAATCTCTGGCAACTATGATATAACACTTTGCTTTGAAAAATCTGTAATTTTTCTAATCTAGATTAGAAAATCTAAAAGCCTTTGTTCTTTGCTACTTGTCCTCATTTTGTCTTCACAGAGCAGGGAAGCAAGCCTAACCCATCAGCAGAAAATCTCATTGCCTTCCAAAGAGGAAAAACAAGGACCAACCACAAACACACTAAGGAAGCAGTGAGTGTATTCACTCACTTAAAATAACAAGTGTGACTCAGATTCAGTTCATTATTACCTTGTCAAACTGGGAAATTCTTAATCAAATGTGCCTGAAGGGAAGCTAAACTCCAAATGAAATCAGTTTATACTGAAGACGTAACGGGGAACAGAAACCTTGGAAAGAATTTAAATTACGTGACAGATGGAAGTTCACTCTAGAATGGCAAACCTGACCAAAAAATTACCTTAGAATGTATTTTTTTTGCCAGTTAATGGGATGTGGTCTAGCTCTTTTCCTTCACAGAAGGTTGACCAAAAAGAATAGGCAAAACGTCTATGACAGTACATATGTGCTAACAGCATATACTGTTGCACACTGAAATGAAAGCAAAGTGCCCAGCTCAGTATCCTGTTCATGGGGATAATCTATGCTTAAGCAGTAACATAGCAACATGGGAACCATTTGGCAAACTGCACATGTGGCTAGGCCAGCTGCTGTAATGTGAAGCACCTATGTGGCAGAGCTGCTGGTCTACGGTGGAACCACCTTGTGTTTGAAGAGTGGCACAGGAAAAGTTGTGTCAAGCTTGTGTTAAAGCATTAGCTAGTTTTTTGTTACAATTAAGACTTCTTCACTTCTACAAGTGAAAACAATTCTGTGGACAACAATAAAAATACACGTATGAGAACTTTCCTAATGACATTTTAAAGCTTCCTATGAATTCCTACTGCTGAGGCAAGAACATCAGGAATCACTCCCAAGGTTGCATTACTTTATACTGTGGCATCCTACTAAAATACTTAAGAACACTGCATCAGTGTCCACACAGCACTGCTGTCATGGATATTGCTTTAAATTTAGAAATCAGCCATAAGAAAGTACTTTTGAAGTATTTGTCTTGCTATTTAACTTAAGGATCTGATGTACTATAGCCAGTGTTCTGACCTATGATAATTTGCCTTAGGAACTGTTATCACAATGTTATCTGTTGAAAACTGTATGGTAGTGTATTTTTAATCATCTAATGACAGGTTTGTCCCTCATCCTCCATTCTTTCTACAATGGAAAATACATGGAGCAAGTAGGATAACTAAACTAAACTTCACAGAGTCAAACAAGGCCAGCATATTTAATTGACAGTTGTTTGAAGCAGAACATATTCAAAATTTCCCAATGTTTATTTCAAAACTCCTAACAACCAAAGTATCAACAGGTTTTAGAATTATACAACTACTATTTTTTAACTTATCTATTTATGTTTGCTTAGTCTACTCAATGTAAGCCAGCATCCATTACAACATATAAGAGCTTAATGTAGGTGGCATGACTATATGTCATACATACATCTGTGAGAAAAAACAAACTGCAACAGCAGTCCAAGACATCCCCCTGTTAGATTATGAGTGTCTACATAGACTTATACTACAAAGCAAAGTTCATATGCCCTATTTTCTTCTCTAGAAATCTGTTCAGTTGCAATAGTTCATACCTTGTGTCAAAAAATGAAATGACTGATAACCGATTTAATTGACATACTTACTAACATCAGGAAGCTTTCAAGGGGTGGAAAAAAGTTAAACCCAGTTGTTATGGTACTAATCTGGCCTGCTGTGGTAAGTGTGGCTTTTTAAAGGCTTTTTCAATATTTCTTTTTTTCTGTATTTTCTATATTATTGTATTATTTTTCTATAATACCATATGTTACATTTTGCAAATTAAAGGCATATGGGTAGAGTAATACAATTACAACACAATTATACTGATACCTGAGAATGTGGATTGAGGCTCCTGGGTGTTCCCCTTTTCTGTTACAAAGCTCTTGAATGCTCCCATTACATAACAAGGGAGAGTCCTTGTGGATAATTAAGTTTTGGGCCCCTGAGCACTCCTGTCTAGACAGCTAGGCGACACAAGAACTGAGTCTGCGCAGAAGCAAAGGTCAGTCAGCGAACACGGTGAGGAAGACTATGAGCCTTCGTCTGAAGACCCCCAAAGACCACCTGAGGACCACCACAGAGGATGACTGCGCATGCGGATCGGACATTTACATATGTTAATAAGTTCCAGGAAATCGCATGTTTATGTAGATGAATTCCCGAAAATCTTATGAATATGTATGTTTTCAGGGTATATAGTTGCTGAAAGTCCGTCAAGCCTTTGGAGCACTTCTGGTGCAATTATCCCCAGTGCTGCCCGGCGCCGCAATAAAGAATGCCTGCTTTCTAAAACTCCAAAATAAGTTTTAGGGAGTGAATTATTTTGCCGCTTTCTGGTAACAGATTTTGGCGACCCAGATGGGACACTGCTTTTGAACATCGACGGATCCGAGGGATCGAAGGACCTCCAGCCGGCACCGAGGGATTCTCGGGGAGACCCTCCGATCCCCGAAGAGTTCTGAGTAAGAACCATTAATTAAGGTAAAGGCATTCTTTCAGTATTTGTTTTTTCCTTTTTTTCTGTCGCCTGCCCGTCAGTCGTGGCGAAAGCTGCGCGGGGTTGGGCTGGATCCCTGGGGCAAAGGGAAAGGACCCTTTGAGCAAAACTGAAGGATAGGTCTCCTTCCTGAAACCGAGGCTCGGGAGTTTGATCTGAATACCGTCGCGACTGTAATTAGGTGTCTTTGTGTGTTTGTTCCCCTAAGTCTTTGTAATGCTTTTGTATGTTTGTTGCGTAATTGTGTGTGGTGTTGTTGTTGTAGAAGCTTGGTTAAATGGTTTTGTGCCTTATTTTAGAATGAGAACTGGAACTTCTAAAGGGGAGACAATCTTGGGGAAATCTCCTCTCGGGTGCATTTTATACAATTGGAAGCAAATAGCGGGACCCCCGGGAGGAGTCGCAAAGAAAGCTGATCTAATCAAATATTGTAATCAGTGGTGGCCATTGTATCAGCTGGAGGATGGAGAAAAGTGGCCAGTTAGTGGAACATTGAATTATGATACTTTGCTGCAATTGATGCTATTTTTAAGACGGGAAGGAAAATGGGATGAAGTATTGTATGCGGATATGTTTTTCACTTTATGCTTGCACCCTGAATGGCAAAAGGAGTGCGGGATAAATTTGGCTCCCTCAGATCCTTTGGTGCTGGCATTGGAAAAAGATAGTAAGACCAATGGAAAAGGGAAAAGTTTGAAAAGATGTTGTTCTGCTTGTAGTATTGGACAGAGGTGTTTAAAATTAGTTCAGGATGAGCCAGAGGATGACTCAGAAATGTTGGTTGCTCCCGGTTTGAGGCAGAGATTGCAGAATGATAAACCTGAGCCCCTTGGAGCAGGCGACTCTGAGAACAGAAAGCCAGAAGTGGCTCCGGTATCTGGGAGAACTCGCAGTCGGCAGGGAGCAGTGTTGCAAGCTCCATTGAGACAGGCTGTTGGAAATGAAGGACCGGTGATTGTGAGGGTGCCGTTTTCAATTGCTGATTTAAATAATTGGAAGCAGGCGGCGGGCAATTATAGAGATAATCCCGATAAGGTGGCTAAAGCCTTTGATACAATGATCAGGACTACAGACCCTGATTGGAAGGATATTGATGCTATTATGTCGGTATTGTTTGACAGCACAGAAAGAGAAATGATCTTTAGAACGGCAAGAACTCAAATAGAGGGACAAATTGCTACAGGACAATTGCAGGGTCGGTGGGAGCAACATTTACCTCCTACCGATCCGGACTGGGATCCTAATGACAGAACGGAAAGGGAATTAATAAAACGATACCAGAAACTGATTTTGTTTGGAGTTAAGAACGCTATTCCCAAAGCGGTAAACTGGTCAAAGTTTTATCAGATTAAGCAGAATAAGGGGGAGTCGCCGACTGAATTTTTAGATAGACTAAAAGAAACTGCACAAAAATATACTACTATGGACCTGGAATCGGAAGAAGGGAAAAATCAGTTAGTGTCCTTCTTTATAAGGCAGTCAATAGACTATATTCGGAGGAAATTGCAGAAGTTGCCGGGCACAGATGCCAGAGACTTAGGGAAATTGTTGGAAGTTGCATGGATCGCTTTCAGAAACAGGGAACAGGTGAAAGAAAAATATGATGCTCGGTTGATAGCGGCTTTAGAAGGATTGCAAGTAAGTAGAGGAGGAGGATTTCGAGGGGGTAGAAATGGAGTCCGAGGAAGAGGACGAGTTAGTGGACCTCCTAATCCTACAGTGGGGAGAAATCGATGTGCTTATTGTAGACAGGAGGGACACTGGAAACGAAACTGCCCTTCCCGACAGGGAAGGGAAGGAACAGGTTCTGTTCTGAGAACAATAAATGCAGTTAATGATGAGGAATGAAGGGGACCAGAGGTATCCTCCCCAGCAGAACCTCTGGTTAAAATACAGCTGGGGGAAGATCAAACTGAAATAGAATTCCTGGTAGATACTGGAGCAGCTTATTCGGTTTTGAATGAAAAAGGTTTTGAATTTAGTAATAAGAGAATCAAAGTTGTTGGTGCGACTGGTAATGCTGAAATTAGGCCATTCTTCAAGCCTTTAACATTTAAAATTGGAAAACAATGGGTGACACATCAATTCCTGTATTTACCGGGGTCTCCGAAACCTTTACTAGGGCGAGATTTGTTAGAAAAATTGGAAGCAGAAATACGATTTAAAGATGGGGAAGTCGATGTGTTAATTCCTGAATCTAAACTTGCACAAGCGACTGTGTTCCTATTGCAGGAAGATAAAATTTTAGGAACCGGCATCCCAGCAGAAGTGGAAAATGCAGTGATATCCCTCGTATGGGCCGGAGAAGTCCCTGGTAAAGCTAAGAATGCTGAACCGGTAAAAATTGAACTCAAAGCAGGAGCAAAGCCGGTAAGGCAAAAACAATACCCTTTGAAACTAGAAGTTAGAATCGGGTTAAAGCCCATTATTGAGAAATTTATAAAATATGGTTTGCTGAGGGAATGTGAATCAGAATACAACACCCCCATCTTGCCAGTAAAAAAGGCAGATGGGAAAAGTTATCGATTGGTCCAAGATCTAAGAGCTATTAACCAAATCACTCAGGATATTCATCCAGTAGTTGCAAACCCATACACTTTACTGACAGCGATAAATGAAAACCAAGAATGGTTCACAGTTATAGATTTGAAAGATGCCTTTTTCTGCATACCTCTCGAGCGAAAAAGTCAAAATATATTTGCCTTTGAGTGGGAAAATCCGGAAACTGGTCGAAAATCACAGTACACTTGGACAGTGTTGCCACAGGGATTCAAAAATAGTCCTACAATATTTGGAAATCAATTAGCCAAAGAATTGGAAACCTGGAAAAGAGGATGCAAGACAGGGACTGTGTTGCAGTATGTTGATGATATTCTAATTGCAGCTGTAACCCGAGAAGAATGTTTACAATTAACGATAGATCTTTTGAATTTTCTGGGAATGAATGGTTACCGAGTTGCAAAAGAAAAGGCTCAAGTCGTTCAAGAATCTGTCAAGTATCTGGGATTTGAACTTTTGAAAGGACAAAGAAGACTGAGCACAGAAAGGAAGGAAGCTATCTGTCAACTTCCCGAACCCCAGAATGCACATGAGCTGCGGACCTTCCTGGGAATGGTGGGGTGGTGCAGGCTGTGGATTGCAGACTATGGACTTACTGTGAAACCTTTATATGAGCTACTGAAAACTTCACCACCTGGACGTTTGGAATGGGACAACAGCACCAGAAATGCTTTCAAACAAATAAAAACGACTTTGATGAAAGCACCAGCTTTAGGACTTCCTGATCCAACTAAAACTTTTGAATTATTCATTCACGAGCGACAAGCTATAGCTCTGGGAGTGCTCTCTCAGATGCTAGGAGGCAACAGACGCGCTGTGGCCTATTTCTCCAAGCAATTGGACCATACCAGCAAAGGATGGCCAGGTTGTCTGAGAGCTGTAGCTGCTATGGTGCTGTTAATTCAAGAAGCCTGGAAATTGACACTGGGACAGAAAATGACTGGTTTTGTACCACACATGGTACTCACTGTCCTGGACCAAAAAGGTGGGCACTGGTTGTCTCCGAGCCGGATGTTGAAGTACCAGGTAGCACTTCTTGAACAAGATGATACTGTTTTAAAATCAACTGCCATAGTAAACCCAGCAGTTTTCCTGTCATCTCGACAACTGGAAGAAGAACCCACACATGACTGTTTACAGACCATCGAGGAAGTGTATTCCAGCCGACCTGACCTGAAAGACACCCCTCTGGAAAACCCGGACTGGGAGCTATATTCAGACGGGAGCAGCTTTGTGAAAGAAGGGATCCGCATGTCGGGATATGCAGTGACCACAGTGGATACTGTTGTAGAAGCAGAAGCTCTCCAATCAAAAACATCAGCCCAGAAAGCGGAACTGATTGCACTAAGCAGAGCTTTAGAATTAAGTGAAGGAAAGCGAGTGAATGTATGGACCGATTCCCAATATGCATTTGGAGTATTACACGCACATGGAGCGATTTGGAAAGAAAGGGGACTATTGTCATCTCAAGGGACCGGAATTAAACATGCGGAGCAGATTCTCAAGTTACTCGAAAGTGTACAGAAACCAAAAGAAGTGGCTGTTATGCACTGCAAAGCTCACCGAACCGGCTGCACCCCACAGGAAAGAGGCAATCGATTGGCTGATTTGACCGCTCGTAAGGCTGCAGAAAAGGGTAAAGGAATATTGGCAATAATACCTGAAAAGAAAATAGAATTAGGAGAATCTCCTAACTATGACAGTCAAGACAGAAACTTAATTGAAACATTAGGAGCTGAGATACAGGAAAATGGATGGGCTGTTACTCCTGTGGGGCAGGTAATTCTAACCCCAATTTTGATGCATGAAATAGTAAAGAAAGAACATAATAGTGTGCATTGGGGAACCGAGAATTTACTGAGACATCTACAAAAGTCAGTGGTGAGTCGTAATATGGTAGAAATTATAAAGTCCGTAGTTAAAAGGTGTGAAACATGTCTTAGAAATAATCCAAAGACACAGAATAGAATTCAATTTGGATCCACAAAAACAGGAAATACTCCAGGAGAGCACTGGCAGATAGATTTCACTGAACTGCCAAGAAAAGGAGGGTTCAAATACCTGTTAGTATTAGTAGATACCTTTACAGGATGGCCTGAAGCCTTCCCATGTCGTACCAACAAGGCCAGGGAAGTTGTCAAAATCTTACTTAAAGAAATAATACCACGATTTGGTGTTCCTTTAGGGATTTCCTCTGATAGGGGGCCACATTTTGTTGCAGACATTGTTCAACAAGTAAGTAGAGTATTACAAATAACATGGGAGCTGCATGCCCCTTATCGCCCACAATCTAGTGGACGGGTAGAGCGCATGAATCAGACCTTAAAACTGCAATTGAGTAAAATTTGCCAAGAAAACTTCAATGGTTTGGATACAAGCACTTCCACTTGCTCTGTTGAGAATTAGAGTTCCGCCTAAGGGAAAACATTGGTTAAGCCCTTATGAGCTGATGTATGGGAGACCGTACCAAATTCCTAAATTACCAGAGGAATTAAACGTCAGAGGTGAAACAGATTTACGGAAGTATCTAATATCCCTAGGGACAGTGATACAAGAAATGAAAAAGAATGTGATTGTAAACAAATCTCTGAATCTTGATTCCCCAGTACACCCATTCCAGCCCGGAGATTGGGTATTCCTGAAGTCGTGGAATGGAGAACCCCTGCAAGAAAAGTGGAAAGGACCATTTCAGGTTTTACTGACAACATACACAGCCGTAAAACTAGATAAGAAAGGGCCCTGGATTCATTACTCAAGAATCAAAAAGGCTCCTAAACCATGGACTTCCGAGGAGACAGCTCCTCTCAAGCTCGTTTTCAAACGACAACTTTAGTTTCTGTATTATTAATAAGTTCAGAAGTGTTTGGGCAGAAACTAGGAAGTCCATGGCACGAGAATGTTCATGTACAATTAGTAGTGGAAGTAGCTTTGGCTATTAATGCAAGCAAATGTTGGATTTGTGCTAAATTCCCGAAGCATAGCATTCAGTCCGATGTAACACAAATTGGCCTACCAATTCCTTTGAGTACCACTTGGAATAAACTTTGGGACAGGTTCTTGTATGGTAGGGGTAGTATCCCCAGTTGGAAAAAGAAAGCGCAATGGATAATCTATTGATTACTCGGTCTATTGATTACTCGGTCTACTACCTTTCACTCATTTGTGAGATGATTACAATACCTCTTTTGGGTTTGAAGATATTTGGAATACTTTCACTTCTTGGTTACCTGATTGGTTATGGTTGAAGAGACTATTTTTTTTAATGATTTTTTTTATTAATGTAGTTTGTATTCTTGCTTGCATAATGATACAGTGTTGTAACTGCTGTACAAGATATAATAAGTTTGTATAGTGAGGACTGTAGCATATAAGCTACAAGCCCTCAAAAGAAAAGGAGGGATTGATACCCGAGAATGTGGATTGAGGCTCCTGGGTGTTCCCCTTTTCTGTTACAAAGCTCTTGAATGCTCCCATTACATAACAAGGGAGAGTCCTTGTGGATAATTAAGTTTTGGGCCCCTGAGCACTCCTGTCTAGACAGCTAGGCGACACAAGAACTGAGTCTGCGCAGAAGCAAAGGTCAGTCAGCGAACACGGTGAGGAAGACTATGAGCCTTCGTCTGAAGACCCCCAAAGACCACCTGAGGACCACCACAGAGGATGACTGCGCATGCGGATCGGACATTTACATATGTTAATAAGTTCCAGGAAATCGCATGTTTATGTAGATGAATTCCCGAAAATCTTATGAATATGTATGTTTTCATGGTATATAGTTGCTGAAAGTCCGTCAAGCCTTCGGAGCACTTATGGTGGAACTATCCCCGGTGCTGCCCGGCGCCGCAATAAAGAATGCCTGCTTTCTAAAACTCCAAAATAAGTTTTAGGGAGTGAATTATTTTGCCGCTTTCCGGTAACAATACTATATATACTTTGCGTGATTGACAACTGTATGTTTTTCCCTGTGTGTTACTGAGTTTCTACACTTTGACATTTCAAGTCCAGTTGCAAGGCACCTCTCTCTCTTTTACCACACAGCTGTGTAGTCCTATGCTTAGGTGTCCCCCTGTAACCACTCCCAGGGAAAAACCTCATCTCATCTTCAGCAAGGTGTTCAGAATAGAAGGGATGAACTACCCTTGCATGTGTCTATTACTGCTAAGGATTACTGCCTATAGGTTAAAAGGTTAGATTACAAGCCCCACTTTTACTTGCCCAAAGTTAGGTAAGAAAAATCCCAATGGTATGCCAAACAACGCAGCTTCTGGCACTAACTGCATTCAGATGAGATGTTTATTCTGCATAAAAAGAGGTGCAATAAAGCTGTAAAATTAGAACCAATTTATTTGTTTCCTATACCCTGCCTTGCAAGGGGTAACAAACAGTTCCTAATGGCTTCAGGTTGAAGCTGCAGCCTTCCACCTGAAGGTTTGCATTTAACCAGAGTAACCCTCAGATTTACTACTTGCTGTATTAAGGATAGACACATGCATGACTATTGCAGGACTGGGTACTAACAGATGCTAGTCTGTGGAAAGCTTCTGGGCAGTTACTGCTGTGTGGGAGAGAAATGTGCCTCTTCACCACTCCTTTTACCTGAGAGAGGTGGAAGACAGACCAGGGGTGCCACATAGCAGGATAAAGGTAGCCAACAGTTTTATCTCAGCTCTGTGTAAGGATCTAAGCAGCCAAAGGTGGCAAATGAAGCAGAGAGCAGGACAAGTTCCCATCTCTGCTGCTGTTGCTGTTTGGCTAAGAGGCATTGCTGGCCACCTTGCACAAGTGGGCGTGAAGCCCAGCAGTTCAAACTGAGAGCCTGAAATTGTAACACTCCATCTTCTGTTTTCCCTGATTCTAGAAAAGAACAAATAGATTTTTGAAGGTGGACTTTCCTGTGTAAGGTTGTGGTTTGATGACACAATAAATTCAATTTTAAGCCTCCTTGTAACATAGAACACAGTGCTAATGTGGTACAGGCTCACTGTGTCAGCTAAAATTCGTTAGTCCACCTACGTTTTTCAAAGATTGCACTGGCTAGCTTTTGCAGAGGATCAGGTATCATCTCTCACCCTGCAGTTTGTATAAAATCATGATCACCTCCCTGTTGCACACTAGATAATTTGACAAGAACATGTTTTTGTGCCCACACATGATCCAGATGAAATTTTTGCTGCAGGGTGATTTGCTGATGCACGGAGCTGGTATGAATGATAATGGAAACAGGGCCTGTGTTTTAATGATAAATTTCATATTTTCTTCTGCACCGCAATGAAAAAAGATGCAAGATTCTGAGAATAAAAAGCATGGGAAACATGAGGAGAACCTGATTATGCATTGATAAGCATGCTATCAGGCACCCTAGAAATTACTTCTGCCTGAGGCTGTGCAAATAACTAATTCTTCAGTTTCGTTGCTGAATCGGAAGAAAAGAAACCCAGCAACCTGTTACCCATTACCAAAATGGAAGTCCAACATGGTTTGCTTTATTCAAACATAATGTTGTATTTTTTATTCCTTTTTTCATAAATGTTTGAAATTAAACATAATGGGCAAAACCACTGGAGGGTTGACACAGGTGTCATCCTTTTACCCAAAGGTACAGGAGGTAGTACACATACCCAAAATGTATAATACCTAGATTAAATTGTTTTGAAGGGGGATCTGAACCTAGCAGGGAGTTTGAACCCAAAATGCCCTAAGTAGCAGTTCAAAGTATTCTGCACTGAGACTTGTGGTATCTTTTGCTGACACTGTTTCATTTTCCATGAATAGTTATTAATCAAATCTCTGACTCAGTAATGTCCCAGTTACTATATGCAATGTTAAAGATACTGCCCTAAAATGCAGCAGACACTTGGAATGCATACACATATACATGCAGACATTGGTATGCACAATTCAGCATTGCATAAAGAGAATTTAGCTAGCTTCAAATGATCTGGTGAACATGTATGGAAGCACTGCAGAGCAACACTGAGGTGCTAGTCTGTCTCCCAAAACCAGCATTACCGCAGTTGCACGGTGTTGTACTAGCAAAGGGAACAACCCTGCCTCTCAGCAAAACTAATTAGACAGGCTGGAGCGCCATGCTTCTGGCCCTGAAGCTAGCCACAGAGCCGGCTGTCTCAGCCCAGCGCTTCCTAACTCCCTGTAGTTTTTAGTGCTTCCTTCACCTTCTTACGTTAAAGCCTGTAATAAACTTAAATTTCATGCACTGTAGTAGAGTACACAACTATTTCATGAAAGATGGATGCCACCACTAAATACATTTCTCCGGTCCCAATGGTTTGACAGACTAAATGTGAATTCACGAATAGTTTTTAAGATAGCCAATCCCCCATTCTGAAGACATAGCTATTCTCCAGTTGTTTTCCTACCACCATGTTCAAATTCTGGGCAAGCACCGAAGTAACATTTAGGAGGGAAGGAAAGATCTAAACAAGTTGCTTGAAAGACGGTTTTTATTTTGCAAACATATTTGCATGTACTTATGCAATTAAAAATCAGTGAAGGCATCTAAGCTGGTTTTGTGGGCTTTGGAGGTTTGCATGAAGTCAAACATTTTTCCAGCCTTCCTCACGTGAAAACAATAGGCACTTTGCACATCAGCCTGGGCTGCAGCAAGTGCATTTCACTGACGGAAATTATATGCTTTATCTCCAAATCCAATGCATGAATATGCATAAAAATATTCTTATTGTTGGGGGCAGGGGAGGAGGAACATGAGTAAGATTTGTTACAAAGTTGGCAAGACTGGGGTAGGAAATGGCTTCCACACATCAGGAGACTAAACAGGCTGCAATTCTTCAGCTTGGAAAGAGATGAGCAGGGCTATGGGAGAAGTCTACAGTGTTGTGAGTAGCATGGAAAAGGTTACTGTAGAATGATTACTCATAATTTATCACAAAACAAGAGCTACAGAGCACACAATCAAGTCATCAGACAACAAGTCTATGACAAATAAAAGGAAGTTCTGCTTCACAGAGTGCATAGTTAGACTGAAATTCACCATCACAAAACTGCAAGGATGACAAAACTATACACACACTGAAAGAGAAACTAGAAAAATGGAAAACGGGAGTCTACAGGCCTTTAAACACAGTGGTCTAGTTGCACTTCAAATTAAGATGGCCTCAGAATTACAATGCTACCGCTTCCTTGGAGCACAGCACCACTTCAGGAGCCACCATGCTGGGAATTAATAGTAAGCCACAGCTTCCTTACTGGCTTCCCCTCTGAATCAAATGGCAAGCAACCTCAATCAGCAGCAGATTACTTCTTTCTGTATGCTGAATGCATCCCCCATTCCCCATCCCTGCTTGCTCCTTTCTTGCTCACTTGGGAAAGGGTGAAGCACTGCCTGGAGGCCGCTCTCAGGATCAGTAGGGACATCTAATGCTGGGAGTCCTCCAGGGAACAGGGTGACAATGCCTTGCTTGCTGTATGGGCAAAGGATGATCTGGGATTAATGAAGTGGATGCAGAGAGACAGTGCAGTGGGAGTAAAGGGGAAGCGCTCAGGTGCTCTGAGCAGTTCTGTTCTTGTTCTGCTCGGAGCTTGTCTCATTCTCTCCAGTTCTGAGCTTGTTCTGTTCGAACAAGCGCAGTTCCAGGGAACAAGACCCACCTCACAATATTTATTCTTAACTGCTTGCTCTGCAGAGGATGGTCTTGCTGCTGAGATTTATAGACAACGAGAGAAGCAGCTTATCCCAAGTGAATGATTATAATTATTTGCTCATGGTCTAAAACTTATTTGGTTCTTGGGCTCCGCTTCTGGTGTTACTCTGGAATTGTAGTCTAACATTCAGCAATGTAACAAATGGATGATGCCACCATCGAGGCCAGTTATTTGTTGTGACCACAGAGAGCAGATATCAGGGTGAATATTAAACCGAATTTTAAAAGTCCGTCTGCTCCCCTTCTCCCCAGCAACACTTTCAAAGCCTACTTGCAAACTCCTGCATGATGACTCCAAAAATGCTACAACGTGAGGTCTTTGTTCTTCCTCATAAAAATAGATTTATCAAAATTATCACGTGGGACTATTACTACAAATGCATCCCATATGAGAAGAATCACTGTAAGTAGGACACAGAGGAAGAAATCTCACTTACAGTTTCAGCTGTGGTATCTGTCTCACACAGTCAACACTTCAACTCCAGAAGGCTGTATATGTTCAAAAGCCAAGAGCATGTTCTTTCATTTCCCATTAGAGACTTGCACAGAAATACCAGGGAAAGGTTTTAGCATTTTGGATTACAATTCTCAATGTAAAAGGGCTACAGTATTTAGGTCAGAGCATTTGAATGAGACAAGAAAGTCTGATGAAAAAAATAAGTCCTTTTTAACATGTAATGTCGGTACTTCAGAGAACAAAAATACAGGAGTGATCACAAAAATTGAACTAGGTCAGCAACGTCTCTTCTTCTCTCAAACACTCTTGAGTGTTGCCAGCTGGAAACTTGGGCTATGTTATGCCACAGCAACTGCAGAATAATTTTGTAGCCTGTACTCATGTCTTAGTTCTCACCCTGGTTTTAGAGGTATTCTAATGTAGTGTGAGAGCAGCCACAGAAAGTATTTTGGTGGTACTTTTGGCAGCTAATTAGCATATTTCACCACTGTATTGAGTTTTACATGATGTTGCATAAAGTTAATTTCACAAGTGTAGGATAAAAGGGTATTCTCTTCACTGACCTGTCTACTGCATTGGAAAAACATGTGCAGGATTCTCTAGGTATAATATAAAAAAATAATGGTAATTATGCACAATGTTTTTGCTTTCTTGTGTTTCTATATGCATGGATAAAATATAAAATAAGACAGATTCTTAATGTGCTAACTAAAGAAACACAAAAATCAGTATTATTTTCATGTTGGATCCCAGAAGTGGGTTTTCAAAGGCACAAATGGCAGGGTTGCCTAAATCCCGTGTAAATGTGCCATAAGTGAATTTCCGCCTTGGAAAATCTGCAGCTTTGGATTACAAAAGACCAGAATCAAACCTAAAGGCTTTGATCCTAATGCCATTTTTACACAGCCAGCAAAGATATACAGTTGTTCAAAGAAGATGTCTACTTATTGCAGAGTATGTTCAGGTCATAAAAATGCATTCACTCAGTTCATAACAGAAAGTACTTAAGGACCTGTGTTATTTCACACATAGGAATAGACTTGCTAGAGAAATTGCAGGTGAAGGGAAGTAAAAGTGTGTGAGGTACACAAGCTTTGAGGACCCCGACATCTTGTATAGCAAGGTTTGAATAACACTTAAGTCCTTTATTGGCATAAGTTACCATCATTCCACAGAGGTCAATGGAGTTACATCTATGTATTCCAGCATAGCCCTCTATTATCACCTAGACAGAAAGGAAAATCTAGTCCAAACCTTACAGATGAACAGATCTTAGTAGCTTTAATATTCAGACCTGTGAGTAACAACAGCAAGCTCCACAATATAGCAGTTTTTCTCATTGTTTCCAAATCTGCTTGGAAGATTGATTGATAAAATTGTGTGAAATAATCCATCAAACTACTAAGGTGGCTTTTTAGAAAAGGAATAGATTTTTATCACAGTTATTCATGTATATCAGTGCAGCCCCTTCTCCCCAAAATGTAGACTTTTGTTTATAGGTGAATGCAAAGAGGTTGTAGCACGCACAGCCAGAAGGGAAGTATTTATAGCTTATCTAACACCCACCCAAAACATCCATGCAGAAAAAACCCCAGGATCTTAGATTGCAATAGTATGTTAGCTTTGCCTCAGCCCTGAAATACATCCCCTCTGGTGCTGGTGCTGACAGTAGCCATGGGGTCAGCCTGCACCTTCTGTGTGTGCTGCAGATGAAGAGCGAAGAGTGTGCGTGCACTGGGGAGGAAGAGCTGAAGCAGGTGGGGGAAGGCAGCACCCTTCCTTCGCAATGGAAACACACACACGTCCTGCCACGTGTGTAGGTCAGCAGCAATGTCCTGACCTGTGGTTCACATAACTGCATTCATCTCAGAAGAAACAGAGAAAAAGAAATAAGGCTTAGAAACTGACCTGTTTTTCATTTTCGTCCTCCAGCCTCAGCCTGTCCTCAATGCAGTTCCTGGCCTGAAGGAATGCCTTCCTCTGAGCCCTTTCTGTCAAAATCCTCACAAAGACACCATACAAATTTACACTGACAAAAAGGATTGCATTGGCCACAAGCTGTAAGAAAGAAAGAAAGAAGAAATTAATATTTTAAAATACAGATTTTTATTTTACATTTCTACTCAGCAAAATTAAAAAAAAAAGGAAAAAAAGGAAAAAAGGAAAAAAGAAAAAAAAAGAAAAAAAAGAAAAAGAAAGGAAAAAAAAAAAGCACTGTCTTTAAAAATTCTACTTCACTAGCCATGTCACTGATACCCCTTCCCACCCAACTGCAGTGAAACAATTATAGCAGCTACCACAAGTCCGGGCAAGCAATACTGCATAGTACAGAACTTCGCATCTGCTGAAGTTAATTTCTCTTACGATGATCTGTAGCTTATCACTTTCATTCAGCATCAATTCTTTCATCAGCCCATTGGCAGATCTGTCCATCTAATAAGGGGAGCAGTATCTTCAGCATTTGTTCAGTTGCGAGATGCCTGGAAGACCAAAATTATTTTCCTATGCCTTTGTAAAATAGGGATATTATTGTCCCTTTTTCTATATTTGAGAAGCAAGGCACTGACAAAATCTGTAACTAAATCAAAATGTGTGCCTGGGTACCCCAAGCTTTCATATTGTGTAGTTTGCACTTGGAAAATCTGCTTCTCTTCCCATATCTATACTATCAGAGACCATACTGTATTTTTTGAGAAATCATCCAAAATATTGTTGATGCTATCCTGCAGCAGACCTCTCTAGATGGTGCTGAGTGCTTTCAAATGATGGCCCTTGGCACAAACCAAGCCCCACCGCAATGCTATAAGCAGGGACAATGAATTACTTTGGAATTACTTCTATGAACAGTGCTTTGATGAGGACACATAAATGACCCAATTGCCATTCTGGTTTTTTTTTAATGTTTTACCATATGTGATAAAGTTAGTTAACTAACCTAAATAACTCAACAGTGGCTTGAACACAACCTCCCTGTCTGAGACAATCCTGTCCAAGTTTCTCACCACATCTCTGATACCTGAAATATGTTTTCAGATGGTAAATTCTGCAATGTAATGCAGTGCTTGTTTAGAAAGGAGGCAATAAGGCCTGTTTACCCAACATCTTTTCAGTCTCATTCTCCATATTTACTCTAGTTATTACCACAGCATCATGATAAGGATTCATGGGACTCATAAATTCCAAAATTTCAGAAATCAGCTGGCACATAAATTGGCCAAGATTGGGCAATTAAGAGCAAAGAAAGACATTACAGCAAGAAACACAATTCATGTTAAATTCCTATACACCTAAAATAGTTCATAAAGACCATATAACTGACATTCATTTCTTAATTCAAGGTATACATTTCAAGCTAGTACATCTCTACTGTTGCATGACCTGCTAGTGTAAATTGAAGAGGAGACCGCTGCCCTTGTTTGCACTGCATAGTGAGTCCAGCTGTGCCAACGACACAATCAGATTTTTAAAAAAATAAAACCACTGACATTGTTGTAGAGAATGCATACTGACTAATGGGACTAATCAAATTCAGCCAATATGGTAAGCAAAGATGAAAAATGACATCCAGAAACTCACTGCTGATTTTGGAGAGCCTTTGGGAAATGTTTCACCCTACAAAAATAAGAAGGAAGCTTCTGATGTGTGTAACTAATGGCAGTATACATCTCCATCTCCTGTGATCTCAGTACAGTGGGGAGAATTGAAAGATTCATTCTGGGTGGGTTCTCCAGACCTTCACGGATTCACAAGTCCTCTAACTTTTCCCTTCATACCTGGTTATTGTTAGTTAATAGGACATGAACAACAACTTCCCTGCAAACATTCTCACCAGCGCAAAATCAAAAGATACCCTGTGACAATGAAGGGAGCTGTGCCTAGCATTAGTGTTTTCTTTCTCCTCAGATGCCCAAGAAGAAACGGTCACCTCACAAGAGCCAACACCAGTGAAGAATGGTGTTACAGCTTTCTCCTGACAACTGCAAAATGCAGGTTCAGGTGTCACCAGTCAGAAGAATTTCAGCCTAAGAATCTCATATACCAGTTACTTAGACGTCACTTCTCAGAGATGGCAATACAGATGGTAAACTTTGAAGATGAAAAGCAGTATACGAGCATATCATTTCATGACACATGCTAAGCATAAACAGTCTGCAATTCCTATCCTGCTTTATTTTGCTTCATCACAGAGAACTGTTTGAGGTATATCAATTTTTAGCACAAGTTAAAGCTTACTAAAATGAAATTACTGTAGAAATTCCAGTAGAATCCTATTTTTAGAGACATGAATGTGGCTGCACTCACCTTATCCCTGCATTTTATCATGCTGAAGTGTAGTGACAACAGTGTATTTTAAAGTTAACTCTTAGAATAAAAATAGAAAGGATTTGTAAAGGCCATATTCAAAGGCAGTTGAGAGAGCCCACAGAATAAACAGTCAAGACAGTTACGGACAGTGCAACTGCCATATACAAAACAGCTGTTAATGACACAGGGTGAAAATCTAGTACTATCTTTAAGCACTCATATCAGAGCGGCCCAAGACATAAATAATTACTTCTAGAGAATATAAAAAAAAGGAGTCACCTCAGTTTCTGGTCTTCAACAGGAAGCAGTAAAAGACCATATATTGTAACAATCTGCCAGCTGTTCTGGGACTATCATTACGATTTCACTCAAGCAATGGTGATCACCTGGACTGGGGGTAACCAGTAGGTGGGTTCCTGGAATCATGCAGCCACTTTCAGACTCAGCAGGGTAAGTCATTTTCCAATATGCTTTTAACAGTTTAAGATAAAATAGAGCCTTAGCTGTCAGCTCTGGCCTGCAGGGAATCAGGAAAAGTGATAAAGCAAGTAAAAGATTCATAGATTTCAAAATGTGAGAAAAGAAAGTAGGGCAGATTGTCTCCTAAGGTAACAGCTCCTTCCCTCCACAACCCGTTTTCTGTTTAATTACTATCTTTTCCTACAAACTACATACATCTCTCTCTCTAGGTTTCTCAAGTGCATGCCATTTCTGGGTCCCTTTCATTTTAATATGTAAATATGTACCTCTATATATACACACATACATACGTATATAACTTACACACATTATGTGCTGTAACTCCAAGAAAGATTGAAAGACTTGCTGTTAAAACTAAGCATCTTTGAAGAGGTACTGAGGCATCCAGAACTGCTGAACTATCAAGGAATTTAATTTTAAATCATTCCTACATTATTCACTATACTAGTACTGCTTAGTAGCAAAAAGAGTGCTCTTCAGGTTTCACCATCACCTTTTATTTACAGAACTACCAAAGAAACAATTTATTTAAAGCAACACAATGTTGCAACCTCTATCAAACAATGTTATGCGCTCATTCCATAATGAGATTACAGGTCAGGCAGAATAAAAAAAAAGGGCATCAGGGTCATATAAGCCTTTTTTAATTTATTTATTTATGTATTTATTGTTGTCACTGGATCTTCTATTGTGCATTGTGCATATCTGCTGCACTTCAGTACCAACATCCTGAGCTTTAAGCTTGTCTCGTCCTTAGTAGGGTACACTTTCTATCGCTGGATGAACTCTGGCATTGTTCTTTGTGCTGGCTCTAGAGGGTGTTACCAAAGTCAGACTTCAACACAGAGAGCTAGTTCTTGTGGGCTGCCTAATCAGTGAAGAGGGAATGGCAGCTCCAGCAGGTATTTCAACCAAATATCTGTTTCTCCTGCTTTTTTTCTACATTGACTTTCTTGGGTCTCAGGTTAGTTTTGGTAGGGAACTCAAATTGTGCAATACAGCAAGGCCCATCAAGGAATGAGCAAGTAAAGTAATTCTGGAGGTAAGAAGCATGTACACGCATAGACACGGCTTGAAGAGTTCAATTAAAGATCTCTTTTTTTTTTACCCCAGAATGATCTCCCACTTCTTGAATGTCCCTTGAGATTAGTTGAGACACTCTTTGAAGAGTCTCTCGAAACTTTTCTCTCTATTGCAGATAGGGTTTTTGGTTTGTGGTTTTTTTTTGTTTTTTGGTTTTTTGGTTTTTTTTTTTCCAACATGTAGGAAATGTGGCCAGCATATCCAGGTGAAGGTTGAAATTTGAAGAAAAGACAAGACCACAGCAGTTCGTGTATGTCCTAACCCTCAGATACCTGATAAGACATGAGGTATGGACGGCCTGAATTCTACTTCCAGTTTTCTCTGTTAATTGAATTTTACTGCAAGTAATTTCTGTGACACTATTGTTGTTTCTGTTATGCAGACAATGTAATATTTACTCATTCTGTCAAAAGACTTTGAGATGCAATGAAATGCATTATTGTAAAATATGAATGCCTATTGTGAGGCATGCCTCTAAGGAAAGACTCACGAACAGCTTACCAAAATGAGTCAGTGTTTCCACCATTAAAACTCTTGAAGAGCAAGGCAAGACTGTGCTGTTTATGAAAATTGTTGATATCGTGAACAAGGCCTTTTACAAGTTTAAACAAAAATAATTTTTCTTTTTCCTGTTATGGAAAATGTTACCATTAGAGCAGTGCTTTATTTACAGCACAAGACTGCATAAAAGAGAATGCACAATTGCCTCTTCATCGTGACATGGTTTTGTTAAGTTTAGTAATTCACTTAATCAACTCACTTCACAACCTTTTGAGAACACTTAATTACTACATCTGCTCCCTCCGCTTGCTGAAGTGGCGTAACAGAGGAGCAGAGAACTTCTTAATTGCTGACTGCATCCCAAAAAGCACACTCTCCTACCAGAGAAGGCAGTCAAACAAATTTTCTCCAGATTAAATAAATGTATTCCCATTTTGAATAAACATCCCTCTCATTTTTGTTAGTTTTTGTCCTAACTGGTTTATGCCACATACTAAGAAAATATTGTTCTGCTGTGCTATTCTCCATAGTTTCTGTCTTCATTCACACCCCTCCTGAATCTACAGCATACTCTAAGAGGGGATTAGTGACTGTTATTTCAGTGATAATGTGTTGAATGAGAGCAGATGTCACTGTTGAGGAAAAGACAGTAACACTGGGGTGTCTATAACCATACAAGTGAAGAGAGACTTTTAGGATATCTGGAATGCTACGTCCATTAACCACAGCCAGTTTTTTTGAAGTGTACATGCACAATGTGTAATTGCAGAAATCCACTCTCTGCCTCACCCTCTGTTTGCATACCTGTTTGACCAAAGTACAAGACACAATTTGTAACCACTGTGTAAAATACCCACCATAAGCCTTTCTAAAAAACACCCCCTACAAAAGTAGAGTCATCGAGAGCCATCAAGCTCCCCAGTGTTAAAAAGTTCATTTGTTGCATCTTTCTCAGAAGGACATGTCCTTTTAACTTGGAAACATGCACTGGGAGAACAGTCAGTGCACCTCCCTCTCACATTGTACATGGTTGGCTGTTTATCTGGTATCAGAAGCACTTACCTGTGAGATTAAGTAGCAGAAAATTATGGAATATCAGAACTAGGGCTGATTCAATCATAAATTTTGAATCCTAAACCTTATGCAGTACTGCAGCTTAAAAACATTCTGATAAAGATATCTGTGACTACATAAGATACCAAATATTTATTTTGCTGAAGTCCCAGAGTGTCAACTGCCTGCCCATCAATCCTCTCACTCAGGTGTGCGACATGAATCTATGACATTAATTTCAGGCTCCCATTTTTGAGATTCTGAGCTGTTGTGCCTTTCTTAGTGAATTTCTGAAAGGAACTCACAACTCCATCATTCTTATCTTTCACATTAGCAACAAATTACATCTTTATTTTGATGTACCAAGACTTCTGGGGTTTTTGTTTTATTTTTTATTTGTTAGGAAGACAGAAAGAAGTACTTATGTGCAAGAACTTTTGTTCTTATTTGCATTTCTTTAATTAAAAAAAAAGACAGCTGATTTTTAGGGAATAGGAAAAATATCAGACAGAGGACTTACAGGTTATATACTACAGAGCACTGATATATGAAATTTTAGAAATAAGAAATAAAGGACTAGATGAAAAATACTGCAAGCAGCATACAGGTGGAATTACCTTCAAGCATAACTTCTCAATCACTTCAAACCATGCCAAATAATGAATGACTTCATAAAAGCTGTATTTTGGGGAAAAAAAAGACCTAAACACATAGCAGTATGCTATTAGAAATGGTTGGCGCAACTGCAACAGTAATGCCCAAAACTTGCCAAGTATAGCACTGGGCTGCTGCACTTCAGAAATTAAAAAAGGCAGTAAGAAAATGCCCCAATTTGTCTCCATCAGAAGCCTGTTTTTATACATAAAGTGTGCATACTGATATACATTTGTGAGTTGGTTCTTGACAGCATGTGAACGGTACTATTTCTCTTGGTTTCAGAGTTGTATCCATTAAGCCCAGTTGAGGTTAGTATCAGCAATCTTTCCATATATCAAACCAGACCTTACAGATAGATAATTGGAGGTTACTTTTACACAAGGCAACAAACTCTCTCCAAAGCCCACAGAAGTGCTGGGGCTATCTGAAGAATATTACATATGAAGCAAAAATAATTTCCCAGTCATCCATACTAATCAGTCAAGTCTAGGTACACAAGAGAACTGGCTGATCTCCACAGTTTTTCACTATATGAGAGGCTATGAATGCATATGAGAGATATGATATCACGGCTGTAGCTTTCTCTTGCTGTTATATTATGGTACTGCGCTCCAGGGTGTGTAACAGGTTCACAGCAGAACATGTACCTTAAACATAATAATATGGTCTCAGTCACTTCCATCTGGGGGAAGCTGACACAATGAGCTACCCAGAAAAAAGTCAAAATGTTCTTGCTAACTGGCTTACATGTCACATCCCACGAATTTCTTTGTGCTGAGAAGACAGAGGCAAATGTTACTTATATTTCTTTCCTGATTTAGCTGTTGCATTCTTTTATGGCGTATTGTAAGTCATCATAGAACAAATAAGCCCTCAGTTCTTCTGTGCTTTTGGGGTGGTTTGTTATGATTTGGGGTTTTTTTGACATTGCAATTGTTCACAAGTGTTATCAATAGCTTCTATCTATCACAAAAGACTTTGAATATGTTGCCAAAGCCACTTGAAATAATTTCTATAGAAATTATGGGCAATATTTTTATTTATTTGTGCATGTTGTTTACTTGCTTGACAGAGTCCAGGTGATCAGCCCCTGAAGCTGTTCTACACAACCAAAAAATCTGCAGCTTTCTCCCCTTTTCCTATTAGTTAGTATAATGCCGTGTTGTGCAATTAAGAGCATAGTACAGTAAACTGTTGTCCAAAATTTGTTTGCATTTGCTGTACGCAACACGTGGTTCCTTTCCAGTACTTGTTCCTCCACAAGAATCCATCTGAACATCTTAATACATTTTTTTTAAAGCTGCAGTAATTAAATACATGAAAATAAAGACTTGGGATACACAATCCAAGCTACTTTGAAACCTTTGGTGGGACTAGAGTTGCCAGGTGACTGAACCTTCGCATCTTAAATGCAGTTTTTCTTCATTTGAGTCCTGTGCATGGCTGAGAAACAGCTGGTAGCAGCCTCAGTCTGGTGCCTGGCTGCTGTAGACAGGAAGCATTTCTTATGTACTGTACAGCTCTTCGACTACAGAGACACAAAATGAGGCTGTGGCTTCAGTTCAGCAAGGGGCGCCATGTTTTCAGATTGCTCCTGTAACAACCCAGGAGGAAGACTGCCCAGTCTGAGTGGGACAGCCTCCTTCCCAGGCTCCCAGCCATGCTCCTTTTGCAGCCCACCGTGTGCCGCTGACCGAGTGAACTCACTGTTGTCTCATGCTCCTGTGGTGTGATTTGGTTACATTCATAAAACGTACTCCACAATGTGCCTCTTATGGGGCACGTTCTGGCAGCTGGAACGCGCTTCCAGCTTTCCACTCAGGACCTCTCACTTGTCAGCTTTAGTTTAGTTGTCGAAGTGCTTTCTGTAAAAGCTCAAAAGTGCTCTACAAAGCTTTGCCAATAAACAGTGCTGGGGTGGAGGGCTCATTCTGCTGGCCAGTGACAGAGCTGGTGACAAAACAGGCCCCAGCTCTGTTCTCCAGCAGGTTCAAGTTCAGTCTTGTCAAGCCTAGGAACTGTGCTGCTGGGGACGAATTACTATCCGCAGGTCTTATTATACATGCTGCACAAACACTGCATCATCTATTTGGTACTGAAATGGCACTCTCCTGTGCTGTACACAGGCTACTTCCAAAGAGGGCTTTAATTTTGCTCCTGGAAGGTTGGGTGCTTAAACCTAGGAAATGCAACACCCATGCTTAAAACCTCCAAGTGCCTTTTGAATTTAACTTCAGGGGACTTTCTCAAGATCTGGGAGACAGCCATGGATACAACCAGGTTCCTAAGTCAGTGTATGTCAGTTAGGTATGATCATAGGCATATCGCAGATAAGAAAATAAACACAGGTTAAGTTCAAGCAGCTGTCCAAATATTACACTGTAATGAACTCATTCTCAGGAAATCATGCTGAAATGCATTACTTAAGGTCCTATATAGCAAATTCAAGTCATTTTTGGTGACCTGAGCAGTGTCAGGTACAAATTTTTCATATCAAGCAAGGGACCTCATATTTATTTTATGCCACTAAAAAAAGTTTGCCCCAAAAATGTCAAGAAGTATACAGAAATCTTCTAACAAGTCACCTGCAAATTAAATTGAATGAGTAAACTGTGAGGCCTTGGTTGTCCCTCACTGCCGAACCACCTGGTCCTTTTCCAGATGAATGAAGGCAGCCAGAGATAAAGAGAGGAAAAAGTGCATATGCTGTTGCTCTGGCTGCCCGTGTACTGCGAAGTGAAAACATGACTGCATTAGGACTAAACTGATCTCAGTCAGTTTGCCTTTCCACCAAAAGGATTGCCTGCTAGACCTGACAAATGTCCTGTTGTATCTCTTTGCTCTTTTTTTCCTCTCCATGCAGATATTTGAAGCAGTTGGTGAATGATGTCACTTCTGGTCAAATGTCCTGAAAAGATGAAAGTGTTTGCCTTGAGGAAACTATGTTCTATTACAGGGAGCCCGTTTACTTTTCTTCTGTTATGCTTTACAACTTGCAAGAGCTGTCTCTGCAGATAGTAAGATTTTCGCTCTGCAAGGTCATTTAAGCAATGGTATCTTCTGTCAGTGTTGGCACTTGAGAGCTTTAATACTGTCAAAGTTGCAAAGGAGCAATTTAAGCAGAAGACATAGAGAATGCTAGCCATTTTCTTGTTCAACTTTGAAAATTATTTTTGCAAAGAGAAACCAGCTATATAGTATGTCACTAAGCAACCATCAAACAAGAAATTGATGGAAGATTTCAAAAAAATATTTCCGGTCACATTTCACTCAAGAGACTTATTAGGAAAACAAGACGATATACCTCTGTTTAATGATTCTATTTAACAATTGAATTCATCAGACAATGATTTCAAGAGAAGCCAAAGAAATTCTAAAGATTTAGGACCAAAGGACCAAACTCTACTAATTTTCAGTTAGTGATCCTAAAAATCAAGTTTGTTGTTAGAATCTGTATGCTGTATGATTAAAAATAGTCTCAGTGTGCTAATAAATGGAGGCATGATTCTGTGGTTGGGAATCTGGGTAGTGTTCCAAATTGATTCATACAAACCTCATTGCTGGATCAGGACCTTAGAAAGAACAATATGCCAATTTTGTGAGCAACAGGATGCTTTTAAAGACATATCATGAGAGCACATGACTAATAACTTCTTGGGTTATATGATCTTTTTGTCATGTGTAGATTTTTTGGTTCTGTTTTAATGTAACATCATTTGAATGCAAAAAAAATTATTTTGGAAAAAAGTCACAATATTGTGAATGTCAAGCATTTAAAAACACTGAGCTGAACTGCAGAAATAAATCAAAGTGCTAAACCACAAACCTGGAGGAGGGTAAGAGATAACAGGACATAAATCAAGTATTGTTTTGGAAGGGAGGAATAAGTGGGGGTAAAGGGAAAATAAAAAAAGAAAGAAGGAAAATAATGATAAAAGTGGAACTGAAACATGCCTACTCTGAGCAGAAAAGAAGAGCAAAAGAATAATAAAGGGTCTAGAATTACAGATATGATGCCAAATTTAGAGAAAATTAGCACGATCTTGAAGACTGCTAATTTTTTTTCTTATTCTTTTGCCAATGTCGTATTTTGTTCTGTCTCATTAGAGAGGGGCTTGGGTTTTTTTTTATTTGAATGAAAGAGATGACAGGTAAGGATCATGGACTGCTATTCTTTGAATTGTGAATGAGGTGCCTTCCTGGGATTTTTTTTTTCTCCTATAGCTAACAAAATACTCCGAAACTCATCCCAACTTTCATTTAAACAATGAAAGTCCTCCTTCCTACAAACTGTCTGGTGGGTCTATTTTCTGCTTTGAATGTCTTGTCAGTTCTGGTTAGCTTAAGGCTGTCCATCAAATTAAGAATGTGCAATCTTAAGAGAAATGGTGCTATTTCCATGTGCATATTATAAGAGATTGCAAACAGCAGAATTTTATGCCCTGGAAAAGACAAGAGTGGAATTTAACTGAGAATTCTGAAAATTACACAGGAAAACAAAATACATCAGTAATTTCTTATTCTGCTTCAAAACAAATGAGACAGGGGAGACAATATGTTAAGCCCCAAAGCAAGCTGTTCACTGGTAAAAAAATAATAAGAGTCAATTGCAACTACTGTAATATGTCATATTATGTCATATTACATTTTTCTTAACTGTACACAAATCCTCTCTTAAGGGTTTGCTGACTGCACTCTTTTTTGCACAAAGAAATGAAGAAATAGCAAGTACGGAATAGGACATATACTCTTCTGTGCTGCTGGTTTTTTGCTTTCTTCTGGCATGGGCTCTGCGTGTTCTTTGTCTGACCCCAAAGATGCAAGATAAATCAAGGACTGTATTTGACTACATGTACAACAGCAAGAATAATACCCAACAGGTGTGGACTTGCAGCTGGAAAGAGGTGGTGCTCAGGATGCCCACACTATGTGCATTTTGGGAGAGGTTACTTTGGATCAGCTCTAGCTTGGTCCCGTGGACCGAACACCAGTTAGCCCAATTTCCACTGAATTCTATGGTCTTAAGGGCACAAGATGCATTACCAGAATACAGACAAGAGATCCAGGTTTTTTCTTTTTTTTCCCAAATACAGCAAAAAATAAAGATTACTTTTTAAAAATGATCCACTACCCTGTAAGTCTCAAAGGATTTGTATCATAAAGACTGCACAGGTACAGGAAAAGATGGCCTATCACAGAGATATTTGCTGAATCATGCTAAGCGTAAATGTGTATAAAAGGGGCTCATAATAAAACCAAATATAGCACTGTTGATTATACTATATGTATATGAGCAAGCTACAATATATACAAAAGTCTATCAGATGCTTATTACTCCATTGCAAAGCTCTGCTACCTACAGAAAGATTAAAATATTAATCACCTATTCATTCAATAACTTGTCAACCATTTTAATATTTTCTAATGTCTCCTGATAATAGTAGTCTCCTGAAATAAGTAGTTCCTAAATCATTACAGGATGATGTCAGAAACAATCCTGGAAATTACAAGTCTATCAGAGAGGATTTAAAAATGAGATATGTGGTATTGAATTAAAGCTTCATAATAACTGTGCAGGTATTTAGAATTTTTTTAGACCAGAAATGTAAGTAAGAAAACATAATTTCACAGTACACTACAACTTCTCCATTTTTCTCCTTTTTTCCCCTTTCTGTACTTAAGAATAAAAATAGATGTGAAACATACATTCTTGCAACAGCATCATAATACTAGTTATATTCATTTTTATGACTCAGTAAAGAATTGTACATAATATATTATGCTAATGAAGAGTTTGCTTTACTGTTATCATTATTACATTTTTTAATGTATGTTTCTGATGTGAAGATAATAATAAAATTAAAAAAAAAACTTTTATGTCAAATCCTTCAAAATTTTTCTTGGCTAGGTTCTGATGCATTGAGTATCTCTTGGGTGATTGCCTGAAATGCTCTGACAAAGTGTCCACCTTAGCTGTTCACAAACCCTTTTGTAAGAAATCCTAACTTACACAAACAGATTCATTAGGTATAGTTCTCCTGCCTTCAGAACTAAATACCAGTGATCTGACCCTAATTCCCTCAATGAAGTCATCTGAAATACTTCTTAAAAGAACACTGTGTCATGGGGTACTTGAAATTTGAGGTGATAGCGGAAGTTCAGTGAAGACCCTTAAAAAATGGAGGTGTTGAATTAGTAATTTTGGAACAGGACGAGTTTTTGCAAGCAGAATGAACTTCATAGAAATGAAAAATGGGTCAAAACAAAACTAAGAACTGAGGAGTTTTGACAATGTGGAATATCACACAGTTCAAGAGTACACATCCTTTGCAGGTGAAGTAACAAAAGATTACTTAGACTAAGGACAGCTGCAGGGAGAAACAATGAAGCACAGCTTGAACCAGTCAAGTCCCATCTAAACAGAGCATAGAAAGTAGGTAGTCAAACCAAATGGGTATGTGCTTCTATACAAAAGGGGGAACTGGGATGAATTAAAACCGAATACTGAATGAGAAATATCATATTAGAAGGATACTAGAAAGAAAATAATCAGTGGGACACTGTATTTCCAAAGTGCAAAATACACAGGGAAAAAACAAGAGGCAAGGTCACAGGAATGGTGCTATGCATTAAAAGAAGCATGCAGCCCAACCAGGTGATTAAGTTCACTGTATTGAGATGTAACAGATCTCCATGGATTAAAATTTGATACTTATGTAGGAAAAGCATATTAAAAGGACAATACTATCACAGGCTGAGGAGGATGGAAAGAGGGAATATGGTTCACTTGGAAGCTCTCAGAGAGGCTGTTGCTGCAAAATGTAGACTAAAGGGAGGCTCCTGTCATTCCCATGCAGACCCAGTAACTATAACACTGGCAAACTTTTAGATCCCATAAATGATTGTTTCTTGAAGCAGCTCAGTGGGGAGCTAACAGGAGGAGAAGCACTCCTGAGCATTTTTCTGACCTCTTTCCTAATAGCTGGTTCAAAATGTAACCGTCAAAGTACAAGTAGGCACAAAATACTTAGAGATACTCTTGCAGGGAAAAAATTAAAAAAAAAACACACAAAAAAAAACCAAACAGAAAATCTACAGTAGTGTTTGATTTCAGAAGGAGGAACTATTGTTATTTATAAGGAACATATCAGGGAATCTTTCTTAGATTGAATTATCCGTAAAACAGGTTCTAAAACAAATCCCCAAATGAGGTGGATCAGATTGCCAGGACTAGGCCATATTCTGCTAGCCATTCCTACAAAACTCTGGTGTGACATTACTGAACTATTGCTCTTATATTGGGCAAAGTGGTAAAAGCTATGAAAAACAACAGAATGTGTAGAAAAAGCATAGTCAGGGAAAAGTTAATACAGTACTTTTAGAGGAAAAGTATGTCTGTGAACATGAAGTCTGTCTCAGTAGATATTTTTATTTAAAAATTAATCTGAACTAACACAAGCACCAATCACAGGAACACTACTTCTGTTCTCTTTTAGGGGTCTCCAGCAACTTCTAGCAGTATTTTTCAGTAAGTCCAAATGCCAGCTAAAACACTAGTAACAGATAAAATCCATGACGTTCATTCAAAGTTCTGATAACTTTAGACATACAACCCTACTCTTTACATTGAGACATAACGATTACCACAGTGCAATTATTTTCACTATGTCTAAAACCCCAAATGCATAGTCTATAATCAGTGGACTAAATTCTGCCAGTAGTCACTTCACACAATCTGGTGCACTTGTGTATCTACGTGTAAGTCAGCATGATAGCATGCTTTCTGCCTTAATAGTTTAGGCTTCCACACTTTAATCTAAAGACTTAGTTATTGCAGCTACGTCACTATTGCCAGCCTATCTACATATCTCTAGTATTTTGAAATTTATTTTAAATTCTGTGTTGTGTACTGTTGCATTTGCTATATTGCCTTAATTTGGCATCTTAAAAAAAAAAGCATTTCTTAAAATAGGCAGATCTTCATATTGAGTAACTAAAGGGTCTATTTTTATAGTCAGAATTAACTAAGCACAAGAACTGAGGCAAGAACTGAGATTAAAGTTTTAGAAAAAACTCTAAATAACTTTATACATGTTAATATCTGTTTGTAATTGTGTTCAGATTATATAAACTATATACAATTCTACCCTTAGATACCTGTGCTGATAGGGACATTGAGTGAGACATTTTTCCAGTGTAAGGCACTGAGTAATTAGTTTGGTGTAGGAAATACACCAAGTAATTACGTTTTTGCCTGCCTAAATTACCCCTGTAGGTTCAGTTGATTATAGGCATCTGCCAGCTGTTAAGCAGCGACTGTGTTTCACCTTGAGCAGCAGCTTTTCAGCAATGCCGTAGGCAAAATAATTCCTCTAAGTCTGTGAAGTCTCACCATGTTTTCGAATGGACCAATATATGTAAAAATACAACTTATCATCTACCCAATTGCACAATTAATGAAACCTATCTGTTGCTGTCTCCAGTATACAACATTATGCAGCAACAACTCAGTGTGTTAGAGCATACCACTGCAGTCCTTTGAGTTACTGGTAGGGAACACCATGGGTTCCCCAGGGTTTTTTTTAGCAAGTAGTACACGCACAATATGGCATAGCATTTTGAGGAATCAAGACAAGACTACCGATAGGAGTAGGATACAAGTATAAGTGGATAAATAATTTGATCTAGCAATGCAACTTTTTGGCAAAAAACATTGCGTAATTTAATGAGTCAGTTTATTTAGGGAGTTAGACTTCTTTGCACAGTCCAAATAGAAAGGCAGTCACTGAACATCCTTCAGAGACACATGTCCTAAGGTTGACCAATGCTTGTATATCTCCTGAGCACAGCACAGTGCGACAAAGACAACACCAGCTGAGCTCTGAAAACTGTCTATCCATAACAGTGCAGTCTCTCTGCCTGAGAGACTTGAAAGTCTCTCTTAAGAAAGTTTATCCTTCCAGGTGCAATGCTGTGATATTGTGGCCATATTGCTTCTGTTTTCAGTGCGTGAATGGTTTCTGTAAGCTCTGCACTATGTCCTCATTAGTGCTGCTACATACACATTGAATGGGGAGTGGGAGGCATGGGGCACCAAGGCAGCTTGAGCCAGCTGAAGCAGAGACTGGCCTGATGCTACTTTCCCTTCTGCTGACTCTTGTTCCTATCCTGTGCAAGCAGTCACATGTTTAACTGGCTCTGGGAACTCACCTGGCCAAAAATAACGCACTCTTTACAAATGATCTTATTTTTCAAAATTGTGCCCCTTGAGAGATCGCATGTTTTTCAGTAGTAAGCAACATGAGGTGCACTGCTGCATGGAAACTTGTTCCAGCTAAACAAAATTAATAAAGCAAGATACCACACATATTTGTATTAAGTCATAAAATGTTGGCCCTGGTTATTTCCAGAGGGAGGCTGGTGATGATTATGAAGGTGCTGACTTTAAAGATGCATAGTGCATTTAAGTTAGTTACAGTGGCAAAAGAACCTAGAAAAGGACTTCAAACATCAAGGTTATTTAACAGAAGAGGTACCAAATAGTAAGATGGAACCAATATTCTTGGCTAAGCCTCAGCTCTGTCAAGAACATCCACTTCAGGAGAATAGTCCAGGCTGTCTTGGATCAATAATAAACCTACATTCTGAACCTGACTGATTTCTTAGAGATCTGGTCCACCGACCACACAGCTCTCATTCATACTGCCCATGTAGAAAGAGGTATGGCGGGTAAATACCTCCAGCCTCCAAACGGAGACCAACTAGGGACTAAATACAGTAATTGCCTACTGCCACTATGTTGTCTATGGACTGGGAAAGTTTGGGATCCACTGCACTGGAACCATGCTCTAAGTGCTAAAGGCTCTCCTGAAAGGTCTGAAATATGCAGCAAAATAGTTCACTACAAGGAGAAAGAACAGTTTGTATCATCAGAGGTGCAGTCTGAAGGTGCCAAGGGCTACAGCAGAAAGCTTTGGGAAATTGCACAGAGTACAAGGGAGAAAAACTGAATAGTATTTCCTTAAAAAAAGGTAGATGCTTCAGGGGAGAAAGCTCAGAGAAAAGATGTTAGGTTTTCAATCTGTTGGGGTTTTTTTGTTTGTTTTGTGGGTTTTTTATCCCCAGCTGAAAGCAGAGGAAATTTCATTACTGGATTACAAGGGAGAATAGGGTTGGGCCTGAAGTAGAAATAAAGGTACCAGGTAATATTTTATTTTTTCATAAAGACTCTAAATATTTCATACCATTATTGTAAAGTATATACACACAAAGTGCCATTCTAATAAAGGTGGGCCATACTATAATAATCATGATGATGTTTACAGGTTCAGTGAAAAAATATTAAAGGTGCACAAATTACAGACACAAGTATTTGAAAGCTACAGAGACTAGCATCAAGTCTGCAGTCATGAAGCCACAAGTAAAGAAGTAAAAGAGACAGTTGCAAACAAAGAAATGTTCATGTCCATGCTCTACGCATAGATAGGCAGACAAGCCATAGACAGCCTGCCTGCTTTTAAGGCCTAAAGACAGATGGACAAGAGCAATACTGTCAGTTAGCTAGTGTTCATTTGAAAAACCCAATCAGGTAACCAAAATCCAAGAACCACAAATCAACTATCCAATATGGATGATGGAAACGGTATTGGTAGCAGCCAGCTAGGAAACAAGGCAAGTCAGCCATCACTTTCTAGGGCTACCAGAACCGAACAGAAGACCAAGGGATGAACCAGCTACTGCAGTACGTAGTGAACAGATGCCCTCCCACTACAGCAATCACATGAAGAGTTAAGAAGTAAAACAGCCAAACCCACAGTTTCCAGATGGAATAATTCTTCACAAAAGATCAAAGCTCAAAATCAATGTTCTCAGCAGTTGCTGAAGGTTATGAGTATCATGCAGTATTTTGATAACATTTTTTTATTTAAATAAGCACCCCAGGAGAGGAGTACAAATATCAAATGTCTCTTGCAAAGATATGTCATACAGTTCTGATTCAGCAATATTTAATTCAACCGCTGCACAACTCCTTTTATTAAAAAAAAAAAAACAAACACCGTTTTCCACACCTCTGGCTTTCTTTGTCAAACAGCAGTTTGCTCTGCAAATTTTTACCCTGCAATGGCACTCTGGCAAACCTGGCAAGGAGTTCAGATGTGCTGTGAGACAGAACCTGGCTTGGAAACATTAAGGAAAGCTAACGTCAAGCCCACCAGCTGTGGCATTAAAACCACTGCACAAGCTATTATTTTGTCATGTGCAGTTAAAAGTAGTTGATGTGGCCTGTGATGAAATATGACCAGGAATACATGCAAGAACTTTGCATTTTTGCCTTTATCCAAAACACGATTATGCATTTGATTCCTGAGATGGGATGAGACGGTTTCTGTACCCTGGCCTTCAAGAAGGATGCAGGCATCACAACATCAGTGACAAAAGTGACTGAATGGATCTAGAAGCTCAAGGAATAGGTCATCCCATTTGGTTTTCTCAGTTGCACAGCCCCTGCTCACCAGTTCTGCTGAGTGAGAAAAAACAAACCAAACCACCAGTGGCACAGACTGAACCAAACAGAACCAGGCAGAGCACTCTCCAGGCTCTCACAAGCTATTGTTGAGAATAGCGGCATGCCATGCTCTGCACAATAATTAAGTTGGAAGAATAATCTGTGGAAGAATACAACGTCTCGCCTGTTCTCATCACCTAAAAGAGAAGCCATTCACAGAGCAACAGGATACAGGAAAGAGACCTTGGCTAATCTGGTGGTGCAAAAAGTGGCTCATGCACACTAGGCAGCTACGTACATCCCTGCCTGTGTGTCACTGCACAAAGTGCTGCAACAAAGAGGTGTGAGACACTAGCTCTGAAAAAAAAACAGTTTGGTTTCACAGTGTTTTGTATAGCCAACCTGATGTTTTCACTGTGGAGCGAAGTAGTAAACAACTAGTGTTCTCCTCTATCCTTCCAGTTGCAGGGAATGATGAGGACGATGATTGACGCAGGAAGAGCCAGCAGATCAATACCTGGCTTCGAGCCTGGTGTCTCCGCCAAGATTTGAGGTTTTTTGATCACGGGTTGGTTTACATGACACTAGGCCTGCTGGCAACAGACGGGGTACACCTGTCTCAAAGGGGGAAAAGGATCCTAGCACAGGAGTTGGCAGGGCTCATTGAAAGAGCTTTAAACTAGATTGGAAGGGGGAAAGGGGTAAAGCCAGGCTTGCTAGAGAGAAGCCTGGGGGTGGCACACCAACATTTGAGGGACGGTGTGCTAGTGAGGTCCTTTGGTCTGCTGTCTCAGTGGAGGTAGGGGATGGAGATCCATGCAGCAGCAAAGATGCAAGGGCTATGGATGTATTAGAAACCACAGAAGCGCCTGAGAATGGTCATTTAGGAACTAGGACTTCTTCCTCCAAAGAGGTGGCAGGAGCAATAGCCCAACTGAAATGCATCTACGCCAATGCACACAGCATGGGTAACAAACAGGAGGAGCTGGAAGCCGTTGTGCAGCAGAAAAACTATGACATAGTTGCCATCATGGAAACACGGTGGGATGACTCACACAACTGGAGTGCTGCAATGGATGGCCATGAACTCTTCAGAAGAAATAGGCAAGGAAGGAGAGGCGGGGGGGGGAAGCCTTGTATGTTAGGGACTGTTTTGATTGTCTAGAACTTAATGATGGCAACAATAGGGTTGAGTGTTTATGGGTAAGAATCAGGGGGAAGGCCAACAAGGCAGATATCCTGGTGGGAGTCTGTTATAGACCACCCAACCAGGATGAAGAGGAGGATGAAGTATTCTATAAGCAGCTGGGAGAAGTCTCATGGTTCTCCTGGGGAACTTCAACTTACCACAAGTCTGCTGAAAATACAAGACAGCAGAGAGGAAACAGTCTAGGAGGTTCCTGGAGTGTGTGGAAGATAACTTCCTGACACAGCTGGTAAGTGAGCCAACTCGGGAAGGCACTCCACTGGACCTCTTGTTTGTGAACAGAGAAGACCTGGTGGGTGATGTGACAGCTGGAGGCTGTCTTGGGCATAGTGATCATGAAATGATAGAGTTTTCAATTCTTGGAGAAGTAAGGAGAGGGGTCAGCAGAACTGCTACCTTGGACTTCTGGAGGGCAGACTTTGACCTGTTTAGGAGCCTGGTTGAGAGACTCCCTTGGGAGACAGTCCTGAAGGGCAAAGGAGTCCAAGAAGGCTGGACATTCTTCAAGAAGGAAATCTTACAGGCGCAGGAGCAGGCTGTCCCTATGTGCTGAAAGACAAGCCGGTGGGAGAGAAGACCAGCCTGGCTGAACAGAGAGCTTCAGCTCGAACTCAGGAATAAAAGGAGAGTTGACGACCTTTGGAAGAAGAGGCAGGCAACTCAGGAGGACTACAAGGATGTCGTGAGGTTATGCAGGGAGAGGATTAGAAGGGCCAAAGCCCAGCTGGAACTTAAACTGGCTACTGCTGTAAAAATGTTTCTACAAATACATTAGCAACAAAAGAGCTAAGAAGAATACCCATCCTTTATTGGATGCGGGGGGAAACATAGTGACAGAGGACAAGGAAAAGGCTGAGGTACTTAATGCCGTCTTTGGCTCAGTCTTTAATAGTCAGACCAGTTGTTCTCCAGGTGCCCAGCCCCCTGAGCTGGAAGACAGGGACGGGGAGCAGAATGAAGCCCCCATAATCCAACGGGAAATGGTTAGCGACCTGCTACACCACTTAGACACGCACAAGTCTATGGGGCTGGATGGGACCCACCCAAGGATACTGAAGGAGCTGGCAGAGGTGATCACCAAGCCACTTTCCATCATCTGTCAGCAGTTCTGGCTAACCAGGGAGGTCCCAGTTGACTGGAGGTCAGCAAATGTGATGCCCATCTACAAGAAGGGCCAGAAGGAGGATCTGGGGAACTACAGGCCTGTCAGCCTGACCTCGGTGCCAGGGACGGTTATGGAGCAGACCATCCCGAGTGCCATCATGCAGCACGTACAGGACAACCAGGCAATCAGGCCCAGCCAGCATGGGTTTATGAAAGGCAGGTCCTGCTTCACTAACCTGGTCTCCTTCTATGAAAGGCTGTGGGTGTTGTTAACCTGGACTTTAGTAAGGCCTTTGACACTGTCTCCCACAGCATTTTCCTGGAGAAACTGGCTGCTCATGGCTTGGATGGGTGTACACTTTGCTGGGTAAAAAACTGGCTGAATGGCCAAGCCCAAAGAGTTGTGGTAAATGGAATCAAATCCAGTTGGCAGCCAGTCACAAGTGGTGTTCCCCAGGGCTCAGTACTGGGGCCAGTCCTGTTTAATATCTTTATCGATGATCTGGATGAGGGGATTGAGTGCACCCTTGGTAAGTCTGCAGGCGACACCAAGTTGGGCAGGAGTGTTGATCTGCTGGAAGGTAGGAAGGTTCTGCAGAGGGATCTGGACAGGCTGGATGAATGGGCCGAGGCCAACTGTATGAGGTTCAACAAGGCCAAGTGCCAGGTCCTGCACTTGGGTCACAACAACCCCATGCAATGCTACAGGCTTGGGGAAGAGTGGCTGGCGAGCTGCTTGGTGGAAAAGGACCTGGGGGTGTTGGTCGACAGCCAGCTGAATATTAGCCAGCAGTGTGCCTAGGTGGCCAAGAAGGCCAATAGCATCCTGGCTTGCACCAGAAATAGTGTGGCCAGCAGGACTAGGGAAGTTATTGTCCCCCTGTACTGGGCACTGGTGAGGCTGCACCTCAAGTCCTGTGTTCAGTTTTGGGCCCCTCACTACAAGAAGGACATTGAGGTGCTGGAGTGTGTCCAAAGAAGGGCAATGAAGCTGGTGAAGGGTCTAGAAAAAAGTCATACGAGGAGCAGCTGAGCAAGCTGGGGTTGTTTAGCCTGGAGAAAAGGAGGCTGAGGGGAGACCTTCTCGCTCTCTACAACTACCTGAAAGGAGGTTGTAGCAAGGTGGGGGTCGGTCTTTTCTGCCAAGTAACAAGTGATAGGATGAGAGGAAATGGCCTCAAGTTGCACCAGGGGAGGTTTAGATTGGATATTAGGAAAAAATTCTCTGAAAGGGTTGTCAGGCACTGGAACAGGCTGCCCAGGGAAGTGGTTGAGTCCCCATCCCTGGAGGTATTTAAAAGACATGTAGATGTGGTGCTTAGGGACATGGTTTAGTGGTGGACCTGGCAGTGCTAGGTTAACAGTTGGAAATGATGATCTTAAAGGTCCTTTCCAACCTAAACAATTCTATGATTCTATGATTCTATGATATTTGATGTATACATACAAATATATGAAAGAATCCCAAAACTCCACTGTGAGACACTACATGGCAAAGAACCAAGACCAAAACCAAAAATAGATCAGGGAGAAAGAAATGAGGCTAACCCTGTCAAGAGATTTGAAATAGCACAGTAGGAAATCCATAGGAGAGCAAATCCCTTTCATCCCATACAGTTATCCCTTGTTACATAGTTGGTTTTGGCTATCTCCTTTCAAGCTGTAAAAGCCTAGATGCTTCTCTGCAGAAATTAGAAGTTTGCCTGGGTATAACATGATAATTAATAATTCTGAGTTATCTAAAATGCAAATTAGGCTGCCAGATATGTTCCATTAATGATCTTTTTAAAGTTACAACAGCATTTTCAGAAAAATTATTTCCTCACAAATGTAGGTCAGTGACTGTATTCCACTGATCAGATAATTGGAATATCTTAACCTACTTGAAGGAGTTTAAATTTAAACTTGTTTCCAAAATCATCCATTGCAAAATGATACGTGTGTGTATATATATATGTGACATCTGTATCTGTTTTATATATGTCTATATAATATCTACATATATATGTTCCTAATTCCAATTTGGAATGACTGAAAAAGCCATCCCAAATATTATCATAAAACCAAAACATATAAAATATAAAACATTGATGCAACAGCCCTTGATTACTTCTAATTATAACTCAACCCAAATTTTCATGCTGCCCTGCCATATTGCCCACTCTCACTTCATGTAGCCAGTGTTTCACAGCTTTGCAAGTGAGCAAGAGATGCTAATGTTCTGATGTAATTCCATACACAATACCCCTTGATATGCTTTATTTGTTTTTCTAATTAAGTGCTTAGCCAACCCACACAGCAATATGGACACAAGTAACTCTGTGAGTGTACATCATGCTTCTCCACTCCTGCAAATGACTCCCACCTTCCAGGAAACATGCATGCAAACCTCCTACCTCCCAAATGCAGATGGTATTAATTATGAGAAAGGACCTAAATGTTTACAACAGGGATTTAACATTTTCATCAACATGCTTCTTTACTAAGTATTAATAAAAAAATAGGTGGAATAAGGGCAGTGTTTGCCAAACTAGAATGAGAAGTAATGAAAATTTACAATTTTCATGCAATTCTGCTTTAAACAGTTACTCAAAGATATACCCATTGCCAAGTGATTTACGATGTACTTATCATTAAATAAGGTCCAATTTTTATACAGCGACTATCCACTCACTCAAACGAACTGTGACTCTAAGTTCTACTCTTGCTTCTAACATTGGAAACCAGAGGACTTCTAGTCAGGGTGAAGAGAGCAGCATTGCAGCATCGTCTGCAGTGGACTCTCCAGTTTGAGTTTGTTGTGCTTCGGTGTTGGCCCTTCCAAGGACTTGTGAATTTGAACAGAATACAATCCACAGTGAAGTTCACAGCATGTGGAAGGCAGGAGCTGGTTTGGTAGTCCTTGAAGCTGAGCCACTGCAGGGCGCAGACAGTATCTTCCCCATCACTGACCTCCATCTGAGGGGCAGCAACAATTGTGGTGAGCAACCTGGCACCATGAGTCTGATGGTCACGCTCTGCCCCACTCGCTCAGCTGGTACCAGCACTGGTGTGGCCAGTGTGCAATAAGAATGCCAGTTCATTTTAATTATTGGACTAAATGGCCAGTGAGTGGTAACTGTGTGATGATTATGGGCCAGATTATCACTAAATCACTCATTTCTTACTATTAGATATACAGAACTATAACTGCATCTGATTTGTTTTACCCTTGTAGATCACAGTGCATGGTTTCCCACAGCTTGACATAATTCAAGGGTCTGAACTAACTTTACTGAGAGTTCAGTCCACTCTGATGTAGAGAAAAGGGGAACAGAGAAAAAAAAATAAGGGAGTGGGAAGCAATTTCCAAAACCTGCTACCAACAGCACAGGCAACAGTAAAATCCCTAGGAAAAAGCTCTACTGAGAACATCACTGAATGTGCCCCAGGCACTAGGCATAGCAAAGCAAGCATAAAATTTTAAGTGGGTAACAGGCCATAAAATAAGAGTCTGATAATTAAATGTACCATATTCTTGACAATAATCTCCATGAAGGTAACTGTGATACGAAAGTCTAGATATCCAGACACGTATCCAGAGAGTAGCTACACTGACACACACAGAAAGCACAGAGAGATTCCCCTTCTGTAAGAGATAAGATCTCCCTCGGCTGTTGTATGCAGAGCAAATACTTGAGGTGAGGCTCACTTCATCCCAAGCAGAAAAACAGCAGAGCGCTGCAGTCCTCCTGTAATTCAGCTGTTTTCTTGGATGTTTCCCTTACACCACTCTCAGTTTGAGCTCAGCTTTCTCTCTTTCTGCTACAATCCTTTTACACTCTATTTGGCCTCACTTTCTGCTGTATAAATCTCTGTATTTATGACAGGCAGCCGTGACCATTCCTTGAACCACGAGGAGAAACTCTTTTCCTGGAACAGATCAGTGCCAGAGACATACGCAGGCAGCAAACCCTTCAACAGGACTAGAAGTGGAGTGCTCACTACCAAAAGCATACCTTCAGAGGAAGGTAAGGGACATGGTGTCACAGTGACTGGCAATAAAGGCAGAAAGAATTATTTCCAGAAGACACAGGAAGCTTTCGAACAGCTGGAACAGTTCCTTACCTTCCCTGAAATCAGCTTCTTTCTAAATGTGTGTACATGTACCTTAAGGCAACATGGATGCATTAACGATACCATTACTATGATAATTTGTTATCCTACTTCAGTGCCCTAATATTTACTGTTTACCACCAAGCACAATAATAATACATTTATTTGGGAGGAGGCAGGGACCATCTTTCTGTTTTGCAACAAAATCCTGATGCACATCGTTGCTGGGGGATTTTTTTAATTTATTTTAATAAATTTAGTTTTCTGGGCAAAAGTGCTAAAGAGGTATTGGAGAAAGGAGAGTGGAAGGTTTTTGGGGGTTGATTTGCCTGTCTGATTAAGCTCTGCCTGACCCTCCCTTTCCCTTTTATATCTCTGCATGGCATTTATTTTCATAGGGGTTACTAATACGAGGGGTGGTGCTATATGCTCTGACAGTCGAGTGAGAGGTGACTAAGGAACAGTCTCTATTTTAAGATAACCCACATGCCATGTTGTCTTTCCAGTATCAGAGCTTAAGAAACCTTCCCCTTTCAGGATTATACAGGCCATAATGCTACTTTTAAGTGGAGCAAAAGAAAATTCTAAGAATATTTTTTATTCTTTTTCTAAAGGGAAAACATCTTCATACCAACTTAACTCATCCAGACCTCTAGTTCCCACAGATTTGTCAGACTTCTTAGCATGAAAATTTAGCATGTGCTTCTCATACGCTCTGTCTTCAGTGATTGCTAATGCTCTGGAAATCCCTGGCCCTGATGCTATATTGCTTGTGCTCATCAGTGTGATTAAGAACAAAAACCTAAGCTGTGCAGTTACAACCCTCCTGGTAATACAGACAGCACTTACCTGTGTGATTCTGTCTAATCATATCTTTCTTTCTCCTCTGCGTATGATCTCATCATAGCAAACTATATTATTCCTGTTACTGAGCATATGGCCACAAGAAAAGTCTTAAAATGCCTCTTTTAAAATATTTTCAGAGTACTAATTCAATGATGGTAAACATATTCTGGGGTTATCTGATAAATGGTTATAATCAAACACAGAATTAACAGAGCAAAAAACATTAGGGGATAGATTTTCAGTTTATATAAGCTAAAGTCACTGGAGCTATGGTGGTAAGTATACTCTGGATCAGGGAATAAAGTTCAATTCTTAATTATGGAATGTATAAATACACCTCTCTCTCCTGTTTGGATAGGCTCTCATAATTAGTGAAGCACCTATCACTATTTTTTTACTGCCAGTGCCTGAGCAAACAGTTCCACATTTTAGTATGCACTTTTGATTGTCTGTTTGGTACCAGTGGTTCCTATCTTGACCTTTGAAACATGACATCTTATTACAGTCTAATAATTAACAAAGGCCAATCACAAACTGACTAGTTGTGCAGCATGCAGCCAGTGTTCACGTGCACATTTAGGGAATCATCAGCCTGTGGTGCTCATGGAGATGCCCCTGGGGACCACAGTGTGACTCAAATGGCCATGCAGCAGGAACTCAGTCCTGTGAAGCTGCCACAACCTTCCTACACAAAACAAGAGCTCAGGCTTATAAAGTTCTTTCTGCACTGCTCTATCCAATTGCAAGAAGTAATGCCTAGAGTTAGAGGCTTAATTCTACCGAGGTCATGGGGAGCTGCATGACTAGGTACCTTTCGGATGTTTCAGCCCAAACTGAATTCAACAGCTAAGACATTTTCAGTATGTAATCCACCTTTGCCTTGCTGTGCCCAGTAAATGCCCAAGGTAATAGGGACACACTGAATCACTTCTATCTGCATTCATTTGTACTTCACAGCTTTTATGTGTCCCTCCTGATGTGGAGTCTGACAAATGGCAAGCGATTCCTGAGTCGACATTCATCAAACTAAGCCCTACTGGTAAAATAGTGATTTCCTGCCTATTCTTAGCACTTGCTTCCATGTGAACCAGAGTTTCCATCAGCATCTAAGTTTTCCAAGGTGTCTGCTAGTAAAGGCTTGGTTGTGGAGAAATTACTATGAGGCAGCTGAAAACAGTCAACCATGGGTTGACTTGAGTGCAAACCCACAGACATATTTAGGTGCCTAATTGTCTCTAAAATCAACCTAGGGGCTCTGAGACATAAATACTTGTGAGGATCTGTGCTCCACAGTTCAAGTCTCATTGAATAAATGGATAATGTAGTATTCAATACATAACAGAGGTAGATTTAAAAGAGGGTAGATTTAGATTAGATATGAGGAAGAAGTTCTTTACTGTGAGGGTGGTGAGGCACTGGAACAGGTTGCCCAGAGAAGTTGTGGATGTCCCATCCCTGGAAGTGTTCAAGGCCAGGTTGGATGGGGCTTTGAGCAACCTGGTCTAGTGAAAGGCATCTCTGCCTATGGCAGGGGGGTTGGAACCAGATGATCTTTAAGGTCCCTTGCAACGCAAACCATTCTATGATTCTACGAGTATAGTCACCACCATGTCTTAAATTATTTCTAGAGAGATCTTTAGCCTTCATAACGGTGAGTAGAGGATACCTTTACAAATTTATGCTTAGATGTCTTTACATTTACTGACCAGTTTGATGATGAGACCTGAGTAGGTCACTGCTTCTCTGTGCAAAAAAACCCTAAGAATTTGTTTCAAGCCTCAGAAGTTTAAATGCTTTAATCCATGAAAGACTACAAGCAGCCAGAAGAGCAAATCTTGAAATCTGTACTTTACTTTTCCTTAGGCTTTTCTAGTCAAAATCCCCAGTGAAGTCAGATGCAGAACATTCCTACAGAAGGTCACAGGCTCTAGCCTTGTACAGTTCTCCACAGATTTTCCAGTGTCCTAGTCTTGTGTTAATCATCATCTGAGCAATCTGCATGAACAGAGTGAAGTCAACATTTGTACCTGAGGGAAGAAAATAAATGAAGAAAATAAATAGTGTTTATTTTCTTTCTCCTATCACCTGAGAAGGAGAGAACGAGAGAAAAAGAGAGAAAGAGATAAATATGGAAAGAGAGAAAGAAAGAATCAAAGTAAGAGGGAATGAAAGAAAGATGGAACGAGAGAAAGTGGGTAAGAGAGAGAAAGAAAGAAAAAGAATGAAAGAAAAAGAATGAAAGAAAGAACAAAAAAGCATGAAGGAAAACAAAGAAAAAGAAAGGAAAAAAGAAAGAACAAAAGAAAGAAATGGATGGACGAACTTAAAAAACAGGAAATAATGGAGTTTCTAAACCTTTGTGAACTAACTTCACTGGAGACAGATGTCTTAACAAATGAGCACAAGTTCTCATCTCACTTAAAATTAGTAAAAAAATGGAGTAACTCTTTAAAATGTACTAAATTGAGTATACATAATTAAAACAAGCTTCTAATCTAGGTCATTGTTTTGTATAGTACTTGGATATGCATGAACACATTTGGTGCAGAAATCAGGAAGAATTATGCAAATATAGTTGAGGACAAGATCTGCCTCATTTTCCAAAATTACTGTGCCTAAAACACCTCTTTAGTTGCACAAGAAAACTAACTAATGTTACCACAGTATTTACCATGTTCTCTAAATCTCACCAAGACTAATCACACTGCAAATACTGAAAATATATTACCCAAAGCACAATTAGAAAGGCACTCAAATAATTTTTTGCATATTTATTTTAGACTTGACTTTTAATATATCAACAAGTCATTTAAGTTCAGCCAGGTAAATTAATTAGCTGTTCATATAGTACATTGATTATACCATATAAGAAGGGTAGAGTTTACATACTGTCTGTTGATCCTGCCTTAATATTTAAACAGGACATGCAAAAGCCAAGCTTGTAATGCTGTGATCACATGGAGTAATATGTCACAAAAAAGCAGAACAACAACAAAGAATTTGCTTCAGAGCCTAAAGGTTGAAAATGGTGCTGGTCATTGCAAATGATTAAATTGTTCAAGGAGGATGTTAGTCAAGTAGTATATGAGTGCATACGGTTTCTGAAACAAGCTCATTAACACAAATCACTTTTTTCACACGGAAAGCACATGTGTTGAAGTCAATAGCAAAATTTACATTTTTTCATAGCTACAACCCAAATATATTCTGTCAACCAAAAAAAATCACCCTTTCCACACCTGAACGGCAATAAAAGCCTCACCTGGGATTTAACAGTGATCTTCCAACAGACAGGAGCGGCAAAGCACACCGCACTGAGAGGGGGCTGCGCGTCAGTCCCTGGCTGGGTGGTGGAGGAAGGATACTGCTGCAGCACACAGGGAAATCTGCCCGCTTTCTTATATCACACTAGTCATATTTACAGCCCAAACCTCACTTACAAGTGCAGTTGTAAATATATTTCCATGCCTTACTTTCAAATAGTCCAGACCTGAATGAGGATGACAGAAGTATTTTTTCACAGCAGGAATATGATTTTAAATGTAAAATAATCTTCCAGCATACAGACAAATGCTTTTGCTTGAAAGCACAGTGTTTATGAAACAGCAGGCCCTTTAGTTGTCCTGGAAACTATATTTGTGAAGGGCCCCAATTTATATTGTCCCGGAGGCTTTTAACATTTGCATCAAAGCTTCAGAAGATGAGAACTGTCAGCGAGTATGTATTTAAAAAAAAAGCAAACTTCACTGTAAGAAGTGAAGAAGGTTATTTTTTTCCCTGGCTGATGATAAATGATCTTTCAAGAAGCAAACCAAAAAAACCCATGAAGTTGTAATTTTGTGATGTGTTTACGGAAAGTCAAGAACTCCACACTTAGGATGTTACACTTGCTCGTCAGGATTACACAGAGAACTTCTAACCAAATAGAAGGCAAAAAAAATAAAAGGAACACCAACAGCTTAGGTGTTGTCAGCATTTTCTGTTTACCACTGTTCAGTAGTGACCCTGAGGTTGCATCCAGAAACCTCCATCAAATTAGGACCTACTCTGTAATCATAGAGTAAAGGAGATCTCCTTTGAAAAAGTGTAAAATGCAGAAAGCTAAAATTAAGCAGGCAGGAGTACTTGAGTTGAGTTCAAATACTTAACTGACAAAATGCTCTTAATTTTAGGAGAGGGAGAGCTTTATTTTTTCCAAGAACTCTGAAAAAAACCCAGCCCTTCAGCTACTATCAGAGGTTCACAAATTTAAGTTGTACAAAACACCATGCAGAAAGAGCCAATACACTTTCTACTTTTTTCTGAACTTAGATACCGAAGAACAGTCTACAGAGGAATCTTGATGCTCATACTCAAGCAAAATCACTACTGAAGTCACTGGGTGAATTGCTTATTCCAGGATGAAGTGGAACAGTCAAACAGAGACCCTTCGATTTTTCTCATTTCTGCATAGATTTCTACACTTTAAAAGTGGAAGGAATGGAAGCTGCACCAAGATTAATTCCTCTTTTGAGGGTCTTGCACTGATACCTGAGAATGTGGATTGAGGCTCCTGGGTGTTCCCCTTTTCTGTTACAAAGCTCTTGAATGCTCCCATTACATAACAAGGGAGAGTCCTTGTGGATAATTAAGTTTTGGGCCCCTGAGCACTCCTGTCTAGACAGCTAGGCGACACAAGAACTGAGTCTGCGCAGAAGCAAAGGTCAGTCAGCGAACACGGTGAGGAAGACTATGAGCCTTCGTCTGAAGACCCCCAAAGACCACCTGAGGACCACCACAGAGGATGACTGCGCATGCGGATCGGACATTTACATATGTTAATAAGTTCCAGGAAATCGCATGTTTATGTAGATGAATTCCCGAAAATCTTATGAATATGTATGTTTTCATGGTATATAGTTGCTGAAAGTCCGTCAAGCCTTCGGAGCACTTATGGTGGAACTATCCCCGGTGCTGCCCGGCGCCGCAATAAAGAATGCCTGCTTTCTAAAACTCCAAAATAAGTTTTAGGGAGTGAATTATTTTGCCGCTTTCCGGTAACAGCACAAGCAGGAGTTGAGGACAAGATGCAGAAATTTATATTTATTGCCTGTGTAATAAAAGAATTTAGAAAAGATATCAAAAAGGAGACCTTCCCCTAGTCATAGAGATGCTTGGAGATGAGTTGAGGGAAAATCTTTGAGAGGTCTGTGCAAGAACACTAATGAGGAAAAGAGACAGACAGAATGAGAAATTAAGAGTCCTCTGACTCATTTCCTGTGGGAGGGAAAAACTGAATGAGGAAAGAGAAAAAATAGAAAACAGGCAGGATACTTGTTTCAATAACTTTCAGAATAAATCTTCCCTATCTTTGTGTAGGCGATTGTATACTTTAGACTAGCATTGGCAATATTCAAATGTGATATTCAAATAGCAAAAAACAAGCACAGTGAAAGTTTCGCAAATGAAAGCGAACAAGAGGAGGGAAATGGTAATTTTTCACAATATTTTATAAAACAAAGCCACTTATATTCCTCACATCTTAAACTTTTTCTCTATTTTTGATAATTCTGATTTGTTCTGCTAAAGTATGCTTCAACCATGTGCTGTCAAACATACAGCTACAGTTAAAAGTCCATAATGTACATGGCAAGATTTTTCTAACTCACAATACTTGTGAAGCTGCTCCTGGGAATTATCATCAGTTAGCAATGGGTTACAGGACAGCTTCTCTCTTCTTTTTGGTTTGGCTAACCACTGACTCCCTCAAGCTTCCTCTCAACCTGGCCAGGTACACTCATCTTACATCTCTTTTATGTTGTGGAGCCAAAAGAAGCCAAAATCTTCTGCAGGTAAACCAGTGTACTGCCTCCAAAAAGCCTGTTAATCTTTCTTTGGAAATGCCAAACAGAAATTAAAATAAACGTTGTAGAAAACAGCATTTAAGGACTGTGTTTGTTTTTCAGATTTCACATTGCTTAATGTTAGTTTCTTACCATTACCAGAAGTAAAATACAATACGCTCTGGCATAACTACATTCATCTTTATCTCAACATTATATCCGGGATACAGAATTATAAGGAATAGCCATTAAAACGTACAAATTATGGCTGGTTTCTTCTAAAACGTGATGGAAAATTATTCAAAAACATATTTGTAGCTTCATTTTGCCCAAGAGAGAAAAAATGAAGTGAATTCCAACTATTATTGGAAAATATATAGATGAATAGCTATTCTTGGTTGTATACATTCATGTCATGGCTTTGGGTAAACAAAATCAACCTTTCATCTACATCTTATGCAGTTAATAACAAAGTTACTGAGGCAAATACATTGGAAAAAAGTTTAAGTGGCTCATAAACATGCTCCATTTAACTGTAACATGAAACTCCTCACTCTTCTATGAACATCCTGCCCCCAGTCATGCAGACCAGAGGAAAAGGTTCATCTCAAAGTAATTGAAAAGAAAACATGACAGTATGGCTTAGCCCAGAGTAAATGGAAATATTTTAAACTATTCCTTGGGGCTTTATGATGCTTATGATGAAGTCTTTACTTCATGAAATTCTTGTCCCAGACAACTGCAGCTGGAGTCAGGAGACTCACAATCTATTCTGATTGACCTCTGAGTTTTGGAAAATCATCTTGCTTCTCTATCTCTAGTCTTTTTTCTGTTCTTCACTATGTCTAGCAGAGGACAATGGATTGCCTGTTATTTGTGGACTTGTACAGCAAGCAGCGAGTTGAGAAGCTAATCAAAGTTGACACCTGTAGGCATTACCATAACATCAATGGTAAATAATAATAAGACAAGCTGGATTTCAGCCTAGAATTTGATATGTAAGGTTCGTGAGCAATCCCTTGTTTGTTTTGTGTTACTGTTTTCTCAGCTGCAACAAAAAAACAGTCATTGAAAAAGAAGCATCTTAAGCAATTAGTGCTTCCCTGAGACACTACTGCAAAGTGAGACTGGTTTCAGCATATACAACTAGTGTATTTTATAGCACTGCATCATTAACTTTCAGGAAGCGCTCTTTTGTGTTTTCCATGAATTTGCTGCAAGACATCTTTATTTGAATACATGCAACTACAGTACTATGCAAGGCCTCTTCCCGAAAGATGCTGCAAGACAAATTTAAATATATTGTGAATCTCCTTCTGCTCTTGACTGTGACTGGATGCAGCAGTGCTGAAAAGCACAGATTATTACAGGGTATCATCTTTGCTATAAAAATTAAGGGGTTTTTTTTGAGTGCCTGCTTTGTAACTCAGGTATTCAGAACCAAATATAGCCAAAGTAATAGTGTAAGATAGAAACTGCCTGTTTTGTATGCAGAGAAGATAGCTTCTGTTAATTCTGAAAGAAAAACATATTCACATAACATTTCCATACTAACATGCAAAGCCTATTGATTTCCCATATCAAAATCCCATATAGTATCTTCTATACTTGGCACCAGACACATCATTACCTGCTCCAGAACTAATGGGTTCCGTGATTCACTCATTGAGTCCACCATACTGGTTATAAATATAAAACTTCTTTACGGACACTGAGGTAATTTTTAAAGTTTTGGGGCATTTAAAGATGCCTAAAATGGCACCTCATAGGAATTCAAAATCTTTAAACAAATTTTATTTGCTTCTAGCCATTTTTAAAAGTCACTTCCTTCTTTTGGCACCATTTAACAAACTAGTCCCTCTATATAAATGGCTTAAGTGGGGATCCTTGAATTACTTTTAAAGGGTTTTTGAAACAAGAAAATATGATTGTTGGTCCTTAACCAACCTTAACCTTCATGTCTGCAAATTGCTTATAAAGGTTTGGCACCTATGGTGAAAGCTGTTCCAGGATCCATCAATGAAAAACATTGTTTTAGTGGCTATACTAAATCAACCCAACCTTTAGTTATATCACCTGATTTACCTATTTTCCAAACGTTCGTATCTAAATTAATGCACATATGATTAGCTATAAAGTGAAAAGTTAGGCTGCATTTACAAAAGATGTCATCAGGCTAATGCTATTCCCACTGAAGTTCACATAGCAGTGAAGACAACACAGCTGCTGTTACAACACGAGGACACAGAACGGTAAAAAAAAAGCATTTCTGCCCTCTTTTTTACACTGGTTGCTCATTCCTATTCCCAGCCTCTTCATGTCAGCACAGAAGCCCAGGTGTGAAGAGGACTAGCAAACTCATTCATCCAGGAGCCCATCCTACCAGTCTGGTTCTAACCCACATTAGCTCCTTGGTCCATTCCATGCAACTGTGTTTGGGTGGTGAAAATGGGTGAACAGGGGTGCATACCCACATCCATGGGACTACTTTTTTCAGTGGTAATGATCACTTAAAATATGGCCTGAAAGTAAAACTAGGACATTAATAGCTGCTTTAGGAAACCCAGAAAGAGATAGCTGGCCTTTTAATTATTTGTCTAACCCTAATCACTCACCTATGAGACCTCCTTCCTACCAGACTCTGGATATCTGATGTTCCTGGACTCCGAACAAAGTCTAGGCACTGCCTTTCAAAACTAGAGATTTCTGATTCCTCTTCAGAGGGCATTACTTGAGCATCACACATCATCACACCTGCTAATGGTTTCCAGGCTTACTAGTTAGGACATAAACAGCAGATGTGATGATATCACCAGTTATCACCAGGGTTTGTTACCTCTCCTGTTATCTGACCTGTGTGTTAGCACTTTTATGCCACTTTATGATCCACAGAGAGGAGATTACAACAAAGGAGGCTGTATTGCCAAAATGACCCTGGCTGTGTGACAGAGTTTGTAAGCTCATGCGACTAAGCTTGACTGACAGATTCCCAAAAGCATGCCTCAGGTAGGACAGTATGGAGTGCTACCCACCCTTACCAAAGGCACAGGAACAACTGACCTAGAATGGAAGGAGCGACTCCATAGTGCAGAAAGTCAATGCACATGGTGCACCAAAGTGTGTCACCAAGGCTCTCCTCTTCTGAATACAAAGACTTGTGTTCCAGTTTCCTTGAGTCGGAGGAGAAAATGTATTAGCTGGAGTTCCTGTTCTGTTTGCACACATTATACAGCTGCCACAAACACGAGTTAGGGTTTGTATATGGAGCACCCCACGTTGGAACAGCGTACTTCAGACCCCAAGGGCATCATCAACAGGCTGGTGCAAAGAGCAGTTTGCTTCTTGTCTTTGGCATTATGTTTGACTGACACTGACAGTATTCTGTGCCCATCAGTAATAAGGACTAAATTAATGCATAAAATGGAAGGTGGAACCAAGCCTCTGGTGTTTATTAATAGTTAAAAGGAAGTCTAGTTATCTGTTTACATCTCAGTAATCTTGTCTTGAAAAAAAGCTTCCTCCGTTCTTCACAACGTTCAGGGAATCGTGTGCCAGACTAGAAAGTCACCCCTGAGGAGAGGCCATGAGAGGTGTAAGACATGCAGCATTGTAACTATTGGACAAAGACTGACAAAGCTAACTAGATCCTATGTTTCCTATAGTACTCCTCTGTCACATGAAACTCCACAAAAGAACTTAACCCAGAAACTGCTCAGTCTACAGACTGATAATACCAATCAACATCTGCAGTTGTTGATAATATTACATCTAGGTATGTAAAAGAGTGATATTGTATTACATCTAGGCCAGCAGTAAACCTTTGACATCTACACTGATCCCAAGAAGCTTTTCAACGGGAGACAGTTTAACCAGCTCTGAAAACAACTGTGAGATTTCCAGATGCTAGAGAGAGAAATATTTCTCCTGAGGATGAGTAACCTGACCCCTAATGATTTTCCCTTCTTCAGCTACACCAAGACAGCCTGCTGCGTGCCAGCTTTTGAACTACTGTACCCGGTAGCTTCCAGATGACTTAAGGGTTCCTTAAAGGAAAAAAAACACACCCCCAAAATACTTTGCATCCATTGCAGTATGCCACAGAATGAGCTAATGCTGTAGCCAATGTCTACTTACATGTGGCACTGCTGTCATTTGCTGACAAGTCAAAGCCCTCGGTTCTCCCCTGGGACTGATTTAGGGTCAATGTGACTTTTGCCACAGTAAGAATCATGGTATTTACCCAACATGTTAAAAGTCAAACACAGCAGCAGATTCTCTAATACCCTGGAAGGATGTTTGCCTCACATTCTGTTGTTATACATGTTAATACCACTGATGCAGAGGCCCTGTGAACTTTCATTACAATTCCATGTAAGACATACACATTACCTTATAAGCAATCTTAGAAAAACAACACTCATGTTTGCCCACAGACTAAGAAAACAACTTTAAGTTTGCTGGGCTTGCTGAGTTATCAACAGTGATGCTATGTAGAACACTCACATTTGCATCTCAGAAACTGGACTATCAGCATCAGTCTTTCTTACACATTTTGGTAGGTCATCAAAATACAATTAGAAACCAAAGAAGCTTGAACTTTAGTAACCTAAATTTGAACTCTGACTCTAAAGAAGAAAAGACCTTTCCCTCATACAGCTCCACTCTTGAACCCCTTAGTTGCAATAAGGAAAAATATATATTTTTTTTATTTTTATATATATATATATCTTTTCCAAGGTTTGTACCATTGAATAAAACATCTACATTTAGAACTGTGCACAGTAAGATTACTGTAACTCAGCAGTGCATTATATATCAGCTTTAGGATTACTTCTTTTATTTTAATTACAACTTCAGAAAACAGTTTTCAACTGTCTTGTACAAACTAGTTGTAAGTCTTTGATTTTTCAGTCTTTTCTTTTTTTATGAGTGGAAAGGCAGCAACTATCATACACAAGGGAAAAGAAGCCAAGATAGCACCTGACATCTCCCTGCGAAGATAATTTCTTTGAGAATGTTAGATAATGGACTATATACGTGCCAAATCCTTACCTTTACAGAGGACCAGCAACTCTTAAGTAAACTTCAAAAGACAACTTCAGGGGGCATGTAAAACATTTTGTAAGAAAGACAATTTCTCCCTATTTTAGGTATTATATCTTTTGCCCAAAAGCAGGAAAAATCATTATGATCAGTAGCCAAGCTCAGTTCTTCAGTATGCGATTGTGCTGGAGAAACGGGGCTTTTGCACATGATACCATAGAGATTTGGGACTAACGTTCACTCACTAACTGACAAGACAGATGAAGTTCTGGGACTGAATGTTGTGCATCCTTAGGGAAATTAGGAAAGATCAACCTCCTTTCTGCAGTCATCCCCATCCCAGGAGAATGTTCCCTCTTTTGTATCCGGTTGATGCTCTCTTTTGGGGGAAGTTCACTAGAGGTCACTACACCAAGAACTGCAGCAGTAGTCAGCACAAAACTGACAGGGACTGGTTCCACAAAAGCAGCAGCAGAAAAAGAAAAAAAAACGAGCAAGCAAAACATTTTTTTAAAATTATTAGGTCCTCTGATGATAAACTAGCAATGCTACAAAAATATCAATTAAGGATAGAGAATAATTTATACATTTGCAAGTGGTCATTGCCCATTTCAGTACTTCTGTTCATCCTAACTATAAATACCAACTGTAAAATTTTTAGCATATTCTCCTGAGACCCAAGAGTAAGAAAGCTGCATTTTTCAAGTCCCTTGCCCATAGACAAGCTAAGAAAATCCTATAGCTTACCCCACACATTGCCCACCAAATAAATATATTAACTACACGTAAGATTTGCGCTAAACAGTCAGCGGGTATTCAGGAACTCATTCATGATTCCCTTAATGTTTCTGTCAGACATCAAATAAGGCTTAGAAATAATGCTGTTGAGATAAAAAAGCCATGCCAAACAATTTTATCAATCAATCACCCTCTTCTAGATTTTGAATTTAGCAATAGCAATGGAACTGATTAACAGCCCAGCAAATGAAGCTCACTCTCTCTTCTTAAACATCATCATCCTTTTCAGTGAAGGACATTCCAGAAGCTGGTATAAGAAGAGCATGAGCTCTCAGTTAGAAAAGCACATTACCCTCCTACCAAAGTTGTTTCAGCCATTGTGCTGATATTGTGAAGTGCAGGTTAGAATAGGAATCCCTTCTTCAGGCTGTGGTCTCTTCAAAGGGAAAAATCAGACTAAGCTTTTTAACACTGTAAGCAAGAAGAAATGGACTACTGATAAAGCAGTTTATTTTGACCAACAGATGAGGCAAATTAACTTGGCTGCAATGTCCTCAATCTACTGCTGTCTAAAATAGAGAGAGGGCTGCATGGAGAAGGCCAAATAAGCTAATGTAAACTTTCCATCTGGGGGAACTCAAGCAACTATCATTAACCACTGTCATTTACGTAACTGGGGGTGGGAAGAGGAAACTCACATACTGAACATGGAGATAACGCTCAGTTTGTTTCTCTGTTTTGAAAAGCATCATTATTCCTTATATTTCAAAGCATAGATGAATGACAGATAGAGCACTCATCATAGCTAATCCAACCATGGACTTAAAAAACTAGGCTTCTTCAACTCTCACAGCCCTGCTACAGCTGATTTGCATTAAACCAGCATGGATCAGCAGAGACATCAGTACAACAGTTGCAGAGTCCAGTACCAGGAATCACACAGGACATCCGCGAAGTGTCGTCCTCAATTTCCAGAGCATAGCATCTAAGCTCTGTGACCCATAAGCCCAGGTGAGGAGTAGCATCCAAATCTTTTGACAGCCATGACAGCAGTGACCAGGATCCTGATATAGCTTCTCTCTCTTACAGGCCTGTTTGCCCATAAGGAGAGGTTCCTTTCCACTGGCATTAATACTTTCACGTCATGAGGTAAACAAACAGATCTTGACTTCCTACATAGCTCACATTAAATGGTGTGCCCTTTTAGTTAAGTCATTTTGGGATGGAATTATTACAGGCAAGAAGAATTTTTGGCACATCATGTAAATCTCCCCAAAGCCCTGTGAGATGGTTTTGGGTGTTTAGAAGTGAAATGAGGCTCAGGCCTATATCCTTCTCCTTTGGATGAACATTGATCAATTTACCTCAAAGCTTCATTTTGCCACATTGTATTTTATACAGATTAACTCAAACTCTGTACAGAAAGACAGACATTCTTTAATTAGAAGGCATAGGCCCATTCTCAACTTCATATGAACAGATTTCTCAAGTTCTGCTCACAATATTCTTTTTCAGGCTGTTGATACTTCAAAATAAGGATATATTTTATGTAAATCTTTTACAACTGTGTTTATTAGTGTTATATCGTTTCCTAATTTTGTGTGGGTGGATAATTGCTTTCATCTTTTAAGAGAGAATCATAAGCAGATTTATGGAAATCGAAAAATATTTCTCTGCTATTGTAGAGTATGAATGAACAACATATGCAAAAAGAAAAACTGTCAGGTTGGCTATAAGGACCCCTTAATTTTATGTGCTAACCACTGCAAAGAACAGTCAATTATGTTTACTTCTATAAAGTTGTATAGGACGATGCACAACCATTTGTTACTGAATCCAGTAATGAACACCTTGCTCCAGAACGAATGTCTGAAAGGTAGTGTTATAGTGGAATATGGTTCTATAACGATTTTCATATTAGCCACGCTTGGATGATTTCTTGCAACATGCATCTCTGGACAACAAAGGACTTCTGTTATTGCTGAACCACAACTAAAGAAATAACTATATTTCTTACAGCTTTGTCGTACTTTTTTGCCTGCCTTAGAGCCACACTAGATCCACATTTCTGGGATTTTTCACTATTTCAAATCCTGCTGGAGAAAACAGCTTTTCTGTAGATATAATGTGTTTGGTGAATTTATTTCTTTCAGAAATCATCTCATGTGGGAAGTTCATACAGAATAAATATTCCTGCATTATATTTATTCTACATTTATATGAATTAAAATTTATATATTAACCTGCATTGAAAGGAAGTGCTTTGCCCAGATTACATTTGGGTAAATGAAAGGTAATGCTACACTCTTTGGTTATTCCAAATACAGAACAAACAGGTGGACAGAGTAGTAACTATGTTGTTTCCTCAAATTTCTCCAGGTATGTCTCTTAAAAATTTGAAGCAAAGTCAATTTTTTCCATGAAAAGATTCCCAGAGGAAGAAAGTAAGAAAGGAAATCACATACTACAGAAATTTTAAAACAAAACATATGGGTTACATTATACTCTTTGATGGTCTCTCAGACCCATCCATCATAGCAAGCCAAAGACACAGCTCAGCCCCAAAGCTTGAACCAGCCTCTTCCACCGTTTCCTCCCCTTCGCAATAGCAAGGGTCTTGCAGGAGCTAATACTGCCTGACTTCTTCCTGTCAGCAATGTTCAAAAGTTGCAAACCATGAACATTTTAAGTCCTAGATGAAATTTTCTTATAATATATTATGAATTAATCAGAACATGAAACCATGCCATCCCTTTGCCACACTCAAAAGACTTTCTAACAATTATTCCATATTGGCACAACCAAGAGCTTACAAGCAACAAGGAACGATGTTGTTTTGACTCATCTCCCTCTTGCCATACATGGCATCTGCATTTAGTTATGTTTTGTACTACTTTACTCCTGTAGGGAAGACAGGAGTATATGGCCTTTTGAATCTAAGAAAGTACAGGACAATAACTAACTGTGATAGACAGAAAATATTATTTTATGCTAGCTGATGTTTTCTGAAATGGCAACAGCAGAATTTAGCATATAAGAATGCAATGCATCTAAACTGACAGAATGAGATAGAAAAACCTAGAAAGAAAACTTCTGCTCTAGTTAGTAAGGGCCATCTAATATAGACATGCAGACATTCAAGGCTGTGTTTAAAGTAGATGAAAGTAAATTGAAACGTGCACTAGCTAGATGTTGTATTACACTGGTTCTGTCCAGCAAGGCACTGCACTATAATAATAAATGGGGGAAACAAGATGGGGAAAAAAAATTAAGAATTTTGAATTGAGAAGAAGAAATGGCAGATCACATCAAGGACAACTATTCCCTATTTTTAAAATTTTGTCATATGAGTTTAGCACTGAATATGTCCAAAATTACATGTTCAGAGAACAGAGAAAGAAAGAAAGAAGGAAGGAAGGAAGGAAGGAAGGAAGGAAGGAAGGAAGGAAGGAAGGAAGGAAGGAAAGAAAGAAAGAAAGAAAGAAAGAGAAAGAAAGAAAGAGAAAGAAAGAAACAAAGAAACAAAGAAACAAAGAAACAAAGAAACAAAGAAAACAAAAGAAAGGAAGGAAAGAAGAAATGAAGGAAGAAAGTACTAGAAATCCTCAATAACTTATCCCATAGAAGCCTCAAAGATCTTTAAACACAAATAGGGAGCCCCTGAGCTCAGAGCTGCACAAACACATATGAAAACTGCTTTTTCACACAGTAAGTATGTAAATGAAATACAGTCCTTAATTACTAACATTACATGCAATGGTTTGCTATTAACCAGGGTCTAGACAATAAAATTTTACCATTTTGAAATGAAGCCACCATTTGGCCTACTTTGTGAGCATTAAAAAGAAAGCAATAATAAGACACACGGAGACAGTCTAAACCACACACATATTAACAAGGACTGCAACCATATAGCCCTGTAATACTGTATTGCCATTGCTATTACTGTATTGCCATTGCTATTACTGTATTGCCATTGCTATATAGAAAGCCATAAGCTTCGTACTGATTTTGCAAGACCTCTGGATTGAGGCATGTCAGGCTTGCTCTGAGCTAAAACTTTAGCTTCTCAAGCTACACTTCTTTTGACCTCCCTGTGCTTTGTTTTACCTGGTTTAGACATAACAGCTATTTTTTCTAATTGACCAGATGTCTGTAGCTAATTTGTGTTACTTTTGCTTATCTTTGTATGCTAGCACAACAGTTTTATGACTGTAACATGATGTAGTATGCAGAAATATAAGCCTATGGAAACATAGCAGAGGCCTTGAGAAGTGGAGACATGGGAGATGGTGTAGAGGAGTACAGGCATGGGATTACAAAAGATGGGGCGTAGGCTTGGTACTGAAGACAACACCCATAGCTATAAAAAAGACTGACCAATGATCAGGTGAAGAAATACGGACCTGAAGATGGACAAAACTGGGTTTAGGTGTAACGAGAACAAGGAACAAGTATCTAACATACACAAAAGGAACCACATAGAGTAAATTTGGATGCAACATGGAGCTGTAGACCAATAAAGAAACAGAAATGCATGTTAGCAAACTTATAAAAATGTCCCCAAGTGGACCCTAGAGCAAAGAAGAAGAAACCATTAACATGAACATCCCCCTCCTTCCAGTGAAAGACTCCAGATGCTGCCAACACAGGTGACACCACCAGCAGAATGAAGCCACCAACCTTAAGACTTGGAGAAGCAGGGGGAGGGTGAGCATAACATAAAGGAACAAGGGTACAAACTAAGTGAGTGTATAACAGTGTTAGCTGTTTTATTATTATTAAACATTTTCTGCATAGAAGCTCTCTTTTTCTTCAGTAATAATGGGATCTAGCCTATTAACGATTCTTTGATTAGCTGGTTAAGATTTCAATTGCACTAAAAAAAAAAAAATTCCTAGCTTTATATAAGGTGCATTTCCTCTTTGCCCATAAACAAGATTTTGTGCATAACAAGACTAAGATGTTTAACAAGTCGGTCAGAGCTTACCATTAGCAAATTCAATCTACCTTTCCATGGGAAGTTTTTTCCAAACGAGAAGTACAGAATGGGAGAGGAAGAGGTGGAGCCAAGGAGAAAGTCTGTCCTTTTGGCATGTATTTATTCACTGGACTAGTTAACAGGCATCTGGTCCATCATGGGGACCCACAGGTGTTATTGCAATACAGTGATACACTAGGCATACGTGTCCATACAAAGGTCATATGACAAATCATTGCAAAGAACTGCTACCAAAAAAATTAAAATCTTATAAAATTGTGAATATGGTGACATTCATTGGAGGGAAGCTGCATTCTCCCCAGCCTGTTAAGTAGGAGAAAAACTACTAAACTTATCAGATGAATTATTTGTTATTTACTATTTCTCCAAGTCTGTATGATTCGTGACAGTTTCTCAAAGGCTTCTTGTTTCTCAAGCGTGCAGAACCATCAGCATGCTGTTATTGTCTGGAAACCCATGAAAAGTAGCAGTGTCAGCAGTTTGCAGACTCAGGAAGCCAAAAGCATATGAATCTCTATGTGGAAAAAGACACTGAGCTCTACGTTCCATAGAAAATCCTATACTTCAGCCCCTAGGTAAAAGGACTGTGGTCAATACATGGCAATCCCCACGCCACAAATTAAGATTAAAATCCCACTTTAACGGCGGGGGGGGGGGGGGGAGTTTTACCAATCTTTTAATATGAACTAAATGGCAACTTAATGAGAATTGCTAAGAACAGTGGTCCGAGTCTTTGGAAAGAGAGGAAAACAGTGAAGTCAAACAGCTTATTAGTGCATAGATATGTTTGCAATACTAGAGATATTCTTGATACTAATATTTGAAAAGCACCACAGAGAATGAACTAGTACAATCCCTCAGCAGTACTTTGTACACATGAAGGAGAAAACCTGAGCTTTGCACTGAATAATAACGACAATGGAGCTGAGCTGTCTTTGATTTGCAACCCTTTTTATTAGACTGCTAGACTCTACCTTCTGTGTGAGAGACAAAGGTGTGGAGATTAACAGTTCTGTCAGTGATGTGTTCATTAATTACATTTAAAACACTAGCAGAAATAAGATTAACTTTGGCATGATAATAATTCCTTGTGATATTCCAGACTATTATTACACTAACCTGCAAAGAGTTAAGATAAAATAAAATTGTAAGTATTAAATAAATTATTTTAAATAACTGTTACCAGTTTCTCCACATTATCCTTTTCATAGTCTACCCATTCCCCACTACAATTTTGGTACTTGCTGAATCAATAAAAGTGCTAATCATACAAATAAATAAACACATGCATAAAAGCAGTTTTAAATACAGCCAGACAAATACTACATTTATTTCACCACACTGCTGAAAAAAATAATTTTTCCACTAATTTATGATAGCACCTTTCTGTCTTCTGCTCTTTGTTGGAACTTTCATGTTGGAACTTTGGTTTTCACAGAAGATGTGCTCTTTCACAAAGATTTCTGTGATGTGTGAGGGCACTTTGTTGTGTATGATTTGCTTTTGATTTTTCTTGAAATAAGCATACATTTTTTAAAAATCAAGGGGACAAAAATATTTAGAGGGACAAAAGAAGTTATTTAACAGTAAGTCATGAAACTGTGCACATGCCGCCCCTGAGTAATTTCTGTGAGCAGCCTTTGCCTTCCTCACCCTATCTGGCCTTAATGTCTCTAACACCCACTCACTGCATCACAACAAAAATTAGACTAAGATCCTTGCGGTAGGGTTCTGTATTTCTGTAACTGCTCTGAAGCACCTAAAATACATCTGGAAGCTGTAGGGAAAAAAAAAAAAAAGACTAGAGTCCAAGCTGTTAAAACTTCATTTGTAGGTTCAGCTGCCTGTAGATACCTTGTCACATCATATGGCATGAGCATTCAGTTCCATGACTCCAAAGGAACTGAAAGAGTCCGACTAATGTGACCAACATGCTACTGGTTATATACACTGTTTACATCCTTATCACAGTGTCAAAGAAGACATGCACAACCAGCTGTGAAGTCAGCATGCCTTTTGCCATGAACTTATTCCCAGTGAGGTCAAGGTTGCCCACAAGTACTTTGCATACTTTTAATATCCCACTTATTCATATATATATATATATTATCTATTACTACATTTCTCTTAAGAAATGAGCAGGACAGGTTAGCAGATTGGAATCTTTCATTTGATGAAAAACCAGCTACTGAGTGGAAAGATGAAGCTCAAGTTCTGCCACATTACTTCCTTCTCTCTCTTTGCCTCCCTGCACTTCTGTTCCTCCTCTCCTCTTGCTTTTACACATACCTGTGTCTCGACTCTGACATGACATGACATGACATGGCATGGCATGGCATGGCATGACACAACATGTCATCTAATGGTGGAGAGAGCTAGAAGAAATGAGCTTGTGATCTCCACAGACCACCCGCAGACAACACTGTGCTGTCAGAAAACTATCACTTGCAAATGAAATGTGCTTTACTGTGTAGACCTCATAACAAACTTCTCCCACAATGAGCTGATCTATTGATTTTAACATGCTGAAGTGTTTGTACATTTATATGAATGCAAATTTTAAGCACACCATGAGACCCACTCAGGGTCTGATTCAGCACTATTGAAGTCAGTGAGGCTTTCGGCATTCAGATTTGCATACGGTGATTCTTCAGATAGCATGGAATAGAAGATGTGCATCCAAAAGCCCGCTTCAGAACAAACCCCTTAACTTGGCTATGCCCATTTTTTAATGGGTTGAACTTGAAACAACATGAAGTGCTTGGTCTTGCTGACAACTTAACTTGCTAGTTTAACTTCAATGGAAGTTACTGATCTCCGCTCTCTTAAAGCTCAGGCTAATCAAAAATAAAATTGCTTCCCTGTCTGAATCACCCAAAAATCAAAAGCTTCTTTAAAAAACACTGGCCTCATTGGTTGGTGCAGGTGCTTCTGCATTTCTGGATACAGCAGATTTCTATTTAAAGATTTAAATTCACCCGTTTGCTTGGGGCTAGGAGGCAAGGGGTTGGGAGAAAGAACAGCCATTCACGCTACTGCAGCTCTGCATAGAGCAGTCCAGCCTCCCTGACAGGCTGACTGCATGCTGTGTCTACAAGCACTGGGACAGTCATGATAAAATCCAGTGGCGGTGAAGCATAACCAGACTGCGAGCCAGCATCCATTCTAGCCTTTACAAAAAAGGCTGGGCTACTCTTGGGCTACTCTCAGGCCAGGTAAATAAAATTCAGATGATGTGGCCTTTACACGGCTTTAAATTTCCAACCATTGTGAAATCGTTCTTTGGAAAAGAAAAAACAACTTCTTTGTAAGGGAAGAGTCCCTTCCATACAGAGATAGTCTTCGAATCAGATGACTTTTTGCTTGCAAATATGCAACAAATCAATGTGCATTTCTGTGCGAAACAAGTTCACAGACCAGTTATTGTGCTTGGCTGAGAGCTGGTTTCTGCCTCCCGTTATCAGCAAAGCATACTGCTCTGGGGACTGCATACAAATTACTGAAATTACTTTGGTGGGGGGGAGAGGATGATGAAGAAGAAACCTACGTGTGTTACATCAGCCGCTAGCCAGCTATTTCTATGCATTTTTAAGCCAGCTTCTTGCCTGTTGAATAACTGAGTTAAACTAGTGTGAAAAAAGTAAGTTAGCAGATTTCCTCTCTTCAAAATGTTTCACATTCAAGCCCTTGGTTATTTAGTGAGCAGACGTTATTGTCAGCTTCTTTATGTTGTTTGTCTAGAACAGCAGGTGCCACACTGAGCTGCAACTTGGCATCAAGGAAAATCTGCCTCTGTGTCAGGGCGGCCAGGATAGCCTGGACTCCCATAAGGACTAATTGGTACTCCAGTAAAAATAGCTATCTTCAGCCCTACTCAAAGAGAAATATTCTAGTGTTTTTAGCATCATTTGGATGCTTTTAAGGAAGGCTCCTCTCAGCGCTCCTGCATTTCATCAGCTCTCCCTCTGATGGAAACTCTAAATCACACATTTAAAAATAGACCATCAGATTATCTGGGTAAATCATAAAGCTCAGCTTATCTCTCTCTTCCCCTTCAAAATATACAATTTATTTTGTCCACCAGATCAGCAGCGTGAAGCCATGAATAATCCTATTCGTCTCAGTAACCCCACTCTTTTGATTGTTCCTGTGTATCTCCATGATGTGCATGCATGTCACACTGGGGTGTGTGTGTCTCTGCGAGCATGTAAGGAGGAAGAAGGAATTCACAGTTCTGGGCACAAAGGTGTACAATTCTGCTTATGGCAGTGTTTATGCCCATGCCAACTGTGTGCGTCCTAGCATCACAACACGGCCTTACACAGCCATGGAGAATAATACCAGGATTCAGCAGAAGTAATGTACGAAGTACTTCAATTATGCATTAAATTGTTGTTTAACGCCAATCTAGACCCCAGAACCCATATGCTTCCCCTGAGGGCAGACATAATCAATGCACTACGAGGGAGGACACAAAAATTTTTGCAATTTCTCTTTCCCAGTGGTTCAGAGGCACCACATAACAGAGCCTTAAGCAGCAAACCCCGACTCCCAGCCCCAGCATTTCCCATAGGCGCATCTCCTCATCCTCCTCCTCCTCATGCCAGTGCGGCCCATCAGGCCACGGGAGCCGGAGAAAGCCCTGCAGGGCTATAAATAGCTACTCGGGGGAGGGGGGAGAGTGCAGCAGCACGTTTCCAGAGATGCTTGCTGCAGAGGGAGGTTTTGCTGGATTAATTCAGAGGGGAAAGGGAACCACTAGGAAGTTCACTGACATAAGCAGGTAATGTCTATGGAGAGGGGGCAGCAGCTGCCCGGGGGAAACTGCAGGGGGAATGCCTCGCTCGCGTGGAGAACAGCGAGGTGGGTCTCCACCTGTGAGCGTCCCACCCAGCTCAGATCGTTCCTGCAGAGCCCCCCTAAGATGGGCTGTGGGCACGAAGGGTCCACGGCCGAGAGAGACAGCGAGGATATGAATCAACTCGATCGAAGTGTTATTAATACACGCAGCTTATTGTCTATGCCAAGTTTGTACTGAGTCGAGCGGCGTTATTTATACGCACTGGATTTGCACTGACTGTGCATGCGGTGCCCCTGAACCTGCTCCAGCGTGCAAACGGTACTGCCGGCTCCCCTACCCTCTCCCCAGTTTTCCTTCGAGAGACAAAGCCGAGAGGTCCCGTCTCCCAGGAGCCGCCCTATCCCCCCTGCCTCCCGCAAACTTGCGGGAACTACACGCACCGCCTGGAGCACAGGTGCCCGCTCGCCCCTTCCCCGCCGGGGGGACGCCGGGCACTCCCCAGTCGCCGCCCGGCGCCGGCGCCGCCGCCACCCCGGCCGGCTGCGCGGGTCCGGCATGCAGCCTCCGCCGCTCCCCGCTCCGCGCCTCTCCGCGCTTCCCCGCCCGCCCGCCGGGCACCGCGCGGCTGTGCCGTGCTGCAGTGCCCGGCCCGGCCCGGCCCGGCCCTTTCTCACCGTCCTCCAGAGCCTCTGCCGCTTGGCACTGACGGAGGTGGCGGTGACGATGAGGTGGGAGACGGACACCACCAGCCCGAAGACGATGGCCAGCAGGGTCCGAACGGGCAGCAGCGAGTAGGAGACGAAGGTGACCAACATGAGCTGCCACATGCCCTGCTCGGGGGCGCTGGGGGGCTCCATGCCGTAGGCGCCGAGCGAGAAGGGGCAGCAGAGGAAGGAGAAGGTGAAGCTGAAGAGCAAGGTGAGCTTGACGATCTGCTGCAGCTGGGTGACCTGCAGGTACTTGACATTGGTGACGATGAAGAGGGAGAGGAAGATGATGCAGTGCACCGGGTGCGAGCCTTTGGAGATGGTCAGGCTGGGGCCGGAGAGGAGCTCCACCAGGGCCAGGCTGGCGGTGAGCACGATGAGGACGGCCAGCGCCTTGAGGGTGGACGTCTGCTCCAGCTTCAGGTTGTAGCTCTGGAAGAGAGCCTCCAGCTCCTTGCAGTCAAACTCGTCCTCGCAGGCGATGGCATCCAGCAGCAGCAAGGGAGGGGGGTCCCCCAGCCCGGCTCCCGCTCCCGCCGCCGCGGCAGCCGGCGGGGAGCAGCAGCAGTGGCAGCACTTCTTCCTCTTGGTCTTGACTTTCTGAAACGGTATTTCCTCCATGTCAGTGCCATTCATAAACCCCGGGGAAGAAATGCTCCTCCTGGTGTCCCCTGCTGCCGCTCCTCCGCCTCGCTGCTCATAAAAGAGGGGGGGGTTGCGAGCAGGAGCCGCGGCCACACGCCCGCCAGCAGCCCCCGCCGCCGCAGCTCCGCGGACGCGGGCACCGGGCGCAGCCCGCCGGCCGCAACCCGCGGCTCCGGCAGACGCCCCCCTCCGCTGCCACCAAGGAGTCGGGGATGGCTGGGACGGCGGGAGGAGAGCCTCACTCGTGTTAGTATGCCAACCTTCCTGCCTGCTGTCTCTTTCTCCCCTCCACCCTCCCTCCTCCTTCTCCTCCTCCCCTGGTGCTCCGGGGATGTTAATCTCCTAATGACACCAAAACACCATCCAAAGGTTTGAAATCAAGCGGAGGGAGGGGTGGGGGCAGGGGGTGGGTGGAAGCGGAGAGAAAGGGAGTGGGGGATAATCAACAGGCGGGTCTCCCTCCAGATACCGCTATTTGGAGGAGCAGGAGCTACGGAGAGCGGGTGGCAAACGGGCTCCCGGGGAGCGGGCAACATTTGGGGGGAAAAAAAAAAAAGACAAGGAAGAAAAAATAATGAAACGCGGCCAGGGGACTGGGCTAAGAGGAGGAAAAGTGGGGCAGAGGGGCCGGAGAGAAAGCAGGAGGCAGGGAAAGGCAGGGCGATCCCCTTCCCACGTCCGGGAGCATCTCACCGGGGCTGGGGAGCGAGAGGCGCCTGCGCGCCGCCCGCTCGGGAAGCCGGACACGTCCCGCCGGGCGCCCGCGGCCCTCTGGCTTCCCGGCCTGGCAGCCCGCTGCCGCCCGCCCGCCCGCGCGTCTGCTTCAATAGCTACAAATATACAAAATCTGTGGATAAAGACATAGAAATACATGTAAATATACATACGTATGTAAATATGTATAAAATTTATATATGCAGGTGACTCCTTCTTCCTTTGAGAAATAAAGTCTTATCTGCCTGAATAAACATGCTGATTTCACTCGTTTTGCCTCCTAGACTCTGAAGCAGTCGGAAAAAGTGCGGCGAATGAGAAAATTTTCAAGAAACCACGTTTTTGTGCACACTTCTGCCTGTCTGGGAGTACAATCAGTCAGTGGCTGTGGAGGGCTACTCTTGTGACAGGAGTTAATTATCATCCCACACAAAACTGCACTCGGTGCCTAATCAAAAACTTGAGTTGGGAGTTTGTGTGTTGTTTTTGAAAAAAACCCTCCAGTTCTGCCCATAATGCTGCTACCACATACCACTATTACCAAGTTGCCACCAAAGAATAAAATTACAATACAATACAATACAATACAATACAATACAATATTATTTTCCCTAACCATCTGTAAACATCTAATTTTGGGATTACGAGACTGATTCCAAACTCACCAAAGACTAGAGAAAGGAGTCCAATGTTTGTTTTGGGTTTGGATCAAGCATTAGTAAGAATCAGGGCTAGAAAAATCTCAAAATAGAAGACTTTAATAGATTACAAACATTTGGCTTTTCAAAGGTAGTGCAGGAATACTTTCCAGAATCAAAGCAGAATCCTACTAACATGGGTATGTTGAAGATCTAATTGCTGAGTTTTGTGTCAGTGATGTCAGATTCTGGTTCTGGATTTGGGCTGAAGAGCCTTAAGATCAACAGCAGGCAGGGATTCTTTAAGATTTGTTGCAGCTGTGAATGATGTTGGTGCTCCACTTCTGGATAGTAAAGTAGCTTTAAAGAAGATCTCTGATATATGATCTAAAGCAACATAGTTTTTTACATTAATATTGTAGTATTTTATGTTAGTCTTAGCCCTCCAGACTCAGTGTGCAGTTGTTCGCTTGAACCTGTACAGACCTCATTAGGAAAAGGGAACGAATCAACATTGCTGGAGTTTGTTGCAACATAGTTTTTTACATTAATATTGTAGTATTTTATGTTAGTCTTAGCCCTCCAGACTCGGTATGCAGTTCTTTTGAACCTGTACAGACCTCATTAGGAAAAGGGAACAAATAAACATTGCTGGAGTTAGTTTGTTACAGATTCAAAATATTTCATGCTTGAGACAATGACTGTTACTTACTCTGTGTTCATGTGATGCCGCTCATGGTGGTTTCCTAGACTGTGACTTAGACACTCAAACACTGCAGAATTGTAAAAATAGCTGGTATTTAGATTTCTGTAACTTCCTTCAGGAAGAAAGTAAAAGGGTTGGATTTGCTGGCCTGAGTGTTGGAAACAGGAAGAGATGTTTAGCTGAAATGAAATCAAATCTAACAAAAAAAAGGCTTCCTTTGTTTTGCAGTATCTCTAGCGTGTTTGGAAAGCTAATAAAATTCATCTCCTTGTACACTTTGGTTCATAAATTCACTTCAGTCACACATATACTAAACAAATACACGTTGTTATATTTTCACCTGTCCTCCGCTTTCTTCTGAGCTCATATATCCTGAGGGATAAATTAATTTTTCACGTCTCACCCTAAATAAGAGGTGGCACCTAACTGCCCAGCCCTAGGAACAATCCACTGAAAGAGTTGTTGTGCTAGCAGTTATCATTTCTTTCTTCGGGCTCTCAGCTTGCTGCTGTGAAAATGGAAGGTGAGTAATTCCCTACAAGGCACCCTGTGGTTTAGATTATTTTCATGCTTTTTACAACCTTAGGTTGGGTTAGTTAGTACATACAGCAGAGAAGGCCCATATGTATGAGACATACACATCTCCATTCTTATTAGGTCAAGGGGAAGCAGTGAACTGTTGAAGCTTCATCTTCCTTAGACACTGTAGGAATATGGAAATGCCACACAGTGATTAATGAAACTCTTTCATCCTTTATAGACTGTTTCACATCACAGGGCAAATACCTCACCTTACCCTGCATAGTGAAGAGCCCAATTTTTACCACCTGATGTCACAAATATAAAGAAGGAACCTCAGAACCTTTGAAACAGGCATCTTATTAAAGCAAATAACCAGCTATAAAACTGCTAAAATGCACTTGACACAGTGCTGTATTTTCTGACCAAACTTATCTGCTGCAGATGACAGCAGCCTGGTTGGGGTTTTGTGACTATGAACAACACTTTGTGGTCTGTAGTGCACTTCTGGCTCATTTCTAAGAAGATACGATCCAAGCCAACTCTGCCTGTTGAATGCCCTTGCATTTGTAACCAGAGACTACTCTGGGAGTAAATGCAGTATTGGCAGGAAAGGGCAATTAAGAGCCCACCTTTATCACCTTTTGCATTGCAAAACCTATCTGTTTTTTCAGGCTTTTCCTAAGAGGCAAGCTGACTTGGTTGTTTGAGTCACTGGAAGTGGAAAATGTTTCTTCATGGACAGTTGGGCAATATATGGATCTAGGTTACACTAAGCAGCAGTCTCTTTACCTTTTACTGGACCTTAGGAGTAGTCTTGAGTTAAAGGGCTACTCAGGGTTTCAGAACATCTATTTTTACTTACTTTGTGCATATAGACCATCCATTTAATAATTATTTATTTTTCACTGTCCATCTTGTTGTACTTTACTGAACTTGGTACTTGCTTTCTGTATCTCCTCACCTCCAACAGTTTCAAGCGTTCACTGCCTAATGCATTGGCTGGACATCATCTTTGGAAGCAATACTTTTCATAGAATTAGAGCTTTTCAGTTTCATCACAATTTTAGAATTAAGCATAATCAAAGTTTGGCATCAATAGAATTTTTGTCTTGGATTAATTTTTATCTGAGCAAGGATTGCAAAGATCTTAATCTTTTATCTATATTTAGTATTGCCTACTTGTAACAGAATGCCATGCTCTATCATCTGAGACAGGGATAGAAATCTTTTTTCTTCTCACCCCCTCTGACAGTAAGAGTAAGAACTCTGCATAAAGCTATTCAGAAATTTCTGCAGACTCATTCTAGCAGGCACAGCTTGTTAATGCCACCACAGAAATGTGTCTAGCGAGACAAAAGCAGTGATGTGGGCAGGACAGAAGAGGTCCTGCAGAAAATGATAGGAATGGCCAGGCTTAAACATAAGAATTCAACAGAGTGTTTTCCTCCTCTCATGGATCTCTGAAATATACTCACCGTTTTTTCTAGATTTTGAGGAAAGCCAAGGTTTGAAAAAAGTGAAAGTATGTTTTTCCAAATCATGCACAGATTTTATTTGGAATCAGTATGGGGACTCCATTCACATTCCTATTTCAAGAAATATAGACTACATTTCTGTAAGGCTACCAAAATACTGTTTGAATTGATCTCATGAGCATCATAATAACCGTTCCTTAAAATTGTGATTTTAAAGTTTGATTTATGTTGCATGCATTCTGATGGAAAACAAATGAAATAGATAGTTCTGATATATACCACTTCCACAGTTAAACAACTTTAGCTGCAAGTTTGAATTCACCGAACTAGAGAGTTCTTGCTACAGAGCTGCAATAAACTTTGCCCAGCGATAGCAAGCGAAAGCCTTACAACACCTCTACAAGTTCAGTTGTTAGGAAACATTAGCGTTTAACCTCAACGCTGTTCTCCAAAACAGCTTCTTGGTTTAAACTTTTCCTTCGTGCTTCTTCATACAAGAACCAGTTTTAAGAGATGAGCAATTAGCTAAGGCACCCAGAACAGAGCTGAGTCCTTCAACCTAGTCCTTTAGGTTATATAACTAATCACTCAATGACAAACCTGTGCCTTAGCTTCTGCTCAGGTCTAACAACAGCACTTTTACTCACTCAGTTTCCTTTGGATCATACAGTGTTTTTGCACTCAGCCTATTTTAATCACAGTTCTATCTGTATAGAAGTCTATTTAATTGTGTAATCTATTGGAGAAAAAAAAATCAGATGAGAAGAAAATTACATTAAGACCTTGACCTCAAGTCACTTGTCAGACAAGACTGCTACTGAAGCAATTAGGAGATTTGACCGAAAAATAATATGGTTAAAGTGGCTAATTTGCCAGCAGAGAACAGGGATGGGTTTTTCCCAGTCCTCTGCTGAGCAGAGAGTACAGACATTAAGAGCATTTGAATCCTTTACCTCTCTTCTAAACCTTCTAGGAGATCATGAGACTTCTGTGACTTACTGAACTTCTCTATTAATACTAATGAATCTCTCCAGTGAGCAAGCAACGTGCTTTTCAGCCAGCATGGATTTATAGCAGGTCAGCTGATCCTTCCAGCTTTTGGTAAGTCATTCATTTCCTCCATCAGTACTGCATCAACTCTGATTTATCTATTTTTTATCTAAAATTAGAGACATCTAAAGACTATTATATAGGCATAATTTCAGGAAAGAGGGTTGGTGCATTTTTATGAAGAATTCATTGACTGTTTCTTTTATGACCTCTAGTAAGCCACAGTTCTCAGGAGCTTCCCCAAATACCACACCCCATATGACCATGCTTCTGTCTCACCACTCCCTATTGCAGCCTCCCTGTTACCTCGGGGAAATGTCAGGATTTTTCCTGCATGAGCCTCTGGACGGTAACGGCATGGAAATGTTTTCAAAGCTTCTTCAAAACAGTTTGCTGCATATTTTGCCAAGAGGTATACAACAGTGATACATATTGATTAAAAAAAACAAGAGCAAAACAAGAAGTCACAAACCACCTGCAAAACCTACACAGCACTCGCACCATCTACTTTTGTTATTTCGTTTTAGATGTGTTAGAGCCTACTCTTTTTCAGTGGAGAAAAGCATGCGAGAGGGTATGATGCAGCTACTCTAGGTTGGCTATGAATGTTCTGGTACACCCTCATGGTGCAATGCAGCTCCATGCAGAGGTACCAGGTCAGTTACTGAAACCCATGTAGCTGCACATTACTCAGCCTTGCACTTGCATTAGAGCTTACCAGCTCAGGCTTCATACTATGTTTACATGGTTGTGCAGTAACCAGGGCTGGCCAGCTTGTTCAGGGCTGCCTTGGGATCTCAGGGCTGCCTTGGGATCTCTGCACTGCAGTCTGGAGACTAGAAATACCACGTCAGTCTGCAGCAGCTGACCACCTTTTCTCTTCTTTCCTTTCAGTAAGGCAGATCTTTTGATACATTGGTATCTTCAGAATTACATTCCCATCCAAGGCCAGGATATAGCCCGAGCAGTTGTGTTTGATTGTTTGCTTCAATAAAGCTATTATTTTATCTTTCCTGGTCAGCTTGGTTAACTGACTTTTTTCTGAGCCACCTCCACAGTCGGTATCTCACAAAAAATACAATTATTTAACAGTGGATCAGTTCTCAGGCAAAGTAAAAATATTTTTGTTTTCCCACAAGTTTCCTTTTGCAAATCCTTTCAGAAAAACAAAGAAAAGAAAACAAACCCAACCTTTCTCCCCCAACATCTCAGTACTTGTCCATGCAACAGAACAATGAAGATTTCCCAAACGAGTTAGCAGATTTGGTAGCAATTTCTGTTATGCAGGTGATCTGATTGACCAAGGCATTCTTAAAAATCCCGTAGCTGTAAAAATGTACTTAGTAAAATTGAGACCACTTGGAAGAAAATATTTTTAATTCTCCTTGCTTCCATGTCAAGCATTCAATTCTCATTTTAGGAGTTCTGCAAATACCTAGCATCAGGGCACTGGCAGTGTTTGACAACGTTACATGGCTCTGATCCTGTTCCATGAAATCAAGGGAAGTTTTGATATTCACTGCAGCTATATTAGCCTTGATATTATAACCATGCTTATTTACCAAGGAAGATTTCTGTTCCTTTTTATATTTATATCACCATTTTCTAAGGTAAGAGCATGGCTCTGTTCAGAGCCTATAGTGTTCTTGTTTGCCTAATGAAATGTAGTTTAGATGTATTTCAGAGTGTGTGTAAGGACAAACATTTTGCTTAGAGTAATCCCTTGAAAAGGAAAAGCCAAGATGTAAGCAAAAATAAAGACAGAAATTATAGCTGAATTCCACAGTTCACTCCTAGCCATATTTCTGATATATCCATTTAAAAAAAATATACATTAAATAGTAATTCATATTCACCAGATCTGATCTCCTCCTATTTTGCTCATCTCTAAGTTATACTGCACACATATTCTTGGATCAGTTATGCTAAAGCATGGTATTATTATTTATGAAATGAAAGTTTAGTAAACAGCTTTTTTTTCTTTTCTTTTTTTTTGTTTTAAATGAAGGTTATCAGTTGCTTAAGATTTTTTTTTTTATCCCATATATGTCTTCGTTATGTCAAGTTTTCACTCTTGGTAATATTCAGGACGTGCTCAGCTATGACTTTCCATCACATTGCACTCATTAGCAGTTCCGTAAATAGCTTCTTCAAGTGTCAGACCTGAGGCTCCCTTCTGGACTTCTGATTTGGGCAGAACTCCACAATGATTTCACTTGGGATTTTTTCTTGAGTAAGTGTTCTAAAAGCCTGCATATTTTCATTTGCAGAGCCTCCTGTCAAAGAGTGACAAGTACACTGACAATATGAATTTAAAAACAACAACAACAAAAAGTAATATATTTGTAGTCAGTTCCCACTGGAGGAAAAAATTGCTCTTTTATAATAATTTTAGTGTTTTCTGATGATAACTATGAAGCTAACAATAGTTTCAAGACATAGCATACTACAGACAACCAGTGTGTTCCCTGCCAATTAGTACTTGCACTTCATCACTGAAGTGAATACAGATATAGTCCTTTGCTTTTTTAATAAACCCAAGGAAACAATCCTGCAAACCAATGGAATTTTAAATAAAAATCTTAATGATGCTTTTCAAATAGAAAGATAAACTTGTTACAGAAGGCTAAGTCGCAGAAGACACTAGAGATTCACCTCCTCTAACACCCCCTTGCAAAGACCAGAGTACCCAGAAAGAGCATGTATCAGATGTTAAACTGCTGTTCCACTTCATCTCCACCAAGGGCCAAGATTCCATCTATTTTATATCTAATCTATGTAATGAGATTCTTCATGTAAGTCCTGCAACTAGCAACAATGAATTAGGTCAAATTAACAGCACATATGTTACTGGATCTATTTTGAGTTTAAACCCTCAAGATGGAGCTACCCTCCTCTCTAAGGTAACAACCACTGGGTGTTAAAAGTAAAAAGACAACTTTATGTTGTGCTGTGTTTACTATTCCTTTAGTCAGACCATTGCTCAACATTAAGACAGATTTCCGGTGGCCTTCAATGCTATATTTGTTTTCTCGTCACCTGTGCTCCCCTTTCATCCTAAACTATTTGCATAAACCTGCATAATGCTATTTAGCTTATGCTCCACTGTTACTATAAATAGATGAACTGGAAATTCAGCTTAGTAAAGCAACTTAATTCTTTTCTTGTGTCATTCTTTCTTCCTGCTTACATGCTGTGCATGTGTTTGCATGCGTGAAGGTGTACTGAAAAGGAATTTTAAGAGAGAAGTGTTACTGTTTTTAGTAATGATTAGGGGAAATAAAAAATTTTCTGAGCTGACGTAAAAGTAGGAGCCTTAAGAACAACCGCAAATATTACAGGGGTTCCTGTATATGTGTGTGTACGTATGTGTGTGCGCATGTGAGTGTGTAGGTTGGTAAATGTAGAGAAGCATTTTTTTTTTAAAGACAAAAAAGGCAAACATTTAACATTTTTTCTTGTGTGAGACAAGATGGGAGTTTTGTAGTCAGGTGGTGATATTACTAACACTACATCTCATACCTTTCACACACAGTCTTCCTTTGTTTTTTGTGTTTTCATTTACTTGCTCAACAACCTGTTTGCTTGTCAGTCAAGATTACAGTTGAAAATTAGGCTATTTCTTTGAAAAACTACAGGTGAAATTAAAAATCTTATAGAATATGGAATATCTCTAGTTGGAAGAGACTCATGAGGATCATCTCTATTTTTTGAAACAAAATAAAAATGATGCTTAGATTTTATTTAAAAGTAGGCATTTTTTCTCACAAGTTTCATTTACAAAAATCATAAAAAATACAGTAGTTTAAATATAGTTCTGCATGCCTAAAAAATTAATTGTATATTTGGTACAGCAATTTTTGTAGCCCCTTAGCAGTTAATCCCTGAGCATGCCTCCCCTCCTCAGCACTGGTAGCACTTTAAAGCACAGAGACGCATTACTCTAAGGAGAGTTTACCGTTGTTTTTAACTTTAGACTGAGTACGTACAAGCCTGACTACATCTATTATAGATTGGGTCTTATCCTCTAGTCTGAAATATATCTCACTTCTCTAAACAAGGTTAAGTGCTATTTTTCTTTCCCTAATCCTGCTTAGCAAGACAACGTGGTAGTCTGGGCAGTTTAAATATTCCAGTTAAGTGGGAGAAAGGTCACTGCAAGATTACTGCAAAGGTATCAGGTGACATTAAAGGGCAAATGTATTTTCCTAAAGGATTTCCTAAAGGATTTCCAAAGGATTTTAGGGAAGGCAAGGCAATACTAACATTAAAATAAAAAATCTGTAGGAATATTCAGCTACCATCGCAGTGATGAAACCTGTGTTTATTTTTGTGAGTAGGTTTTACAGTTTTGTCCAGCACCAACATACTCTTTTGGCCCTGCACTGAACTTACCAAAAGCTGGAGGGGACGTTCCACTCCCCTTAGCCCCAAGTGCCGCTCTGCGGTGCCCAGTCATGAATTCTGCCTCACGGTGGCAAGCTCTGCTCATTGCACCACCTAAGAAAAATTCCCCTGATTTCAGTGGAAACGTATCCTACAGGGATGAATCCAGAGGTTAAGGAAGTCAACTGGTTATTTTCCATCAGCTCTACATGGTTTTATGCCTGGCTTGTAACTTTTGGGCCTTTATGTTCAAGATATTTGTGTGACTGCCGGACCTCTTCAGTGAGATTTGCAACAGCCCCTGCAGTCAGCAAGGTGCTTCCGGAGGTCAGTGTGTCCACAAGACAGACTTACCCACCAAACAAATACTGAAGAAAAATGCCCTAGTGACTACACATCCAAAATTCTCACCTGTAGGTAATTTTTTTTTCCCCAAGAGCCCCAGGGGACTTTCTCCAAGGACCTGGTGGGAAGAGGTAGCAGCAATAAATCCAAAAAGTGATAAGAGCACTTTCTGAGCATGTAGGAAACTCAAGTAACACCCCTGATGGTGCAGGGATTGCATGCACTATCTCACGCACCGGTATATGCTGGGGGCCACCCAGCTGGAAAGCAGCTTGGCAGAAATGGACCTGGGGGTTCTGGTGGACACCAAGTTGAGCATAAGCCAGTGATGTGGCCTTGCAGCAAAGAAAGCTAATGATATCCTGGGATGCATTGGAAGAAGTTCTGCCAGCAGGTCAAGGGAGGTGATCCTTTTCCTCTGCTCAGCACTGGTGAGGCCACACCTGGAGTACTGTGTCCAGTTCTGGGCTCCCCAGTACAAGAGAGACATGGATGTGTGGAAGAGAGTCCAGTGAAGGGCCACAAAGATGATTAAGGGACTGAAGATCTCTCCAATGAGGAAAGGCTGAAAGAGCTGGGACTGTTCAGCCTGGAGAAGAGAAGGCTCAAGGGGATCTCATCAATGTCTATAAATACCTGAAGGGAGGGTGCAAAGAAGAGGGAGCCAGGCTCTTTTCAATGGTGCCCAGTGACAGGACCAGAGGCAATGGACACAAACGAAAACACAGGAGGTTTGTTCTGAACATCAGGAAACACTTTTTTACTGTGAGGGTGACTGAACACTGTCACAGGTTGCCCAGAGAGGATGTGGAGTTGCCGTCCTTAGAGATATTCAAAAGCCATGAGGACATGGTCCTGGGTAACTGGATCTAGGTTGCTCTGCTTGAGCAGGGGGGTTGGACCAGATGACCTCCAGAGTTCCCTTCCAATCTCAACCCTTCTGTGATGCTGCAATTCTGTGATATATGTGGGGAGGGGCCTGCAAACCACTCTGGTGCAACCCCACTCCAAGTGGCAGGCTATTTTATGTGCAGGAACTGTCTCCTCCATTTTCTACATAGTGTTAGAAAAGAAAAATAAAAATTATTCAGTCTATCAAAGAAAAAACAGGTTGGACAATGCAAGATCTGCCCTAAGAAACATATCTAATGGTTGCAAAATACAAAAGTATAACTTCATTTTCTAATACACCTGATCCTGCAGGGGTTAGGTGTATTACAAGCTTCTCATGGGATTACAGAACAATTAAAGGAACAATTATATTAGAGATGCTAGCTGGGTATACCCATGACTTGGGTGACAGAGAAAAACCCTCAACTCTGTCAAAAATGGGGTGGTTCTCAGAAAACTGGTGAAAACCCCAGGTCCCTAGAAAACAAGCCAAAAGAAAAAAGGTATGGAAACATTATTTTAGCACTCCAGTTTTATGCAGCAGTTGAATGAGAGATTTGAGGACTGTAATTTGTGTTTAGGTTCTTAATTTGGTTGCCTAGATCACTCATGGGATCTGACCTAGAGTGTGAAAGTTTGTGTGCATGAGCAGAGAAATAAGAAAACTGTGCACTGTCAATCCGACCTTCTTCACAAACTTTGAAACATTCTGCCTGGAAATTATTCCATAACATAGCTTTCATAAGTTATCATGTGTAATGATCTGATTTTGTAGCCTTTGCATTTTGCACAGAAGTGAGTATTATTTCCTCTTTTAAATATATTGTGATTTATGGAACTTACAGATTTGCAATATTATTTTCCCCCCCATCTTTAATAATTCACATGATCAAACTAACAAAACAATTAAAAGAAAGGAAATGTGAACAGCATGAGATACTATTCATCCACCATATCTAAACAGCATTTATTTTGGTTCAGTAGCATCCTTGTGTGTGCCTCATATTATTCTGTCCCTATGATTTCAGTGAAACTCTTCACAAACCCCTTTACATTTAATGTTTCTCTTCACCTTATATGGTATTTCAATTACACACAGTAGATGAAATGCCTTTCTAAAATTTCAGTATTTGAAATGGATCAACCTGGCTTTTGAATAGATTTTCAAAACCTATTTATCATCAAGGGGAACTTTTTTTAACCTAAGGAGTTTTATGAATACATTTATGGTAATGAGTACAAACTATTATGCCTGTCATAATACAAAGCAATTCAGCTGGTATTATTGTCATAAATATTTAAAAGCTGGCACACCTACAGTGTAGGCTAGGGGTATTCTAGTAGAGTCATTACAAAAAGGGAAAAGCTATGTGATCTTCATCTAGATAAACTTGGTTAAAATAGCAGTGAAGATGAGACACTTAGGCTTTATTTTTGAGTTAGCAGGGTAAACTCAGGTTTAGAGATAATTAGAATAAAAACCTAAGATATCTTTTCTTCACTGCATTTTAACATAATTTGACAAGATCAGCTTAGTTACTTCTAGTTTGGAACAAGTTTTTCTCCTACAGTGTAAACACAGTTTACAGTTTACTATTCTCTGATTTTGTGATTCTATGTTCCAGCTGATGATTCTAATCAGCAAAGAGAATATCAAATTCAGTACCATGTATCCAAGGGTGAGAACAACAACAGGCATACCTGGGGTACTGAACCATGGCAGAATCATGTGGAGGGAAATGTAAAATATATATAGAGAAGCACTGAGTCAAGTAGATTGCTCCAAAAGGACTTCCTTTTCTAGTTGTCCAAAAGTAGTAATCAATATTAGACCTTGCTCTTCCTTTTTTCTTGTATTTGTAAACTTCATCTGGGTAGATTCATTGCAAAATATATTTTTTCCTGAGACAAGAATACAGAACATGAGTTGAGGAGCCTTTCAGTTCCTTTTTTAGGTGTCTCCATTTATTGGACACCCAAATCCATATAGCCTTGGACAAGAACTGAAAAACTCTTTTTAATTAGAAAGATATAACATGTCAATAAGTGGAGCAAAGCCTTTTTTCTGTCCTTCCAATTGCTTTGGTATCATTGCTGTCTCCTGTAGGGAACTAAAATAGTCTGTTGGGAGCTTTTGCCAGAGGAACAACCTTATGTATATTTGATGTGGTTGCTAAATGGTATTATGCTTATCATTTGTGAATCACTGAAGCTTATATCTGTTTCTTGTAGCTGGGTTTTGGGCCTAAAGGTTTATTTTAATGGCCCATTAAACTCCCACCTGGCTATTCTGTTGCTTGCACTGATGTATTTGTGTGTTCATTTGTAGATTTTCTAAGGCAGGTAAAAGCATATAGTCCTTTCCATGATTCGCTTTAAGACACTGCGACTGTTACCCGTTTTAAATATACAAAGGACTCATGGCAATAAGCAACTACTTCAAGGTAGTGAAAGGGTGGAATTCCTCTATTTCCTTTGCTTCTACATCTAGAACTAAAGAAATATAAGGATAACAAAAAGTCATAGGTTCTTAGGAATGATGTGAACTATGAAATGCCGCAATAATGAAATTTATTTTTTCAGTCTTGGAAAAAAAGGACTTAGAATGTTGTTTACTCATACGAAAATGTCAGCATTAAAGTATGGCATTATTGCAGGTATTGTTCTTTAGGATTAATTACTTGTACTTTAATAATACCAAAAATAATACCATAGAATCACAGGATCATAGGATCATAGGATCATAGGATGGTTTGGGTTGGAAGCACCTTTAAAGGTCATCTAGTTTAACCCCCCTGCAATAAGCAGGGACATCTTCAACTAGATCAGGTTGCCCAGAGCTCCATCCAACCTGACCTTGAATGTTTCCAGGGATGGGGCATCTACCACCTCTCTGGGCAACCTGTTCCAGTGTTTCACCACCCTCATTGTAAAAAATTTCTACCATAAGCAGGTTTACAATTTAGTTGTGCAAAATTCTGTGAAAGTATATTGCATAATAATTCCATTCCTGAAGAGTTTATATCCTAAATAAACAAGAATGAAGGAAACTATAGAAGATAAAGGGGATACTAAATGCAAAAAAAAAAAAGCTTAAGGAAAAATACTCAATTAACTGCAAGGAAATTTTTAGGATATGTTTCATCTGCAAGTAAAGTCAGTTTTCTGATTCTTTTTCTGACAAAAAAAATCATTTCCTCAGCTCAGAGCAATTGCTTACAGGGTACTTACCAAGCGAACAGAAGCTGATTTTCATCTGTGGCTTTACATTGACTTTTCTTCATGTACAAGTTCTCATTCTGTTGCATTGCTTGCTAGAAAAATGCTTACCCTGTTTCAGTGAGCATCATGTGCAAACTAGCCATCACATGTCAAATTGGTCACATATTTTTTTTTAAACTCAAAATTTAATCTTATTTCCAATCTATTTAACCACATACTTCCACCTTTTCTACTTCTACTTGGTCACATGAATAGTGTCCTGGAAGACTGCACAGATGACTACTCACCTTCCATTGGTGAGCCATCCAGTCTTGACTTATCAGAAGTACAAATTGGTGAAATAACCACATCACAGTGGAAAAAATAATGGCTGAGTTAGGAGTTACATCTAGCTTTCCTCCTCATTGCACCAGGTTAGGTTACATCTCATCTAAAAATACTAGTTTTCAACAAACTGTGAATGGCCAGTAAACATAAAGGAAGAAGTGTAGTAATGTACAGAGCACCAGCAGTGCACTTGGTACTTAAGCAGTATGATGTATCCCCAAACTGAAGATTTTAAAGTGTACATAAGCAAAATTCAAGCACAAAAGTGGTCTAATTTAACCTCTGTCTGTTCCTACTCAGCCCTCACCAAGACTAACCTTTCCAATTAGTAAAACAGTGATTTGGAATATATACTAATATTGCTTATCTCCTCCACCTTTAACCCTAATCCATTTACCTTTTTCTATATCCAGTTGATCAGTACTATTTTGCAAAAGAAAGATCCTTCTCTGTTGACATAACTGATATGCAGATAAAAACCTTTTTTTTATCTTAGATGTTGACTGTTCCACTTGAGATCAACATTTCAGTAGCTTTTGAACCGAGAGACTGTCAGTACTGGTTTGATAACCACGTGGACAGCAGTAGTTGTGCAGACATCCTTGTCAGAAAAGAATGCACTGAATTTGTCATTTTCAACTGCACATAAATCCCCGCTTCTGAGGTTTATATCTGTTGGTCTGCCATTTTAGTACAGAAGAATATACCTGCAAAAATCTAGTAATCTTTAGAGAGAAGAGCAAGGTCCTCATCCTTTGAACAACAAGCAACTTGCTCAAGAAACTATGAAAAAACTTCTCAATGTCAAATTCTGTAATACTAACCAAACCAGAAACCAACGTGGCCTAAAATACAGATGGGCAACATTCATGAACATTCGGGCACAAGACATGCAGAATTTATGCAAAATTTGAATTTTCATGAAGCTGTAGAGAAATCAGAAAGAACACAATCTTTAGAAATTTTCAGTGGTTTAGAAAGGTTTTGGATCAGATGTAAAGAAACTGTCAGGCTGATACCTTCTCAAGGGCAGTTGGAACATCAGAAGGAAGCTTGTTAGGAAGTTAACCAAGAGGTTTCAGCATTAAGGGAGAAGATATATACAGTCTGGGAAGTTTTGAAAGATATGAAAAGAACAGTTAACAACTGGAAATCATTGGAAAAAATACCTCTCAGCTGGGGGAACAATTGGTTTGAAAGTGTGAACAGAAAAAAAGTACTGCTGAAAACAAAAGGATTTTAAAGAAAAAAAATGTGTTAGCTTTGTAAAAAATGTATGAAACCATTGAACAAGAATCAAAGATGGGGCACTGGTGACTTTCAGACTATAAACTTAATTAACTGGATCTCTCATCAGATTTTAATTTGCAAACAGAAAGATTTCACCCCCACCTACACATAGAAGCTGCTTAGCGTGCATCAAAAGACCTACCCACAATAAATAAACTCATGGGATATAATTGTGAGAGGTCATTCTGGAGACAAAAAAAGAGCCCTATTATAATCCAAAAAATATTATATACATTGACTGGAGGACACTGTTTGTGCAGTGTGCTAATGCTCTGTACCCAGCAGAGTGATTGCACTTCTTTATCACAGACACAACAACTCATGCTCATTTTTTTCACCCTGGTAGATGAAATTCCAAGGGCAAATACTATCCATATACATACTTGGAACCAAACTTGTTCTAACAGGCCCATCACTGAAAGTATTTTAATGATAACATTTATTTTTAACTAAAGTAGACTTCAGCTAGACAAAGAGTAGCATTCAGGAGTGAGTGCTGTACCCTAGATGGTGGAATTTGAAGAAACAGGGCTAAAAAGGTCTATTTTGTGCAAAGTTCCCAAACACATTTTTTGCATTTCTTGCAAGGATGTAAGTAAAAATTTCTTTAGGAAAACACACAAATCTCCACACAATCATCACCCATCAGAAACAAAAAACTGTTTGTTGTCACAACAAATATATCTTGGGCTTTCTTTTCACAATTCCAGAAAAGAAAACTGGCTTTTTGTTGCTCTATTACCTTCACATTCAGAACTGACTTCATTTTGATGGGGGGGGGGAACTTGGCCAAAGTCAAAGAGCTGAGTTGTCTCCAGTGACTGAATTGCCTTTCCTGTTGATACAGCACTCATACCTCATAACAGGGTTTTCTTGTCTAACTTTTAAACAGCTTGAATCTTCCATCACACCTTCGCATTGACAGAAGAAAAAGACAGGCAGTGTGCTCGGGGCTCAAAGATCACCTGCAGATTGAAGCAGAGTCATTCTCACTTTCAAAATCTCCTTGATATGCCCAGTCATCATTTGGTTACGGTAGCTAAATAGCTGGTGCATTCTGGTGCTTTTTTTTCCTTCCCCCTCCTAGATACCATCCATATTGTGGGTATGATGGCAGTGCAGTCATAGGTGTTACCAATTGATATTTCACGGGTGTGAATGTGTGCATTATTCCTTTAAAAATTAGTCGGTTTGGACTTTGAAGGAGTAGGAAATACTGTCACTGCAAAGGTAGCAAATACAGAAAAACAACCAGGAAAGGTGTCATGAATATCCAAAACAGTTTGGCCATATTTGATAAAAGAAGTAAACAAGCTAAACGTGATAAAGTAATTTAGGTTTCCCAGTTAGTAAAGCAAAACCAACTACTTTACTGCATATTATCTAAGGCAACTGTGTTTTAAAAGGGCATTTCTCTCCAGGAAAAAATATAATAGATGGAAGTTAGCAAATATAAATCACAATTAAGTGCATTGAGTTTTCACTGAATTTGAGGTGGTGGAGGCTGGGTGGGGCCCCAGTGATATCAGTTTACTTTTCTTTGCAGGATGTTGTCCTACAAAATAATAGACTATAAAGGAAAAAAAGAAAAGATAAACATCAGCAACATGCTGTTTGTGTTATAGCTGGTAAAACAATGCTCCAGAGCCTAATGGCAGCAAACAGGGTCTATAAATCTTGTCACATATAATGAAAAGCAAGAATATAAAGAGAGATGTGAGCAATTGGTTAGAGTAGGCTTAGGTCATACATACTTTAATGTACTTTAAATAATGCTATCTAAATGTTCCAACAATATTTCCAGCTTAAGTTGACCGTTATCAGTTTGCAACAGCTAATATGTTTCTAAAGGGATATTCAGTTAAAACACTGGTTTTGTAGGAAAAAAAAAAAAGCAAAAGGGATTTCAGATAACCTACTTCCCTTTTTTCCATGTCTGTGCTGTTTAGAGACAAGTACTGATGGTAAAATGGATTAAAAACATGGGCTAGAATGACTGAGTAAGCAAGAGTGAGATTTGCCATACAAACTCACACTGAATAATATCTTCCAGTAAAGTCTAGTTTCATTGCAGTCAATTGCTATGTGACTGAGGAAAGATTTAGAGACTATGGTCTTTTTCATGCACTGAAGAAACAGAAATACAGGAAACTAAAAAAAGCACAACAGTTTTTAGAAACACTGTCAATACCGCTACTTTGTTCTTTATTCTTATAACTGAAGAATTTCTTATTCTTATATTAAATGCTTATAATTGCCATGATTTTGCACTTGGACTTTCTTCCTTATAAACTTCCCTTAAGAAGACAGGACCAAACTGGAAAATATCTTATAATTCTTATAAGAATACAGTGTTTTGAAAAGTAAACCCATCTCCTCCTAATATGGATAAACTAAGACACTACGAGGGGCAATGACTTTCCCAATAGCGCCTGCTAAATGCTGGAAAGCCTGTGAGTAAAAGAAACCGTGCAATCCTGTCCCCCAAGTCACCTGACACAGGAAAAGCCTTTATTTAATTTATACTGAGGAAGTAATTTACTTCAGTTTAAGTTTTGGATACATGGACAGGATTTTTTAAATTAATCCGTAATTTCACAGGTAGTGCCCAGCCATTGCCTGATCTTTCTTTGCATTCCTGCAATATAAAAAAACACTACAATTTCAAACTGCTGCAACAGCGCCTCACCCCCATATCTCAGCCTGCATATCTAGTTCAATGTCACTTTCCCGGTTTCCAAAAATGCTTCCTATTTCTATTAATTCATATGTACCCATACCTTTACCAGAAGGAGTGATCTAGAAACTATGTTTATAGGTAGGGCAATACAGGGAAGGGATGTAGATCTGTGCTGGGATGTATCACAGACAAGTAGAATAATGTGCAACATGATTTATGCTATTTTTACTGTGTGCTTTCACAAATGTACTATGAGCTATTCAGTGAAAGGCAGGAAAAATTAGAGTCCATTAATCTTTGGACACTTGTTTGACTCTGATATAATGACAATTCTTAAAATGCACTCATTGATATTTATTACCAGCAATAAAGAGATGGTTTAGCTTCCCTTTTTGTAGTGCATACAATTACATGAAGACTATCACAGGGATGTGTCCATGCCTATTACTCTAGTTCATCTCCAAAACTTCAGACAACAAAGCAGCCTCTCTTTTGAGAGAGCTTTTTTTCCTTTGGCACAAATCTCATTATGCTATTATTTTATCTATAATTGGATGTATCATATAATTAAGAGCTGACATATTGGTTGGATTATTCTTTATGAATTTCTCAGAATATAAAAGACTGACAGCTTTCATGTTCATGTCTGCTGGCAAAGACAACAAAGAGATCAGCATATATTTCCCTCTAAAAGTTTTTTCCTCCTCTAGTTATGATGCTTTTTAAGATCAACATTGTTCAGCAGTCCCCAAACGCTTTTTTTCTTCCATCTTCCTTTCCTTCCCCCTCCTACACACATTGGTTGGTGAACTGGAGAATGAAGTATTCTTTCCTCTGCTCACAACTATTTACCTTTGGTGGTGCTTTGAAGGTTTGTCTGCTCAGGGTACAAAAGCTGGAGTGTTGTGCTTGTCTTGCTGAAGACTGTGAGAGTTCTGCCACTTGCCAAGATGCCATGGTTTTGCACCCAGACTCTCTTCCTTAGAAACTTCCTTTAAGATGCTAAGGCCAAACCAGAAGAAAGGTCTTAGCTGGTTGATATGTTAACATGTAATAAACTGGCCAAATGAGACTTCATTAAACCTGAATCTCAAATACGTTAAACCTGAACCTGCTTGACAAAGAAGTAACATTACAATCAGAAGTAAGCCTTGCTGTCAGAAGAAAATCAATAGACTAACTTGCCCACACTACTGAAAGTAACTTACCAAGGTGCAGCTCCTGGGGCTACAGCACAGACAGCAAAAATTATATGGCAATGGCCATTTTGACTCACTAACATGACTACATCATTCATGCATTTGCACTGGCTGGCACATATCCATGTTAAAAATCTGGCACAGCCTCTCCCTTATAGTTTCTAAAGTGAGTCAATAAAAGTGAAATACATTCAGAATGTTATGATCTCTATAATTTTAATAGTTTATCTTGTAGGAAAGCAAGCAAATGGACCTTTAAAATGAGTCAGTGTCATCAGGGAAGAACCAAATTATTGCAGTCCAAATTTGGATGTCAAAACTGCTGTCCTTTATTCTCTCTTCATTTTCATTAATAAAACCAGCAACTTCTGAATCTTAAAAAGGTTCCCATTTTGCCCACCCAGTCTCATCAGAGCAGAGATACATATCTTGTCCCACATCTGGGATATTTCAATACAGTCTGAAGCAACAACAGAAGACTCTGCACAAGATTTCAATTAACTGCCTACTGACATAGCTACAGGTGTTGATGGTGTCCCTAATGGGATGGAGCTACACCACTTCTGATGATGATGCAGAGTTGACCACCAGGTTGGAAGAGACCAATAAAATACCCTACAGCTCATCTCTAAAAAGGATGATCAGAAAATCACAAGGCAACAAGGCCAAAAAATTATGCGTTCTCTTCTGATGTCAACTGATGGCCTCCTTCCACAAAAGATTCACAGTGGTTTCCTTTTCTTTCAGTCTCATATGAGCTGAAGAGCATTTAATTTCCTGTCCCTCGAGGTGGTAAGACATATGAAGTTCCTTTGGCAAATTCCATGACTTTGGGAGACAGTGCAGTTGGCATTAAAAAAAAAAATAAAAAAGACTGGGAGTTGCTGCTTTTCTCTATATTCTTATGGGTTTCTTTTTTAGTTAAAACCCTTTCTGTGTTCAGAGTGTGGATAATTTCTCAGGCGGGCTGTATCTATAGCCTTACATACATAGGCTGTGTCTATACTATTCTCTTCTTGAGTGCTGTACACACAGCTGTAAACACAGGAAGACTGTGGACAGGCTGTCTGGGAGTGCCTGCAGACATCTAAGGACAAAGTTTGCTCAGGCTGCAGGGTTGCTGCTGTAGATCTTGGAAAAGAATTACTGCAAAGCAATTTGAGCTCAGGCATCCACAAGTCCAGCACAAGTTGGAAGCAGGCTGAGTAACAAAAGGTGGGTAACTTCTCTGGTCAGGGAAGTGAAAGCTTCTAATCAGTCTCTTTTACTTATCTTACTTACTTACCTCTAGCTTTCTAGAGCTTTTCTGCTTGCTCCATTATTCTGTCTAAAAGAGTTTCTTTACTTTTTCTCAATCAGCTCCTTCGATTTTTTTTTTAATTACTTTCCCCTAATACCTCCAGCTATATTGCTGTTCATTCTCCATTGTGATCCAGGGACAGAATTTTGTTAGAATACTTATCATCATTATTATTAGTGGGTATTTTGTAAATGTCCCCATTTGTTTGAAGTTTTATTTTGTCCTGGACATAAGGCTAGATGCTTGCTTTATTTCTAAGGACATAAACAACTTGCTTCTTGTTGGCTAATAGAACAGATGTCATTTGCCCACACACTGATTAGCAGCAGTCATCACATTCTGCAGAATCAAAGGCACTATAAGATCTCTTTGTCCTTGGGCCTTATTCTTCACAGCACAGGTACAGGTTAGGGGGTTGTTTACTGGGGGTTGTTTCCCTGGGGTGGGAGCATGTGTGTGTGTGTGATTTGGATTTGTCCTGGAGCATTACAATTTTGCATTTCCTGCTGAGTACCACATGATGACTTGCAGCATCAAGGCTACTGAGCTTGTCTTCACTGGCATAGCAGAGAGATGAACCTAGACTAAAATGGTATCTGTAACAAACGGCATGCTGCTATCGAGAGTACAGTTTGCACCTTGACTGTAGACAACAGAAATCAATGTGGCTACACAGATTGGAATTTGGTCCAGTGTCTACTGGAGGTACCAGAGTGGAAGCTACACCAACTCAATTTAACTCAGACACAAACACAGTCAGAAGGAGTCAAGAGTATGCATTTGAGAATATTGGAAGCACCAAGGAGCCAGATTTGTCAGCAGTCAGAGGTTTCTTTTTTCCTCAAGCACTCAGCTTGGTCACATTCTGTTTAAGCTTCAGAAACACTCTGTTCACACTTGACATGCTTGGAGTTAAGTGGGCCAATACTTATGGCAAGGGTGGCATTTTTCACTTGGAAAAAAAAATATTGTCTTTTACAATAAAGTACTCGGAAAGGGTTTCATCTAATTTCCTAGTCAAGATACCATATCATCCTTATTTCTTCAGATACATGCTACTTAAGGTAACAGTCTATCACATAGAAAATGTGTAGCAGTGCACATGAATTGTAAATTTCACAGTATGAAGAATGTTTTGACTTCTGACAAGAGCCAGGGAGACAGTAATGTTCCTGGATCAAACCCAGTGAAAAATGATAGACAGGATGGGGAATCCCAATCTTTCTCATACTATCTTTGGACAGTTAGAAAAAAAAATGAAAAAAGAAAAAGTAAGGGGAGCATTTCACTTACAGATTAACAATTACGGAAGAAATAGTTACCCAAAGCCGTCAGAATAAAACGCAAAGATGAGGATGATTCAAAATGAAAGTATGGTTAGGACAGAGCGTCAAAACACGGAGAGAAAGCCTGGCTCCCAGTTTGGCAAAGGGAGGAAAAGAAGTTCAAGAGAAGGTCTGAGGAAGTTTAGCCCTGAGGTTTCTTTTTAGGGATAGGCTGTTAAAAAGTATGAGATGTTTTGCTAGTAAACACACAATGTCATGCATATACTACACAGAAGTTGTAGACGTTCACCAGAACAGAAACTCAGACAACTTCTGTGTTGCTGAAAATTTCCCCAGAAGTGTCATTTATTGGCAAAGTTTCTCTCTGCACAAATTCCCCCGCTCTTATAAGCAGACTCTCCACTGTACCTCCCTACTATTCAGATTCTTTCTCTAATGCTCAAAATTTGGAGAAACTACGTGGCATTATTCACTCAGTTTGGAGTTACACCTGGTGCAGGCCAACACGCAGAATTGTCAAGCAAAATTCCGTTCCTCCACATCCCACCCATTCCCCTGGGATACAGGTCTTGCATCCTTGTATTCAGCATATGCTTCAGTAGAAGGAAAAAACCAACCAGTCTAGTTCATTGACATTACTAATCTACTATGACAGCACAAGCCAAGCAGACATTGGCAATACCTATTCACTCAGAAAACACTCAGAAAAGAGGTTATGGAAAGGAGAGAGGAAGAGAATTTAAATTCTGTATAGCATAGTATTAAGTCCTTCTCTTCCTTTTTGCACAGCATAGTCAATAGAGTTGACATATCATTAAAATATGTTTTCTTTTGAATACCAGATACCTTTTTCTCAACCTCTGGCCTGGAAACTAGGGTTCATTATATGTAAAGCATCTTTCCAGTGACTGGCACCTGCATAATGCATTCCAGCGTGTCTGTTTGGTGCAGGGAGGACTGTCATTAGTGACTCACATGAAGGAATCCACTGGGACCCTGCCAGCACTACTACATTAACCCCTGATTAGGAGCTGCATTTTACAGGCTGGCTATACATGGGTTCTACAGAACAGTACTGTCTGCTAATAAAATATATCTAGGAGCCATCTGCTTAAAAAACACAGATTATGGAGAGTTCCAGGAAACAGTGGACCAAATGCCGTCTGCTTCCTGATTCATCTGCTTTAAAGCTGAAATAACAAAAAATAGGCAGGAAGTTGATTTTGCTGACTCCATTGGATTAACAGAAGAAAGTTGCCTAAGCAGGAGGAACAAACCCTGTTCTGTGCTGTACTCTGTGCCATGCAGCATGGACAGTTTAGTAGGGGAAGAGATCATCAACTTTGAATCCCAGCTATTTCTGGCTGCCAGAATAAGTCTGAACTGATAATCCTACATAAATTAGAGCCCTGTATTTCTTTCAGTTTATAGAGAAGAGTAAGATAATTCAAATCAGAAAACAGGAGCCTGCAGAGAGTCAGAGATGTGATCCCCTCTTTACTGTACACACAAACCTACACTGAGCTTTTGCCACATGCACAAAGCATGCCACAGATGCTCGTTTGACAGCATGATGTGGAATGATGGCATAGACCTGAACAAAAGATTGATAGATGATAAAGAAAGATATGCACATATTGTATATGTATATGTATCAAAACTGTTGTTTGTTTCACAAGGGCTTGAAGTACAGTTTCAGTGACATTATTATTTTTAAAAGCTTTCTTTTTGCATTATTTTACTCTTTTTCTGTACCAGACCATAGTAATAGGCCAGCACCTTTTCTTTTTTCTGGGCAAATATGATGGTGCAAACCTGTGGAAGAGCTATAATGGTGTAAAGGTGAAGATCCCAGGACCCTCTGATACAGTAGTCAATCAAATAGACTTAAAACCAAAGGTGAAAGAACAAAATATCCCTCCTATTCTTGAAGTCAATGTGCACATGAAATCATGTCGTCAACACTTTCACATATCAAACCATGACAAACCTGAGGTGAATTGATTGCCTTCACCTTCTTCAGTAACTAAAGCCTCATCAATCAAGTATTTACCCCTGGGCACAACTTTAATGGCAGTATCACACGCATGTATGCTTGCATGGAATATCAGCATGTTGGATCTTCAGTAGCACCTAATTATTCCTACTAGTAATACCAGAGATAGTCCACCATGTGAGGCATAGAAATAGATTTGAAAATGGTAGCTGAAGAGCTGTAAGGGGACAAAAATTATCACTGGTTTATAAAATTTATAGTTAGCTATCACTGTAACGATTCCATTTGTCATCCTGCGTCCCATTCAGGTATGGGTACCCATTTGGCGCTTTCATTTGGCCTGTTTTTAAATTCATCAAAATGTGCTTATTTAATATTCTTAATGTTTTTAGCATGGCTTTGGAAACAAGGCTTCTGTATTCACAGTGTTGTTTGTCTGCCTGTGTGCCCACAACCTGTAGTAATTTTGGATCCTTTAACCATTTTTAACTTTGTCTGGGTTAAAAGGCTCAAAGACTATTAACTTTCTATAGCTTTGTAGAAGCAGACTCCGTGGTGGCAAGAGCGACAGCTTGTTTAAAAGGTTTGGTTGAGGAAAAAAAGCCTTCATGTGAACTGACATTTTAGTAGACATCAAAGAATATACAAAAGAGAGAAGACACTCAGGTAGCATGCACACCTTCTTAGGTACACAAGCTTCATTAGTGCTTACAGGAGTCCTCAAAGTCAGCACTTTGTTCAGAATTTATGATTCCAATGCTTTATTAAAGTCTGCCTGTAGTTACCTTTATTAACCAAACAGTTGTAAGAATGAAGTCAGGTTTCTTTGAGGAGACCTGTTTTCCATAAAATTAGTTGCTGGTTGCAGCTACAGTCTGATCTCTTAATTCTTTATCAAATGACTCCCACATCTGCTTTTCCACTCCTTTGCCTGAACTGGTGACAAGCTTTAATTAATTGTATTGTTTGCCTGTCCTTTTTTTTAGCATAATCACAGCAGCAGCTCTTTTCCAGTCTTTTAGAATTTACCAATTATTTTAAGATTTATGAAAGTATTAAAGTATTTCCTCAAGAGGCCACAAAGCTGCTCAGCCAACTTGCATGGAAGTCTGAGGCACAAACTACCCATCATTCCCAAATGTCCATCTTGGAGAGGCATTTTGTCTCTTCTTGAGATAGGCATTTTGTCTCTCTTGAATTACAGGTGCATCAGAACAATGTATGTCATCCTTACAGGACAAAAATATACCATTCTGATATTTTCAAAGAGATATCTGTGTTTTCTTCATCACTGCACCAAGGCTGCTAAAGAAATTTCCATTGTTGATAATACATCAAATAAATACTCCCCCCAAATAATTATGAGCTGTTTATGGCAGTACAATCAGTGCTGCCAATCATTAATTTTTCCCCTCTGCCTTCAATCTTCACACTCCCTTATCAAATCTTCTTCCAGGACACTCCCATTCCCAGAAAAGGCTCCTACCTTGATCCTTTCAAGATATTTTGAGGAAGCTGCTCCCCTCCCAAATACTTGCTTTATATTCTTGGCAGGTTATTCATAGTTTGCCTCTGATCTGAACTAAAGTGCTGCATTTCCTGGCAGGATATTCCAAAAGGGTCTGGTGTTCCAGGCAGGCACTGCCAAACTTACCACAAACTCTCCAGCCCTCTCAGTCAACCTTTTGCAGGAGGAGGCTGAGCTCAAGAAAAACATATTGTTAACACTGACTAAAGTGCAAGGGTTGCAGCTCAGCACGAAACTTTTGCATAGTGCTAACTTGACTCTACCAATCTGAAAACAGGCTCCTTGTGTTTTCTTGCTTTTTAAGAGCATGCTGCTACCATATGTGTACGAGCACAGTCTGTTCCTGAAGGCAGCTGTTCCTTATTTTTAAATTTTTGTCCAAATTTACTCAACTACTGCTAGTACAGAATTAAAAGAAAATATTCATACATAGGAAAGTCCACAGTAACTGTTTTCTGCCTGCCTTCTCCAAAGCCCAGCTCTTGCTTTTTTGGTACAGAAAGAAAAGTCTGTGATATTTTCTGTAACATCAGGAGCTTGGTCACAACTATCTGTTGCTTGCAGCAACCTTTCTGTTTAAGAATTCTCTTATAATGTAAGTTTCTGTGACACTGGGTACCTACTGAAGTTGAACAAAATAACAAAATATGGAGATCAGCTATTTTGTTGGATAGCCCAGCACACTTACTGCATAGTCTTGAATAAGACCCCAGAGAAAAAGCAACAACAATATTTTTTTCCTGTAGGTTCTTCCTTTAGTTTCTAGGTGTGGTAAAATTGAGATCTGGACCAAACACACACTGTAAATTCAACTCTGATTTTATTTATAACATAGGAAATACATCAATCTTATTTTCTAGCTCAACCTACAATCAGTCAGAGAAATTAAAGATGGAAGACAAAGATTTTCTTAAAAAAGCACATCATTGTTATGACATTGCTTACACTATGCTATGTAGATATCGAATAGCACAGATTTATGAAAGGCAAAGTTCCCCTGCTTATGCCTCTGCATCACTTTCTGTTTTCCAGCTGATAGTAAAAGATATTCTGGAGAAAATTCGAAACAGTAGTTGCTGGCTGATCCAGGAAGTTGAGCAAAAGATAAAACTGTTGTCAGAAGTGTAGTGTTATCTGTATATTACTAATTTCAGAGCTGTGAGGATTTGCCTTTCAGTTTGGACTACCTACCATGAAAAGAGAAAAAACACAAAGGCAAAAATTTGCTCATTTCCCCTTTTGAGATTTTATAGCCATTGTGCATTATTTGGCATTTTTCTTAAAGCTACAGTTCCTGGAGTCCAGTGACTGCATAAACATCTTAGGTTTTATTCAAAGCAAAAACCATCTAGCCTTTTTAGTGGCAAAGGAAGTTTGCAAACCTGCCCTAAAAGCTCTGCAAATGAAGGTAAGGGAAATGGCAAGCAAATAAACAAAAAAAAATGAATCACTGATTTGAGGTGCAATTTATATTATTTAAATTCTCCAGGTTGGCAATACTTGTAAATATTTCTTACAACTTTCTTTTATGGAAACACATGACAAGTAGCCCTTTTCCTCCTTCCGTCAGTTCTATGACTGTGCAAGCCACAGTCCAATTCTGCTTCTTGTCCTGATGGTGAGATGCAGCCGTAGGCTGCGGCGTGGGCTGTGCAGCACCTCATCCATCTCACCTAACATGGAATGGATGCCATGATGGCTAGTGCTAGTGAGAGGCTGCAATGTGCTGGCTAACATGCTACCCCAAGTATCCCAGTCTATCCTTCCACTTTGGTTTTCTTCCTCTTGTTCAACATTGGGATCAATTAATGCATTATTCATACAGACATACATACACAAAATGGGTGCACCAAATTAGACACTAATTAAACTCCCAGGGTTATCAGGCAATCAGGCACCAGCAATACCAACTGATCTGTTGCTGCCTGAAAGCCTGCAGAGCAACCAGTTCAAACCAAATGACAGAGACAGTGAATGCATTTAGCATCAGCAGAGCCCACAACACTCTAAGAAAAGGGCAGGGAAAAATACCCATTTCTGAGTGGTCTCCTACACAAAGGGAAAGGAGGAGTTGGCTAACTCTCTTTGGATGACGATAGACTTTACTTGAAAGCACATTTATATGCTGTCATGACAGAAGTGCAGTTTAGGTGTCTTGTGCTTTCCTATGGGCATCCAAGAGTCATCGCTGGTTTGCATATAATGAAGCAGTGTTTTACTAGCAGTTCTATACCGGGTTTTAACCTTTTCTGGGGGTGGGAAGAGGAGAAGCTAAGGAGATGACAGAGCCAGGAAAGGAATGGAAAAGAAATGTCCAGATTCTGATCCTTAACTTTATATGTCTTTAAATAATTTTGTATTGTGTATGAATATAATTACCTGTATCAATATAATTATGCAACTATATTCATAGGAGCAAAAGTCCTTTATTGCATTCACATTAAGTATCAAATTGTTCTTTTAAGTTAGCATTACAGTTTGGAGATTGGTCTTCTGAGTCGTTTGTCATATTAGAAAAAATTAATAGTCAGTAAGGTTAGGGGGACACAGGACTTTGTTAAGAATTAGTCTATTTCAATCTGTGTCTGCTGCATGCGCTCATCCCTTACTTTCTAAATAAGTTTTGTGGAATATAAAGGTTCTGATATCGGTGACATAATATCAAAATAAATAAAAATGAAAATGTTCTCAAACAGTAGCTTGATTTAAAAAAAAATCTTGTGTCTGTTGCAAATATCTTTCTTATTATTATTCTGAATTGGGTTCCTAATTCTTCCCGGTATTCTTAACCTTTTCTAACCTCTCATTCAGGCCTCGGAATCCTCATGCATGGTTTCTAGTGAAAAAGCATATTAATTACGTTTATGAGCAGTCTCACAAGCCATTTCTGAAATATGGGCACTAGAAATATAGTTGTAAAGACCTGATGTGAACATTTTTATGCCCTCACTCAAGAACAGCTGCAATGGGAAACTTTCAGGTTTAGGCAATGACCTGGGCCTGTTGTTTTTCCTGCACTTTCTTTCCTTGTGGCTGCTTGGCAAGCTGGAGGGCTCAGTAGCAATTTATAAGACTAGATGGGTTTTGCAAGGTTTCTGGAGAGGGGCATTAGGCATGACAAATGGCCAGTGCTCTCATCACTGTCACCAAGGGTCAAAGCAATCCATCTGCAGGACAAGTTTGCCACTCTGTCTGCATCTCTTCTGTGGAAGCCTTTTATCAGCTTTGGTCCCAGAGACAATTTACCAGCAAGCCACAAAAATATACAGGCAGGCTGCAGTTGACATCTTGAAGGAAAAATCTCACTATGTTTCCTACAGCAGAACTAGCTCCATTATGCCATAATAAGAAATCAGTAACTACCTCAGAAAATAACAGTTATATCCCAGCTGGCTCTTTCACTAGAATAGAGGAAATAAAGGGAGGAACAAAAATAATCAAAGCAAACAGAAAACATAAACCGAATGAGCTGCACTGTAATGGATCTCAAAACTGAGAGGAAGTATGTCCCTCTATTTCCTCTTCATTGCAGTAGATCACTCTTACTGATGAAACACCACAGAACTGACAAAATCAGCCTCAAAACACCCCTTGGGTTTTTCTTTTCCCTACAAATGCAGCACATTACAGACCACAAAGGTAGAAAGGTCATGCTGAGATTCCCTTTCTTAACTCCATTGGTAACACTGTTTGGGGAAGGAGATTTTGTTTGGTTTTTATTTTGCACTAAGTTGCAGTGGGGGCAATGTCTGTACCTTGTTTCAGCAGCTGCCACACACCAGCCATTACAGCTCCAGTCTAGTGTGTTTCCAGAACCATGCATCTTGTTTCCCTCCTCTACAGATGCTGCCAAACAGCAAACACCGTATCATGTAGGCACAGAGCAAAAGATCCAAGTTGAACATTATTATGCTGGGCACACTCTTTCAACATTGGCAGACAAACCATGACATTTGGGAGCCCAGCAGTAAGTACTGTTTTGTCTTGAGACATCTAGCGCGTGTGCAGTCCAAGACACTTTCTGGAGGTATTCAAGTCCTTTCTATTTCTTTTGTGCCAGATGCCTTCATATCTATTACTTATATAATGGATAAGCTTCAGTTTCTGGGTCTTACTAACCAATGCTTGACCTACATGCCGCTAGTTATGTGCAGCTGGGCAGGGTTATTAACCACTCTGCATTTATCAGGACACCAGTACCTTTGCTCAGCACAGCCAATGTGCTGTTTTCTATTTTCTCCTGTTGTGCATGACCTGATACAACCAGAAAACTTTCTGGTTAAAAAAAAAAAGGTTATACATGGCTTAAGAGCAAAATGACTCTCTTGATCTTCCCTCTTCCCCTTTTCTTCCTGACTGGTATAATTTTAAAGAATTATTTTTTTTTCTCTGTTTTCTTAAAAACATAGAACAGCCCAGGCTGCAAAAGCCTAGGTTGGTTTCGAGCCCAGGACCTTGAAAGACCATCTACTCTAACCTTTAATTTTAATTCGAAATATCTCAGCAGCATTATAGCTTAATCATTACGTAGTACATCAGAATGGGGATATAAATTTTAGATCACACTGGCAGTTTAGCAAAAGGCACCTTGCATTTTTGCTTATAATGAGCTGAAAGAGAGTATGCTGAAATATCTACTGAACCCGCTACTTCTCCCACCCTCCCTGCATGTACACTATACTGCTTGCTGCTCACAGAGGATTTCTGAAATTTTATTTCCCACTAAACTCTGCTCAGCCACTGAGAGATGACACGTTTACAATGCAAGATAGATCTACACAGCAGATATCCTTGTTTAGATCCAAGTTTGCAACAGTTCACTAGTCTCTCTAATTGAAATTATGTAATGTTTGAGCTCTTCATTCTCTCTGTATTATTGTAAATTGTGGTTACTGTGAATCTTCAGCTATATAAATACAAGATGAGGCTAGGGAGCAGTTCTGCAAAAAAGCAGCCAGGGTTTGCAGTGGAACGGAAGCCCAACATGAAATAACACTATTGTATTTTCACCAAGTTTCCTCCCAGAGACTGTGATTATAAACAAAAGTTTTACACCTGAGACATCTCTGGCCCATTTCAGCTAGAATAGTATCTACTTTGGGAAAATGTGTTTTTAGGGAAGATGTAGAAGAAGTGAAGAAATCCAGAGGAGGAAACTCAAAGGCCTAAGGAAGTGGCACAAAACATAAAGACCAAAAAAAAAGCCTGAAGATGAATGGAGAAAAAACACAGTCTCTCTGCGAGTGCTTCAGAGGGGGGAGGGAATGAGCTTCAGTCCAAATCCATGACAATGGGCCAAGAAATAACAGGCTGACTTACTTAATTTTTTAATAGTACTCAGGGACTAGTATTATTAAACTGTGAATAGACACCTAACCATAGTTAGGAACTATGCAGAATGACAACCCCTCTTCTAAATAGCTTAATCCTATTTACAACCCAACAAGAGAGGTACAGGTTAGGGGAGAAAGTTATGCATATGTACAGTAATTAAATGCTGAGCCTCTTTTCAACAAACCTAATCAATTTCACTCTGCAAGAGTATACATAACACCAACTCTGCCGCTGAAGAAGCAATGCATAAAATGTTTTCCTTATCTTTGGAGTGCTCTGTGAGAGATCCAGATTCCCTAATTGCAAAAGGTTGCTGGTGGTGGAGAAAGTGAATTGCCAAAGTTGAACATGATCTTTCAGTTGGAGGGACAGTAAAGGGGAGAGGGAAATCAATAAATTATCTTTGATTTGGAAATCTGAAAGTCTCATTTCAGGCTTGTGGTAAAATATATGTCTTAAACACAGGCACTGGGGAGGCTGAAATTAGAACCATAGCCTGCAAGCAGCTAGTCTTCCAGACAGAGAAAAAGATTACTTTGCCTCAGTGGTACTACAGTCTGCATTTGTACCACCTCTCACACATTGTACTGCTAAGAGAGTATCATCTGCAATACAATTACTCCCTTCCTTATTTTATTTCCTTTTCTCTTGAACAACCAGTGAATGACACTGGAAACCTCTGTCCCTTCCTTTGCTTTTCCACAAACCCAGCAAGCCAAGATAAGGTTCAGACATTGTGCTGGAAGGCTCTCCATGGATATGCAGGCATTTCAGCAGAATGTTGCTCTCAAATTTGAGCTGACCAAAATGGTTGTCACAATGCAGAGATATTCTGGCACCAAATGTATACAGTAGTAGTTGAGGTTTACTTACAAGGAAGCAGACAAACAAAAAGAGGGTCTTTCTTCAGTAACAGTTGTCAGATGGCTTTTTGCAAGCTGTTTTTTCTAGCAAGCTTTATGCACATGCATCAACTTCACATGCAAGTTTTTAAAGAGGCAGTGAAGACTGGTAGATTTGTTAACCTGTGGTGATGTTTTCTGTTTGACAGTTAGATTGGGAATCTCAGTTTTATTAGTATTTGTGCCTAGATTTGAGGAGCAGAAGGCCAAAAATCTTCTGTAAATGGGGAATCAACTCCCCCAGATTTCTAAAGGAAGCACAGCTTTCTGAAGAAAATAAACTCTTAGACTTGGAATTAGCCCAGTTTGCTCATCTAGACCTTAACAAAATCTTTCTGGTGTTCCACCAGCCTCTTATGAGGTACAAAATCAACCTCAAACTGGGACAGTTGCAGTGAGGTGGGCAGATTCCTATCTACCCCTGCGCCAAGGTGTACAATTTGATCAAGTTCAGGAAGCATGCCTGATTTGTTTCTATTACCCCTCTGTACTTGGCAGCCTGAACAGATCAGACAGAATTAGGTTGCATCTTTGTATTCTGCATTCATCTTCCAGTACATACTTACTACTCACCCGAAAAGTTCACCAACTTAAGTAAAAATCCAACCAATAAAAGCAAAGCAAGATATTCAAGAGATAAGGCTGGATTTGAATTATTTTCAAGTGTATTTTGCCCATAAAACACCTTTAAGCAAGTAAAAATATAATTATTTTGTTAGTATTAAGCTGTCCTTGTACAGCTTAGAGCAAAGAATACTGAGCAAGATGGACTAACCTGGAACAAGGCCCAAGAGATACTGCCCATCAGAAACTTCCCTCTGAATCATTGCTGTTTCTGGAAGGGAAATTTAATCCATCTCCATCTTTTAGTGTCATACACGCCAATTAAAATGGAAGGGATTCAGAGTTGTGGATGTCACCTAACAGTACCTCCACAGTATCAAAGCCTCCACTCTTCTGCATCTCTCTGGAATTATGGTTGTAACTTCCAGCACAACAGCAAGGATTGTCACACTCAATAAGTAAACTATCAGGCCTCTGCAAGGTGGTTGCTTTTTTTTTTTTTTAACCTTATCAGGCTATATCACTACTCATAGCAAGGTTTTGCTATATTTACATCTGCTACCAGTGCCTCAGTGCCTTGCTTTAAGAATTTTCAAGTATACATACCTACTGGTATACTCGAAAAAAAGAATTACTGAATGTAAGCAAGGTCCCTCCTCACTTATATCAATGTTAAATGGAAACATAATGCAAGACAGATGGGGTGATCATGAAATTTGATTGAGGGATGCTTGCAGGTATTCAGGTGTTTGAAGAAAGTAGATGTGGTGTTCTGAGGGTGCATTAATACAAAATGAATGTGAAGACAGTAACACCACTATGGAAATAAGATCCCAAAATTTTTTAGCTATCATCAGATGCAATATTTACTGTGATGACTTGAGACTAAAAATTAATTCAAGTTTACCATGATAAAAAGCCACTAACATCATTGTAAGCTGGTGACTATGCCCTTTTCTTCCTTCCTCCTCAGTATCATTTGCTATAAAATACCAGCAAGTGTCTGGAAGCCTTCCCCTGGATATCATACAAGCCTTGTTGACAGAAATCTTTGACAGATGGTATGCAAGTGGAATGGAAGATGTTATATAGTTTTCTGGGATAGCACTAGTTAAAAGCAAACATAGCATGGGACTATTCAAGTGGCCATCCCCTTTCCCCTGCTCTACAACATTGCTTAATGTTTAGAGGAACATGAGGAAAGGAGGGCAATAAAACAGCCTTGTGCAACAAAAGGGATGAAGGAGAGTAGAAAGCATGGTAAGAGGCACAGAGGCAGAAGATATCTTCCAACGAGAAGAAAAACTCTAATGAAGTGCTTTCATGCTTTGTATATTAGTCAAGCAGACCCAACCTGCCAGGCATCACTTCCTCTAACACACTTGATAAAAATGATGTGAAAGAAGCAATCTATTTGACTTTTTATCTCCTCTTTCCATCCTCAAAGACAACTTCTTATGCTCTTTAAAGATGCCTGTGGTTCACTAATAGTTTAAGGGAAGCCAAAGTGCTGCCCTGATTTCTCCCAGGCATTCACCTAGGGGAGGAATGTCAAACTCCCAGTCTGCTTGTGGCTGTGGAATAGTATGATTTAGCTCCCAGACTTCTTGCCACACCTTCGTTGCATCTTTGCCATAGTAGGCAATGTCATGCTAAGACCCCAGTAAGCATAAATACAAAGCACCGTGTTTATATACTGATAAACGTTGCTTTGAAGCACCCTACAGGTATATCCAGAAACAGGACTGACACACTGACATGTTTCTCTGCTAGAGATTTCTCCTTTAGAAAACTCTTAGCCAGGCAGAGAGAAAGCAAACAAGGGGATAGGAACCACCAAAGTAAAGGAGGTTTTAGAACAAATTGTTTAAAACAAACTGTTTTGTGGGAGACCATTTCACCATCTGCAAAGATGACTGATTGCCCTACCGGGGGTCAGATTGTGAGGAGCATATTGACATCAAGGCAAGAGCAATGTTTCTTGTTCAAACATGCAGTTTCAGTCTGTGTTTCTCTCATCACCCTTCGGTGAGCCCAGCAATTGTACTTGCAGCTCAAGTTCATTCTGCAGGGCAGGATGCGCATTGCAGAACATCACCAGCTCTTCCAAAGCAAAAGTTCAACAAAACAGAAATCCTAGATTTAGTTATCAAAGCATCTTTAACTCACATAAAAATATGCCCATGTCATGGCTCAGTATTCTTTTCAGAACAGAAAAGTGTGGAGTTACATTCTCATCAGGCTATGGATCACTTATTTGCTTCTGTGCTAACTGATTGTAATTCTCATTTCCTTCAATTAAGCGCCCATAATCAGCTGCTATAATATTGTGCCAACAAGACAGCTGCATTAGAACTCTTTCATTTCTTTTCATATCTTTACTTCCACTAATCACAAACTATTGCATGAATGTCGTTGAATTAAGCTTCAAAAAATCCCCGGTGTTATGTTTAATCACCTTCCCTATGAGGGGAAATTGGGTCACAGAAAGGTCCTTTGCTTTGGTCAAGGTAATCCTTTTGAACTCTGGCAGAAGACAGAAGAAGACCTGCACACTGCCAGCACATCAGACAGTATCCCCTTCACGTGGGATTGTGCTCTTGTACATCTCACATGTGCAGGGACACTTTGTACAGGAGTTTTACTTCTTCCAGCACCTGGGAGAGAAGGTGGGATGGGGGAAGGAAGGGAAGGGAGAGGAGAAGAGAGGGAGGGAGAAAAGTGGGGTGGAGGGGCTTCCAGAAGAGTTTTTTGTCTTTTTTAAAACATAAGCAACAAGGTCTGGGGCAGCAGACATGGGAATATGAGTAAGGAGGACTGGAATCTATTCACAGCTTCTGCCCTGTCTCTGTCTGCATGGTTTTCAACAAACTAGGTTAGTTTTCTGTTTCTTTTGCATCTTTACCTGGGTTATCCTCAGGTGATTTAGCCTGGGGATTGAAAATCACAAGAGCATACTTTGGGTGGGGAGGGAATTCAAATACTGCTGTTTGACATCAAGCATGGACAGGCAGGGCCCCTCTGCGCAGGGCGCTGCTGGCCTTAGCATTGCCACAGGCAGGAGGAGGTGGAAGGGATCCCTCATCACCCGCTTGCAGGATGCTGGAAGGCAGGGGCAGCAGTGTTAAAGGTTGTTTGATGAACTGGCAGTCAGAAAGCACATTTCAGGTGGCTGCCTCATTGTATTAAAAACGTATTTTTATCTAGCCATTTAAGTTCAAGGACATTTCTCCTGCAGTTTTGGAGGTCTCTGTTAGCTCTTTGCCCTAAATTATTAAAAGAGAAGACTGAGTCTCCTTCTTACAGTCAAGTGCATCAGGGATAAACAAAAAGTGGAGCTGGTATGGGTAGCATATGCGTTTTTTTAAGGACAGATGCCTAGGGGAATGGTCCCTTGTATCCAAACACCCCCCAAAAAAGGCCATACCAAAGTGGCCATTGGCAATACAAAAAAAAAGGCTGCTTCACAGCTGTCTCTTCTGTCATCCATGCTGCCAGTGCCTCGGAGGGTGCATGCAGAGAACTAGGGACAAGTGTGAAATACAGTACAGGCAGCAAGCATTCCTGTATCCCTGCTGAAGGAGCTCTGACAGGCACCCTACATCAGAAGTCCAGTTCCTCCCACTACACCCAAGGCTGCTGCAGGCTGGATGGAGAGGCCTGAGTTTTCAAAGACAATGTTATAGCGACTGAGATCTACACACAAACTGTCTTCCTGGACTCATATGTTATCTCCATCCTAGTGGTTGGCTGGATGAGTTGTTTCAGGCATTTTTAAATGCTGCTAAAGTAATCTGGGGAAAAATCTACTTGCTTTGATGTCTACAATGCACAACTCCCTCACTCAAATTCTCCTTTCCCCGCAGTTTTGATGTCTACACTAATGCTGCAATGGGTATCCCTGTTTTCCTTTTGAAAGGGATCTAATGCAGATGTAGGCTATGCTAATGCCAGATAATTTCTCTTTTTTTCCTTAGCTCCCACACTCTTCCTGCACTCAGATTTCTCTCTTGGAGCCTCCAGGAGAGAGTAATCATTAAAGTTCGTATTTCCTTTTTTGGCTTTGTAATTTGTAGACCCCCAAAGAACAGAAATTTCCCTGAACAGCAAGGCAATGGCCTTGCCTCATGCTGTGAAATATTAGTAGTAGTCCTGCCTCTAATATATTTTCTAGAAGGCATCTTCAAAAGCATTCAGCAGAAGCCTTGCTAAAAATTAACTCCTTCTTCCAAGCATGTGCCAGAGCATCTCAATCTACATCCAGCAAGGGTAACTTTATAATATGTATGAAATGAGATACTTACTTATAATACTTTACTTAATTGAATATTGACGAAATAGTTTGCTGTGGAGCTGGCACATTGAAAGGGCTAAAGGACATAGAACTTGTCCTTCCCTTTTCCTATCTTTTTTCAAGGTGGTGGGTATGAAAGGCCACCATCTTAGTTTTGAAGCAGAAAAGAGTTTTTTTTTGTTACTGAAATAACATCAATACCAACTTACGTCATTATAGACACACATGAGCACCACAAATGTGGCCTGAACAATTTATTATCTAAGCAATATGTAGAAAGGAAGGAACAAAATAAAAAAAGACTGATGACTGCATGAGGATGGAAACTAATGTGTGCATGTATTTCTCTCTTCTTGGTCAGATGGCAGGTGGATCTCCAGACATTCACATAATCAAGTAATCTACTTTCCTGTATGCTAGTAGGCGTGAGCATAGCGACAGATTTTATCCCAAACAAACCAGGGAAAAAAGGCAGGATAACCTCAAATCCAAGAGTCATACACTGCTGTGGTTAGTGATGACTTGAGAAGGTAAATATTCTGCACTAAAAGACAGAAAGACAGTAATTTGATCTGAAAGCCAAAATGTCCTTCATAATTTTATGCAAAATATCCTGTAAAAATAATCCAAACCATGATTCATTTTCCCTAAGCAGAGCACAGGAGGAACAAATGCACAGTTGATACCACAATAGGTGCTGTATCACTCACACACTTTTTTCTTAAGCATGAATTTGTAAACATGCCTCCTTCTCCTCGCATAGATATAACAATTGGTTGAAAAGGTGAAATGAAAGTCACTGAGCAGCTTCTTATCTCCATAAAGATCTGCATCTTGTTGAAGACATGAGCAAGAATTCTTCTGTATGATTTGCTCATCATCCAAACTATGCTTATGCAGCATTTTCCTTATGAGGAAACACTGAGAGAGACGTGTTCCTGAGCACACAATTAGTGCAATCATCTGCTGCTAATTATGTCTTCTGTTTCTGGGGTAGTTTCCACAGGAAGGACTCCATGTATCTTACAGACATAATTGAATTAAACTTCACAATACTTCTAATAAATGATGGAGCACTAGCTCTCCGAGCTGAAATAGCTGGTACTGAAAGCTTGAGTTAGTTGTCCAGAGCTGATAGATTTTTACATAGTTCACCCCATCTGGTGAATTCATCTTGGGCCATTTTCATCCTGTTGCCACTACAATAAGCACAGGAGCTTTGTGCTAATAAAGCATGTCTTTCAGAAAGGTAGCCAGTCTCCATCTGAATATATCAAATGGTAGACAATCCATCACTTCTTTCAAAATTTCTTCCTCTGGCTAAGGACCACAACTGCTAAAAAAATATGGTATCTTTCCTTTTGAATTTGTAAGGCTTCAGGTTCCTTTTCCTGACAGATCCAAAAGTCCTTTGGTAACGACATCTCCCCATGGAAACAGGACTGGGATGGAAACAAGCTGGCCTAGTTCATGCAGTGGTCTGCTTAAAAAGCTTTCTCCAACAAACTCATCTCCCAGCATTCCTGCTTCCTTTCTGGGCAGTGTCACTTTACAGTAGGCACTTCACCTTCTTCCTTCTTCCTCCTTCCACTCACTCAAACTTGATCTGGAAGTGTCCAGGAATGATCCCTCTTTTTAACTTCATGCTCCATTAGCTTGACGGCACCCTTGAATGCAGCAATCTAATCCTGTCACTTTATCTTCTCCAGATGATACTCTTCAAGTTTTTCTTCTTAAGCTAGCATTTTCTTCAAACCTCAAATCATATGAATATCTTTTCTTCTTCATCTGATACATATTTTTGTCAAATGTTGACATAGGGATTTTATAGGTTACTCCAGCATTACTCCAGCCAATGCATTTTCAATTCTGTGTGCAGCAATAAAGAGTATCTCTTTACTCTCCTGTTTGTTCACTAAAGAATCTCAGCCACAGCATTACAATGAAAGTTAAGGCTACACAGAAAAATCTGTCATCTATAGATGTTTAATCATGCTATATCAAATTCTTTGAAATTGACATACTGCAAATACCACTTATATTAACTGTCCTGTTTCACTGTCCTGTATATAGTAACCGTCCTGTCCTTATTTGACTAAGCATTGCAGAGATAGCCCTGGTGTAAATGATATGATAACAAACTTCCCTTTTTTCACATAACTGTAACAAAAGATGTTTATTTTAACAGTAGCTTCCTGACTACAAATATACAGCTCTATTGATTTCCAGCCTACTTGTATCCTGTCCTGTAAGTTTACACTGTCTGCATGTCTGCATCATCTTGCACTAGAAACCAGCTCTGATTCCCAGCAACAGACCTCTTATACTGCTTTATATAAGTGTATTTCACCCAGCTTCCATATTACAGAAAATATTATAGGGGATGCAAGCTAGAAAAACATAGGTGATAATTTAATGCCTAAAACATTTAGATACCCAAAATCCTATTCTTGAATAGGTGGGAAGTTTACTTTTAAGTATTCTCTTTTCATGTCTAATACACATATAGAAGACCTAAAAATTATTTCAATCTGAAGAGACATTTTTCATGAGCGCTTCTAACTAATAAAAGCTAGAGGAAGTTGTGATAGAAAACATGAACCCTGAACTTTCAGAGGAAATGGGCATCCAAATGAAAAGTCAAACTCTTTACACCATCTTTTACTACAAACTACAAGAGCATTATTTAATTGAGATACGTAAAAGTAAATGCACTTAACCTTTTGCCTTTCTTGGAGCTGCAAAGCCAATAAACTGTTGAGAGAACACAACAGTTCAGGTAAGAGTTTTATTACTGTTGGCCAGTACTATACAGTTCAAATTCAGATCAGATAATCCTCTGATGTTAAGTTCAATTGGCTGAATTAAGCACTTTCTCCACCTGCAGGAAGCCTGTGGCTTCACTGCATCACATCTGATAATGGAGGGAAGACATAGTTCTAGTGAAATGTTCACTTTTTACCCTTGTAGAGGCAGTATGACATCTTTTTCATTTGCTACCTTTGTACTTATTTACTGAATTAATTGAATTTATTGATAAAAGGAGACCTTCTTGCACTGCTGCTACTTGCTAATGAGTAAAGAGGAAGTCTTCTGAACAACAAAAGCTCTGTTTGGAAACATGAAGAAAAAGCAGCAACCCGATCTACTAAAGAAGGTGTTTCTTTTCTGCTCACACCATAAGCCTGAGTAGACTAATTCTGGGACGTAAGCGAATGAGGAATGTCTGCTGTGCAACATTTGTGCTTAGAATGGCTGCAGATTCTGGTAATCTGGAATGGAAGAGTGGAAGCTGGAAAAGTTATGAAGAAACCATCATAAATTATCAGAAGAACAGAGAAGTCAAGGTAGGAGAAGGAAGCTTTTCCAGCTGTATTGAGTTTGCATGGCAATGTTTTGGTAGCGGGGATGCTACAGGGGTGGCTTCTGTGAGAAGCTGCTAGAAGCTTCCCCTACGTCCAGTAGAGCGCTGGCCAAGGCTGAGCCAATCAGCAATGGTGGTAACGCCTCTGTGATAACATATTTAGGAAGGGGGAAAAAAAACTTCTGGGAAGAACAGCAGCCAGAGAGAGGAGTGAGAATATGTGAGAGAAACAACTCTGCAGACACCAAGGTCAGTGGAGAAGGAGGAGGAGGAGGTGCTCCAAACACCAGAGCAGAGATTCCCCTGCAGCCTGTGGTGAAGACCATGGTGAGGCAGGCTGTCTCCCTGCATCCATGGAGATCCATGGTGGAGCAGATATCCACCTGCAGCCTGTGGAGGACCCCACACCAGAGCAGGTGGATGCCTGAAGGAGGCTGTGACCCTGTGGGAAGACTGTGCTGGAGCAGGTTCCTGGAAGGACCTGTGGCCCTGTGGAGGCAGAGGAGCCCACACTGGAGCAGGCTTGCTGGCAGGGCTTGTGACCCCGTGGGGGACCCACACTGGAGCAGTCTGTGCCTGAAAGATTGCACCCCATGGAAGGGACCCACACTGGAGCAGTTCATGAAGAACTGCAGCCCGTGGGAGGACTCACATTGGAGAAGTTCATGGAAGACTGTCTCCCGTGGGAGGGACCCCACGCTGGAGCAGGGGAAGAGTGTGAGGAGTCCTCTGCCTGAGGAGGAAGGAGTGACAGAGACAACGTGTGATGAACTGACCACAACACCCATTCCGTGTCCCCCTCAGGCACTGGAGGGGAGGAGGTAGAGAAAATCGGGACTGAAATTGAGCCTGGGAAGAAGGGAGGGATGGGGGGGAAGGTGTTTTAAGATGTAGTTTTTATTTCTCATTACCCTACTCTGATTTGATTTGTAATAAATTAAATTAATTTTCCTGAGTTGAGTCTGTTTTGCCTGTGATAGTAATTGGTGAGTGATCTCTCCCTGTCCTTATCTTGACCCACGAGCCTTCTGTTACATTTTCTCTCCCCTGTCCAGCTGAGGGAGTGATAGAGTGGCTTTGGTGGGCACCTGGTGTCCAGCCAGGGTCAAGCCACTACACCAGCTTACCAAACCAAACACTCACTGTAAGTGGTTAATAAAAGGGAAGCAAATAAGCTTTTTAAACTAACAGGTGATGCCAACATGAAGATAACTGAAATGTACAAATGACAATGAACTGCTTTAGTTGGGAAATGAAAGAAAAGTGTTTTTTTCCTTAAGAGAGGTGATGTTCTCAACCAGCCTTTCAATGGGAAGCACACGTGTATGTGCATAGTAGAAAGAGGTAGAAACAGTTAATGAAAACAGAAATTGTTCCCATTCATGTATTAGCAGGAAACCAGACTCAGTGACCAAGAAGATCTCTTTTAATACTTTACTCTTTTTTTTTCCTTCTTTTTTTTTTTTCCTTTTTCACTTTTTTTTTGGGGGGGGGATGATGTGAAGAATGAAGAAGGAAGAGACAGCAGAATGAGGAGGAGAAAAGAAAAATAAGGCAAGTCTTTGTTAAGGCTTAACACTCAAGCCAATGGTCACTTGTATCTCAGAACACTGCATATTCAGTGCATCGCTGTCCTCTCCATTGTCTGTCTTAAAGCAAATGACTTTGTGGAGATGACAGCACATAAAGCAAAGGCCTGAGAACCTACATCTATATTGAGTGTCCTAATATAGAATTCAATTGAAAACTAAAGGTTATGGAATATTTGTATTATAGCATGTGAGATTTTTAACCTGCTCTAGACTGTCTCAGTGTTCCTTTATCACCATTAAGTCTCACAAAACCCTTACACCTTTCTGATGGAACAGTCTCTTGAAGAAACATGCATTCCCAAAAGAAATATATGTATATATACCATTTTTTCCCCTGGAAGAAAGATGCTTCTGCATCTTTGTAGTTTTGGTGGGATCTTTAGGACAAATAAGAAATCCTACTACAAGAGTGGCAAAAGGGAGATGCTTAAAGCAAGAGGAGAATTTGTCTAGATCTTTAACCTGCCCAGATTTCTCACCATTCCTGGTATAGGATAATCAATCTCATCCAAGTCTCATATCATCCAAGCCTCACAGCATAAAAATGAGGAAAGTTGGCATGCTTTTCCATTGGTCTCCCAATATCCTACAGCATGACCAAATTGACAGTTAGTTCTAACATTAAATATCCAGGTTAAGAGTGCCCGTTCTGCAGTGCAAGGAAGTTGACACATAGCCATTGCAAAATTCCTTCCAAGTCAGTACAGCTCTGCTGAGATCTGTCTTCAGAAATTAAACTGTTGCAGTCGGACAACAGCTGTCAGATATGCGCACATATGAGACATTATTACGTTGTTATCTTTTGTTTCCTGAACATATCTGACTTGCAAGGGAAAATTCATTCCGCTTTCCATTACCAAGTATTCACTAAATTCCCTCAACATTTTTTAAAAAACAGAAATAAAATGTTCTTCATCATGGACTGGCTCAATCCATCCCACCCCTGACATGAGGTGTAGGAGTAACAAAAATCATTGAAATATAAAATGTACACTGATACTTTTCTACCTTAAAAAAAAGCTTTTTTGAAATGCTGTTACTGCACCAAAAGTTAAATGTTATCCTTAACATAGTTTAATGGTATTTATTTTGGAAGCATTGTTGAACTTATAAGACTGCCTCTTCATACATTGTAAAGTGTTTTATCTTCTCAGCTTACATTTATGTTTCTCTCACCATAAGGAAGTGTGGAGGATGAACTCAAGCAACTGTGAGTGCTTTCAAGTACTCTTACACATAGAAATCTACTCTGAAAATAAAACTAGCATCATTTGAACCTAAAACTTTTGTGGCTAGTTATTTCTTTTTGAAATAAGAGCAACTAAATGTTTTCATCTCACAAAATTATCAGTCCGTTTCTCATGAATAAAAACAATTGAGGGCCTCTGGTTCTTGAGCTTGCTTTTGGGAGTCTGTGTGGTAGAATTAACTGTGATTTCAGTGATATAGGACAGGAACACTTAATATAATGGCACATTGGAGCTTACATTGTTCTTAATGAAACCAGAACAAACTTTTCAGGATGTCTTGGCAAAGTTACAAATGTAAGTACAAAGAGTCCACTGAGAAGCAATATACATATTGTGTTTATCTATATAAGGTGTTCTCAAGGCAATATTTCTTGTAAATAACCTTCAAGGAACTTTTATCAATCCTCCTCCAAAGTAAAGAAAGAGACAAATCCTAAACCAAGCATTTTGTCCAATTAAATCAGTTATGAAGTTTGACAAATTAAGCAATACATATTACAGTCTTTCTCTTTATTTCTCACCATTTCAACTACAAAGACTCAGCTTACTCAGATGGGCAGATGGCTCACATTATGAGAGGCAGAGCACATACAGCGTGTTCTAGAAAGACCATGCACTGTGCTCGGATTTCTTTCTTATTGTCATTTGGATAGTAAGACAATGTTATACTGATCCTGAGTAATGGGCTGTCTTTCCCTCTTGTCTAGCTTTCTCTCTGAACTTTGCCAAGACATCCTGAAAAGTTTGTTCTGGTTTCATTAAGAACTTTCCATGTGAACAGTCAGGCATTAACTGCTCCCTGCCACTCCTCCCCTAGTCTTCAGCAGGACTTTCCTTTTTATGGAGAGACTTTATATCCACACTACTTTGTTTAATAAATGAATTAATAGATAAATAGATAAATAAATAAATAAATAAAAGAACATGATATAATCAGAAACATGACCTGAATAAAAATGAACCATGGCTTCAATATTTGTATTCCTCAAATTATCACACACTTCATCAATTTCACATTTCGTAGTTATTGCTGGATTTACTGTAGCATTTGACATCTCCATACTATATAATAATAGCAGTTAGAAATAGAAAAGAATTGTTATAACATCCAGGGTAGGCTTGCATCAGAGCAAACAGCAAGTCCAACAGGCTTATTCCACTGGAGATTCTATTACAGCATTACACTCCTTACGTCCTCTATAACCCTTAAACTAAATTTTATAAAGCAGACTTATCAAATGTCCATTGAATGGAAATAATGAGCAAAAAGAAAGGTTTGTACTTATATAAGGAAGTTAGATAGTACAATATCTATTTCTATTTTTCTGCTGTTGTAGAGAAATAAGTACTGCTTACTGTGTACCAGCTCTGGTACTCCTTGGATCTGTCCATGAACCAAAACAGTACACTAACTAAAAACTAATTACACAAAAACTAATACAGGAAAAAAGTCCCAAGACCCTACAGATCGTTTAGTCAGTGAGCTGAACTGGTTCATCATGAGAGTTGGACTTACTATATGTCCTGTTGCAGATGAAATAAGTTTAAACAACAGAATTTCTGAGATAACTTGCCTGTTCAAAAAAGATGAGTCTCAGTTTTGATTTCTGAGTAGACTGAAGCACAAAGAAGTACTACTCTTGTCTAGGGACTGAAATAGACAAACATTTATCTCTTCCCCAGTCCTCCCTTGGTCCAGCTCATTTGTCTTCATCACATGGTCCCATCCTAGCAAATATTTTAGTTCTCAAACTATTCAGGTCAATAAACAACAACAAAATAATCTTATTTTCTCCCTCTCATTTCTTTCTTTCTTTCTTTCTTTCTACTTCCGAGTTAGCTGTCTATTGGGATAGTCAGTTGAATTGTCTGTTGAAGGGGAACTGGCACCAGTTGATTCAAGGCAAGTGAAGGTCTGGTAGCTAGGGCCAGGGATTCCTTTATCCCCAGCTCAGTACACAAGCTCTTATAGCTCTTACAGATATGCAGGAAGACAAAAAAAATCCCCCCAAAACATTTATGCTAACCTCATCTCGTTATAGCTCAGGCCCAACAACTTTCCTAGATGGCAAGCACAAGTCACAAATTGTTGGCTCTATGGAGATGCATCACCTTGACAACATTTCATTTTTTTGTTTTATCTAGTCTCCTGTTTGCTCACTCATATGTAGAAACATTATTTGATTTTTAATCCAGACTGACTGTGCTAGCCAGATGCATTTCAACTTACTTTGAAAAAACATTTTTAGTTCTTTATACTCAGCAATCTTTTACTCCCCAGGGGGTTGAAAGACTACTTTGACATTCAATAAGGACTCTCAACATTTTGGCTTGCAATAAACAGTGAAAATTCACAGAATGGCTATTCTGCTTCTGTCTCAAGTTTGTACTTTGTTCACAAGTAGAAATCGCTCCTGTATTTGTTCCAAAAGCACTAAACCAAACAGAAATATTGTTTGATGTGCTACAAAAATTTTACACCATGTCAGACTTGCTATGTAGGTGTGAAATCGACACTTCTCAGGGGAACTGTGAGTTTAACAGCGCAAATGTCTACCTGTGCTGCAGTGAGAGGTGGGTGAAGGAGTAAAGTTACTTTCTCCAGACAGAGAAATGCACAAAGCCTTTTGGGAAAAAAGTGGCTTACTCATGGAGGAGACAATTTGGCCTTCACCACAAGTAGGTGCCTATTGGTGAGCCACTGTTGCAGCTCACAGCAAAAGTATTGATTTAGAGTAACTTTCCAAGTGCTTTATTATCAAGTAGTCACTCCCAAGGCAACTGGAGGCAAAAAGTAATGTTATTAAACTCTGAAGCTGTGTCACAACATCTCCAAGGAAAAAGCCTTTCAATGAGAACTTCTACTCAAGTGCAAAGGAGATGCCACTTAATGAACTTTGTCAGAGAACAGCTGTGGTCACAAACCACAGGAGCAGATTACAGGTAAGGGACTGTGAAGGAAGGCAAGTAAGGAAATGCTGCTTTAAGGATGCAGATGCAAATCTGTCCAGATAAATGCAAGGAAGGAGGAAAATATCTGTGTAAGGAGATGGGGAAGATCAAAGATATATGACCATATCACCATAAATCAGTGTAGTTCTATTGACTTAAAAGGAGTTTCACAGATTGACTAGCTGAAAAGATTTGCAATTAAGAACTGTCATTCCACTAAAAAAGCTATCTGTATGTGCAAATGTGTGATTTTTGTTTCTCCTTCAACTCCTTTTAACACTGTATCAAAACCAGCTTAAATAATTATGTTTGCTTTACAATAATTACACACAAGCCACTACACACTTCACCCTTACAGTCTTAAAAGGCTTCACTCTAATGTGACATAAACTTCGTATCAGCTTATATATATTCTATTTTCACCCAGCATCACTATTCCTCTCCCCTGTTCCTGTAAATTAACTGTTAAAGAGCTAGCAGTTTTTGATTTAAAAGATAGCCACACTGAGTTACCTACAGCAGCTAGGGAAATTGTTTTCTCACGTTTCAAGATTAGCATTATATCTTGAGAGCCAAGTAAGTGTCATTATGCATTTCTTCTATCAGTAAGCCATAGAAAAGGGCAGGTGTACAACTTCTGCGTCTGGGTTGCCAGAATTTCATAGTTATTTTAAGAGACTGAGCTAATATCTACCACTTACTGGTTCTCCTCTGACCTCTGTTCAGGTCTCATTGCAATAGCAGAAAGTTTGGGGGAATCTGAAAGGAGGAAAGCCTTTTCCAGCAGAACACACCTGCAGGGGCAGGGAGTACTTTTGCAAAGGTCAAACGAAACCTTGCAAGAACTCTGCTTAAAATCCCCAATGTCAAACTGTCTGTTTTAATAAAATACTTCTTGTTGGGTTCCCTCAAAACTTCTTGCTACAACTTACTGAGTTCCAATAAACAGAATCCCACGCTGAATCCCTTGCAGCTTTAGGCTGAACGCTTCTCAGTGTCTCCTTCCACCATCTGAAAATTCTACTGCTTTGGTGCTTAAACAAGGCACAGGAAGATGACAATTCAGTCACCCAGTGCTCAGATACAAGCTAATGAAAACCATAGAAAAACAACATGTGGGGATTCCGTGAGGGGGAAGACACCACTTTTTGTCTCCCTGCATGCACTGCAGAAGACCAAAAAAATTTACAACTATTTTGCATGGGAAAAAATAAGATAAGTGCAAGATATTTCCCAAAGGTGACTGCGGAATTATTATTATAATAATTATTATATAATTATATCATTATAATATTACAATTATATTATTCAGTGACACAGTGCAGCAGGTAATAGAGAGCCCTGGATCTTTCTCCAGGTCTAACCACTGTTCTCAGTGTAACACCAACACAGACACATGTTTTGGGTGTGGAAAGGGAAGGATTATTTAGGAGTTATGTATTCTGGTCCCATTCACTGAATGCATGTTGGTGTTTGGAGGGCATTGTTTCACCCCAAAGAAAGCCAGTGCATGTGCCCTGAGACTGCTCTGCAATGTGGAAGAAAGCACGGTAGGTGAGGATGATCAGGAGATTTGTTTCAAAAGCAAATACCTAAGCAAAGCTAATATACTAATGTAGAGGTACCTTGGATACCCTTGGCATCACTGGTTTGGATTTTGTAACTAAAGCAACAAGAGTCTTTTTCTATACTAATTATAGCACTGAGAGCATTTTAACATTGCACATCTTTGGCTAGAATAATCCCCATGGAGGAAAAAATTCTCCAAAAAATGATTTGCACCATCAAACAAGTATTAATTTAGGTGCTATATGGCTCCATATCATAAATGCTGTAATATTGCTATTAGAGATGCCTGCTGAGATACTTCTCCAACATCCAGCTTAAATATGATAAAGAGACTTCATAGTCTCCTAAATACCAGAAATAAGTATGTATAGTGGGGGGTTAACAAAAGACTAAGATGACTTCCTAGTACAGTTCATCTTGTTATAGCAGAGACACTCTCAGTTTACTCCCCTGCCTTTCTTTTGTGCTTGTGGTTATCTTTGACTATTAGTGATTCTCTAAAGATTAATTTCTATAGCTGACAGATAAGCCCTTTGGACATTCTTCATATCCAAAGATAAATAGAAAAGCATTATGAGGCAAAATGGAGTTGAAAATTCAAAGTAGACAACAATTTATTATTTTTTTTTAAACTTTCAACTACCTGTCAATCTGAGATGATACATTCCAAGAAATGTTTAATTTCACAGTGCTTCCAACATGTTAAGTGACTACCACTTAATTGCTGACAATTTATCAGAATGTTTGTTGACATTTATCAGCTACCAGTATCTGAGTTCGTGGGCCAATTCTGCACGTACACTTCATGGCATCATGTATTCTTAAGTTCAGTGGTAAAGGCTACAACATAATTTTTGTATTCTTATGCTTTTGTCAGTCCTTTCCCAGCTGCTAAATAACCCCACGGAACTGAAGCTGACTAGAGTAGGGTTAAGAAGGTGGCACTAAGAGCAGATGAGGATGAGATGACTTTATTTTAGAACACTTATTGGGGTGGGCAACTAAATGGAATTTATGGGATTTCATCCAGACAACCAGAGTGAAAATCTGGGCTATTTCTACCATCCCTTCTTGGCAGTAAAGTCTAATTTCACATTTATGGAAGGAGCAAAAATGCTACTTGAGTACGTTTTGCAACATTACTAGTGTATGCTTTGCATTGTCCTAAGAGAAATTAAGAGACCTACTCTGCATAGTTAAACATACTATTCCTTGCTGTTCTGATCTGACACGGTCTGTGGTAAAAATATGTGAACTTGAGTAAGAGTTGCATATCAAAGACCCTGCAAGTTTGCAGAGAAAATAACACAGCTCTGAAGCTGAATGTGACCACCTGAAATGCATACGTTTGAAAAATTAGCTTCTTTTCCAATAGCTAATTGTTCATTTTAATATAACCAATAATGGAAAACAATTTATCTGCTGCAATTTAGAAAGGTAGCAAGATCCCAAATAAAAAAGCAAAAGACATCTCTAAAACACTATTTAAAATCTGAAACAGATCAAATCTATAGTCTATATCTAGACTAGATGTAAGGAAAAAATTTTTCATGATGAGGGTGGTGAAACACTGGAGCGGGTTGCCCAGAGAGGTGGTAGATGCCCCATCCTTGGAAACATTTAAGGCCAGGCTGGATGGGACTCTGAGCAACCTGATCTAGTTGTAGATGTCCCTGCCAATTGCAGGGGTGATGGACTAGCTGACCTTTCAAGGTTCCTTCCATCCCAAAGCACTCTATGATTCTATGAAACTGAAAAAAAAAAAAAAAAAAAAAGAGCAATGTCTCTCTGGATCATCAAGGGGGGCAAGCTGCATCTGTGATCAACACAAAATGACACTGAGGACTCCCTCACTGGGACACAGCTGAGCTGAACTTTTTCTATGAACATTGCTATTGCAAATACATTTGGAAGTCTGATTTCATTCTGTTTCTTCCAGCATATGAGGTCAGTCATGCAAAGTATACTGAAGGCTGACAGGCAGAAAGATAGCTTTCACTTTCTCTCTCCCACCTCAAAGCATTTTAATTTACTGGAGAGTCTGTCAAAACCTTTTCTGCACAGCTATACACGTTAGTATGACTATATACATTCAGGATTGCATGGCAGGGGGCTAAATATAGTCTCTTTGGCTTTGCATTGCTCTCTTCAGTCTTGACTGGCTGCTATACCTGTCCATCGCCCTCTGAAGGCCTTTCTTCTCAAAGAAAGGTTGGGTTAGATCTAAGACTTTAGCTGGAAACCCTACTGCGTTTCTTTCCCCAGACTTGACACAGCTGAACTGATCTTCCCAGTTCAGACCATATTTGTTGACTGAAATTTTTTCTCCTGCGCAGACAGCAGGCACGCTGGCAGCAGACATCATAACAGTCCTCTTACCTTGCCTAGAAGTCTTTTTGTACTTCTACTGTATATTTTATACTCAGAACACAAATCATTATTTTTATGAGACTCCAGCCACAGCAACAACAGCGACTTGGCACTGCAGTCCTCATAGTAGTGAAGACAATGAAGACACTACATTAAGCAAGTTTTAAATTGTCCTAAAATGTCTGGATACTAAAAAGGTACACTTTTTGAGTGTTATCAATGTGCAGAATAGGGAAGAAAGGAAAAAAAAAAGCATTCTTAGAAAAGTCAAACTAACTTTCAACTGGCTAAGGCCCAAGTTTGCTAAACAGGTTTGTACTTCATCCAGAACATGGGTGATCCTAACCATATACAATACAGTCCATAAAACATTTTATGTTCATTCCACTTCTACAAAATGTTATGCAGGTAATATGCTTGGAAAGCTATCATTTACCAAGTATGCCCTCAAATACCTAGTAACTAGTATTTCCATATAACCACATGCATAAAACTTAGGTTTGCTGTATTTAAACCTGCCTGTCTGATTTCTGATCGTTAGGTGTTAGATTGTGGGACCTAAAAAGCTGGCCTGAAATGACTGTGCATGAATATCCAGCATCTGTTCTTTTTAAAGTCTTGGCCTCATAAACAAATTGGAATTGCCAGCAGAAGGTTCATATACAAATATAATTCAGTAAGAGTTCCTGAGAATGGAAAAAAATGCAGATTATTTTTTACTTTATTAAAATTCCCCCAGTTCTGAGCTTCAGGATGTGTACACAGACTTTACCAAAACACAGTTTTTAAAAGATTAGCAGCTACCAATAGATGGAAGGAATAAGATATAGAATGTCACATATTTCCTATGCATCTCTTTGAAAGGCTTTAGGATTTTTTGAAGATTAGTCAGACTAAAATTTTCCTTTAGTAACAGGCAGTTCCTTCAGGTGTCCATTGCAGAAAGCTATTTAGAGCCTTCTGATGTACTGCAGGTTTTACGGTTATAGATAATCATTACCTGTGGTGAGCAACATAATCCACAGCCAACTAACTGTAAGGATGCTTAGCACACAATATCAGAACAAGCAGCAAGACCCTTAAAACTTCTGGGGCTCATTTGCCACAATAAAAGTTTATACTGTGTGATTGCCAACCTAAAAATATCCCCTTCCTCCACACATCCCCCATGCAAGGTGTAATTTACCTGCTTTCTTGATGGATCTCTTTTTATACTTCAAAGGTGGTAATTTTAAATCCAATACCATGTATACAAGGTATCATTCCACATTCTGCAAATATAAATCAAGAACAATTCTCATCCTGCTATGATGCTAATATATTACTTCCCACTTTTGCTGTACACAACACACCGTATGTGTTTGTCTGTATGTGCAATTCGTTCATTAGCTCATTGTCATTTTCTAGAAGCTGGAATGCTTACTGATAGGAAATATGTTCAAGCACACACCAGTTGACTTAATTAATATTTAACAGGCAGCCTATAGAATTGCAGATTGACTCATCTGTAATGAAAATCCTAGGCTTATATGTTGTGTTCAGATCCACATACTTTGCAATGAACTTTATGGAAAAAAATAACACACAAAAATAACCACCAAATTGACCAAACAAACTTAATAGCCAAAAAAATAATTCCTATATCCAGATATTTCCATATGCCATTTTGTTTCCTCTCTGAATATGATTTGTAACCAACCTTAAACAAGAGTGAATACATTAAAAGTCATGTAACCTTTAGATTTCAATATTACTGTCTCACTAACTTCATGTTGATGGACACATTATAAAAATGATTACAAGATGTCTCAGTTGCCCATGTGGGCACATGTGAGTAAAGCTAGAGAAGGATTTAATTTAACAAGTAGAATATATTAAACAATTTCCCGTAGGAAAATTGTTTTCAATACTTACCATGATTCTAAATGTTCTAAGAGTTTGCAGGGGAATATATTTCTGGGGGAAAAAAAAGAAAGAAAAAAGAAAAAAAAAGAAAGAAAAAAAATCAGCAGAGTATAGGAGATTCCTACACATGGAAGCTCAACTGCCTGCACTCTGTGCTATGACCTTCTCAAGAAGGGGAAGACACGGGAGAGAACAGCCTTTCCATTCCCCCATCTACAGTTCTTTAAGATGTAAAAAAAAGTCAGCTTATCCCCATAGTGACCTCCACAGAAAGAAATGTCAGCTAAGGGGAGGCTGTCAGCATAAAACTGAGAAAGACAATTAGTTATTCTTCAGGATTTTTGAATATAACTCCTTTAATGTCTGAGAGACTTTTGGGTCAATGACAGTAAAGGAATATTTTATGTGGGACTTCAACTTACAGGGAACTGTAAGGAAACAAAATTATTATTTTATTTTCATGAATGTGTGAGTTCAGTTGATAACAAATGTAACATTTATTTTGCATAGTTGAATTCCTGTTCCCAGATGGAAGAAAAACAGAGTTCATAAATCCTTACTAGTTTTTATGGAGCTATACAGGGGTGCTAAACTGGGAATACTGGAAAACTGAGCTTTTCTGCTGGTATTCTGAGATGGAAGACAGTACTCAGTGAAACTCAGGAGTCTAATCTTACTTCTGTGCCTCAAGCTCTCACTTCATCAAAGGGGCACAATATTTCCCTGTCTCAAAAAGATGTTCTGTTGATAATGAATTGAAAGTGTCTCCATACATCGCTGAAAAGCCCCACAGCCTGCCCAACTGCCTGCCCCACCTCTTTCCTCATCTCTTTCCCCAGGATGCTCCTCCCCTGACACCAGCTCTGCGTGACTGCACAGTGAGGTGGTCCTCCTGGCAGAGAGAGGGACAGATATCAGCAGAGAATATGGACGTCACACTTGTTAACCCATCATTATTCAGAAAGCCCTAAGTACAAAGAAAAAAATCTTAACCAAGGCGGAAATACTTCATTTTTTAGCTTGCTTTCTTTCCAACTGGAAAAGTTGCTTAAGTAATACTAGGAGGAACAAACAATCCAAAAAGTAAGAAGGTGAAAATGGGATGTTCCTTAGATAAGAGACAAATTGATTTTGGAGGAAATGCTTTGAGTTGTACCTCCTGTCAGACAGAGGTCTTGAAACAGGGGCCTAAGCACAGCAATATTTTTTATACAGGAATAAGCAGCACCCCACATCTCTCATTGTAGTTAAAATAGCACTGGGCAATTAATGCTTCAATACCATCAGGCTACTGTACTGAGCACGTCATGGCTACCATGCAGATAACTGGGGACTGGGGAACAGTTCTGCCAGTTAGATTAAAACAGTCAGAGTAGATTTGAGACTTTTGAGGACAGCTTTGTCCTGAGTGTGGTGCATGACAGCACTCTTCATGTATGACTATCAGTATAATGTCTGAATATTTTTCTGGCTTTTCCTCAGCTCATATTTGTTCACGGACAGGGAGCAGAGCCAGATCAAGGGTTTGGGATGAAGCCAGACAGAACTTGATTAACTCACTTGCCTCTAACTATAGTAATTATCATAATAAAGACTAATACATTAATTACTGTTTGAGAAGATAGAAAGAGTTGAGACATTCTTCAGTTCATCCTAGAAAAACAAATGCATGTTTAGCTTTAGCCTCCCTCAGCTTGTGTATGCTTTAGCCAACCGCTTTTGGTTTTAACAAATGCAATAGTACTGACATGATGCTTTCTGGATGTATGTTTGTGTGCCAGTGATTTAACAGCACAACAATGCAAGGTCAGGCTTTCATCTTTATGTAAGAAACTTCTAAAAGTTGTGGTGAAGACCCCACTACCATATTTCACTTAGGAAGGGAAAAACATCAATTCTGACCATCTACTTTGTTTTTAAACAAATTTAATTTCACACATAATGTAAAATATCAAAAGACTATAGCAGTTCAAATTTTTTCCCTAAGTTTCTCCCTAACACCTTTCCTTGTTTAAAGCAGAGAGCTGACAGCTAATTACTCCTGGTCAACAGAGGAAGAGAGGACTTGGACTCCATCTGAATCCCACCAGGAAAATGGAAATAGTCCTCTAGCCCATGGAAATTAAAGTTTGTGAATGATGCAGGTATAGACAGACTGATTTAAAGTAAGAATCTCAAATTGTTCCTTCGTTAAAACAAACCAAAACAAAAACCTTACAGGCAAGGGTAACTTCTGACCCTACAGTATGTGTTACTTCAAGGTCTCTGTTAGGTTCTTTCTCATCAAAGTTCCCTGCAATGTACTCTTTTACCTCATTACAACCTCCTTTGATTTAGATTAAAACCCCACAACTGTCTCAAGGCCTAGAGAATTTGCAGGCAAAGTTCTGACTTTGAGGCATTACTTGCATGATGTTTACTTCAATACCTAGTATTCAAAGGATTCTGCATGGTCATACTCATCATTCATAATGGAAATCATATAAGCCTGTGGCAATATGATGTGCTCTACTTAAAAATGTTTCAACTGCTTACAAGTTACAGGCTACAAACGTGTGTAATCTGCACAGGTTCAATACAGAGAACTGCTAAGGAATGTTTTTTACAAATAGATATACATGAAAAACAGCAAAAAAAGGCTTCATGGCACATTCCCCTTTACATATTGAAGAATTGTTGATGAAAATAATGGCAGTACTCTAAGAAGATCTGCTTAAAGAACAGGTAAGGAAATTCACTGCTTGCCTGAAACTTGGAAGACCTTAGTCTCATCTCTTCTTCTCACACACATTCAACATCTCAGCAGTCTCAAAGACTGGGCCTCTTCTCTCTGTACTTCAGCTCCTCTGCTTATAAAGATGTGTAAAAAGGACTTTTCTTGCCAGTGGACACACCTGTGATAAAACTATTCAAAGACTTTAATAGCTAGATATCTTAACTGAATCTTAGATATCTTAACTGCTAGGGTAATGGGATTGTAGTAGATCAGCAGGTATTTTGGCTGACTTAAAATTTTCAAGAAACTTTCTAGGGTCTTACATTTAAAAAATCTAAACACTCCCACAATATCTAAGTAAATATTTAGGGCACAGCTTGGCTTCACTGAGCACCTGCAACCAACATCCTTCCCAACAGACACTGAGCAGGCATAACGAGCATGAAAATACAGGCTTCAGACCATTTGCCCTTTAGCTCCCCATTTTGCAAAGTTTTTGCAGATCTTTAATCGTACTCACTTTGGTAGCCTGATGGAATTTGTGCTTAAGTCTCTGTGATTAATGCATTTATGATTATGCAATCTTTCTAGAAATAGTCATAGAAGTAGTTATACTAGAAGATATACTTGGTATAGTACTTATAGTAGAAGATTACTTACACTTACTCACTTTAAATGATCCTTCTCAGATAATTTAAAATACATGTTTACCTCCTAATTAATTTTAAATGCTCCCTAGTGTGTTGTAATACTGTTCTTAACACAGGGCACATATTAAGCATGTATGTCTGCATTTGTGAGTAAAATAGAAAGAGAAACAAAACAATCAAGAGATGTTTTGACAAAGTGTAAGTGAAAGAAAAGTGTTTAGTTCAATAGCATGTCAGACTGGTACAGAGTGAGATCATCATAAGGACAGAGATAAAGATCCCAGGTACCCCACACATGAGGTGATTTACTGTGGAATTAGGCAGACCCTTCTGGTACATTCCTAGAAATGCTAAACCCTTAAGCTGGCATGACCCACAGTAAAGCAGCAAAATGCTGAGGACCCAGAATCCTATTCTCAATATTGCTTCTCTAATATTTTTCAAAACCCTGCAGCTAGTGCAAGGTGTAAGCATCCTTAGCAAACCTATTTCTATGATATCCTGGCGATTGTAAATATTAAAAAGAAGCTCACCCAATTGTGCTTCTCTGACAAGCAAGTTTCATTCAGAGAATCTCAAACACCCATATAAATAAAGATTCACAAGGTGAAAGCAGGCATTCTTACCTTTTCTACAATTTACAATGTACTGTACCCTTAGGGTTTTTTAGAAGTCAAACTTAGTAACTAATAGCAATACTTAGTAGTAAAGGTTGATGTTTTCTCTTTTTCTCTTGAAGGTGTCATTTAAGATAAAAGTAGCACTTTTGTCCACTTTAGAGGTAGGAAAACTGAAGGCGAGTTCAGCAAAATGTGCTGTGAAACACATCACAAGTGGTGTGTGACTGCCCTTGGTATACAACTTTGCTCTGGTTTCCTGATTCTTAACCCCATCCATCCCATGTTGAGGACATCTCATGCTACTGAGGAGTGTAGAGGTGGACATGGCTCCCAAAGGATGCTGAGATCCCAGTGCTGACTAGCAAGCACTGCACCTTTGCTTTACTACAGGGCTGTCTCATATGCTATCTCCTGCTTCCTCCCCTGCACACCCATTTCACCTGGTGCTGTGAAGTCATCATTTTCCTTGTTTAATATTTTCTAGTCTAGAAGAAAGCAATTCATAACTGAACATCTCTGTGTGCTTTTTAATTATGAAGATGTATACTATAAACAAGAGGAAATTATTCTTGGCAATAACTCCGTAAATATGTGCTATACATTATTGTGGTGGGAATCCTAATTGAGTAATTGCGAGAAATGAACTATTTGACTTCAAGAGCCAATATTAATTTTTTGTCAGCTGGAGATAGATGCCAGCTTTGTCAATACTAATTATAAGGTGCAGAAAATCAGAAACTGAGAATACTTGATTATTTATTACTATTGATTGCTATTGATGACTATTTGATTATTTATCACTAAAATGTCAGAGGCTAATAATTCAATTTTTCACAAAAAAGCCATTTTCACTGACTTGACATGATTCCTCACCCATGTTTAATAAGGGAACAGGAAATGAATACAAAAGCCATGAATATCTATATCCAGCAAAACTAGAATGTTAATCTAATAGTTTGTTCTGTGTGATGAACCTTTAGAGAGTCAGCTCTTTCAGAGAACTCTAGCTGAGTAGAAAGGCACCTTACTGAGTAGCAGAAAGAAAAATTAGTTGGACAGTGAGGTCTGTTTTGCAGCACATTTCACCTACGCTGCAGAAATTGCAGAATATCAGCACTTTAAAATTACAAACATGTGCCGCACCTGGTTTCTGAACAAGCAAAACACAACATGGGGCTCTCCCTTGATGACTTATTTTTGATGAAATCATTGAGCCAAGGCAGAAAGCTTGAATTACAAAAGCAGCAGCCTGAATAGGCCTGCTTATTCCTGCTTCAATTACCTTTTCTCAGTGAAGGCTGCCTATTTTATCAATAGCTCTGTCAACATTTTAAAACCCCCTCAGAGTAATTCAGGTTGTTGAATGTAAATAAGCCACCTGCTTTCAAAGATCAAAACAGGATTTATTGATTTATTTATTTATTAAGATAAAGATGGGGCCCTGCATACAAATAACAAAACACTCCCCATCTCTTTCTTTAATCTCTGTTTTTGAGATATGCAGATAATGCTCTAACTGAAAATTTCTACTGGACAAATATGTGACAGCAAAGGAACTTAAAGATGCACATGCTTGCCTACATAACATCAGACAAATAGTGATGCAGCCCAGAATTTGATGTTTTGTGCATGTATCACCCAAACAGTTCGCTGCAGTACAAGTGATCTCCAGGAAGGACATCACAGGATCTTATCACAGAAAATGGTGAAATCAAAGACCCCCTTTTCAGGCAATTCTCTCAATATTACAAGGAAGGCATTGCCATTCATCATATCCCATGGAGGACAGATCCACCTTTGTCGTTGCTGGTGTGCACTGAGTATCTAGCTCTATGCTCAGAGCTGACTGAAGATTGGGAAAGATGGGGTCCAGCATGGCAAACATAGCAACCTCTCCTCACGTATGGTTTTGGTTTGGGGAAATTATACCAAGCTCCTCTTTCCTTCCCTCTCAAGATTTTATGCTGCCATAAGAATAAATACAGACTCTAACAGAAGACAGAAGTGGAGTATGTGTAGTATGACAGACTCATTAGCATAAGTATCCTTGTCATTTTAACCTTGTGCTGTCAGAGCCTGTCAAGCCTTATTTTCCTTCTGCCTCCTTTTTATGCTTTCTCCCATCTACCCTCAGCTCTAGCTTTCCTGAGCAGGCAACAGGGGTAGATTTTAGCGCACATTTCATAAGCCAGAACTGACTTCTGAGTTCTTTGGAACTCTGCACATTGTGTACAGATCCGTGCTTGACTGTCATTTATCTGCAGAAGTACTAAATCTTTATTTTCACTTTTCCTTATGTTAGGATGTACAGCAAAAGCAAATATATATGTTTTTTAACTCTGAGGCAATTTCTACCCGACTTACTATATCAGCAGTACATTTTGCAGTGTGGATATGAGGAATTTCATACAGTTGTAACAGCTCACAGTCTCAAAGCTGCTCTCACAGCTGCCAGTGGGAGCTTTGCCATTGGCTTCAACAGGGACAAGTTCAAGTTTCCTATTTGTAATAAAAGCATCCATAAGAAATAATTTGCTATCTTTTTAAAAGCTCCTCTCTTACCTTTAGTACAAATGAAATTACTTATATTGACTATATTCCAGTATACACTTTTAATTATCTTCCAACCACCAACATTTTCTCACTGCGTTTGTTTTAAGGTTTTTCTAAGAACATAACTCTCAGAGCATTCCTTTAAAGTAAGTAGCAAGTTTTTGGTTTCAAGGCAAATATTCTCTGTTATTTATTCAGTTTTTCCACTGACATTGTTCAGAATAAAATCTGAGATTTGATGGCAACACATATTCCTGTATACCTGTGTCAAACATATTCCTTTCTCATATGCAGTGCAATCGAAATTATCCAATAATGACAGGCAAACAAGACTTACAGGATTCTCACAAGTGTTGGAAACACACAGACAACAATCCTACCACACTTACATCAGTGAGTATGATTTAAAATGGAGATTTTGATATTTCTAGCATCCCACATGCTTTGGGTCATGTTCAAGCAATGTTCAAGCATCTTCCATAAGTTAAGCAGAAATGCTGTGAAAGACGACTATAGTGTAATAGCAACTATATTTTATTACAGAAAACAGTTTCAGATAAGCTACTCTCTGTAAAGGTTATGGATCAATTTAGGTGAACAGACCAGTCAGTGCAGAAGAGGCTCTTGAAAGAAAAATAAGCAGATGGTTCACTGGCACATAATATATCTCCATCTTCTCATCTCATGCTGGTGGGAGATGGGGAGAGGAAGATTTAGAAAAGAAAAAGTGTTTTGAAGGAAACTAAGGGCACAGATGGGTATTTCAGTTGAAAACTACATGCAATCAGGTTCAGAGTTTCCACTTGACTCCAGCCTTTCACAATGGAGATACCTACCCCTAATATTGTTAACTAACTCATGACCTGCAGCATGTCAAGAGTAAAATAGAATGAGACTGGGAATTAATCTCTTTTTCTGAGGTTACTTGCTATCTGTTGAAGTGTTGTTTTGAAGATAATGGCAAAGGCATGGTAAGACAATTACGCACATGCCATACAAGGAATCTGAGCCCTTTGTTAACTATTGCAAAACCAGTCTGAGTTGCTGTCACATCCAAGCACCTGAAAACAGTGACTAAGGTCAAAAATTATGCCCTCTGAACTACTCATACAGTTCCTGTTTACATGCATATTACTTTCAGAGGCATAATAATAGGTTGAGTATTGGTGTTTCAAAGATGAAGAGAGCAAGGGAAGTGGTATGTATATCATAAATCCACAATCTAGCCAAGTTTACAGCTGAAAATTTTAAAGACTGCATTGACATGACTTGGTAAACTATTTGGCTGATGACCACAGCCTCTTTTTGTCCCAGTTTCCTTGAAGCATTATTGGTTTCTTCCCCCCCCCCCCCCCCCTCAACAGATACACTTAACTAGGAGAAAGAGGTAAAAAATTCTAACATTCTCCCATTAATGTGTAATGTTGCTAGGGATGAGCAACAAGTCCCAAATCGCAGTTTTAGTTGGAAACTGTTCTAGTAGATGTTAACTATTTTTGGAAGTAGTGGCACAGAAAGAGAAGCTTTGGATCCAAACCTTTTCTAGCAGGGCAAGCCCAAATACTTGTTGGCATCCAAATATTTTTTAGAAACTAATGGAATCATGCTTAACAACTTTTTGTCCATTCCCAAATCCTGAAATATTTCTTTCCATAGAGTCATGGTATGCCCAAGAGGACTTACAGTAGTGTGGGTTTGGGAGATGTATTAAAAATTATTTAAAGGCACACTTGAAGTAGATCAAAACAGCTGCAGCCTGAGTCTAAATCAGGCCTCCAACCTGATTTACAAAATCTCTTTGAAATGGAACAATAAGATAATAACTAACTTCCCTTTTAAATATCAATATTCAAAATTTAAACCTTAACACTCCTATTCAGGCAATGCCTCAGAAGCATTTAGCTATATTTCCTGAGGCACAAATTCATAATGTCTCAAGGCAGACACATTGTTCTCAAGGTGCAAGAATCTCATCCTCCAAACACATTAAGCTGCCCTGCTCCTAAAGTTCAGGCAGAATTCACCAATGAAGTGAGAAAGACCAATGGACATCTGCGGGGCATGGGCTGGTGTACACACTCTCAAAGGGTAACCAGCTTTCCTAATCGCCTGACCTGCAGGCTAATAGTTTTGCATAGCCAAGAACCACAAAATGCTCCTCTGTAAGCCTCAGGGAATGGGAGCTCTGGGATGATCTCACTAGAGGAATCAGTACTCCATTGCTGATGGAAATGGGAGGAGTAATTTGAGCTCTGCAGCCTTATCAGCCTGTTCTGGAGTGGGATTTTAGATTTACTGGATCCTGAATTCCATGATCTGTCTGCTATGACAGCTGCTTTTTGGCTGTGGATATACAAACTTAGCTGTCCTTTGAGTACTTATTTCTCCTGGGTGAAGAGTTGTAAAGGCTAGCCCTACTTCCCCACTATTGTTGCTCCATTGCCCTCAGTCTCTCCCACTCTCACACAGAGCTAGGAAAAGCTGCTCGTGTCATCACTTATAGCTCAGGCATTACAGCACTCACTGAAAACATACCTCTAAACATATGGTTCAAAATTCCTTTTGGGCCAGGGGTCTCAACCCAGAGAGAGAGTGCCAGAAATCATCAGGCTATCTAATATACAGCTCAAAACCAATGAAACCATTCTTCTTTTCAGAAACAATTGAAGATTCATCAAAACACGTATTTGGTTCACCCACATAAGCATGTAGCCACCAAGTAAGAGTTACTTTCTCTTTTCCTCTCTCTGGTCTGCTGGACACCTAACAATCTACACAGAATCAAAGAGCTTCAGCAGGAGAGCCCGGTGCACATTGGTGTATCAGCAGGTGGTGACAGCACTCTTACTGGAAAGCCAAATTCAAATTCTTTCTCTGAACACAACAAGATGGTTTCTTTAACTACAGGATTAATGGGTGCTAGCTTGACATTATGTTTTGTGCAAGAAAGACTTAGATCTGTAACTCAAGGAGAAACATCCTGGCTGTCAATACTGAAGAAAAGGGGGCATCCCACTCCTGGTTGCACTGGGCTACACAAGTCCCACTTCTACCTTATCATCTTTTACTGGTTACTTCAGGCAAGCCCCTCATAGAAAGTGTACAGATGCCCAGCTTGGGGTTGGAGATTACATTCAGTAGTGAGGTGGGTATAGCTTTGGTATATATTCAAAGATTTCAACTGCTGAAGGAAACTGGAGCTGTGAATAACTATTCATGAAGAATGTAGTTTAATCATCAGAGTGCCAGTTCTAGGAAATTCCCTCTATGTAACAGTGAAACTCAAGGACTGTGACTCGTCACTACAGAAGGGTAGAGACAGTTTCTACTGTGAAAAGAAAGCATTGAGTTTCACATCATTATCTACATGAGCATGAGGTGATGTCAGCTGAGAATGTGGAGGATGCAGAACAGTAACCAAAAGAAGATAAAAAACTCCTGTTTGACCTAATGAGTGGCTAAGACAGCAGATATTTTTGAAGAAAATATGTTTGGCCTGAGTATGTACATAGAAACAGCTTTTTTAATTTATCACACCAAGTGGAGATACAGCAAGTCTTGCTGAAGGGCCATATGGCTTGGGTTCTTAATTGGTATATGCAGTTTGTTATTCTTGCAGACTAGATCGCTCTAATCTTCACATAATGAATTGCTTTTCCACAGGTTTCACATTAAGTTGCTGGGAACAGATAATTCTTCGCTGTGTAGTGAGAGTACAATTGCTGTAGGTGCAATGGGTTTCTTATTTTGTTTATCACTACCTTAATTCCAAAAATTTGACAACAGTTTGTCTGGTCTGGAAAAAACAGGTACATAGAGGCATTTTCCTCACTCTGGGTACTTCAGGGAGTCAGGGAGAAGCAATCTCTTAGTATGTAGGACAGAGGAGATATTGTGTCCTTAACTTACTCTACCTCCACCTCTGGGTAGACTGAAAAACATCTCTGGCAGAAGATTTATAATGAATAAGAACAAGCAGCTTAATCTAAACATCCACTGAAACACCAGCCTGGTTCTGAAGCTGAGAATCTGGGAGAGCTGCAATTTAGGGATCACCTGACACTTAAGAATAGTACCCCTTTCAAATGTTTTCTAATTTTGTGTTGATACTTTTTTTGGTGCTTTGGGCTTAGAATTTGTGTATAAGGTAAGAAACAGTAAGAAGAACAATTCTTCAGTCAGGCTGTATCAGAACTGATAAGTAGGATCACCCTTAAACCCACGAGAACACCTGTATCTGCTGACCATCCATGTTGTAAACCTCACACTGGTGGCAATTTCTTGCATATAGTTCCTAGCCTGTCAGATCTGTCAGGGTGTTTAGAGGTTAACTATAGCACTGGTGCTAAAAAAAGCTTGCCTGCCAGCAGAAATCCTACCATTCCTTGCTTCTTTCTTCCCTTTCTTTCCTGTTATTTCAAGCAAGTCTTAAGAAGAGACTATACCAAGTACTAGAAGATGACTGGTTCTCATGGAAGAAGGGAACATGGAATAGCGTTTAGCATTTTGCCCAAGAAACAATAAGCCCAGGTAGAATGCCTCCAATGCCAACTGCAAATGTGGGGTAGTAAAACATATTTCACCATTAATGAACAGTACTAGTATAGGCACACAGACTCAGACATGTAAGAAAACCTGACAACGCAAGGTCAATGCCCATGAAAATCAGCAGAAGCCTTCCATCAAATTCAGTATATATTAAATAGGGGGATTTTTTCTTGTTGTTGCTCAAGTAGCTTGCACTTTTGCTCTTCTGGTGCACCAATAGGATTCACTCTTTGGCCTATCTCTGACAAGATCTTCTGGAAGAAAAATCTGCTTTCACATCCAATTTTTCCCCATCCCAGAAGGAATCTCCTGTTGCTGAAGGTAGCTCTGCAGGTATTAATAATCCCTAGATACACTGAGGAGTATTGTAAATAAACAGTATAATGAAGACAGTCTTAATACATGACAGTAGTGGTACCTTAGGATGGGTCATCATATTAATTTCTAAAACCAGCACACAAAAGGCATCTCCCTTATGCTGAGAGCCTTTTATTAGGATCTCATCAGACTTCCACTGCAGAAGAAACCAGCAGGTTAAACCTCCACAGTTTTCTTGTTTGATTTCAATAACAACAGCAATTTTGTTCTGATTGGAGTAATGGAATATGAAGAAATGAGAGCAAAAGTACAGGAAGTTATAGGTTAAACAGAAGAAAATAATTCTGTTTTGCTTCAGTATTTGCTCTTTCTTCCATACTAATAGGCTAAATAAAATAGTATAGTAAGATAACGAAAACTAAAATAAGTACATATGCTGATAAATGAAATGTGTATTTATTGTTCCTGCTTAGATCTTAACTCCCATTGTTCCACAGAAAGAGTTTTTAGTTTAAACCATTTTCACATACACTCCAAATATTTCAAAAGGAAACATTCATTATTTGAGCTTGGATGTCCTTTTCAAACAGCTGAATGTCATGATGCTTTTGGTTATCTTTACAGCCCTCTTCCATGCGAAGCTGTTTTGTTCTATTCAATTTAGCTAGACAGTATATATGCAACTCTCTCCGGTAGTTCCTTTAACAGCGAGCCATCCAATTCTCAAATCGCTTCTTCCTCTTTACTCACAAGGCCACAGCATTGTGCATGCAGATGGTGGCAGAATATGGATGAGCCAAGACACAGTAGCACTCCAGATTTTCTGCAACCCACATTTTCCTTGTCATGCAACAACAATGGCAGTCTTAGCAGTATGTTCTCTATTGCAATAAGAAGAAAAATTTCCTGATCCAATATTAGAAACTTTCTTTTGCATACAGGTGCACAAAACCTAGCAGATAGACTAGCTATTCCTCAGCCTTGGAATAGATGCTCTGCTGTCATCTGAAAAGGAAATGCTGGCACAGAAAATGAGATCTGTATTGATGAAATCTTATTGAGATCTGAATCTTGATATAAATCTTAATACAGATTGATTCCTGGGGGTACTGTTCAGCTCCTGACATACCTTGAAGATTGACTTTAAACTGCCAAACCAATTTAATGTCAACATATATCCTGGTCATGCCCTACACATATCATCATCTTGTCTTTTACACAGATACTTTCTCAATGTATCATTTTATTGTCAAAACCTCTCACACAGGGGCAGTATACCTGCAACAGGGGTACTTTATTGCAACTATGTCAGACTTCCATCGCAAAACCATTACAATATTTTGCAGACTCAGTAATATAAAAGATTGCATAATTTAGCTAGTTCATATTTTTCAAACAATAATTTTTATATGTAACTGGAAAAGGAAAACTATTCCTCATAAAAAGGTTTTGAAATGTTTCACAAAAGTTTCATGGAGGCCTGCAGAAAAGGGCCAGCAAATAAAGGTGGACAAATGAATAGTTACATGAGAAAGAATTTCTAATATCTTAAATTCTCCTCTCCCCCACATATAGCAGAAGCATTTTGTGGACATTAACTTGGCTGGCACATTTTGTTTCCTCTCCATTGCCCCTTTTTTCTACTCTTTTTTAGACCCTCAGAGCTGTATAAGAACATAGATCTTTGGCTATATTTATATTGCAGAGTTAATGGGTGGTCATAAGAGAATATTTAAGCATGCTAAGCCCCACAACCAGTGCCTATCTGTCATTATTATGTGTCGTGGTTTAACCCCAGCCAGCAGCTAAGCACCACGCAGCCGCTCGCTCACTCCCCCCACCCCAGTGGGATGGGGAAGAGAATTGGGAGGGTTACAGTCAGAAAACTCGTGGATTGAGATAAGAACAGTTTAATAATTGAAGTAAAATGAAATAGAATAGTAGTAATAATAATAATAATAATATAATAATAATACGATAATAATATACAGAGCAAAGGATACACTATACAATTGGCTCACCACCCACCGACCGATGCCTAGCACGTCCCCGAGCAGCGATCGCTGCCCCCAGTTTATATACTGAGCATGATGTCATACGGTGTGGAATAGCCCTTTGGCTGGTCTGGGTCAGCTGTCCTGGCTGTGCCCCCTCCCAGCTTCTTGTGCACCTGGCAGAGCATGGGAAGCTGAAAAGTCCTTGACTAGTGTAAGCACTACTTAGCAAGAACCAAAACATCAGTGTGTTATCAACATTATTCTCATCCTAAATCCAAAACACAGCACTCTACTAGCTACCAAGAAGAAAATTAACTCTATCCCAGCTGAAACCAGGACATTATGCTTATTAGATTAACCAGAATTGGACTTCATGCATCCCTGTTGTGCTTACAGAGATACGAGCTCAGAATATTCATTGACAGATTAAGACATAACATGAAAAATCTTAATTGTGCCATGCTCAGCCCTTCCAGGACTCATTCTTGACTCAAAGCATGCTCAAACCTTACCTCCCTTGTGCTTTTGAGCATGTACTACAGACTCACCTTCATACAGAAGTATATAGAAATTTATATGTGTATATAGATTCATGTAAGTGTGTATGTTTATATATGTAAATGTGCACACATGTGGATAAATAATGTAGATAATAGGTCAGATAGATACGTGAAGACAACATACTCAATAACATGTTCTGTCTTTGACTGAACTCTGCACATAGTGAGAATGTCCCTCTTTGGAAAAGGCTGGCTTGGAAACTTAACAGCAAGAGGATCTTTCAACCCTTAGAAAAAAGGTGGACAGAAAATCCTACTTCTGGCTTCCATGGTTTAAGCTTTAAAAATATTACCCACTTTAGTTCCTTATTTCCAGAAACATGGAAGCTTTAGACAACATACGTATTCTCTTGTAAAATGGACATACTTTACAACAGGGACTTAGAGTCAGACTTTTAGCAACAGTTTCGCCCTTTATTCCTGGTTGTTCCAATATTTATTTGTATAACAAATAGCACAGTTAGAGCCGAGGTACTGAATCCCTTCTTTGTCTCAGTCTTCATCAACAAAGTCTCCCTAGCCTTTCTGCCTAGAGATAAGGTTCAAGGAAGAGACAATCTATCAGGAGTGGAAAAGGATCAAGTCAGTGATTGCTTGAGAAAACTCAACCTATGCAAGTCCATGGCACCTGATGAGATGTATCTGGGGGGTACTAAGAAAGCTGACTGATGTCACTGTGACACTCTCTATCATCTTTGAAAGGTCATTTAATCAGGGCAAGCCCACAATGGCTGAAGAAGAACAAATGTGGCACTCATCCTCAAAAAAGGCAAGAAGGATGACTCAGGGATCTACAGGCTGCTTTGCCTCAATTTAGTGCCCAGAAAATCATAGGTTGAGTCCTCTTGACACATATTTCTAGGCATATGAAGGAACGAAAAGGTAACTGGAAATAACCAGCATGCATTTACCAAGGATGAATGAAGCAAAAACAACCTGATTGCCTTCTATGATGAAATGACTAGATTTGTGCAGGAGGAGTGAGCAGTGGATGTCAATTACCTTGACATTAGCAAGGCTTTCCACATGGTGTCTCACAGCATCCTTAAGACCAAGTTGGAACACTATGATCAAGATGGATGGACTACTAGACAGGTAAAAAATGGTTCAAAATGGTATTGGTAAACAGTTTGTACTCCACTTGGACACTGGTTAAAAGCAGAGTACCACGGGCCCCTGTAGTAGTTTAATATCTTTATCAATTACCTGGAGGAGATGGAGTGCCCTCTCATCAAGTTTGTAGAGTATTCCAAACCGAGGTGAACTGTCAGTATGTTCAGAGGCCAGGCAGAAATTCAGAGAGGGCAAGACATGCTGGAGAAACTGGCCAACAGGAACTGCAGGAAAAGTCAACAAGGACAAATGACATTTCTGGCAACTTTGAGTGGACTAATGCTGCAGCAGTACAGGCTGGGGACTGGATGGCTATGGAGCAACTCTGCTGCTGGTAGGAGATGAGAGACAACAGATATAAATTGAAATGAGAGGTTCAGTTTGATGAAACTTTTTCCCTGTGAAGTCAAGCAGTGGAACAGGCTACCTGGAGAGGTTATGCAGTCTCCAACATTAGAGGTTTTCAAGACTCATGTGGATAAAGCCCTGAGCAACCTGGTCTCACGTCAGTGTTGGCCCTGCTTTGAGCTGAAGGTTGGATTAGAGACCTCCTGTGGTGCCTTTCAACCTAATGGATACTGTGATTCTGTGTTTGTTACATACACATGGCTGTGTAACCACCTCCACTCTTACACACATACACATTTAGTGTTTTTGCTTAAAAACACAAAACCACTGAGAGATTGTACACTCTCTACAGACATCTATTGTCAAATATAACCCACTGACCTATACAGCACCAGCATAAAGGCTGTCACTACTGAGCTGCTGTCCCCCTTTTTAAAAATTCCCTCTTTGAGCAATAAGAGGGTTGTTATAAATTTTACACCTAAATTCAGTTGTCATTTTCCCAAGGAAATATCAAAGAACACAAAAGTCTTTAGAACTGACAAAGAATTCATGTTCAAATCAAAACAAGTTTAATGGAATTTTCTATTCTTAACAGCGAGGGGGGGAAGGAGTTTTTACTGAATGCTCTATTTTGCTCCGCACAGATTGTGTCAGTCATCTGCTTCATAAATAGAGTGAGTAGGAAAAAAGGAGGCATTTTGCCAGGCAAAGATGACCCATGAATACAGAACTATGATTAGTTTCATTTTAAGAAATTAACAGTTAATGAGGTGGGTAAGATACATTTATTAAACATTAATGACATATTTACTTAGCTATAACCTCTTCCTACAGACCTACACAGCTCAAAGAGCCTACTCACTTGCTTCTCCACCCACTTTGCTTGTATGTGGCATCACCACTAATCTCAGTGGCATTTAAAGAGAATGTCTCCTGTCAGTGCAATATTGTACTTCAGTCAGTAATTTTTAAGTATGTGAGTGTAGGAGGCTTTGGCCTCAGAAATTCACATGTTTATCTGAGCCATCCAAACCTCTCAAGTGTGGGAGATAGGGCCAAAAAAAAGTGTGCTGTTCTCATGAAATTGCTACAGTGAGCTGCAAAACAAACAAACAAAAAAGGACATATGAAAAACCAAAGAGCTTTTACAAATTGCAGGTCAGGAACAGTATGGTTTCAGGCCCCATTTTTCTGAATTGCCCTCTTGGAAAGAGTGGGAATGTAATTGACTTCAGTCCATCTCTCACTGATAGGTAAAACCACTGAGAAAGTAATGCCAGGAAAGCTACAGCAAAACAGCATGCCTGCCAAAATCCCGAAGTCTTTGCAATCAGGCTTTGAGCCAGGTCGTAGCATTTAGAAAGCAACAGCAACAGTAAAAAATTGTCTCCCTGTGGCAACGGATTGGCTATTTCTCAATGCTGAAATTACTCAAACTCACCGTAGTCTCCAGCAGTCAATCCCTCAGGGTTGCTGTCCCACTTAAGTGACATTTATAAAGGCAGCATTTATAGTTGTACAATGAATTACTATTATGAGGATCCAAAGAGTAGTAATGGTAAATTCTTCGTCTACTAAGGACTAGTGGGAAAAAACTGAACAGGGTTACAGCTGCACTCCTTTTAAGAGATGTATGGGTTTATTTTGGATTATGAGAAATCCAGTTCTACAATGGTTTAAGTTGCAAGTGAAAATGAGTGACCTGCAAATGTTCAAGGACACTATCCATATCAGATCAATTATGAAGCCACCTGGCTGTCCTGGAAGTCCAGCAGGAGCAGAGCCTTGCCAACAGGCTCCAGAGGCATGTGTGGACAGCCTCATCCTCCTGGGGCCCAGGACAGCATACCTGACTTCAGCAGTTAATGGCTGAAGCTGAGACAAGACTTAGTATTAGCATTTCCTACCACAGGTTAGTTAAATGCCAATTAATGCATTTATAAAGGTTATTCTGAAAATTCTTTAAACTTCCATTCCATGATACAGATTTTTGAGTTTTATTTGTGTCCTGGTTCTATTGTTACTTGTGGATGTCCTAGCATTTCCAGCCACAGTTTATACTATGACTTACCTGGCAGTCAAGAGACCCAAGGCAAAATTCCAGTTAGAAAAGCCCCTAGGAGAAATGCAGCTTTAATCATCATGCTAATTTGTAACCAGGACTTGAGCTTTTTGAAGGAAAAAGAAGTAATTTTATTTTTTGAGGTGAAAAGAGAAAATAATGCTATGTTCATATAGTAAAATCTCTGTAGGTAATGCTAGGCCTTATCTGTGTTAGAAAACAAAGACTAGAACAGCAACAACAAAATCCAAATAAAGTTAACCTAATTCAGACATAAACACCACAAACAAAATAATCTGGATTAATGCAATTCAGACTTGATTTTGAAAAATACTTCATTTCCAAAAGCCTTTTTTTTTTTAAAATCATGTCTGCTTTCCAAATTAGAGTGTTTTCCATAAGACAATGTTAGCTTGAGAGTCCTATGAAGATTTTGCTCCCTTTAATTTTAAGAACATGAAATTTCCAAAGATTTTATTCTCTGCATGTTGTCTTATTTTGAAGAGAAAAGCGTATTTAAAAATAGCTTTTAATTTTTGCATACCCCTGCTTTTCATATATAAATAAAAATTGTGGAAGTATGGGATGCTCAGTATTTTAAGTATACTTTGACATATCAGTGAAAAACCTGTGCTTGCCCTCTAGCCTTCTTGCATCATCACATGGCACTAGGATGTTTTACAGCTTAGATTAGCAAGTGTTTGTTTTAATACTGTAATAGAATTACCTAGACTGACGTGGTATCAGTCCTAGGAAGAAGAAAAAAAAATTATAGTTGAAATGTGGAGGAGACACTGAAATATTTTAGGGACCTCTGCTCTGATCCAGATCTCCTAAGCAGTTAAGAGCATATTCCCTAATATATTTGTACCATGGTTCTACATTTCTTTACCAGGGAAAGTGTTTTCTTTCCCTCTTCTCTTTTTTTATGCCTCATTTCTATATTTTCCACCAACCTGAGAGAATATTCCATACTGAATCCTCTCGAAATCAGTGCAAGTATTTAGGGTGCACCAAACTAGATGTCTGAGTAAGGGCAGGTCTGTGTTAACAGCATTTTCTTGGTACGAATTTGCCAGTGCTAGAATTAGAAAAGAATTGGTTCATGTCCTGAGGTTTGGGTCTAATCTTGGAAACATTTAGATATATCTAGCTCTCTCCTGCCCCCGACATACTCTGCTGGTGCAAGTGCAGTCTAAGCTTCATTTAATATTAGTTGGAAGTTAAATGGTTTATTGTTCTGTATATGAAAGATATCTAGCGTAACAAAAATCCTGTAATAGTCCCTGCTTTTGGATATTTCCATGATAACCAGTATTTCTAGTATAAGACATAGGCTATAACATGGTAAAATGATAGAACAGGAGAAGTAACAGCTGTGTTTTAAAACCCTAACAAAAGGGCCAAGTTTACTTTGAATACATCTCTGGATTCGTAGCCTGACTCTAAGGCCAGAGAAGTTGATGAAAATGCTCTCATTTATTTCAGGAATGCATGATGTAGGTCCTAATAAATTTCTAACTTTTCAATCATCTGCTGTGTGATCTGGTTAATTCTAGATTTAATATCACCATGAAATTGCTGAGTATATGAAAGGTTAATGTCAAGTACAAACATCAAATTTAACAGCACAAATTTGCCCTAAGCAGTAAGCAATAATGTTGCTCTTCCTATATATATCGCTCCCTTTATTTTTACTAACACTTTCATATTACCAAATGAAGACAATTAATGGGACCATCTAGGCTTCTGGTCTCTCAACCCTTATCCCACTGTCCAAAAACTTTGTTTTATTAAAGGGATAGTTCTCTCTCTGTGTTACTACTCTGCACTGGTATTGCAAGAACAGCTATAAAGCATCTAGCCCATTATTGATCAATGTTTCTATTTGGCAGTGTGCGAAAGGTTCATATAGAAATGGAAGTCACCAGATGATGCTAAAGTGTTCCTAATTTTGATGGGGATGGTGCACTAAAGCAACATTAAAGACTCCTAGTAATAGACTTTAAGGTCCACAATGAGTTGTTGGACATTTGTCTAAGCCAGGTGTTCTTGGCAGAGAAAGTCTTGTGATTTTACTGCTTGTTTTGCTCATTGCATTGGAATAAGGCGACCACAAGTATGGAGGTATAAACATTGTTAGTGGATTGCCACTAGCATATTGCGGATTTGGTGGACTATATTACTGTAGTGAGATTTAATATTCTCCAGGAAAATCAGCAGCTGATGGAAACATTGAGTGTAATGTACTATGGTGAGGATGCCCTTACTTGGTTCCTGTTATTAATAAAGTCTCAAAAAAGCACATGTCTCTTTAAAATCCAAAGTATAGTATAAATTGATGAAAACTATGTTGGGCAATGATCAGGGACCAGGACTAGGAGGTCAAGACAGCGGGGTTTCCCTCTACATTTTATAGCCTATCCACAGTTTGACCCTGTGACAATTCACTCACTTCCCTGTGGATCAGTATTCTCCATTAAAATGTAAATGTCTTGGGCTAAAATCTAGCAAGAGGTCACCAAGTAAATTAAGCGTCCTTGCAAACAACAGATGAGTGACCAAATCCCACTTAAATGTTCTTACAAGTTCACATTGAAGTCCATCAGTTCTCCAGAAGGCTGGAAAGACATATACAAGAACTTCAAAAACCCCCAAATGCCTCTCTAAGACAGGTTCTTCATATTGTCTTAAATTTGTTTTCATCCTAGTTACTTTCATTACTTTTTTATGAGATGGGTGCTCCAAACTGTCCTTGCTACCAGCTCAGTTGCTCTACATGTGTCCTCTACATTTATAAGTTAGTTCCTAAAACAAAGAATTCAATAGGAAAAACTAAGGTAACTTTAAAAAGATCAATGGATTTTGGTTCTTTTGTTCCCATCTTCGCATTCAACACACTGCAGAAAGGAAAGTAAGGTTTTGTCTACACAGGTAGAATGTGGTTTTGCAGTCAGAAATGAATAGCACTTTCTCCTCCATTGTGAGTTAAACACACACACACACTTTGCATAGGATAAAAGTAGCTCAAGAAATGAGGCTGAGGTTTTGAATATGAACAGAATCACCTATTCATGATAGCAATCATAATGTTTGCTAGTTCAAGGTGACAGAATGAATAAGGCTGTACTGTACTTGAGTAATATAACTTATTAACATTAGCACTGTTCTACACATGTGGGATTTTGTAGTAGCACTTGTCTGGCTCATATTAAAAAAAGACTAGACTAAAATACCTGAATGAGTAGATCTGATTTTGCGTTCTGATATTACTTTGTTAAAATCCCTCTTGCCTTCTGGGAGGTACCACTAAAATGAGCAAAATTTCAAGAAGTGAAATAAAACGGATTAAAGAGAGCATACTTGTCATAAAGTATATAATCCTTCATCACTGGAAACATCAATCTCTCCCACTTTAAAGAGACAAATTCTATCTTGGACAAAAATGTTAGCCAATGGCAGAGATTGTTCTTCAAAAAATAGGAATACATTTGTGGAGATGTGAGAATTGCTCTTTGCCTACATGAGCTCTAGGGTTTAACAAAAAGAGAAAAGATTAGGAAGGAAAGGTTTAGTGTGCTCCAGCATATCTAACATGGCCATATATTTTGTGCATCAGATAGAATGGAAAGAATAAAATTGGAAGGGTTTCCAAAATTTGGTTCTATGACATATTGAATAATTCCAGTTTAAAAAAAAATCTGCAAACCTTAAAAAAATTCCTACAAACTAAGACCCTAATAGTCCCTCTTCTCCTCCACCCCAACTCTTGGCTGCTTGTTAAAAAAAACAAACCAACATCAGAGTCATAAAAATCAAACATTACAAACTTCAGAAATGCCAAAATTAGGGGCCTTTGTGTACTCCCGTGTTCACTCATCCCTTTCACATGTGCACCAGTGCTAGGAAATCATTCTTTAATCCTGTGCTATTATTTTCCTCACAGGGTCTCTGCTCCTCCCCTCAGTACTTGAAATGGTATTCAGTACAATTGGCTTCTTCCCAATGATCAATGAGTGCTCCAAGCTTTTACTCAGCATACACTATGCTTTCAAAGCAGAAGTCCAAAGTTAAGGTAAGAACACCAGAATTTACAGCAAGACCTATTTCCGTAAATTCTAAATCTACAGATGAAGAAATGGTTTGGTCTTGACAGCTTGGCCGCCTTGCCCTCTTCTGTTCAGTTGGGTCCAAAACCAGAGTTCTTTCTTCCTTGAAAGAATCAGGCTTCACACTTGGGGTAGATGGTTACCTCTCAAGCATAGGTGTTTTACAAGAGGATGTAGTCTTTATGCAATTAGGGCACTCATGCAGGTTCAGGAAAGCACAGATACCATATGCTGCAGGTGCAGCTTTGAGCACATCTGCCATACTTAGCAAGCAGAGCCTTCAGGGCCCCCATTGGAGCATCTCCATCTTCTCTGTGGACTACAGAGAGAAGGAAACTTCTCCAGGGTGCAATCCAGTGCAGACACCTTATCAAAGGGATTTTAACCTGGAGAAGTTAGGAGGAACAAATGGAAAGTAGGTAGCTAAATTACTTGTCCAAAAGTGGGTGCTCTGGGTATATCCCTTCACACTGCAATTACTTGTTTGGATTAATTTTGAATGTGGCTCTTAAAATGCCACTATGATGCATAATCCAAAGAACAAAATTAAAATTCAACAGCTATTGCTACGAACTCAGTCTGCACTGCCTCAGAATACTCACTGGAGGAAGCAGAACTGTCCACTCTCTGTCTCCTCCCTGTTCTTTCCAGGCCTCTTTCCATCTATTGCTTTTGGCATCACAAGCTTTTGTGTGACCATATGGTAGACTGGTGAAAAAAAAAATAGTAGTGGTGAGCTTTAGCTCTTCTTGTTTCCCTGTGTTTGTTGATGTTGTCAGACAATCACAGAAGTGGTTCTGTTGCCACAAGGAAGAGAAACAACACTAGAGTTGGAGTGGGGAAGGATGAAATGGCAGAGCCAGTGTAAATTATTTATGAAGTTATGACTGGCACTTTCACATAGACAATTCTCTGTAAATAACAAGAAAATTGCCTTTCAAAGGCATAATCTGAGAAATAAGTTACAAAAAGTCTCAGCAAATGTGAAGAATACCGAAAGGACAGTACCCCATGCTTATTGGCTGAAAGCATAATTCAACCATAACGCTTCATAGTAATAAGGACATCCATTTAGTTTAGTACCATGTCATGACTCATCATGTTCATGAGGCAGAAATGAAAGCTAGAGTAGTATTTATAATTACCATACAGCATAGTTCAAATGAAACTCAGCACTGTATTGAGTAAATATATACAAAAGTCATACATATACATAGTCTGCTTATCCAGTAATTAAAATTGAGGTGCTTTAAAAAATAAAAGAAAAAATTATATAAGGCAACAACCCACTCAGTGACACAGTCTTCTGCACTTTCCTCCAGTCTTCATATTCATGCTTAGAAAGCAGAGAAGAGAGGAGAAAGAAAAAAATGCTTTTAACAGATAGGCGATAAAACTAGTAAAGGTTCAAGTCACGCTATCTTCCTGGCCTCACTACAGGTCACTTAGATCTTACACATTAGTACCTGCTAATACAATTCTAAAACTCTGGACAACTCTGGGCATGGTTCTGGGCAGCCTGCTCTAGGTAGCCCTGCTTGAGCAGGTGGGTTGGACCAGATGACCTCCAGAGGTCCCTTCCAAACTCAACCATTCTGTGATTCCGTGATTTGATCATATGTGACTTGTTAACACAGTGCTTAATATTGTATCGTGCTCTTACATGAAAGGCAAAGTACATTGAGTAAACATCTGAGGTCATGATCCTCCCCACAATAACAGTCATTGCTTCAATAAAGCTACAATTTCATCCAGAGCTAAATTTGGTCTTTTATTGCAGGATTTTAGTGATTTCCCTAAAATAGTAAGAAAGAATTCTAGTATTTCCCAGAGTGTAAGAGGAACAGATTCTCTTTGGAAAAGGCTGGCAACAACAGCGGCCAGACACCATCACGATTCCCTGGTATTTTTAACGTTTTCATCTCCACTTCCATTGACCAGAAATGCTAACAAAGTCCCACTAGAGGCTGATCTTGTAGCATCTCAGTTAAGAAGTATTAGAGTAAGATTTTCAGTCTATGTTTGCTGAACCAGAAAATACAGTCAGTTCAGATAGACATAATCAATAGGCCAAGAAAAGCATCAAGCCTCATTAGTAAATATGTATTAAGGAAACACATGTACATACAGTTTATGATGAGTATTGATGAAACTGTCAGTCTAACACCAATGGGATCTGATGTAGTCTGCAAGGGAGGAGGATAAAGCATGATGTTTAAGTGCTCTGTGAGGAACACATTTAATTTCTGGTAGTGCCCACTGATGAATCACAAAGTGTTTAAAAATCTTTTTCATAAATGCAATTTTTTAGAATGTATAAAAGCAACATTTTTAATTGACCTAAACATATTCCTATCTGTTTTTTTATAGACAAGGTAGAAAGATTTTTATTATTTACATCATGGAAGCACACATATACATCTTTCAAACCCATAAGGCAATGGCATTATCAGTGTGATTAAGTTCTGTTATTGAACATGGAAAGAAAAAAGGAACAAAAATTTTAGCAAGCCAAAAACGCAGCACATCAAATTCTTTCACAGTTAAGCTAGTGTTGAGTTTAAAACTGTGGTAATCATTTGTCACTAATGAAAACAAACTTCCCCTCACAGAAGAGGCATTTTTATATTGTGTTTTATTTAGATTACAGTAAGTTGTAGGCTAAGACATATTGACCCATAAACTAGCTTAGTTTATCTACTAAAAAAAGACTTAGTTCACTCTTATTTCACTCTCCCCCATTCTCTTTTCAAAAAGAAATACTTTCAATAATAGCTAAATATGGAGTAAAAAATAGGGACCAATAGATTCCAATTTTATGGATAATGTATTATCTTTTTTCATATGTGACAACTGGAGATTAGTTTGGCTTTGTGCTGAATTGTTCATGTCATTCACTGCCTCCAGGATTTTTGACTATGATATTATACCATATTTCATTACATTATGCAAAATAAATGTAATAAATCCACTTACAGTCTCATAATCTTTTACCATCTAGAGTTACACAGCACCTCTGCTAGTTAGCCATTTGCTTTAGTGACAGATTTCTTTAGAGAATCTAAGTATCATTGATGCTGCACCATAATTCAAATATATTGCACACTTGAGATTATTTTTTTCCAGTGTTCTGTATTATGAGGAATAAAAAGCATTTCCACTCCCCAAGAAACACTGATTTAGTGTTGATTTAAAAAGATTCACCTGAAAATGTACACAAATTTTAAAGAGAAATTATGAGAAGGCAAGGTAGAAAAGACAACAGACTTGAAAAAGAACATTTGAGAATGATATTTACTGATTGCCGTTTCCAGAGAGTTCTCTGTTTCTGCTTTACTCTGCTAGTGTTACAACATTCTCAGTGTTTTCTGCGTACAAGAATAGGATGATGGAATTATATAGAATATACAGTTCATTACAGCTGAGTGCACTACCCTCAGCTAATCAAATGAATACTGCTGGTTTTACTGCTTGTTCCTGAATAGACTTGATTTTCATAAGTTTATTATTAAAAATTCATGTTTAATGCAAACAAAAGAAAAGGCTATGTTAGCTTTATATGGATATTATCTAATTCTAGTCAGGTACTTTTTTCTTTTCCTTGGTCTAATGAACTAACACAAGCAGGCAGTGTTTATAATCAGATGTTGGGTTTTTAATTCTTCAGTGAGTGGATGACAAAGTAGTAAAAACTCCGGAGAATGCAGTTACAGGGTTTTTTTTTTTTAAATATTCAAGGAAAGAGAGGAGGTGAAGGAACCAGAATAGAAAGAGGCAGAGAACTACCAAAGCCATAAAAAGAAGAAACATATCCAATTTTGATTTTACTTATAATTCCAATTGGTTTATCCAGCAGGGAATTTGATGCATAAAATTGTTGATTCCTAATTTCATTGGATAAAAAATAAACCCTCTAAAAGTCTGCCCATAAATATTCTTATTTGAACTTGGAAATTAAATTGGCCCATTGCTTGTAGATGGAACAATGAGCAAAGCCTGTTCTTCCACACATCGGTCCTTCTTATGTATCCGCTACATTGCTGAGCTGACAAAAGGAATTGTACAAATTTACACAACACGCTAAGCCTTATTCATGAGATCTGGCTATTTTCTGGTACAATCCTTAGGACAGGTTCTATGCCTTCTTAAACAGTCACAAATATCAAGCATTCCTTTTACTGCTATGATTTTATAACACTGTCAATATTAATCTTATCAGTGAAAAATCAACTCTTGGATAGTAAAAAGGGAAAAAAAAAGGTTATTTTGAGTTCATCTTCAGACGAATAGCTGCTTGCAATTAAAAAAGTTTACTACAGTCAGCCTTGTATTCATTGTAAACCAGATTTTAGAAGTCCCTCAGGCATTTGTACCATGGAAAACACAACATGCAAAAATGTACACACTGATTCTTTCTTCTACACTGTCCTAAAAAATACATGTCCCCAGAGCTGGAAAGCAGTAGTCAAGGCTGTAACACCATCTGATCCTGTGAAGAAGATCGTGAAGGTCAAAAGTCATGCAAGGAGTATATTCTGAAATAAAAACAATTATCTGTGACAGCTCAGGAAATGAGTATCAGCCTTGAAACAAACTACCATTCATTTAAAACAGAAGGGACTAATTCTGCAAGAAAAGTATTTCTTAAACAGTCTACTATTTATGCATGAGAATATAAGCTTAGCAGCACCTGAAGGTAACCTAGAGACAATTGACTTTTGTAGCCAACACAGTAAGAAAAGTAAATTGATACTGCTACCAAACTACTCTCTGTCCCCACATAGAGGATAAAGTCCCATACTAACTTGTATTTCTTGCTCTGATTCTGAGGCTGGTTTCCATCCTACTTTCCATCCTACTCATAACAGCTCTGATGTATTTGCTGAGAATGGCCTTACCTTCTTGCTTGTTTTTCTTACAGTGTCCATTTAACTATATCAACATATTCACACATAAACATTCTAATAAGGCATTCAGTATTCACACCCATTCATTTCTAGCACTGTCACAGTCAGAGATTTTCAAGAAGTTTTCCAGAAAGTGAATAAAATTCAGGAAAAATATTGCAAAACTGGCTGGTATTATTAGCAACACTTCTTTATCTATATAAAGATGTATCTTTTAAGTCTTCCCATAACATTTAACAAAGCAGCATGTTTATGGATAGGTAGCATGAAAGTCACAGTGTGCTTGTAGTTGTGTTGCTTAGCCTTTGTATAACTTTTAAAAAGTTTTTTATTTAATCAATCAATATAACCTCCATTTCTATCTGAGATCTTTGTAACCCCAGCTTATATTTGGAATTTAAAACGTAGAAGATGTTGGGTTTCTTATTTTACAGGTGAAGAGTAGAGGTGCAATAGTCTAAGAATCAGACTTTAAAGGAATCCCCTGAGAAGGAAATAACTGATATAAGCATTCTCCCTCAGAAAAGCTATGATTTTCATTAGGAATCCAGAATCATTCCCTCCTCTGTACTTTTCTTCATCTCTCTCTATCTCTCTCTATATATCTTTCTTTTTTTTTTTTTTTTTTTCTGAGAAGCAGCAGAATACATTGGCTATCTGCACCATTTTCTTCTGATAAATGAATGTGGAAACAGTCATCAGTGTTTGGTTATTTAAACTAGAGCAACATACTTTTATGCAATAAAACAATGTAAGCAGTGAACTGACTTTCATGTTCCAGCCTCTAATGAGCATTTGAGGATAAAACTGTAAATAAATTATGGACTTCTTATCTACAGAACAGACACTAATCAATTAATCATTGTTTTTTGGCTGCCATAAGTGCTCCGAAGAAATTTTTTATGAGATATTTATCACTTGCCAATCAACACACCCCACAGGATTAGAAATAATTGTTGTACTATTTGTAGCAAACCAGATAATGCAGTTCAACTTTAGCAACAAAACAAACTTAACATTCCGCAAGTCTTTCATGCTGTTCATTTGCGAGTTGGAACTTCTGCAGGCTGGAGATTGGCAGTACATGGATTTAATAAATGGGCAATAATAATTTTTAAAAAAGAATAAAGGGATTTCAGGCCAAATTCCACCTTGAAAGGTCTATATTGAAGGTCATGAAATTTTGCTAGGGAGATTATTGACTTATTGCATATGAACATTGGAAGTGTAGTTTTGATTTGACATAGTGATATTCTGCCACATATTTCTGCTCCAACAGAAAATGTTTTACAGTAGTGGTGAAATCCTTTTCTCCAGGAAAGAAGTTTCCCTACTTCTCAACACTGTGATTAAGGGTTTAAACCACCTATACCATTTACTGCTTTCTGTCTGTTCAGTGAGCATTTTTATAGTTCCAAATTCAATACTTTCAATAAGAATGAAATATTCACTTCTTCCAAAGTGGCAACAGTACTTAGTCACGGACCTCACTGAAGCCTGTGGAGGGAACTGCAGTGGAGCAGATATCCACACTGTAGCCCATGTAGGACCCCACACTGGAGCAAGTGGATTATTTCCTGAAGGAACTGTGTGTGACCCATGGAGAGCCCATGCTGGAGCAGGTTTATCCTGAAGGATTGTAGTCCATGGAGAGGACCCATGCTGGAGCAGGGGAGAAGTGTGAGGAGGAAAGATTAGCAGAGAGGAACTATTATAGACTGACTGCAACCTGCTATGGACTGACTACAACTTCCCGTTAACCACTCCTCTGTGGCATTCGGGGGTTGAAGGAGGTAGAGGAGTCAGGAATGAAGGACCAAAGTTGAGTCTGGGAATAAGGGGGGTGTGGGACGATGTTTCCATTTTTTGTCTTTGTTCCTTTCCATCCAACGTTATTTTAATTGTCAATAAATTATTTTTCCCCAAATCAAGTCTGTTTTGCCTATGATGGTAATTGATAAGTGATGTCCCTGTCTTTATCTCAGCTCACAGTCTTTTTTATCTTACTTTCTCTCCCTGTCCTGTTGAGGTGGGGAGTGAGTGAGCAGCTAGGTAGATGTCTGGTAGCCACCCAAGGTCAACCCACCAGAAAAGTTTACATAGCCTTTGCTAGAGACGGATTTCTCTGTTGAGTTAGGACCCCAGTTACCAAAGAGATCCAGTCAGCACATCATAACTTATTCATAGGATGCTGAGCAAAGCATCTGCTTTCTTGTTGCACAGGAATAGGGCTGCAGGACTTCCCCACAACACCTTAAAGAAGTGTTGTGGAAACAAATGCATTACAAAAACACCCAGATTGAAAGAAGGAAATTTTTAGGTTGGACTCCTTGCCTCACTGGACTGAACAGCAGAATCTCCTTTTCTTTTTTTTCTGCTTAGGGATATCTCCTCTTACAGTGAGTGCTACAGAACAGGTAGCGTCCTCTTTGATGAGACAGGACATTAGACTTAAAGGTTAAAACAGAGAGATTCTTTCCAAGTCACAGGCTAACAGAATTCCAGACAATCCTACGTGCCTCAAAAATTAACAGCAACTTTGCTTTCCAGGAAGTACAGGATCAAACTTGAATGGTTTAGATCTCTGTACAACTACCCATGAAGCATCTTCACCTTCCACTGACTTGCGTGATTTTTTTCTGTGACTACGACAGACAACAATATATCTTGCCTCCTGTTCAGTGCATGCCCTCTTTTTCCTGTGCTATCTTCTCGAAGTCGTTTAGCATACTCTCCATTTCCTACAGGAGGTTACTCAGTCTAGCAGCTACTTGAAAAAACAGTATTTTTTTCTTCCATGTTTCCTCTTTAATTTTGGCAGTACTGTAAGACCACAATGTAGACTGAAAGAGCTGAAAGAGAAAAGCACAGTACTTTCTCCAAGAACTTCCAATCTGCAATTGAAATGACTTTTTATTTCTTCCCACATGCCTGCTAAACACTTCTAAAGCTATCTGCAATTCTAGAAAGCTGACCTTCCAAAAGCATATCAGAAACAAACAAAGAAAAAAAATCCAGACATTTCCTTCACACCCTTGCATATCAGCCTTCAAGAAAACAAGATTTCAATTTATCAAGAATAGAGTAAAAATCTTCATAATAAAAAAAAACCCCAGCCTCTTCACTCCTGCCCCCTTTATCAGTTTGCTCACGTGAAAGAATCCCAGAATGGCTGAGGCTAGAAGCAACCTCTGGAGATCATCCAGACCAATGCCCCTGCTCAAGGCAGAGTCAATTAGAGCAGGTGGCTCTGAATCTCATCCAGGGTTTTGAGTGTCTCCAAGGATGGAATCTCCACGGTCTCTCTAGGCAACCATTTCCAGTGTTTGACCACCCTCACAGTAAAAAATTTATTTCTTACAATTAAATGGAATTTTCTGTGTTTCAGTTTGCAGCCATTGTCTCTTGGCCTTGTACTGGACACCACTGGTAAGTCTCAGGCTCTGTCTTCTTTACTCCCTCCCATCAGGTATTTAAGCACATTGCTAGGATCCCCCTTATTCTTCTCTTCTCCAAGCTAAATAGTCCCAGCTCTCTCAGCCTCTCCTCATGTATCGGGTACTCTAGCTCCTTGATCATCTTCGTGGCCCTTGATGGACTCGCTCCAGTATGTCCATGTCTCTCATACTGGCAAACTCACAACTGGACCTAGCACTCCAGATGCAGTCTCACCAGTTTTATAGAGAAGTATCTCTGCCCTCCCCTCAGAAATCCTATCTTGATTCCCAGTATTAGTGATAAATATTAGGTCAGCTCCTCAGCTTATGTAAATGAGTACAGTCCCACAGAAGTCAAGGGAGTTACACCAACTTAGACTTGCTGAAGAGCTGTCTCAAAATGTCATGATACAATATATTTTCAAGCCATTCCCTTTCTAGTCACCTTGTGTATGTTCTGCTTACAGCTTCAGTATATACTAGAATATTTGAAGGCACATTTCTTTCGCTACGAGTTTCAAATGACCTTTTAATGAAGGGCTGAACTGATTTTCAAACCCAATTATGCTGTTAATTAAACTTCTATTTTCTCCTCTTTCCACCACCAGCTTCACGTTTTCATATTCCTGTTTTTTGGTACGGTCCCTGGAGTTTCTGCTTTCCTGGACATTATGACAATTACCTTTACAAGCACTTCTGAAATACCACCTCCAGCATTAACTTTATTAGATTATTCTTGAAGGAGCAGTGGGTCAGTTCCAGCAGCACCATTATGATCTCCTCAGCCAGCACCCTCAGGGCGGACTTATTTTAGTTTTCAAAGTTAATAAAGTAGTAGTAGTGATCTGCCTTCTAGTGAATGTGCTAACTGACTTGAACAGGTTGCCAATAATTTATTTTTCCTTGCACTAATCTCTGCAAACCTTATGTCTGCTTAACTATAGTCCTTCCTGCTCACAGATTGTGCTTCAATACCTTTGCTCTATCATTAATGCTTTTACAGCCCAAAGTCTTCATCAGTATATCTCAGCCTATGTATTGTCCCTGGACTGTTGGTGTCAGCTGTCCAGTGTAAAGGGGGAAATCCAGCAATTTCAGCTAGTAGCAAAACCAGACTTCCATGGAGCAGGGATTTCCACTCACCATTTTGTGGATTGCTGTATAAATGCACAAGTACAGTATAATGCTATCTGTTGTTATAAAATTATCTACTGACACCCATGTGTTTGATATGTATGGGTAACAGCAACAGCTTGGTTTTAGACAAGATCTGGTATTTTTTGCTTTTGGAAATAAAAATTCTCCTGAGCATAAGATTTCATTTCTTGCATTTTTGAGTCTCTGACCTAAGTTGCACTACACTGTTTCTTCTCTCCAGTGGATAAGCACTGAATCCCAAACAAGGGACATGGTGTTCCCTCTGATACAAACAAAGGCACAAAGAACTTTTCTCAAGGAGTTGAGTGGTGCTGCTTTTCTGCTGCACAGAGCTTAGCTCAAGAGAAAAGATGATCCCTCTGATTTGCAAGGCAGCTAAGAACTATAAACACTCTATAACCATCCTATATTCTACCTGTTTTGAAGGTATTTGAGAGAATTTTATTATTTTAATTTCAACATTCATTATATAACCTTTCTACAAAGAGAGCAATGTTAAAAACAAATTCTGGTTCTCTCATTCACCTTAAGCAATATCAGAAGGATCACTTGCATATGGAGACTCTAATTAACATGGAACTGGCAGATAAAACCTATTCTTAAAGAGGTAGAAAGAGGAAAGGTTGTTTAAGAGTGATGCCATAAATGGAAGGTTCTATGTAGAGGAAGTTCTCAATGAGTCATCCATGACCTGCTGGTCACTCGCAGGGTTGTTGCAGGTCAAGATTTCCAGCTGCTATAAATGTCATTGAAAGTCAGTGAAAGACATGAAAAACTTGATTTTCAAAGGTTATGAGCACTTCTTTTTCCCATGGACTTCATCAGGGAGCTGTCAGTCCTCAAAACTTGGGGAAAAAAATCAAGCTCATTTAATATTACTTTTCCAAGCAGCAATTACTTTAGATGTTAGAGGAATGTTTTAAGTATCAGAACTAGGTAGTCTGGGAAGAAAGCAGGGGGAGAACTAACCTACAAAATAGGTTCTCTGTTAAAGTGTCTTTCATACTAGCATAACCCCCTTTGTACAGTACTTCTTCCCTTTCTCTGCTGTCACTATAATATAAGTAAAGGGGATCTTATGAATGTAGTATCCATAACCACAGCATGTTTGGGAAAAATCAAACAATCAGGCCCAGGCAGGAAAACTAATAGCATCTTTTGTTTAAGATGTCCAGAACTGCAACTTTATTGTCCATATGCATGATGGTTAAAGATTTCTTTCTTTCCTTCTGTTTTCAGTAGACATTCTAACATTTGCCAAAACTAATTACCAGTTATGCATTAAATGTTGCAGATGGAAGTATTTTATTTTTCACTATGTTCTGCAGAGTATTTTTAGGGGTGTAGTTTCTGTACAATGAAATGACTGGATCAGACTTAAGTACCAATTCTTTTTAAATTACGTATTCCCAATCAGCTAGCCTTTGTAATATTCAGGACACTTTGATCCATGCTTAATTCAGCAATATGCATATTTACATAGGAAATACTGTTAAGACCACCTGTTTGATATTTGTTTACAGTATGTCCACTTTCTATTTACCTTGGCCTTTGCTCCCAATGCAGAGAAAAGAGACATTGGAGCAATTTCATGTTATAGAACAGAGTGAGAAAGGCAAGCATTGAGATGTCACCAGATGTTTAGTTTGCACAGTTGCAGCTTTGTTGTAGGCCTGAGTTATACAAAAGCAGCATAAATTTCAGCAGAAAGATAAGCAGGAGAAATTGCACTGGTGCAAATTGTGTTGTACATACCATAACTAAATATTCAGTGGGGAAATGTGAGCCAATCTTCTCATCTGGAGAGGAAGGTTTTCAAAGGCACTATGTTTAAAGAGTAAATGGGGGCTCAGTTCTAATAAAAACAATGGAGAGGTAAACATGCAAAGGCCAAATCTGAAAAAGGACTTACATCATACGTACAATACAGCTATAAAAACATGACTGCCAACACTACTCAAGTAGGTAGCTTAAATTTAACTTGTGTTTGTTTACATTATGTATCAGTAGTTTACTGTAATCACTTTTCAAATGCATCAGTTGCATTCAATTGTTCTGCAGGATAGATACACCTAGGCTGGCTTTCTATTAGCCACCTGAGGTGCCAGCAGCAGAACAGAGGTCTAGATTTCTGCACATATTATAAAACATGCCCAGTTTTCAGAGGTTTCAACAAGTCAGAACCCACTTTATTCTATGACAACTAATGATCCAAGATGCAGCTGACCACCCATTCAAGGTGGGAGCTGTGGATTTATGTCCTCTTGAGCAGAAGAGGAAATTGAGAAGCCTGGATGCTCTCACAGTTCAGTGCTCAGGATCAGAGTTCTGAGTGTGGGTGGGATACAAGGCTTAGAGAAATGTAGCCTAGCGCAAAATTTCAGGTCACAAACCAATAGCATTTTAGGGGGCTAAGCAGTTAAAATTTTTGTTAGTTTGCATAATGGAGAAGATGTATAAGATCTGAGGCTGAAATCTTGGAAGAAGCTCACACATTAGATGAGAGGATGAGGGCATGAATCAACAAATATGCTTTGACTTCAAGTTTTAGTGTGTAGTCAATACCAAGTATATTAACACAGTTGTGTAACACAGTTTTGTTTCACAAAGACAGGCAGGGAAAAAAGAGGTGGAGGAGTCGCACCCTATATTAAGAAAAACCTCGAATGTATCGACGTCAACTACAGTGATTGTGAGTGCTCTATTGAATGCCTCTGGGTCAAAATCAGAGGGTCGTCTCCAAGCAGGACCTTACAGTCGGCATCTGCTACCGACCCCCAAACCACGACAATAAAGCCGATGAAGCAATAGTTGGGACACTAAGGCAAGCTTCTGGTCAACAGAACCTGGTACACATGGGTGACTTCAACTACCCAGACGTTTGCTGGAAGAACAATACAGCAGTTCGCGTGTCATCCATCAAGTTCCTGGAATGCGTAGAGGACTGTTTCCTCTTACAAATGTTAGATGTGCCAACCAGGAAGGAGGCACTACTGGACCTGCTATTCACAAACCAAGAAAACCTGCTTTGTAATATCTTGGTCAGTAACTACCTTGGCTGCAGTGATCACAATATTGTGGAGTTTGGGATCTGGCTGAGCATGCTGAAGGGTAGCACCAAGACAAGGGTTCTAGATTTTAGAAGAGCAAACTTCAGCTCACTCAGAGCTCAGTTGGGAGGGATTCTGTGGGAAGCTTCCATGGAGGATAAAGGAGCCAGTGAGTGCTGGGAGTTCTTCAGGAATGCTCTCTTGGAAGCACAAAACCTATCCCCTATAAAAGAAAAGGAAGTAAGAGGAGCAAGAGGCTCCCTTGGCTCAACCACGAGCTCCTGGGTCTGATTAAAACCAAAAGAGATGCATTCCAGAGATGGAGAAGTGGAAGATTGTCCACTGAGAACTACAAGGGCATTGCCAGAGTGTGCAGAGATGCAGTTAGAAAGGCAAAAGCTCAACTTGAATTGGAACTGGCCAGAGACGTCAAAAATAACAAGAAAGGGTTCTTCCGGTATGTAAGTTGTAAGCAGAAATAGAAGGAAAACATAGGCCCACTGTTAAACAGTAGAGGTGAATCAGTCACCAACAATGCTGAAAAGGCAGAGGTTCTCAACACCTTCTTCACCTCTGTCTTTACCAACACTGTTGGATCCCAGGCATTGGGAACACAAATCCAGGAGGATCCAAACACAGACCCACCATCAGTGATGAAGGAGTTAGTATGTGAATTATTACAGGAGCCTGACCCCTACAAATCGATGGGCCCTGATGCCATCCACCTGAGGGTGTTGAGGGAGCTGGCTGATGTCATTGTGACGCCACTCTCTATAATCTTCAAGAAGTCATGGAGATCAGGGGATGTCCCAGAAGACTGGAGGAAGGCAAATGTTACCCCTACCTACAAGAAGGGCTCAAGGGAGGATCCGGGTAATTACAGTCCCATCAGTCTTACTTCAATCCCCAGGAAAGTCATGGAACGGATCCCCCTGGGGGCTATCATGAGTTAAATGAAGCACGTGATTGGGAAAAGCCAACATGGCTTCACAAAAGGCAAATTGTGCCTGACAAATCTGGTGGCCTTCTATGATAAAGTGACCCACTTGGTTGACATGGGATGAGCTGTCGACGTTGTCTACTTGGACTTCTCCAAGGCCTTTGATACAGTTCCCCATGGCCTCCTCCTGGAGAAACTGATGTGTTATGGCCTGGACAAGTGGTCTGTGCAGTGGGTGAGGAATTGGCTGACGGGCCACATCCAAAGGGTGGTGGTAAATGGCTCTTATTCAAACTGGCAACCTGTCACAAGTGGGGTCCCCCAGGGATCGATATTGGGCCCAACGCTCTTCAATATCTTCATAAGTGATCTGGACAACGGGATCAAGCGTAGCCTGATGAAGTTTGCTGATGACACCAAATTGAGTGGGGAAGTAGACACTCTGGAAGGGAGAGCCACCCTGCAGGAAGATCTGGATAGGCTGGAAGAGTGGGCTAACAAGAACCTTATGAAGTTTAAGAAAGACAAGTGTAAGGTCTTGCACCTGGGAAAACATAATCTAGGAGTGAAGCTCAGACTGGGATCCACCTGGCTGGAGAGCAGCTCTGTGGAAAGGGACCTGGGGGTCCTGATGGACAGGAAGCTCAACATGAGTGAGCAGTGTGCTGCTGCAGCCAAGAAGGCCAATAGGATGCTGGGTTGCATCAAAAAGCACATCACCAGCAGAGATAAAGAAGTCATTATCCCACTCTACTCACTGCTTGTCAGGCCACACCTGGAATACTGTGTACAGTTCTGGTCCCCATTATACAAAAAAGATGTGGACAGGCTGGAGGGGGTCCAGAGAAGGGCCACCAAGATGATCAAGGGTCTGGGAAGCTTGCCGTATGAAGATAGGCTGAGAGAACTGGGTTTGTTCAGCCTTGAGAAAACGAGGCTTAGAGGTGATCTCATCACCATGTACCAGTACTTAAAGGGGAGCTACAAAGAAGACGGAGACTCCCTTTTTACAAGGAGTCACATGGTGAGGACAAGGGGTAACGGGTGCAAGTTACTCCCAGGGAGATTCCGATTGGACAAAAGAGGTAAATTTTTCACAATGAGAACAGTCAATCATTGGAATAATCTCCCCAGGGAAGTGGTTGACTCCACTACACTGAACACATTTAAGACTCAGCTGGACATGGTGCTGAGCCATCTCATCTAGATTGTGCTAGAAAGGTTGGACCAGATGATCCTTGAGGTCCCTTCCAACCTGGTATTTTATGATTCTATGAGTTGTAAAGTCAAGCTTTGACAATGAGGTGTTAGGTGGCTATAAGCCTTCCACTACAAATACAATGCTGTATAAGCTATCCCATACTATATTTTCAAAGGCATGCTTCTACTCAGAAATATATGTGAAAATCAGACAGTTTTTCAGAGGTAAAAAGAACGTATTTGAGGAGTTGATTGTTTTGTAACGCTTTTTCTGCAGCAAGAGATTTGATATCTGTCATTCATCTGCCTCCTGCCAAATTGAAACAGGTAGGTAGCAAGGTAAGAAAAAGCTAGAGGCTTTGCATTGTGTTGAAATAATTCCTTAACTTTAGCACTGAAGAGTGTTAAATTTGCGTCATGTTTGCTTCTGCTGTGCATACCCACAATATGCTCTATAAAGACTGTAATAACTTTCAGGTGGCTTTGTAGAAAGATAAACCTATTAAAGGAATAAACACATAGCCATGTTTATCTAATACACAAATAACATGCAAAAATTCTGCTGAAGTCCCACTTCAGATACCTACTTCCTTTACTGAATCTGATTCTGACTCCTAATGTCCTTTCGAATTTACCACCCTTAAGTTGAGAGATTTTTTCCGCTTCAAATAGCCAGGCCACAGAACACAGACAGGCCACTCTATGCAGTGAGCAGAAGCAATAGACACAAAAATAACTCTTCTTTTCTTTCTGGTGGTTCAAAATGCAATGCAAATGAGCTGCCTGCTATCTAGATTGAAGCATCACCTATATTCAATGAACAGCAATGAAAAACAACCCAGATATGGCCAGTTACACTTCCCAAACACATACTCAGTATCTTTCAGCCAGAGGTCATCTTTCCCCTGCAGTTCTATAAGCAGGACACTGAGAATTCAGAAACACTCTTTAATGATAAACTAAAAACTTTGCTTCATGCTTTATTTTAGCTAGCTGGAGTATTTCATGATGATGTTCTTTTTAAAAATACATATTTTATTTAAATATCAGTTCAGACACAACAGAGCAATATTTTGGTACAAGGGGCAAAAAGAACAGGGGCAAAAGGAAGAAAAGGCAATTTCACCAAAAACAAAGGTGGAGAAGCCACAGCCAAGTTCCTACAGTCTTGACAGATGCTTTTACAAAAACAGTGCATTTGAACTTTTTAATAACTGGTTTTAAGCATTTCTTCCTGATTTCTTCCTCTTCATCAGGAAATTCAGAAATATCCTTACAATTAAATCAGAAATTCTAGCATCATCATCTGACCCCAGAAATTTTGTTGTTGTTTCTTTAAAATAGAATAAAATAGAACCTCCAAGTATCAGACTGCCATGATAAAGGTTGATAGCAATACCAGCAAAATATGCTTTCTCCCAACAGTAAAATACCCTGATAAATAAAGTCAGAGCAAATTCTGCCTAACGATTGCAACACAATGGAGATGTTCTTTAAAACTTTCAAAGCAGGCATTTGACATTGCCCAGAGACACAGGGAGGGTAAACAGGACGTTTAGGTAATCTGGGGCAAAATATCACAGTATTGTCTTTCTCTTAACCAGAGATAACTACTAGTCTCCTTAGAGTAATGATCTCCTGCTGAATTTCCTCATGGATTAATCAATATTATGCCATTTTATATTTTATTTTGTGCTATTATCTATCAGTGTTGCTTTATTTTATCAACTGTTTCCAATAGGTCCCAGAAGAGTTAGAGTCCTTGTTTCAGGCACGGGGGGGGGGGGGGGAGAAAAAACCAAAACAAACCAACTTCAAAAAGACTATTACTTTGTGAAAGGACTCCCACTCTGCCTAGTAAGGTTTCTGCTGGGGGTCCTAACAACACTTTATCAGCCTTGTCCTTCCCCCACTTCCCCTTCATGTCTTATTCATGCTGCCAGTGTGAGCCATCAAGCTTCTAAGAAGAAACTAAAAAACTTATGTAAAATAATGGACAGACCATTATACTAAACAAAATCAAGTTTTGCTCCTAATTTAAGGATAAAAAAGATGGAAATAGATAACATTATATAAAACAGCCAGAAGGAGGAACTAACTTAAATTTTAAAGAGAGTAATGCCATCAACATCCAAGTTAAAAATGAATAAAGTTAAGAAATTAAGAAATATCAAACCAATATCTGTCCATAATTAAGAGGTTAGCTAATTATTTTGCCTGTTCACATGATATCAATATTTCTCCATTTCCACTGAAGTCGTGAAGAGAACTCAAGGATTCTTGGTATCCTTGTGACATCAAGCTCTTTGAAAAGTAGCATTGAAACTTGTTCTAAAATTTAATTCCTTAATATGGTACAGATTTATTTCCATTTAAATTCAAAGTACACCCATACACCACTCCATCTTCCCCTTCCATTGTTCTAGTAAATGCCATACCTTGAGGGTTTTAAAATACATGGTACAACAGGCATTATGCATTCACACCAAGCTGATGTTAAAGAACTGTAAGTCCACTGCACATGATTTCCTCATTCTCAACACAGCTGTTGGGAGGGTGGATCTCCAGCCCCCAAGAGAGCATATCTGTCTTCAGAGCTGTAGTCAGCTTTGTCCAGAATTTACTCTTCTGGCCCCATTTGGGACTTAGATGGCTCATCAATGTATCCTATGGGTTCCCATGAGCTGACTCAGCTGATTCACTTTATCCTAATGCCAGTGATTTCACTGGACCTTAAGGCTATTTACATCCACTGAAGACCTGCCCCCAGATGGAGAAAGAGGAGCTCATAGATGTTTTTGTCTGAAGGTGCCACCTCTGACTATAAAAACACCAGTGGAAAGGGACCAATTTATTGCAATTTGTCCATTACTGTATCTGCCTTTCCTTTGGCAATAAAAGGAAAAACTGCTCTACTCATGTAAACCTCTACAGAACAATAAACAGTTCAAGAGAAACAATAAATAACAACACCCCCACGGCCCCAGATTTGTGTGTAAAAATCTGCTTTTAGAACTATTCACACTTCTTTTCCTATAAGTTTCAGTTCTGGAGGGGAGAGGACGAAGAGGAGTGGCAGCCTTCTTAGCACAATATGTGCTGAAATTTATTTGTCTCAAATAGCCCGAGACTAATAATAGAGCTAAGAGGCAGGCTTTTACTGGTGTGCACATGCGTGTGTGTGTGCACATGCATATGAGTGGAGTTGAAGGTGCAAATAATAAAAGATGTGTATCTGGATATCTCATAATGGAAACAAATATTAAGCTTATTTAGCATCTGAAGAAGAACAGAAAAAAATCTCACATGGTCTTGATGCATATAGGTAACTGCCATGGCTCTTCACTGAAGATAAAGTTAGCAGATTGTCACTCAAATGCCTGTTAAGGGTAGCATTTTCAGTGCTAGTAGGCAATACTCTGGTTATTACAGGCACCTTTTTAAAAAGTGAAAATGAATATGTGTGTTTTCAAGTTAATATAACTACTCATTGGTGCACATCCTTAAGAACAACAGATGACTTGTGGGCCAGATAAAAATCAAGAGTTCAGAAAACTGGAAGAAAAAATGAAAACAAACCTTTTCTTTTTCTGTAGATGACTACTCTGGGCACATTTATGGGTGTAAGTCTGAACACACTGGCCATGCAACAAAGACATGAGTGTGAACGTATAGATTTGTTAACAATCAACAAAATTAACTAAAAGAAAAATTAGCTTAATTGTTTATAATTGTGTTTGAGGGGTGATTACCAGACTATCAGTTCTATCAAGTCACGTTAAATGGTCCATAAAGCAATATTGATCAATACAGTCTGTGTTTCAGTTAGCAGTTGAGTGTGAGAAGTGTTGAACAGCAGAGTTCATTGATCAAAATATGCTTAGAAACCAGTACATCAACATGATATACAATACAATCACATTTCGATAGGATACTCATTTAATTTCAACCAGCCCAATGAATGGCTTTCATTCTTGTCTAAATGAACAAAGTGCTTAGAAAGTGTAACAACCTATTTGACTCCTGGGATTGGTGAACGATGTAATGGTATGACTAAATTCTCTCTTGCCCAAAATGATGGGAGGAGCTTTGCTGAAAGAGTGCTGGGGCGGCTACCAATGAAAGCTGAAGATCTTGTTCAGAAATATACCCAGGTTTGTCTTTGTCTCTTAGTCATTGTTTTTGTTTTCAATAAACTGCCTCTCTCCTTTTTTTTTTTTCTTTTTTTTTTCTTATTTTTTAAAAGGAGTGGGAGAAAGGAGGAGATTTAGTTATAGTTGCTGAAACTGCTCTGAGCATCTATTATTATTACTGTAACAGGGTTTTTTTTGTACTGTGGCACCTTGTCATTTCCCTCATATAATCTGAATGAGTTTGGGCAGGTGCAACTCCATGAAGTACAGTTAACTTATGTAATAGAAAAATGTAGGTACCTATATATTATATTGGTTCTTTCATACTACTTTGAATTAGAGTTGAGAAAATCTCCAGTGAGCAGCTAACTGCAGTATGAGACTGAGTATCTTGCTTTTATACTTCATTGCTTTGTACTGTACTGCCAGAAAGCTATTTTTAGACCTGCTCTGCAGTTGCACAGTTGTTGCTTATACCTTGTCTAAAGGAAGTAACGTTGCCCTACTGAGACTTTGCCCTTCTCTCAAGGGTAAACTAAAATCCATTAAACTTAAATATATGCTGTAAACCCTGCACATTAGTGGCTGTGATAGAAATATTATGTAGTTATTTATAACAAGATATCCATTTGGGGAAGTGAAATAGATAGGCATATCTGAAAATTATTGCCTCTTCAGTCTCCTCTTAAAGTCATCGTCTTTGTGCCTAAAGCTTGAAATTTGTTTTTCTGGAACCATGACAAAGTAAGCAAATGTATCTCCATAGAACAGATCACTGCTGCCTACAACCCCACAATAAATAACTTGTGAAAGGTAGCACAGATATTCAACCAGATCCTATATTGCTCCAAAGAAATCCACACAAATATTTCTGATTACAGGGCATGTTTTTCAAAAACAGCCTCTCATATTACTGGGGGATAAGTAAATAGCAAAGTCAGAGAAAAATATTAATTTAATCTACCTAAAGATAGGTAGATCGGTATATACTTATAATGATGGAGATGAACAAGTATCTACACACGTAAATGCACACACACAAACACACACACATGCTAAGTCATTGTAAAATTGACTATAGACATAGTGAAGGTGTCTTATCCTGACTCTGCTCTTATAAATTACACAAATTCAGATAAATATTATTTAACTATCAACTTTTGTAGCTGATGCTAAAACAGGGAACTGAAGATGTAGGAAACAGGAAGGGAGGAAACAGAAAACCTGAACAAGAGATTCTTTTGAGACCTTCTATAATATATCAGCCATGCTGTAAGATACAAGAGCCCCTGAACTAAAACAATATATTACTTAATACCAGTTTTTCTAGCATTAATTAATCTTCTTCTCTGGTCTTCTAGTCATCTTCTTTTCTGAGTCTATGTTAAGCATCCAAATGTCCTCAAGTTAAAGGGCAAGTGTTATATCCAAAAGCAACATCCAGTTACTTACAAAGAAGACCTACCTAGCTGTGGTTTTCCCTGCTGTTCTTTGGAAGGATCCTGTATAGTCCTCACATTAAATCCACTTTGATGAGAAGTTTTAGGACAACTTTCTTCACTTTTAGGAACAGGTTCTTCACCCAGAGGGTGGTGGAGCACTGGAACAGGCTCCCCCGGGAGGTAGTCATGGCACCAAGCCTGACAATATTCAAGAAGCATTTGGACAACACCCTCAGACATATGATGTGAATTTTGGGGTTGTCCTATGCAGGGACAGGAGTTGGACTCGATGATCCTGTGGGTCCCTTCCAACTCAGGACATTCTGTGATTCTATGAAATTTATACACACACTAGATGCAGGAATTGACCTTGTCAGTCTTTCAAATAAGCCATTCTGCCTTCCAATGAACTTCATCAACCTATGAAAATGTTCTTTATAGTTTATGGAGGAAAGAAAAGAGAGATGCACTAACAGACAGCTAGTTGATCTTACAAGATTTGATGAGGTGTGCAGCCAGCTGTCTTATAAATGTTAAGAAAAACAGCCATAGTAAAATTCTTAGCAGTAAGAGTCGCAGTTGCTATACTGAAATTGTAGCTTTAATTACTCTAGCTCAAAATTCTGAACAAGATTATGACTTCTCTGAAACAAAAGAATACAGATAGCAGCCACGTATAGGTTTCTGGGTTGGGAAGCTGAATCTGAGTCTTTCGCTTCATGCCTTACCATAAAACAAGGCAGACATCATGAGTGAAACAGATAGCATTAAAAAAAGAATGTGTGTGCATATATGTATGTGAAAACATGTTGTCTCTCTTCTTGCAATCACTTACTGCTGATCTCCAGTCTACTTTATCCAAATCTGTGCACTATCTGCATTATATTCTCATACATTTGGAAAAAAAAAAGATGTCAACAAGAAGGGAAAGTTACATAATGAGTGAATAGGATGGTATTGCTCAGTATGAGAAAGACAACAAATCAAAGCAGGACATGGCACTTGACTGATTCCTGGGCAGCTTTTCCTGCCTTGTCTCCTAGCTTACCATTAATGTCTTGTGGGCTTGGCACCACAAGTGAGTCTACTCTCTTTTTGCAGTGGGAAGAAAAAGCTAGGAGGTACTTTTTATTCAGATAATTATGGGAACAAATCAAATATACCCTTGAGAACATGCCTATCCAAAATTAATGGCATTAAACACAGATAATCCTGAACTAGAATGACATGTTCAGGATACAGAATTATTTTTCTAAGGCTACATTGAACTTCTAGACTCAGAGAGGCCACGTGGGAAAATGAAAAGAGATGCTTTGAAGAATTTAAAACAGTTGTGATTTTACTAACATATGTCTGTTCTGGCAGACAGAAGCATGTATTGTATATATAAATGCCCAGGATATGTTTTGCTTGAAGTTCAAAGCCCAAGCTGTCACATTTCCGTGGTCATTTGTGGTGGCTGAAAAACAGAGTTCATGTGCAAACAAACCTTGAGACAGACACCTTGAAACAAGACAGACAGGTAAGCAGGGACTAAGAGTTTCAGAGATGCAAAACCAAAAATATGCCAAGAGATTGAAAAAGTTTGTGTCAGCTTCTGTCCTACTTTGCAAAGCATCCTGAATTCAAACAAGCTAGTGTGCATAAACTGAAGAAAACTTCTCCCTCCTAAAAAAAAGGATCTCACCCATCCTAAACCCAAGAGCAGCAAAACCAATAATACTTTTGCTCCTTTGGCTATTTACCTCTTTTCTATTTAAACATGCACTACAGACAGGACTGTGATTACCATGATTATTTACACCATCACACCATCATCCCACCATCTTCCTCCCCAGTCTTGCTTCCCACACTAAATTCTGTTCGACACTTCCTTTGATGTAAGGATATATTTGTTTCAGTGTGACTCCTCCCATTCCTCATGAACACCACATGTCATTGCTCAACACATCCCCTAAAGTATTCTGTAGCTTCCCAAGTGCTGTCTACTGGCACCTTATCTGTTGTTTATGTAACTGCATTTCTGGTGTTGGACATACAGTACTCCCTTTGCTTGGTATCATCTCTAATTGAGTAGAGGGATGGAGAAAAAGTACATAACCCTTAAATCCTCCAGCTTAATTTAAGAGTTTCCCTTGTTGTGTAACACAGAGATCTATTCCCTTTCAACCTTGGAACTGGAAATGCAGAATTGTTCCAATAGGTCAAAGACCCTCCACGGTAGGATCAATTTTGCCCAGACCCTGCCTGACCTACACTGTAGTCAGCTGGAGCTCAACCCAGTTCCCTCAAGACATGACTTACTGACTAAATCTGCACTCTAGGTAGCCTTATCTCTGTCTCGCCTCCTGGAATGACTTTGGACCTATGTTACAGGCAGACTGTCTCTGGCCCTGCCTCTTGCTGTTCCTCACTGGACTTCCTGGTTGACCCCAAATGTGGCTTGTGCCTTGGCTGATGATCCCTGGATTGTTGACCGACCTTGTAACTAACCCCAGCTTGGCCCAGCTCAGAGCTGGCGGGCATCCCATCCTACACTGGGGTCACCTGCAGCTCCCAGCTTGGCCCTCTCATAGAGCAGCCCTGTTTGTCCTGCTTTCTGATGGGATGGCTCCTGCGCTCGCCAGGCAACTATTCGTTACAGCAGTAGCACTAGAGCTGCTTGACATGGAGCAGACACAAAAGATCATCTCCTTTTCCACATGACCTACCCCTATTTTACTCTTGCGGCTATGCTCACAGAGCTGAGCATGTCCACTGTGCCATCACTGTATTAAAAAAAAAAAAATGCACAAGAAACTAAATACCAGACTGCAACAAATCAGTACACTGAAATGGTGTAACTATTTCATGAGACCAAAGAGTTCTTGAGGGCGTGTAGGATGAATAAGTGCTGTCACATTCTTCTCTGTTTTGGTACTTTCTATCCAAAAGGGATGATCTAGTAGAGCTTTTTTTGACCATGCTTCTATTGTGATGGTATTAGAATAAGGCATAAAATAATTCCTATAACCTGCAGAGAATTTAAACATTTTTAAAAAATCCTTATCCCAAACTGGGGGGAAAAAAGTCAGAATACACAAAAAGTTCATGGTGCAGAAATCCTTTCTTACATATCCAAAGCAAATTAAATTTATTTGTTTTGCTTCAGTAGCTCATAATGTTCTGCTTCCATAAGAATTGCTTTCCATTTTAGTTACCTTAAGGATGAGATTAAAAAAAAATCACTTTCTACCACAGAACTGGAATTCTTAAGTTTAGCAATGTCAAGCAGGAGTTTTACAAAACCAGAGTGTTTGTACTATGTTAAATTATTAATTTGTTTTCTATGCTGGCAGTTGGTGAAGCCCATTCTGTAGCACCAGACTTCCTCCAGACCCTGCAGAAATAGCTTAAGGCACCTACCTCAGCACCGATGACTCCAGGGTGGAACCAAACATTTAAAAGCTAGTTTGAAGGGCAAGCATTAGAGATGCTGGAGACACAAGAGCTGTACAGTAGCCCCCAAATGACCACAACTAACCATCACAGGCAAAGATTAAAGCAGTTTGTCAGGCACTTACACACTAAGCCTCATCGTCTTTTTCTAGAAATACAAAATCAATGCCATGTTTCTTGTGCAAAGAAATGTCCCTTTTATCTTCTGTTCTTTGACATCTATACAGCAGTATCTATCTAAATATTTAATAAATCTGGCAATTTCTCTCCTGAGTAGAGTATACACTAAAATCCAGCAACGAACAAAGCAGCTCAGGAAAAAAAGGGCAAACAAGCAAAAAATCCAACATCCTGAGCAATCTTTTGAATCAGAGGCCAGATGAATCTTTAAAAAGATAAATACATATTCTTTTAACATTTTTTTCCACTCCTTTTAGTTTGGGGATTTTTTTGTTGTTGTTCTTCCTCTTCAGCACTCCATGTAGTTAATCTCACGTCAACTTCCTTTTGCAAAGCTTCTAGCCAGGATTTTTCAGAGGTTTGGGCTGACACTACAGCTTCTTGGGATCTTCTCTCAGTTGCCACTAGGAAAAAAAAGTCTTTTGGAGGCCATATTTTTAATTACTAGCTTAGTTCCTTTTTAAATGTAATTTATTATTTAAATCTCTCTTTTTGACTCCTGCTGTATTTGAGTTGCATTCAAGGCCTGTCACTTAGGAATAAAAATCGGCAGTTGGAAGACAGCCACTGTTAGCTTTTAGAAACTTTACCTATCCTTTACCTCTTTCTGTGAGAAAATACAACACCCCGGAATTTGGGAGGCTAAACCAACTGCACTCTTTACTCATTGTGACTGATACTGTGGCAGCCCTCTCCCACGTGAGACAATGCTACACCATTAACATAGACGTATGCTGACAAAAACAGAACCAAAATGTCACAACTGACACTGCAAGAAGTCCAACTGGGCAGGCACTCATGAATCTGAGTGACTGTTTCAGGAAATAAATACAGAGATAAAATATTAATTTATGCATTCATTCTCCAGAAAGACATACTCGTGTAATATAAGAAGCACCAAGGTTTACAGAAGAAGAAATGGGAATCAGGACTTCTGTAATGAATTAATAGTCATTGGGAAGTGGTTTGGTGCAGTGATGCTGTTTTGGTGAAACATATACCACCAGCTTTCTCTGGCACATGATCCCAATATATTTGACCCAGAATTTCAGCAAAACTGATCCTTTACTTTGCAAAGCCCTTGTCCTATACTTGGAAGAAATAAAAGGGCAAACATCATTTCTATAGTGAATAGCATTAAAAATATTCCTCCCTTAAATAACCCAATAGCATTCTATACATAGATTTTTGAAAAGCACTTAACATTTTATAGAAATACATGCCAGCTGTCATAGAGAGCAAAATCCCTGTAGTACCTAAGGGTTGGAAAGTACCCTTTGTTTTTGTTACCTGCAATAGCAATTGGTATTTTGGCAACAATTGCAACCAGTTATTCTTTTGTTTCTTTGTTAATGAAGCTTTACACTGGAAGGCTTATTTGTGTGTGGTTCTAAAGAGAAAATAAGTAGGAAAATGATGTCTGTCCTAATGGCATTTGAGGAGGATCATGCTAGACTACATTGTTGCTGGATGCTTTGCTGGGGTGGCAGCAAAGAAGAAATTCTATCATCACTGACTTTTCTTTCTTTGTCAGAAGCATTACCATAAAAATGGATCACATGGATTAAAGAGTTTGTTCTCATCACAAGCTTTACCATTGAAATATACTCTATCATAAGACACCATGAGTTTTTCCAAAATAATTTTTGTTGTTTCCTTCAAATATCTCATGATGTATTTGCAACACAGGCTGCTAGTGAAACATATTGCAAACAAAATCCCCTTTTTTAAAAAAACTGGTATTTCACATGCTATTGAGCACTTTCATGATATACTTTTTCATACAAAAGTAGGGGAGAGAAGACTAAATTTTATATCAAGCTCTGCTCTGGATATGCTGTGTGACTTGAGAGTTTCTAACCCTCCAGATGACAGGGTTGCTTCATATGTGTTGGCTAGGAATTTTATAAAGTAACAGAGTTTTATGAAAACAGGTATTTCAAGCCTGGAAGTGAAATCACCAGAAGTGGACAAGTGAGAAAAGAATTAATAACACCAGAATCATACACAAAAATGTACGTGTCACGTTCAGAACAGTTACTACAGTTATCGTGTGTTTTTCATGGTTTTTCTAAGGGTTATAACCAAGAGAAGTTAACCCCTTATATAAAGAACATCACCTCTTGTGTTAACTCATAGAAATAAAAATTGCACATAATGGTAATTTCTCTCTTTTTTAGCTGACCATGGAAACACAAAGTGGCTTATAATCACAGAAACACTATACTTTGCACTTGACATCACCATTCAGTTTGCTGGTGAACAAGGTCTTTTACACATGTCATTTTGATGATGGATGATAGTTTGTATAGAATGCAATTGCCACCAGCTCTGTCCTTGCCTTTGGGGTCCTGTTCAATCTCTTGAGCTTTCAAATTATTTCCTATTTCAGACTGTAGTGTGCAGTGTAGTTCCCCGTCTTTAAGGGAAAAAAAGTGTTTAATGGAACAGATGCACATAGTAGGAATAGCTTGGGTCTACTATTCCCACCTAAGTCTGTTAAAAAATACTGAAGGGAATCTCTGGTTTAATGACTTTATAAATGGTGTGTCAGAATTAACAATTTTAGAATTCTTTCCTTCTCACCTAGTAAGGCACACTTGCTAAGCATACAGTGAGCTTCACTGGAGTTAGAAATAATAATTGTATTTTGTTTTTCCCTGTAAATACTTTCAAAATATCTTTAAAGTAACATGCTTTGATCTGGATACATTTTCTGCAAATGCCTGTATAATATAATTTCATTGACGTAAGTATGTATACAGCAAAACCATAAAAGATTTGTTATCCTGTCATTTTCCATGAATGATTTTCTGCAGATGGCTCAGTTCCAAAGTGCTCATTTGTGCTGGAAGGACTGATTTGTGCATGTGAGTGACTAACAATACAAGGAAGTAAAGATCCTACATGAAATCAAATGTCTCTAGCTATTCTGGACATAAGGAGGCAGAATCAATGAGAATTTGTCTGTGTTTACATACCTCAGTGTCAAAGCTCAAGTAGATATAAGAGAACATTCAGTCAAACTTGTCACAGAAACTTGTCACAGAAACTTGCAGGTCCAGCACTTGGCAGTTTCCCAGTACACTTCTTTTTTCTCTATTCGGGTAGCTCCATCTGTATCAACCAAAAAACAGTTTGAGCATTAGGGTTAAAACACTTTTTAGGCTTTTCTTGATTATATATGTATGGTTCATACTTTCATCTGCTCTTTTGAATTATTTCAATTATTTTGTGTATTAAAATTGAAAATAAAAAGCAGTAGTAGACTGAAAGCATCTAGTGACATGTTTACATTATCTCTGAAAGGTTGTGCTTTTTCTACAAGATCTAAATCCCACAACTCACTATTGTAATAAATAATTGCAGTCAGCATCCTGTTACATTCATTGTATGTATTATTTGAATAATGTTATTGTGTGTTAGGATGCTTATTCTAATTTATTCCTTTGCCAGCTTGACTACTGGTGCAATTCTATTCTCATTACCATGGGGTGATTTTTGTTGCTCAGAATTACACAATACAAAATGTGATATTTATTTTTAAGAGAAAGTAATTTCTCCTTTAAAGATTGATTTATAATGTGGGATAATAAATTAAAGGGAAAAAAATTGCAACAACTTTCAATAACTCAAATTAAGAAATTTTATTCAATGTTCATAAGGAGTGTATTGTAGGAAAAAATACAAGAAACCTGAAATTATTTGTACATAAGCAAATTTTACACAAAAATACCATGTTTCTGTCTTCACTGTTCTAAGAGGAACAGATGATTTCTCAATGCCATCTTTAGGCATTAAAATAAAGGCCTAAAACTATAAGTGTATAATACAACATACTCAAGAGAGAGGCAGGCTTCTACAGAAAGTGTTTGAGAGCACCACAGTTGCAAAACTAGCTGTTGACTAAAACTCCAGCACTCTAAATTGCTCCTTGGAGTCACAAAACTCTCCCTGTGAAGTGATGGAAGATAATCAGTCCCTAAAGTAGGCATGCATTTTAGATGGTATATATACACCTCTTTCCTCCTGTAAGAGACTGAAGTGTTAACAACAATTGTCTCAAAGCTTGCTTGTGTGTGTTTATCTGATAAGACCAAACAGCAGACCACTCTTTTGTCTGGGAAGACCCGAGGGCAGACCATGCTTTGATTTAACCAATGCCACCAGCTTGCAAGGAAATTTGTGCAAACTGGCTGACCACTAGCTTGCAAGGGAATGTGCAAATTTGCTGAAGCAGCAGGCCATTCTCTGGCTCATCAGGATGTTGCCCTGGGTAACCAGACCGAACCGAGAGGGCAAACTCCCTCTCCAACACCAGATAAAAGACGGCACAACGAAGCCTGAGTGTGGCCACCTGAAAGGGTTAAAAACCACAAGAGCAAGAGAGATGTTGTAAATACCTTAGTCACTCAATTAGACCAGAAGACACCCTGTTGTGATTTAAGGATGTTGTGAATACCTTGTTAGACTTAAGGGTGGCCTGATGTGATTTAGGGAGTAGCTAGAAGAACAGTTATAAGATAAGGGGGGCTCCGGGATAATCTCGTTACAGACAACTCGGCCTTGGAAGAAACAGGAGAATGACAACAGCAGTCTTGAAGGGCAACATCTATGTGACCCTAGGACTGAGTTTGCGCAGAAGCAAAGGTCCATCAGTGAACACAGTGAGGAAGACTACGAGCCTTCATCTGAAGACCCCCCAAAGACCACCACAAGAGATGACTGCGCATGCGAATCAGATATTTGCATATGTTAATAAGTTCCCGGAAATCTCGTGTTTAGGCATAGCAATTCTCGGAAATCCTATTAATATGCATGATTGTATAGTATATATTCTCTAAAAGTTCATTGACTCAGGGGGAGCACTTATGGTGGAGAATCCCCAGTGCTGCCCAGCGCTGCAATCATCACACCCACCACCGAAGGACTGAAGACTGTGGACCAACGGGACGCCGCTGGATCCAGGGTGGTGACTATCCTTTGCTTATCTCTCTGAACGCTTGCTTAATTCCCTCCTAATATTTCCTGCCTTTCCTATCGCTTTACTCTTTTATATTTACTTAATAAAACATCTGATTGGCGGCATATGACCTCGTTTGTGTCTTAATTTCGCCCTTGGGATCATTACGAACTTTCCCCGAGCCTGACAATCAGACCAGGTCGTAACACCTCCACATAATGTTTAAGTACAGACATTTGTTTCCACATACTGAAAAAGATGTTGCACTTAAAAGTATTTGAACAAGGAAAAAGCGATTGTTGATTTTAGATCAAGGGATGACCATTTCTAGGCTAGGCAGTCTCTCCCCAGATCTAAATGATTCACTTAGTCTGGTAGTCATTAACAGGAGCTGCAGTGGCCACTTGTCCAGCCCTTAGTCTGTAATCTGTCAGCAAAGACAAGAGGGAAGACATTACACTTCTTCATAGCCCATAGAGTTTCTGCCTCAACTGTTACAATTCTCAGTTTATTATCAGATTCAGTAGTTGTTAAAACCACTGTGGCTAGATACATTAAAATTTTAGTGAAATTGAGTCTCTAAGGGAATCAGCTGTTTCATCTGAGACCTGGATAAGTGATCCGAAAATCAAGGGAAGCTGTTCCTTCTCTCCATGTCCCTGTGTTTCCCCTCACACTCACACACACCACTAACACATTATTTATCCTACAGACAATTAGAAAGCATTACTATTCCTTTGTTAACTTAAGCAAAGTGAGTTTAAACAGAAATGTAAATAAATAGCAAACAAGTTTAGTTTTCTTTAATATATCAGTTGCTAAGGTTTTACTGCTAACAACTTTTCATCCCATCTGAATAAACACATTTGCCTTGCAGCTCCTTAGCAAGATAATTCACTGAAGTAAAGTGAATTTCAATGGCCTCAGCAGATGTTTAAAGTTCTGCACATACAGGAACTGAATAAATACTTACCTGAATATGGATAGTTATAACCAAGAAGTTTGAGTCAAATTTTGGCCTCCCTACTAATATTGGTAAAGAGAGCAGGACTTTCAAAATATTCAAAAGCAGAAGAAAGAACTTTGAGAAATCTAGGAGTTACACAGTCATAACAAACATGAAATCTTTCAAATGAAGCAACTTTCAGACCTCCTAGGGAACCTGTAGAGGAAGTCACTTGAAGCGGCAGTGACAGCAGTGCTAGTTATCAGGCAACATGCAGACAGATCTTGATTAGTCTGATTATGCATTGTCCTACATTCACTTCACCCCAAAGTGTTGTTTTAAGCCATCTGTTATGAAAGGGCAGAGTTGTTCAGAAATAAAGACAGAGCTACTGCATTGTCTTCTGTCAAATTCTTCTCTGCCTGGCAGTCCACACAAACCTGACAACAGTAAGGCAGCCAAGTAAACAGTAAGACTGTTATATTTCATTAAGTCCAACTCTATCTCATCTATTTCTTTTGTTCAGCCACTGTCCACAGTCTTACAATTAGATTTTAATACCTCAAGTCTGAATGATTCAATTCTGGCTGCAGCTCAGACCCCTTAAAATCTTCTTGACTTTCATGCATTCCATCACCAGTGATGTTTCAAAGCAACAGACTGTGGGACTACTACAGATGCTGCCATAACCCTGATATTTCATGGCCCTTGATATTAAATGCAGTCCGCCAGGTGGCTTAAGCTTTGATTGTGTCCATAGGGAAGCATGAAGGCAGAGCTATTTCTTAAAAGAAATGGGTTATTCAGCCCAAGTGGGGTTGTGCCAGAACCCTCCTGGCATCCAGTTTCAAAAAATTACCATTTCTGACCAGCTCTAGTTTCACATAATACACAGTGGTGACCAAGAAGATTTTTCTACCTGAATTGCCAGACTTGAGCAACAGAAGTCTCTGATTGTTTTGAAAAGCAGGAGTTCCTGAATGCTGTTTGATAACATGCTTTGATTTGGATGGTTAGTCATGCATTCATGGAAGATGAGCTTAACGTCCTTCACATACAGCATATGTCATCACTGACTTACTGTTACTGCCAAAGCCACTATCTATTGGTCCTCACAAGGGATGTCTGAGGTTTTCTCATTAGTCATTTCCTTTTTCCATTTTGCTAGAGATTTTTGACATTGAGATTTGTTATTCACAAGTTGCCTTTGTCCACAAGCTGGGGGATAAGCCTTTGCAACACAGACTGTGAAACAGAGAGAGAGAAAATGAGTTAGTTAGAAATTAAAATGACAGCTTTGGTGATGGCTTTTTGTTCACCTAGTCAACTGTGCTATAGTGCAGTCAAATGAACTGTTTCCAGCGTACCTCAGAAAAAATATGAAGGAGCGATGAGTATGTATTTCTTTCCTCCTTTTAGTACAGCATATGATGTCTTCAATGCTATTTCAACTTGCAGAAAAGAAATTGCTACCAAATGTTCCTTATAATAGAAGATGTTATTGTCTATGAAGTTTTAAAGTAGTAGTATATATAAAAACATAACTTAGCACTTAACCTTCCAGGGAACCACAAGGAACCTCAGCGAAAACTATCAGTATGAATAGCTCCTATCGTGTCTTGCTCAACTCACTTTTTGCACTCTCTTCAACTGGATCAATATAGTATAAAACTAGTTGTGTGCATGCATTGTAAACTGCTTTCCTAATACAGCTCTTGGTGTCTGATACTTATGTTTTTAGGAGAATGTAGAAAGTATTCAATATGAGGGACCTAGGTTCAAGCTGTCATGAATACAAAGAACTCACTAATTAAGAAACTGATTTAGATTTGCATCTCAGTATTTGGGGATTTCAAGAAATCTTGGAGCTTGGGTTTGCTTCAGGGCAATTTACAAAACAGTTAAAAATAGCAATATTTTCTACTTTCCATACACAAACTTAAAAAAAAAAAGTATGTACATATAGATCTATATATAGAAATTATGTTGCACATATGTATTTATTAATTAATAAATGTAAACATACATATATTTTTAAAAGAAAGGGGGAAGGAAATAATGAACACAAGATACACTAAATTTTAACAATGGCCTTTAGCCATATGAGCTGTTAGGTTCCTGGCAATCCTGGAAAATCTATAGACAAAAGTTATTCTAGACACTTGTAATGGTTATGATCAATGTTGTGTTATGCGATTATGGATCTTGATTACATTGGTTAAAACATTTCCTGTAAGAGATGAAAACATGAAGCAAACTGTAATGAAAAGCACACAAAAGAGAGAATGGGAGACAATTTCAAATCAACCTAATTTCATTTCATTTTTAGTAAGAGTACTTGGCTTAGGCAGATACTTCAAACAGATTGTGTGTTCATGTGCAGGAGTTATAAACCCACCTCACATTGAAAATGGTATGGGATGGCACAGTAAAAGGGGTAATAAACAATGGGACCCACATCCATAGTTTACACTGAGATAAAAGAGCATATGCGGAGCTGCTGCCCATACATTGATAGATGCAATTTATTCAAGATTAAAATTTAGCTGGTGCGGGGATACAAACAGGGGGGCCATTGCATTACTCCCTCTGTGCTCCTGTTGGTGTGTGTTTTGCTTCAGAGATTTCGAAGAAGAAATCTGCAGTCTCAAGGAAGCTCTCTATTTCTAGTTGCTTGAGCTTTCATTGACAGAAACAAAATCTAGCGCTTTGCTTCTTAATTCTATTTCATACCTGATCACGCACGAATTTCACATTTACTGAATTACATCTACTGCTTATGATACTGTGACTTCTCTGCACGAGGCGAAGGCAGAGACAATGTCCTATTTATAAAAATACGCACACACAACATTTGTATTCCTGTTTGGCCCAAGGTACTGAATGTTGTTCTGACTAGCTTGAAGAAATTACAACTGAAACTATTTCTGTAAGGAAATGATCATTTTACATAAAATGTAAGCTCTGATTTCTTCTGGCTTCAAGTAAGGTATTAAAACACACGAGCATTTTGCATTCAGTTAACAGCACAAAACAGCACAGTTGGCACAAACAAAAAAAAAAATCCAAAAGCAAAAAGCCCCAATCTGTCTAAAAAAAAAAAAAAGGGTATAGTGTCTGCCTAGAACTAGTAGAGGAAATTCTACTAAAGTCAATTTTTCTTTTGTAATTCTTTTCTTTTCTTCCCATCCTTTGGGAAGATCCCTTGGGATTTGGTGGAAAAGTGATTTTTGATAGGTGAGAAATAGCTATCTGCTAGAGATTTACAATGTTCTTGGAAAAATACTGTAACTTCATTCAATGGACAGGGAAATGGAGGAACAGAATGACAAAGCAAGCTGGTAGCTCACCCAACAGAGCCGTAACAGGAGTAGAAGTCGGCCTACCCGAACCACAGCTCTGAATCCTATCAGCTAGGACACACTATTTCTTGTAATTCATAGTGACACATGAAAATGCATTTTTCTCTTTAGAAAAAATCTTGTGGTGTTTCTACTGTTATCCCTTGTTGAACCATTTCCACAGTGTTGTGGTTTTTACCCTGCTTTTAACACACCAGTGTCATTTTCTGTTACACTGTAGAGCTGCACCCCAGATAAACATGCTATAGGAAGTCTAATGATGAGTATATTGGAACCTGTTCATTTAATTTATAGCTTTAATGTTCTTTGAATGCAAACTTTTGTAGTGAATGAATATTGTGATTGATCAGCTGTGAACAAACTGTTTGAATCAATTTCACTCCTGACACAAAGCCTTGCCATGAGATTTCAGGCCCCAGCATCAATAGATAAATAAAAAAGGATTTAAGAACATGGTAATGAGCAGATCAATAATGTGTGTATTACAATAGATATCCATTTTTACATGCATGCAAAATGACTACAAGGTGACGAATTCTAGTAAGACTGAAGCCTGGGCTGCTGCTTCAGTTGCAAGGTGACACAGAATCTGCTTGGATTCTCTATTATCTCTTCTTCAGGTGAAACACAGACTTGGGAGGGGGTGGTGGGTATGAAGATTTGGTGACCTCTTATTTGTACAATGCCAGACCCTTTGGAAAAATTAAGCAAGCTGTAACCAAAGTATCTAATCAAACTGCAAATCAATAATTTCTGTTAGCATTTCCACTGTATCAGACCTACAGAATCATGAGATTGCCTATTGGCCTCCCAGCTTTTAAATTTTAGAGGAAATTGTCCTCAAAGTGAAGGCCTATTCCACCCCATAAATGCACAAGCATGGGTACACCATTCCCATGCTGATAAAGAGACTTTCTGTTTCCCTGTCCCTAAGAGCCCAGAAATGTAGAATGAAATGAAATAACTTTATCACCCAGTGACCTTTCCAGCTCCTCCTGTAAATTGCATCCATGTCTATAGCAGTGAATGTTGAACCACAGTCAGCCCCTAATTCGGTCAGCCCTTACCTCCCCCTCCCAAAGTTATTCTTTCTGTCCCTCTGAGGAAAGCTATTGTTCACAACAGTATTCCACATGCAATACAGATAATACAATATAATATATGTAGCCATTGGTACTGGAATACTTTTTTGCCTGAAGAAGTCAGAAAAACTGCTTAGGATTTCCTGGCTATCTATTGCTGAAATTTTACTATGCCTGTACAGCAATTCCAGTTGTTGCCTGACATATTACATCAGTATAGTGCCTCACCAACCTTTGCCCTGCTATTTTCTTTTTTGCTTTTTTTACTTATGTAAAGCCTTGTGTACAATAAGACAGGACTATTGGGTTCTGTTTTTTTAAATATTCTGTCTTGGTTTAACCCCAGCCAGCAACTAAGCACCACACAGCCGCCCCCTCACTCCCCACCGGGTGGAATGGGGGAGAGAATCAGAAGAGTAAAAGTGAGAAAACCCATAGGTTGAGACAAAGACAATTTAATAGGTCAAGCAAAAGCCACGCACACCAGCAAAGCAAAACAAGGAATTCATTCACTATTTCTCATCGGCAGGCAGGTGTCCAGCCATCTCCAGGAAAGCAGGGCTCCATCATGCGTAACGGTTACTTGGGAAGACAAACACCATCACTCTGAACTCCCTTCCTTCTTCTTCCCCCAGCTTTATACGCCTAGCATGACGTCATATGATGTGGAATATCCCTTTGGTCAGTTGGGGTCAGTTGTCCCACCCGTGTCCCCTCCCAGCCTCTTGTGCACCCCAGCCTCCTCACTGGTGGAGTGGTGTGAGAAGCAGAAGAGGCCTTGACTCTGTGTAAGCACTGCTCAGCAATAACAAAAACATCTCTGTATTAGCAACATTGTTTCCAGCACAAATCCAAAACATAGTCCCATACTAGCTACTACGAAGAAAATTAACTCTATCCCAGCAAAGACCAGCACATATTCTTATTCTCCTCTTCAGAAAAATATCCTCTATACTGAGTAGTATAGCTGCCTGCAGCAGCCTGTGACTTGATTGCAGGAATCTCATATCTGACACCCAGCGCCCATTAAAACCCATTCAATGCCCAGCCCATTAAAACTGAGCTTTGTGAACTAAGCCTTATTTTTCAAAAGCAACTTCAATGTTTTTTAAGAAATCATTGGAAGAGATGAAGACACACATGCAAAAGAACACCCAAAACACCCCAAACCCTAAAAAAAAAAAAAGAAATAGTGCTTATGAGATCTGACCTGGGTGTGAAATGAAAAGCTCTTAGGAGACCTTCCATTTTAGATCTGTGAGACTTCCCATGGCGGAGATTTAGATTAAAGCTTTTAATGAAGCTCAACTGTGGAACACAACAGAATACAAGTCTATTATCACTGTTTTGCTGAATTACCATTCATTTCAGCTGATAGAAAAACAACAAAGAACACTGGATAAACAGTAGCTATAAGAGACCCATGTAATTTCAGTACTAATTTGCACAGCATGGAAGTTCCCCACACACACATTTCCTGGTCCCCCCTCTCTAATAGGTGTGAGCTCCTTGGCTTCTCTTTTCAGCAGCCCTGGGTGCTGGGAAGTGTCAAATCTATCTGAGTAGGCAATGGTTGCTACATGGATGGTGATAGTTTCCATCTCCATTATTACGTTTAAGACAGAGACAAAAGTAAACACGAAAGTTAGTTTTTATTTCATTCTAGTGCTTGTGCATTTCCAATATTGTGATTATCTGATGTTTCTTCAACCAAGCATCAGCTCTGGAGGGAACAAACTTTACTTGAACCAAATCTAACTTAGTAAATTTCTTTAGTCTCATCTTGAAAGATCACAAATAACTTTATAAACCATGAACATGTAACACCTCCTAACCTCTCAATTCTGGAACAAAAAAATTAAAAAGCCTATTTGCAATCTTAACGAACAATAGGGTACATTTCATTTGTTGGAAACTGAAAAGATGGGGTAGGTAGGTAATATGCCATTACTCGGCGGCCTGGAAAATTGGCAAGCTGTTCTAAGACTGTACTGGGTCTGACTGGTATTGAGTTAACTGTCTTCACAGCATCTGTGGTGCTGTGGTTTGGATTTGTGGCTAAAACAGTATTGATAATACAACAGTATTTTGACTATTGCTAAACAGTGCTTGCACAGAATCAATGGTTTCTCATTTCCCATTCTGCACCCCCATCCCTCCAAAAAGAGTAAGCTGGGGGTTGGAAAGAAGTTGGGAGGGGACACTGGGACACCTGACCCAAATTTGCCAAAGGGATATTCCATACCATATAATGTCATGCTCAGCATTAAAACTGGGGTAGAGGAAGAAAGCCTTGGGGTTCTTTGGCTTCCAAGGTGGCCATTACTTGGAGACTGGCTGTGCATCAGTCTGCTTGTGGGAGATGGTGAATGATTGGTTTGCATTGTTTAGTATTTTTTTTTCTCTTTCCTTCACCTATTAAACTGTCTGTAGCTTGATCCATTAATTTTTCTGTTTCAGTCTTTCTATTCTCTCCCCTGTCCCACTTGGTTGGGGTGGGATAGGTAGCAATGAGAAAGTGGCTGTGTGGGTGCTTAGCTGCTGGCTGGGGTCAACCCACCACAGAAACTCACCACAAAAAGAAAGGAGGAAGAAACAAATAAAGGCAAAATTATTCCTCTTATAGAAACAGTGACTTTCAGATGAAAGGGGACAAGTTCAGAGTAATATAGATGAAATCCTGTTCATGTGGAACGGACAAATATGTCAAATGAAAATCACTGTAAAAGGAATTTAATTTGCCTGGAACTGTATTTAAATGAGTAAAGAAAAAAAAATAAACCAAACAAAACCCAAACTGAAATATAAAAATGTCCCATTATGTCATATTTAGGAGAAAATCTTTCTTGTTCTTTCCCAAAATATCTCTTGTATTTTGTAATTTCAGTGTACCTTACAATGTGGAATGATTTAAATTTGAAGTCCAAACCCAAGCAAAAGTTTTGATTGCTCTCAAATTTTTTACTACTTTTTCTGACTATTATTGTTTTAGAACTTCTTATTGTTCATTGAACTTTGGAAGGAAGCAGGTACAGAATTCACTTAGAAATCAACACAACTTAAACTGAACAGCAAGCAAGTTTTGTGTTGGCTTCTTTCTGTTTTGTCTGTATTGGTCTTATGTCATTCTCAGCTATTCCCAACACTTTTAACTATTCAACATGTTTTTGGTCTTTAGCAAGAAATAAATTTCTGTAGAAACTTCCTTCCCCCCCCCCCCCCCAATTCGTATTTTTTTACTTCTACTAGTTCATTTTCCGGCTTTACTGTATTATATTCTACTCAATATCTTCCTAACTGGCCTCCCTGTCACTTAACAGTGAACTAAACCTCAGTCCACAGTCTTTTATTCTTGACATAGGGAGAATGTCAATGTTAAGCAGCCACGTAACTTAGGAAATAAGATTAAACCCAGCTCCACTAACATCAACGCGAAAAAATTATCAGTGAACATTATGTCAAAACATAAAAATTCCCAATTCAAACTCACACTAGCTCATCTTTAACATGAATGTACTCATCTCCAGCATGCTCAATGGGAGCTGAGCCAGGCTGATTATCTGTTCTTTCCATTCAAGGTTCTTCACAATTCTGCTACTTTATTTTTGCCTGCTTCTCTCTCTCAATTCAAAATCCTAAATACTCAACAGTGGCAGCTTCATCTACTTGTACTACAACATTTCATAGGCAACTTCTATGCCTTTTTGTAAGAGGTCTTAGAGCTTCCATGGTGTTTAACCCAGTTATTATACCTTCACTCATTCCAGGTGTTTAACCTAGCCAACAGTATTTCTGTTCCCTTAAATTCTTCTGTTATGTAAGATGTAACATCTCCAAGAGTGAATTAGAGGTCTATGTCTTATTGAAACCCTTCCGTATAGGAAATATCAGAGTGAAAAGAGTTGTCATACTCCACTGCACAAAAATAAAAAGGAACTGAAGGATATATTGGGAAAGATTAATTTCTTGGTTGTGAATGAAAACATTCTATACTGAGCTACCACAATCATGGCCACCTACCAAAGCACGTCTTCATATTAATCTTGCGAATAGCATTCAAAATTAATTAGAAATTCAAGCACTATCATTTCTTCTGAAACACAAATGTTTTATTTCAGCTGTAACCAGAAAGATAATAACCAGCACAAGCATTTGAAGGGAAATTATGTTTTGAGATGGCAGTGCTCAGAAGCCCCAGTGCCTTTACACTGCTGAAGCAGAGCAAAATTTTTCTTTCACATGCCAGCCTCGATGAAAGCCATTCCTGGAAAGATGTGCATCTTGAACTGGCACAGTGTGAATGGCTGGTCTTGAACATAATTCATGTTTGTGTTAAGGTTCTGGCATATCAAAAATTTTTGCTCCCAGCTCTTTGCCAAAACAGTGGTTGACACTCAGCTGGTTTTTTTTGTTGTTGTTTTTTTTTTTTTCAGTCATACCCTGAAGTTTTAGGGAAGATGTTCCTAAGATTAAACCTTCAAAGTCTAATTACAAGGAAAAAGGAACACTTTTCACATACTGGCTCACATTTTTTGGCTTTAACTATTTGCTTATCCACACACACACCCCAATTTAATCTGTTTAATTCATGTAGGTCAGATATTAACTTGGGCAAGACATAGCATAAGATTAACCCTTTTCATGAGTGTGTCACTAGTGCAGAATTGTCACAGTCAGCTACTGACTTCAATGCTGCTGTAGTGGCTTGGAGCAGCTCAAGGTCCACCCTCAGTTAATCTGACAAGCAAAACACTCAATGCCATAATTTTTAGACCATGGTGCAGGAATTGCTGAAAAGTAATTTAAAATATACTTAGTTTATGATGAAATTAATAAGATTACAGTTTTTAGTACCTGTCAGATTTCCAGCTCCCTTGGGTACAGGGAAAATGAAAGTAATAGGAAATTCCATAAGAAAAGGTTTACTTGTGAAGCTGTGGGTATATTCCTATTTCCAGTGATGAAGAAAACACTGTAATTACAGCTTCACTACCGGAATTTCAGCATTGCTGCCTTGGCCAGAATTTCAAGTTATTAGAGGGTGCAGGTAGGGAAATCACTGGAAAGAGGAAATAAAAAGGTGAGGGTTTGCGTTTCCTCCCCCCCCTTGCCCAACATTGTAGAATTCTTGGGAGACAGCATCCAATCTGTGGCTCCCATCTCTCTTCCTCTTGTAGTTTTATCTGTTAATTTCTTGATGGATATGCTTCTGAAGGCTTTAGCCATTTGAGATGAAGGAAAAGGAATGGTATATTGTTTCACATATCAAGTTGAGCGTAATAATTAACAGTATTCTTTTTTTTTTTTTAATAGTATGTTAAGAGGATCAATTTCAGAGCTTAGCTCTCAGTGAAACAGACAATTCAATCTCTGTGAAACCTCTCTTCCAGCAGGTTTCTGGGGTGATAAGAGACAGAACCTGGGATATCAACATAACTTAGATTCTGCTTCCAGGTTTACCCTTTGAATGCCTGCAGTGCAGCCACAGTGGAGGACTATTTCCTTATCTGTGAACAGAAGGGATGATATTGCCTGTGAAAAACAGACTGTGGAAGTACTGGGTTATGTAAATGATTATTAATATGGGCACAGCTTAAAGCAGGTAGCAAAATGCCATTACACTAACTGCTGTGTAGGCCCTGCTACAAGACTGAAATTTGTGGGGAGGGCTCTTACTAGAAGCAACAGTACAATTATTGGCAGAAGAAAGTGTGATACCAAATTTCTTCATACAAGATAATGGTGACTTATTCACAGTAGGGATTCTTCAAGACAAAAATACCCTTATATAATTTTTAGTAGCACATATAGTCTTCGTACACCTGCTTTCCATCCTTTCAACTATGTCTTCAGTTATGCTGATACAGACATTAAAAACCCTTGATCAGTTCCCTGATCTGTCTGACCATGCAGTTCTATAAAAAATTAAACCAGCACAATGGAGAGGGTGACAATACATGACTGCAAAGGAACATGGGAACAGAGAAAAGGCAGAACTGTTTGAACTGGCCTTGCCTCCAAGAAAAGCATTCTCTGTAGTAGACTCCAGTGAGACCAATAGGAATTGGTGACCTTTTTTTCCCCCAACTGAATCCAGAGTCGATTTCAATTAGAATTCATAGCCCATAGCATCAGTGTTACCGTCACTGCAAAATCACATTGCAAAAGGTGCCGTAAGTTACTCAAAGTAAGATTCAAAGTTTGCCATATTTTCAAGAATGCAACTATAATTAGAGTGTATTACTAGTCTATTAGATTAAATTACACGTTCACATTCCTTTTAAAGTTAGTGGAGGTTTCTAGATTGAAAGGAGATGTTAGATGCAATGGTAACAAAGCAACATTAAGTGTAGTCAGGTAAGAAGAGTATGAACTGGTTATCATGTCATATATATTAATTTATTGGTCACAATCAAGACAAAGTTTAGAAGAATTTCTCTGTGGAAGAGCTTCCCTTTTGATAGAATCTATATTGCCTTTATAACAGTAATTCCTTAAAAACACAGAATAAGCCTCCTCAGAAAAGTCATTATTCGAAAATCTCTGGCTAAGTAAAGACGTTGGCATTCCAGGTCATTTTCACAAGTTTGCTATCTTCAGACTGTAAAAAGTAGAATGTGTTAGCCATTTGTTCAGTACCACAAGACAAAAAAGCCCAAATTTAGGAAAGTTTATTAGGAAAGAATTAATGGTGAGAAAATAAAGCCCATCATTTTCAGAAGGAGCCTAACAATAATCTTCTCAGTTTAGAATTTTAAGCATACCTAAAGAATCTGTATAAAAACTACCTTTCAGTTAGTTCCTTTTGCATGTAGAATCACACACTGAGGACTATTTGGATGCCATTTTTTTTAGTTTGGAGGTTTTTTTTTTTACTTTGAAGACTTTATCAACATTTAATTGAAATGAAAATAAGTGAGTTTTTTTTACAAGAACCATGTGTCTTTTTTTTGAAACTAAAGGAACAAAGGTTTCCATAAAGACAATAAAAGAAGCTACCAGTACATAGAGGCTAGCACTAATACAATTAATTATTGAAGTGTTTCTCTTCTATATAATAGTTGTGAACTTCAATATAAATAATGGACGTATATTCACCTTTCTCTGATAGATCACTAGCTAAAAGGGTTATCCTAGGAAGCCGTATGTATTGTGAACAGAAGAAAAATCTTGGCTTTGTTCCCCTCAACCTGTTAAGGGCAGAGGGCATCCCCTTTTGTAAAGTTCCTGTGGTTACAGTAAACACCACCATAACTTATACTAACAATTTACTACTTTTAGTTAGCATCTCTGCTACACAGGGCATTAGTCATCTTGGAAAATATTACTTCAGTGTCCATGAAGGACAGTTTCATTCACTGAACACCTATATCTTCTTTAGTTGCTTAGGTGTGTGGCATTAATATATGATCCAGTCCAGGTTATGGTATTAAAAGCAAGTAAAAATTCCTTCAATCAAAGCAACTCTAAAGGGATTTATGGCTTCTTGGTTTTTGGTTTGTTATTTTTTTTTTTTAATTTTGCTTATTTGTTTTTTTAAGAGTTGAAGCAGGCTGTGATTTTCAGAATCACAAATACAGTTCTTTTTGCAACAAATCCTTCATTGCTAATTCCTTAAAATTATAAATTGAGATTTTTGTAGTATTAGAGGTATTAAGTATAAAATAAAATTCTAACAGGAAGTACACTAGAAAGCTCATATTGATTTTTACATCTTACAGAGATATTCCCTAACAACGAATAACAGCGTACTGAAAATATGCTTATCTTGCGCTATGCATTACCTCAAATTTTTGTTTTGATCAAACAATGGCACTGTCATCTCTAAATCTCAGCAAGAATGCAGGTCAGATTTATTAACCAACTATTTAATCACTGGCATTTCTCTGAAAAAAAATGAAGCAGAAGAATCAATTAGCCTCAATAGTGCTCACAGAAAGAGAAAAATCAAATGACAATAAGTACCAAAGAGTTGCAGAAAGTACTCAGATTAAAATTATGGAAAAATAAATTGTTTCTCATACACTGTTTTGAAAATGCTCTTTCACTGAGAGAAAGACCACTTCAGCCCCCAAAATTTAGCATTAGCAATTCTTTGTGTTACTTAATAGAAGCTATCATTCATGTTGGCAGTTACTGTGATACATTTTTTTGGATTTAGTTCTTAGTGGAACCATTTTCAGAGTAAGTTACTGCATGACAGTGAGGAAAACATTACCTGAGTACCTCAACACTGCATACCAAAGCAAAAAGATAGGAAAGGCGTTTTCACTAGGGTAGACACAGAGATCCTAGCCAAGCTGAGAACTGTTGCAGGAAAAGTAGCAAGAATTATGCATTTCCTTGTATGCAAAAGCAAAAAAGTTACCTATTTGGGCTTGGTAATGTGTGGAAACCAGTTCTGGATGCATGCAGCACTGTTCATCACATTAAGTGTCCACAGAGACAAAAAATGTGCTTTGTATCCATAAATTTGAAAGTATTTGGGCTTACTGTCCCTTTTTCCCATGCCCAATCCAAATCCACTACAAAGCCACATATTTTGTTTTACAGTTACTTTTCCCAAGTCTAGGGGCATATTTACTTTTAGAAATAGACACATCAAAAAGGGAGAATAGTATTCCTTAGATTTGGTGAAGCTACACGTTTCCTTACATGACTGGAGGCCAGTGGTGTACTAGTGACTGCACTAGTGGTGACTAGTGGTGTACTCCAGGGGTCAATATTGGGTCCAGTCCTGCTTAACATCTTCATTAATGACCTGGATGAGTGTACCCTCAGCAAGTCTGCAGATGACATAAAATTGGGAGGAGTGACTGATACGCCAGAGAGTTGTGCTGCCATGCAGAGGGGCCTCAACAAGGCTGAAGAAATGGGCTGACAGGAGATTCCTGAACCTCAACAAAGAGAATTACAAAGTCCTGCACCTGGGGAGGAACAATCCCACACACCTGTACATGCTGGAGGCCGCCCAGCTGGAAAGCAACTGGGCAGAAAAGGCCCTGGGGGTTCTGGCTGACACCAGGTTGAACATGAGCCAGTGATGTGCCCTTGCAGCAAGGGTGGCTACTGGTATCCTGAGCTGCGTTAGACAACATATTGCCAGCAGATGAAGGGAGGTGCTCCTTCCCCTCTGCTCAGCACTGGTGAGGCCACACCTGGAGTACTGTGTCCAGTTCTGGGCCCCCCAGTATAAGAGAGACATGGACACGTTGGAGAAAGTCCAGCAAAGGGCCCCAAAGATGTTTAGGGGACTGGAACATCTCTCCTGTGAGGGAAAGGCTGAGACATCTGGGATTATTCAGCCTGGAGAAGATGAGGCTTAGGGGGAAATTTACTAATTTCTATAAACACCTGAAGGGAGGTTATAAAGAAGACAGAGACAGGTTCTTTTCAGTGGTGATAGGACCAGAGGCAATGAGCACAAATGGAAGCACAGGAGGTTCTCTCTGAACATCAGAAAACACGTATTTACTTGTGAGGGTGACTGAGCACTGTGATAGGTTGCCCAGAGAAGTTGTGGAGTCTCCCTCTTTGGAGATCTTCAAAAGCTGTCTGGACATGTTCCTGGGCCATCAGCTCTCTGTGGCCCTGCTTGAGCAGGGATATTGGACCAGATGACCTCCAGAGATCCCTTCTAAAGTCAACCCTTCTGTGATGTTGTGATTCTGTGATTGATTCTGTTACTGTTTCTGTAGCTCTAGGATATATACATTCTATTACTCTCAAATAATTTTAGGTGATCAACATAGTGGTGATTTAATATGGGATGTTTTTTTGCTCTGCAAGCTGTGGTTCTTGAAAATTAGATGTATAAGAAATCTAAAAAGAGATCTAGTACCCAGGTTAATTGTGTCTGAGGCTTTTAAAAAGGAGATAATCCATTTCTCTCCATTTAAACAACTGACTACCAGAAGATGATCAAATACCTGTTATTTCACTTATTTCTAGCAGATTTGTTAATATCCTAAACTAAACAGGAAATTTCAAATAGCATCTGCTTCCAAAATGGTTTTGCAGTTTTTACCACCTTACCAAAAAGACTGCTGAACATGTTGACAAATCACCTGCTGCAATATATTTTCACTGTGATACTGACTGTTCCAGTCCCTTACAATCCTGCTGCTGAACTGTCAGCCAGCAGGGAAATTTTATACTAGATTGCACAAAATATGAGCATTAAAAACACAGTTCAAAAAATCTAAGCCCACATTCAAAACCAGGCACTATAAGTCCTCCTTTGTGGCCTGATTTTCTATGGAAACTTGCAAGGCTTTATGGGATGGAATTTGCTTGGCGAATAGTCTGACAGACTTAGCAATAATACATTTGGAAAAGTCATTTTGTATCATGGCAGAAAATGAATAGTTTAGGATTTCTCAAATATCAGTAGCAATTGCAGGATAAAGATGTTATCTTCTATTTCTAGGGTTTTCAGGAGACTTGACAGTTTAATAGTTCCTCCTACAGATATGATGAAAAAGAAAACATCAGCTCAGTTCCAAGACAATCTTTCAAATTTTCTTCCTGAATAAACACAAATATAAATAATATCAATAAAGAACCTTGTCCCACTCTTGAGAAAAGCCACTGAGAAGTCCAATTACTTGAGAACGGTTAATTACCCAGAATGGAACAGGTGATACAAATGGACACGATGAAGATCTAATTTTTTCTAGTGGGCATTTTGAAGATCAATACAATTTTAACATATATAAACAGAAGTATTTTCTTTTTTTTTTTTCACAGCAATGAGAGTATGTGGTACTTGAAAAGGCTGAAGCAGTAGAGGAGCAGTCCAGAAATTAGTCTGATTTTTGCCATGAAATTATTATGCAACTCTAATGAGTTGTTCTGGTTTTGGTTGGGATAAAGTTAATTTTCTTCGTAGTAGCTAGTATGGGACTATGTTTTGGATTTGTGCTGGAAACAATGTTGCTAATACAGAGATGTTTTTGTTATTGCTGAGCAGTGCTTACACAGAGTCAAGGCCTCTTCTGCTTCTCACACCACTCCACCAGTGAGGAGGCTGGGGTGCACAAGAGGCTGGGAGGGGACACGGGTGGGACAACTGACCCCAACTGACCAAAGGGATATTCCACATCATATGACGTCATGCTAGGCGTATAAAGCTGGGGGAAGAAGAAGGAAGGGAGTTCAGAGTGATGGTGTTTGTCTTCCCAAGTAACCGTTACGCATGATGGAGCCCTGCTTTCCTGGAGATGGCTGGACACCTGCCTGCCGATGAGAAATAGTGAATGAATTCCTTGTTTTGCTTTGCTGGTGTGCGTGGCTTTTGCTTGACCTATTAAATTGTCTTTGTCTCAACCTATGGGTTTTCTCACTTTTACTCTTCTGATTCTCTCCCCCATTCCACCCGGTGGGGAGTGAGGGGGCGGCTGTGTGGTGCTTAGTTGCTGGCTGGGGTTAAACCACAACATGAGTGAAAAGAGAAAAATACAGAAACATAAGAAAGCCTGCCATTGAACTTTTGCCTGAGAGAATTATAGTAGGCCGCTGATTTTACAGGAGTTTCAAATGTCATCCTGGTACAACAAAAGGAAACGCCATAGTGAGAATTCTTGTGAATAGCCATTTCTGTAAGAAATCTAATGCAAATGTAATGAAACTTTCCATTCTATTGAGTACTTGCTAACATTTCTTGGAGTATTACTTCCATAATCCAAGGAAGAGATGGGTCAGAGTAATCTAGAAAAGAAATACAGAAAGAATTAGGGGCATAGTTTAATAAATTGTAAGCCTTAATAAAGTCCAAGGAAGGACTGAACTACCAGAGTTTTCAGCTAGAAAATACCAGAAAGACAAAATTATAACAGCTTTCATGTACCTAAACGATTAATGAACCTCAATTCACTGTGTCTTTGGGGGATAGGTCAAATTGTGGTTGTGGTAAAAAGAGATTTATAAAGTTTTATTTAATGCTAGTTTACCGAAAGGCACTGGGATAGTTTGCAGAGGAAGTCTACAGAATTGCATCATGAGAGGTTTGTTTTTTCCTTCCTCTCTCCAAGACCAGGTTAGACAAATAACTGCCAGGAACGAATAAGAAGGATGATCCTCCTTTAGGATACGTGTACGGAGCAGATGACCTTTGGAAACCCCTTTTAGCTTTTTTCCTTATGAATCTATAATTCTACTTCATTTATACACTAAAACAATGGATGAACAACAAAAATAGCTCTGGATGGAACTAAAAAGGACTCTTATTTAATCTGATGCTGCAAAACAGATTGCCCAAAGAAACAAGAAGAATCAAAGTATGCTTTCTATTTACCAACAGATATGAACTTCCCTGAGCCTAATCTTGCAGCACAGTATAAATAAGGCCTATTTTCAGGACTGAGTTCCAGTTCCCTGTCCACCATGAGAGTTAAATGCCATGGCTGGAATTCCAGAAATTCTGACAGAGCTTAAAAAAAAAAAGAGACCTTATGACACAAAAACTTCACTTTTCCTAGTTTTGACCCAAACTGGCACCTGTGTGACAAAATACCTGTCACAAACTTGTTGACAAATCAAGCTTAAAGGCACTCACAAAACTGCATTTCTTCTCCCTGGCAGCTTAAACCTTGTATCCTCCCAGTGGATAAAAGGTTCTAACTAGTTCTTGTCTGCCAGGAGTCTGCTTGATTGGCTCTAAATGAATTAAACTATCAGTCAATATCTGCTCTGCTCTTGCAAGCAGAAGCATAGAAATAGTAGCTGTATACAATTAATTGTACACAAAATCAAACATTTTTTGTTTTGGATTTTTTTTTCCTTAATAAAATAACTTTTCAAAACAGAATCACATTTTAATGAGCTGGTCCCAGGTGAGGCATCTTTGCTATATTTTATGTGATATTGCAATTCTTATGTCCTCTCTGACATTGTCATGATAGGGCACTATGCATCAGGCAGAAGCTTCAAGGTCCAAAGTCTCAAAGCTGGTCCTGCTTTTACCCACCTTCACATAGTTTTCTCTACACAGACTGTGAAACCACTGTGACATGCCAAGATAGCATGCTACTGTGAGCAACTGTGAGACTATCACTGTAACCAGTGATCATCTTGCTCCACATGCTTCTCTACCCTGGTGGATTTTTTAGGCAGCTGAGAATGGACATTCACCAGTGACAAAAGTTTGCCACTTAGATAGTATTGCTCACATGATCATGGCAGGACTTTTGACAGGTGCTTTTTGGTATGAAATATAAAAGGCACATCCAGTATGGATTTTCATCATCTATGAGCTTGTCTGACACACATTTTTTTCCAACCTCGATGTGTAATGAATGCTGAAGCATACCTAGAAGCATAACATGGCAGAAGAGGCAAGGCAGGGAAGACTAGCAAGATGCTGACTAGTATTGCACACAGTTAACATTCACAGAGATGGGCTTAGAGACTTCACATCCAGTTTTAAATAAATAAATCACTGTCTGTCTTATTTCCAAGTGAAGTCACAGAACTAATTTCTCCTAGGGACATGGAGCCACACCAGCATTACAGCAGGGCAAGGACGACAGGGCAAGACTGAACACTAGACACCTATAAGAGCTGCTATCAAGGTCACTGATGTCATCTCTGCATTCCCACAGACTTACTGCTGGCTGCATCTTCTATGCCACAACCTTAATGGCAAGCCAGCATGTCACAGACAACACCAAGCCAGGCAAAGCTGCTAGAGATTATACTGTAAGCATGTACATACATAACCACAACACCATGTGCCACAAGCTTCATCAGGGCTTGCTTGAGCACTGCTTGGAGATGACATGCCAGTATTATGTTTTGTTCCATCCAGGCTATTCTAAACCTAGCTGATCCTGTAGGGCCACTTTTTTAGAGCAGACTTTTTAGTAAAGTTTAGATTGATGCTAATCAGTTCCGTTCCAAAGAAAAAAGAAGTAATACCTTTTTATAAAATGAAAAGATCCAAGGGAGAAAGTACTGAGTTTTTCCTTCTCACATTGTAGACTGAGAGAACAAATCTTGAAATGGAGAAAAAAAATCGTTCTTTTAGTAGTTGAATTCATTATCCTTGTTTCCAGCTATTTTTGACATTTTTTTCTTTCTGAGCAGTTAACATTTGAAATACTCAGTTATTCTGTTTCATCTTACACTACACATAGTTTTCACATAGCTTTCACCACTCTATTAAAAACTATGGTGCTATGCTATGGGATTTTGAAAAAAAAAATCAAGCCTTCACTGAGACCATTGTTCCCACATTCTATTACTGGTTGGCAGGTGGGCAAAATACCTAGTAAGAAACTAACATAAATTGGAAAGAATACTTAAAAGGCTCTAGAAGTCTCAGTAAAGCTTTAAATATTTTACAAAAGCTGTGATCTGTAGACTTTGCCTTCAGCCAACATCCACTCAAAGTGAAACAGGCCTAAAAAAGCACCCTCTGCAAGAAATAGATACCTCATGGAGATATTCCAGCCATCAAGTCTCCACCTTTGTACTTTGAACAAAAGCTGCAGGAAAACTTTGAAAAATCCTCCATGAAAGATAGAAGAAAATGGGAGAAGATTTTTTTTCTCCTGTCTCAGTAAGCAGAATTTTTCTAGTTTGCCTCACAGAAGATCTATTTTAATAACAATGTCAGGCCAATTTGGTGTCTGTACCAAGTTCTGAAGTACATGTTCTGAAGTGCTGTTTCACAATCCATTTCACATTAGTCTCATAAGTACCTTGTTAGAGAAGCATAAATACTTTGCTTGATCTCAGCACAATGACAATGAACTTTTGGGCAAAGACAGGACGCTGAGAAAATAAGTGCATATATATATTTATATTTGTATATATATTCATATTCATATTCATTATATATACAAATTGTAATATTTATAGTAAAGGTAAATGCAAAGCTTAATGCACTCATGTTGGAGGGATCTCTGTTTTCTGTCCTAGATGATGGAAAAACCCTGGCATTTGAAATTTCACGTTGAACAGCATTTTAAAATGCATCCAAGTCAGATGAGGTACTGTATGACTGGAGAATAGTAAAGGGCAAGAAGTGATCTCCTCAGCTTCAGATCTGTTATTTTCCTCTCAAGACAAGGTAAAGCTTCAGAAAACTGGGAGATAAATGGCAGATGAGATAATGCAATATGATTCTAGCGGAGAAAGATAATTCTGACATGATATACTTACTTTCTTCAATTTGACACTTACTTTCATACAGGGAACTAGTAGAAAAATATAGAAAAAATAATCTCTCTGGACATCTACAAATGTTTCCTATCATGCCAAATGGAAAATTATTGTAAAATCTGGCAAGTATGGGTGTCAGAAGAACTATGAAGTAAATGAGCAACTGGCTGAAGGGAAAGCCCAAAATAAGTTATACTGAAAAAGGAGTTTTGAGACTGTAAGGCACTAACTCACTGAGTTTCTCGAGAACACAACTTGGGACTAATTTTGTTTACTCTTCCATTTAATGATATTGACACACAAGTCAATATGCACTCATGAAATTTGCTGGCACTGTGAAATTGGGTAGTGGTCATTACAAAGGAGTCTTGGAGAAAGAATAGCTGACCTTGAGGACTGGAGCCATAGAAATGGGATGGACCTCTTTATCACAAAATACAAGTTCACGCCCTTTGGAAGAAAGAATAAGCTGAGAGCTCACTAACTGGCAGCAGCAGAAGTGAAAAAAAGATATGCACTTCTTTAATTGATCACAGGATGTGAACTGATGAAGGGGAACATGGCCACGGTTGTAAAAAAGGTAAATACAATCCACAACCAGGATCAATATCCAGCAGCTATAGGGAACTTAAAGGAGAAGTGTAAGAAAGATAAAAGTGAAAGAAAAAAAGAGAAAGTGAACAGAGACAACTCTTCGAACCTTCTCTTAACAGAAGAAATTCAGGGCATCAAATGAAATCATCAACAGAAGTTCAATAAGAATATACATTTTCACAGTATGCATAATTAATACTGTGGATTTTATTGCATGAATGAATTCTATGTGATGTTGTAGATGTCAGAAATATAAAAGGACTATAAAATAGTGGAACTGGATCCAATATCCCAAGGAATACTCCTTTTCCTATGCTCCTAAAGTCATGTATTTTTCATGACCTTCCCAGTATTTGTGTCCATAGCCCATTCCCATTCTATATTTTAAAATAAAATTCTGGGCATATTTGTCGCGGTGAGGGAACACTTGGACACTCAATGTGAGCAAATCAGCAAGCTTCGTTTATTGCGCAGCATGTTAAGTCTTTTATACAGCTCATAATTAGCTAATGCATATTACAAAAACTAAGCCCATTATTGGATAGCTCCTTAAAGTTAGCTCTGCCCATACTTCAACATTCCTTTCTTATTACACCCTCTTTTCTCACGCTTAATTAACCGCAAAGGTCCTTGACAGTGAGCAGTCCGCAACTCATATCAGCTGAGTCCGATGTTTATTCAGCTCCTGCTCAAGCAGCTGTGCCATGTCTACGTGACCCTTGTCAGCCAGCTATCCTTCCACAATTCCCCCGTTTTTATTTTGTGCTAATAACACGCGATCTACTGTTTTCTCAAACATTTTTCTAACACACGATATCATACAGCTAAAGCATATTAAGCCAATGACTATAATAATTAGAGCAAATAACAAGCTTTGAATAAGACTTTTTAACCATCCTTCTAATCCAAAACAGTTTGTCAGACCATCCAGTCCAAAAAATCCAACATCCTTTTTTATTTTCTGAGAGTGGTCCATCAGTTGTTGAATTTCTAGGTGTATGGATCTTGACTTATCTTCTAGGTCCATGCAACACATGCCATCAAATTCTTCACACCCGTGTCCAGTAGTGCCGTAAGGTGGATGACATGGTCCTGGAAGCAGATGGTGATCTGCTTTCTTGGTCGATGTTTTAAGTCCACCGTTAACAACGCTAATCCCCCTGTAGAGCCAAAATTTCCCTCACCATGATAGGGGCCAGTCAGTGCAGTCAGTGTGGTTCCTTCCGTTAACTGTGGTAGCGGTACCAGCTGCGCAATTCTTGACCCAGCCGGAATATTTATAGGTGGAAAAAATGTTTGCACCATTGTTTGTATGTCCCCTGTATAGTCAGCATCGATCAAGCCAACAAGAATAGTCAGTCCGTTCATGCTAGCAGAGGAGTGCCCAAGGAGCAGAGCTCCTACCGCTTGCCCGTTCACCATTACAGGTCCTTTGACTCCTGTAGAAAGACGTTGAGGCTTATTATCTATAAGGGTGCAGTCTATTGCTGTTGCCAAGTAGTCCGTTGCTGTTCAAGGTCAGTTTATAGTATCCTCTGTGCTTCTTGATACACTAAAAGCAGGATTGCTCACACTGAAAAGATCATGTCCCTTCTCACTTAGCCATTCTCCCACAATTCCCCCTTTTTGTTTTTGAGCAATCCAGGCGTGATTTACCACTTTTAACAAAGCTCGTTTAACACAGCTAAATGCTACACAAAAACATAATCCTAAAATAGAAAGAGTGATTAAAATTCGAATTCCTTTGGTAAGCAAACTTATCAGGTAACATTCATGCTATTAATAAGCGTATCCCTATTAAACATGTTCGAAAAGGCTCTGACGCAGAAGCAAGCGATAGACAAAAGGCTTGTTGTCCTGTCTTGTTTGCCCATGTAACCCACATGTTTTCTCTGGGCTCAATCTTGTGGAGAGTCATTACCATTGGGAATAGCATCTCTAGAATCAGGAGCTTGACCATTTTGCTCGTGGGGTGAGTCATGATGAGCTAAAACAGCCTTTACGCTCTTGCTCGGCACCCACACTGGACCACGATCTGTGGAAACACATATATATCCTCGACCGTTAAATATAACCGGGACAGGTCCTAACCACATTCCTGAGAAAGAATACCTTTTTCCGAAGATGGTCTTTGTCTGCTCCTGCAGTGATCCGATTGAGGCAAGGAGTCCCTCCGGAAATTTTCCGGGGGTACCCTAGGGAGTCCCGTTCTCAACGGGTCCTGCAGCCGAACAGAGAGGGTCCCATCTGGGGTGCCAAAACTGATACAAAAATCCACGGATGCTTCTCCTCACAGTCCGAATCTCCCAAGGGAGAAACGGAGTACTCAGAGAGTCCCTGAAATGAAACTCAATAGCAACGAAGTTACTATTAAGCAGGTATTCTTTATTGCAGCGCTGGGCAGCACTGGGGATTCTCCACCATAATTGCTCCAATGAATTACTGAACTTTTAGAGAATATATACTATACAATCATGCATATTCATAGGATTTGCAAGAATTGCTATGCATAAACATGAGATTTTCAGGAACTTATTAACATATATAAATATCTGATTCGCATGTGCAGTCATCTCTTGTGGTGGTCTTTGGGGGTCTTCAGATGAAGGTTCGTAGTCTTCCTCACTGTGTTCGCTGATTGACCTTTGCTTCTGCGCAAACTCAGTCCTAGGATCATGTAGATGTTGTCCTTCAAGACTGTCGTTGCCATTCTTCTGTTTCTTCCTATCTTCCTAGTTCCGTGCATCTGTTCTCCCAAGGCCGAGTTGTCTGTAAAGAAATTATCCCAGAGCCCCCCTTATTTTATAACTGTTCTTCTAGCTACCCCCTAAATCACATCAGACCGCCCATCGTGATAAGAATGCTCTCACCTTTTGACTAACATAGGCAGGACCATTATCAGTCTTAATGCGCTCTGGTACACCTAATACAGCGAAGCAAGCAAGCAAATGTTTACATACATGATGTGCTTTTTCTCCAGGCAACGCAGTTGCCCATATCATTTTCGAAAAGGTGTCAATTGTTACATGTACATACTCTAACTTATCAAATTCTGGAACATGGGTAACATCCATTTGCCATAATACTAATGCTTTTAGTCCTTTTGGATTTACTGTTACTCCTATACCTGGCCCGTGATTTCCGCATTTTGGGCAGGCCTGAATAATGCTTCGGGCTTCATTTTCTGTTAAATTAAATTGCCTTTTTCTTTTTACTTTCTTTTTTTCTTTTTTTTTCTTTTTTTTTTTTTTTTTCTAATGGGTTTTCATTGTCCTTCTAAAATCGCATCCTTAATAATGCCACTCCAGCGCGTGATTCTAGGGTGTGCTGATGGTTTCATTAAACATGAAGGCACGCTTTCTTCCTTCGTAGTTGTTTGTGTTTCCAATTTCTCAAATCGTTTTAGAACCATTTGTAACATCTCTGTAGTAACATCTGGGGGTTGCTGCATTTCTTTTTTAGAAGTTGTAGTCCCCGATGATTCCCCAGAGGAAGGCAGCGGTGGGCACAGCGGAGATGAAGGTGCTGAGGGTGCTGACGGCGCCTCCCTTCTTCCCATTACAGGGGAAGGTCGGCAGGGTGCTCCACCTAAGTCAATGAGGTCAGCAACTGATGTTGCTCCCGCCCCTTTTGGAGTTTCTGGTGGAGACACTTCCGCCTCTGCCTCAGATCCTATTCCGGCTCTGCTAAGAGAAACTTCCGCTTTTTCGGGTGTTTGTACCGGGGTCGGCGGCACACCTTTTATTTCGCCCGGTGAGTTAAGACTTTCCTTTTCCCGTCACCCACATTTTTACAAATAGTCCCAGACATGCCTCTTACGGCAGGCAGTCCGAAGAAGCGCGCGATAGGTCCTGGTTTACTTTGGGGTTTATCAATAGCTTTTCCTGGACCCAGCATTTGAGCAGCAGCGCATGCCACTTCTCTTTCTGCTTTCATCGCTTTTAAAGTCTCTAACACGGTGTTCCAAAGTATACGAACCGCCTTTATCTCCTTTTCATCTTTTTCATCTCCCTCAATCGTTTTTTGCCACATTGTCCCTCCAAAGTCCCGCCATTCCGATACGGAAAATAACAGATGAGTGTCAGTAAAATGACCCCAGTGCTGTCCAAGTGTAATAAATTTACACAATTGCTTCGTTGGTGCCTCTATCCCTCTCTTAGAGAGTATTCCAGCTAGCAGTGTGGCTGCAGCTTCTGTTTCCATTACTGCGCCTAACACCAGCGTCTGCTCTGCCCTCTTGACCCGAGCAGCGCCTGTATCCTTAAGGGTTCTGAGCCTTGCCGAGGCTGCCTGTGCAGCCTTTTGCTCAGCTTGGTGCTGTTTTAAGGCATTAGTTACCACCCGCCAAGGTTTACCTAACTTTTTTGCCGTCTTTTCTTCCTCTATTGATGCTTCCCACAACTCGTCCCCCAATTTACGCCACTCCTCCTCCTCAAAAATAGCATTGGGGTCCCCGAAACATCCCTTAGCCACCCCATACGCAAGCAACTTTGGTAACTCTTTCCCTAAATCTATATCTTTAACTCCTCGCTTTTCTAAAAAGCATTTGAGTAAATCATACGCCGCTTGTCTTTCCACACCTAAATCGTCAGTGCGCACTGTTGCAGCCCTTTGCAAGACGTCGGCGGCGTTTTGTCGGCTGAAACCCTTCTGTAAGGTCGTTCAGGACGCGGAGACCAACTCTTCCGTCGACGCGGAGACCATCTCTTCCGTCTACCCGTGCTGCGGTCGGGACCGACTCTCCTACTGCACCGGACCGTGGCTCGCAGGCTCAAACCCCTTAAAACTTTTCTAAGGTCGTTCAGGGGGGAGTCCCTGTTCGGGCGCCATTTGTCGCGGTGAGGGAACACTTGGACACTCAATGTGAGCAAATCAGCAAGCTTCGTTTATTGCACAGCATGTTAAGTCTTTTATACAGCTCATAATTAGCTAATGCATATTACAAAAACTAAGCCCATTATTGGATAGCTCCTTAAAGTTAGCTCTGCCCATACTTCAACATTCCTTTCTTATTACACCCTCTTTTCTCACGCTTAATTAACCGCAAAGGTCCTTGACAGTGAGCAGTCCGCAACTCATATCAGCTGAGTCCGATGTTTATTCAGCTCCTGCTCAAGCAGCTGTGCCATGTCTACGTGACCCTTGTCAGCCAGCTATCCTTCCACACATATTAGTTTCAATATTAAAGTTATAATATAGTTATGTGTGTGTATATATACATACATATGTATACATGTTTGTATATCATATATATTAAAATGAAATATATGTGCACTATTTCAAATCCAGTCTTCCAGGAAGAAATTCAATCACTGACTTTGCCAGACATTGCAATCTAAAAATCATATGCAGCATATTATGGGGGAAGTAATCTACAACTATAGATTATATTTCACAATTTTAAAAGAAATACTATTCCTTCTACTAACTCTCATTAAAATGAAGCCTTATTCTCATCCTGTCCCTTACAGAACAAATTTACTGCAGTAAATAATACAGGGAAGACAAAGGCACAAAGTAAAATAACACTGAACTGAGTACCAGAACATTAAATGGAGTACTAGTACCTTAACTAGCAAGGTATATAACTTACTATATACAACATTATTTCCTCCTTCACCACAGAGGGCATTTCAACAAATGTACTAAATATTCTTTTTTTTTTTCTTTTCATATATTCAACTAAGACAGCCCAGTCTCCTTATCCCACTCCTCTTTACAACACATCTCCATTGTAAAGAGTTACTGGGTTTTGTGTTCTACATAATTGCATTTTCCAAAATCAGTCCTCTAAATCATTTTCTACTACACTCACAATACCCAATTTAACCTACCAACACACCCTCTAAGAGGACATGTACCCCTGCTGCAGGCTTTAATATTTTGCTTTGAACAAATATGTCCATGGTAATGCTTGCTTGCAGTATTTTGTTAGATGAGGTTGCAAATTTCCTTCCAAATTGCAGTGCTTGCAAGTACACCCACATGCTTAAGCTGATAAATGAAATGCTTCCATACATGATTATTATGAACATTTTTAATATGCCAAAATGCAGAGGAGGACCAAGCAGTTCTGCAGAAGTTCAATATATGTAACCACTGCTGTCTCCAAAGATTGTTATGGATTTGGTTTTTTGCACCTATCAAGGTTGCAACAAACATGGTAAGACGTCTTAATGGGCAACTCCCTTGCCCCTTCTGATCCAAGGGAGAGTTAAACTGAAAAGTAAAGAATCATCAGACTTTGGACCAGAAAGTATAGTTCATGTATAACAAGTGACATCGTTCTTCCACCATAAAATTCACACAGCTTCCTAAATCAAGTAGTGGGTGATACTTTATATACTTTATAAACCTCATCCACTTCCATCCACAATAAATCCTTTTTATTTAGTTCGATTTAAGAACTCAACAAATAGGCAGAAGTCAAAAAGTTTTGGACATGGAAATGATACTGACCTGATCATCAAAGTTTTAACATTAAACCCTATTGTTAAAGTACATCGCTTACAATGAAAATCAATTATGTTGATGAAAAAAATCTATGTATCATGTAACAGCAGAAACTATTGATTTTTGCTTTTGTATTGATTACATTAATTATTGTATGTCGTAAACAAACATTTAGGTTGTTTGTGCAACAAATGAGGATGCTGATGGAGCAGCAGAAGACAGAACTGGAAACAGTCCCAGCTAATATTTAGTTGGGGGTTATATACTGTAGCATCAAATTCTATGCTAATCATCAATATTAAGAGTCAAATTCTGGCTGGTCTTTCAAATTCTGAAGCTGGTCATGGTGCTTACTGAGGGGAAGTGAGGGTTTAGATTTCCTCATTTTTGCTGCAGCCTTCTGGCTGCTTACGTATGTGGAGTGAGTGAAGCATGAAACAGTGCAACCAAGAAAAGTAGGAAAGCAGGGAGGGAGGCAGAAAAGTTTCCTGAACCACCTTCTAATCTGCCTGCTGTTCAACACAACACAGAATAAACTGGGTGGGAAACTCCACTGCTAAATTCCAGATTTTGCAATTACAAAGTCACATAATAGATGCTCAATTCAAAGAGTCGATCAGACATCCATTTTGATCACAAGCACACACAAAATAATTCTTAATACCATACAGTGATAACATTAAGGACAAAGGAAAGGAAGAAGGGATGAAGAGCACACCAATTCCTAGATCTCTGTAATAGCAGGGATTTTATAAAATAAAACTCCAAAATGATCTTAAAGGCAACAACAGTCATGCTGAAGAAGGTAGAAAGAAAATGAAAATTAAAAAGGCCTTCCAGCAATCCCTGTCAATCTGACCTAACCCCACAGCCCCTCCTCCCCCTGCTCAACCAGTCCCCATTTTCTTTTTCAGCAAATAATGAAAATGAGAAAAGTGCCTCAGATAAAAGGCATGTTGAATACACCTAGATTTTAAGTTCTGGAACTCTGGGAAAGATGGAAACCACAACACAACAGTAAACTACAATAAACCCCTGGATAAACATATTGTTGCTGAAAGCTGCAGCTTAGTCCATATTGGAAAGGTAAAGAATTCAACCTGATTTTTAGGCTTGCCTCTGATATACCTGACATGCTCAGTAAATCATAGAATCATAGAATGGTTTGGGTTGGAAGGGACCTTTAAAGGTCATGTAGTCTAACACCCCTGCAGTGAGCAGGGACATCGTCAACAAATCAGGTGGCTCAGAGCCCCATCCAACCTGTCCTTGAATGTTTCCAGGGATGGGGCATCTACAGCCTCGCTGAGCAACCTGTTCCAGTGTTTCACGACCCCCATCGTAAAAAACTTCTTCCTTGTATCTAGTCTGAATCTACCCTCTTTTAGTTTAAAACCATTACCCCTTGTCCTATCACTACAGGCCCTATTAAAAAGTCTGTCCCCATCTTTCTTGTAAGCCCCCTTTAAGTACTGAAAGGCCACAATAAGGTCTCCCCGGAGCCTTCTTTTCTCCAGGCTGAACAACCCCAACTGTCTCAGCCTTTCCTCATAGGAGAAGTGTTCCATCCCTCTGATAATTTTTGTGGTCCTCCTCTGGACCAGCTCCAACAGGTCCATGTCTTTCTTGTACCGAGGACTCCAGAGCTGGATGCAGTACTCCAGGTGGGGTCTCACCAGAGTGGGATAGAGGGGCAGAATTTTTTCTGACACCCTTAGTAAATCTTTTGGTTGACACAAATGGATTTAACCATCTGTAAATAAAATAAGAGTCTGGTTCTTAAGTAGGGTAATGAAGTCTCATTACTGGAATAATGGTTGTCCTAAGGGTTGCTATTATCATGAATTATTGCATTACTGTAACAGCTATGAGTCCCAAGCAGAGGGTAGGAACCAGCCTTGGTAGATGTGATATGAACACAGTCCCCCAGCTTGTCCCTGATAGTAAAGACAATAGCAAAGTGCAGAGATAAGAGTAAGAGGGCCTAAGAGAGTTGAAGACCTTGATCTTGGCAGACCTTCAAAATGAATGAGGCAATGACTGAAACAGAAATAAATCAATTGTATGCGGCATGAAGGGCAAGTTAATGCCAGGCTCTGTTACCTTTCCTGTCCTGCCCATCCTGCAGAGTTCCTATTCCAAAAAAGTTCCTAACACTTTGGGACCCAGAGCAGTCAAGATTATAGATGTGTCCAAGACAGAAGCTTAAGTAAAGGTGAATTTGTTGTGAGGTCCATGCTAAAGGCAAAGAAGAGGATTATTGGAGAGCTGTTAACAATGCCATAGTTTAGCCTTACAAAGCTCCCAATCTGAGGAAATCCTTTGGAATAAAAAGTGAATGATGGATGAGAGTTATTATTACCAGCAAAGCTCTTAGCTTAAAATTATTTAAAGAAATTGCCTCTCCTTGCATTTAATGGTCTTTAATTTTCTGTGTCCTTTGTATCTTTTGAAACCAACTTAAATATGTAAACATATTCATATTTTGTTGAACTAAAGTCTTTGTGAGAAAAAGAAGTGTTGCATGTTCCTATCATGTGTATCATAAAGAGAGGCTTACCTGCTCAAAGAATACATATCAATATTTTACAGTTATAAGAGAATCCTACTTGACCCTTAAGACTCAAATTAAACACAGTAGTTGTTTGTCGTGGTTTAACCCCAGTCGGCAACTAAGCACCACGTAGCCGCTCGCTCACTCCCCCCCAAGTGGGATGGGGGAGAGAATCGGAAGGGTAAAAGGGAGAAAAACTCATGGGTTGAGATAAAGACAGTTTAATGGGTAAAGCAAAAGCCGTGTGCACAAGCAAAGCAAAGCAGGGAATTCATTCACTACTTCCCATCAGCAGGCAGGTGTTCAGCCATCCCCAGGAAAGCAGGGCTTCATCACGCGTAACGGTTACTTGGGAAGACAAACGGCATCACTCCGCACGTCCCCCGCTTCCTTCTTCTTCCCCCAGCTTATATACTGAGCATGATGTCATATGGTATGGAATAGCCCTTTGGCCAGTCTGGGTCAGCTGTCCTGGCTGTGCCCCCTCCCAGCTTCTTGTGCACCTGGCAGAGCATAGGAAGCTGAAAAGTCCTTGAGTAGTGTAAACTCTACTCAGCAAGAACCAAAATATCAGTGTGTTATCAACATTATTCTCATCCTAAATTCAAAACACAGCACTCTACTAGCTACCAAGAAGAAAATGAACTCTATCTCAGCTGAAACCAGGACATTGTTTTACAGAAATCTATAGCATTTTTGTCTCCCTATTGTAATGCAAAGCTTTTTTGTGTATGCATTTCCTTTCAGGAGTGCAATTTGCTTCTATCCCAGCTTACAGAAGTATATGCATAGTGACACAGCAGAAATTCATCTGCCGTAGGCAAAAAATCTCTGTGCTAAAGAAAGGTACATGTTCGCTTCTCTTTGGTGAGAGTTTTCACTTTTCTTTTGTTGAAATTAAGGTTATAAGTCTTACTGAGAAAAATGGAGTTCTGAATACAATATGGTAACTGGAACTTTTTGTTTTTTTGGTTGTGTGCTTTGTTTTTACTGTTTTGGTTAGCATAGACCAGGCATCAATAAATGAACAGGGATTTCTGCAGTATCTTCTATCCCTTTGTCTATCCACCCTCCATCTCCAACTTTTCTGTTGAGGAACTGTTACCACCTGCATGCCCAGCACTATACCCCAGATACTGGAAAGGTACTGTGTTGTGCCTGAATGTCAGATGAATCGGGACCACAACAAACAAATGGGAGACAAGGAATCAAAGACAGGAAGAACATTAAAAACTCTTCTGAAAAGAAGCTGTATACTATGGGTTCCCTCCTATTACATGGCTGAATTAGGTTTGGTAACAAGCAATCCCCAGCCTCCTCCCTTTCCAAACTCACATCACACCAACATCCATATTCATCTGTTGTTAGAAGCTTGGGTGAATTCAGCCATGATGTTAATGAATGGATAGGCACTGATGCAATCTTTCCCTCTGAATATGATATAAAACTGTACCAGGCTAATTGGAGAAAACAAGTCCTCCTAGTCCCTCAGTAAATTCAAGCTTGCAAGGAGCTACATAACTTGCTATTTTTAATTTCAGGATAATTAAAATACTCCCCACAGTCTTAGAGTTCCCCAGTGTCTCCCATAAGAAAAAGAAAATAACCCTCCTTCTATTTAATTTTTAAATGTCAATTGTTACACTACAGACATAGATCTAATACATCAAGTGGAATAAGTAGGCCACTACTGAGGACATGATTGAGGTTACCATCCCTGGGTTGACCTGTATTGTAAAAAGCCTCACTGACAGTGACATTGTCCCACATCTACAAGACATACTGTGTTTGCTTATAAAGCAACTACTGATGCATAAAGTAAACTGTAAGGTTCACAGTGTGAAATGAGATTTTTTTTTCAAACTGATCACTTCTGAAATCCTGCAAATTTTATTCCTGCTAGCGGACTCTGAAATATAAAGAGAACAGAAGGAAGAATTCTGTGCTCCTTCCAAAGTTATTCTTAGGAACAAGTGGAAAAGAACACCATTTGAATTTTCCATATTGTCAAAATAAATGCAGTCGAAATTGAGTGAAATATGGTATTCCAGGAGATTTTTAAATTTAGTAAAGCAGTTAATGTAATGGAATAAATCAATCATTTTTCCTACTAATTTTAATAACAATTGCACAAATATTAAGAAAAATATTTGTATGTCTTCATGTCTTCAAAGTATTCATGCTAAAGTCTTACAAGATCATTAGAAGAATGATAAACCAAGTATTTGCAGGCTCTTCTAGTTTGATTTTAATCACTCATGTTGTAAGCACGTCTTATTCAAAATTTCATAGAAATACTGAATAAAATTTAGTTCAAGTCAGACCCCTGAGGAACTCCATTTGAAACACCCCCATTTGACTGGTAGGCTATTGATAACGTCTCTCCAAGAGTGCTTCTTCAATTAACTATATACTCATTTTATCTCAGCTTTGCAGTCTGTATTTCTCTAGTTTAAAGATACATCTAAGATTATATTCTTATAAGCAATGAAACACTGCTGCTTGCCACTATTAGCCTGCCAAAGAAAACAATTAGAAAAAAATATTCAGAATAAAAGGTGCCATGCATATATTGTCTTTTTAAAAAAAAAGTTACCTTTCTCATACTTTCTTATGTATTGATAATTCATCTTGGGATCTCACCAGAAATCAAACTTTGGTTAAAAGATCTGTGATTTGTCTTGCCCTCCCTCATTTATTTCCTGGTTTACTTTCAACAAACAACTATGTTCATCTATAGCTCTGAATTTTCCTTAATTCTCTCCTTTTTTCCCCAAAGTTAGTTGCTTGTGGAGTGTAAATTGTTTTACCTCTTTACATACATTTATCAAGACATCTCTGGTACATCTAACTTGTGTAAATCCTCCTTGATCTAATTTCTCAATAGCTTGTTAGAATTGGGATAATGAATAAATGGAATCTATTTAGAAAGAGTTAACGTGTCTTCTCCTGAAATGAGAAACCAAAACCCCTTGGATTTCTTTGATGCACTCCACAACTCTGAAGAAGTTTGATCCAACTGATATATTCTACTCAGATTTCCAAAAGGTTGTTGATGAATTACTCCCGCAAAGGTTTTTAAAGAAGTTTAAGTAGATGTGGAGTGAGAGAAAATATCTTGACATGATTAAATAAGATGTTAAAAGAGAATAAATAAAGGGTAGAAGTAAATGGTCGTGTTTTAGACAGGAATAAGGTCACCAGTGACCCTTCACCATGTTCTGTAATCTGAAAAAAAAAGGTAAAGTTTGCTTATGATAAATTTTTTTTCAGGCTAGTAAATATAAAGAAAAACTAAAAGAGCTGATGAAGGAAAAAGTTTCATGAGACTTAGTGACTAGACTACAGAACAACAGATGACCTTCAATGTAGATTAATGTACAATGAGATATGAGGGAAAAATCCAAGCCTATTTTTAAATATAAAAAGATGGGTTTTGGGGAGACCACTACTGTTCAAGAGCAAGAATTAGGAGTTACAATACACAGTTCTCTGAAAACATCAGATTTCAATAATAAAAAAAAATTATATTAGGAAATGAATAAAGAAGAAACAAGGAAACATCTAAGTCACAGTGTAAATCCATGGTTTTCCCAACATTGAATACTATGTATGATTCTGATCCTCTCATCTGAAAGAGAACACAGCTGAAGCAGAAAAGGCTGAGAATGACTAACTGACATGATCAGAAATGCAGGATGGCTTCCATATGAGGAACAGCTGAATATGCTACTCTTGTAAATGATGAAACTTTTACTATTCATAAAAGAGACCTGAGGTGGCCTACAAGTCATGACCAACATGGGAACAGTTAGATAGCAACTGTTTACTGTTTCCTCCAACACAAGCCTTAAAGAAGCAGGTTGGAGAAAAATTCAAAAAAAGATAAAGGAAGCAGCTTTTCATGCAAGAGGCCATAGATCTTTGAAGCTCTTTGCTGAAGGATGCTGAATGAGAGAAGCTTATAGGGTTCAAAGAGCTACTGGACAAGAGTGACTGAAGTCAGAAGACAGCTCTGTTAGTAGTTACTTCACAACCACCAAGGCACGCCCCTACTCTGAAAACTGCTGAAGGCTGCAAAACTATCTGGGAGCTGGTGAATGCAGGGAAGGGAGAAAGTGCAGATGTTTGTCCTGTTCTTGTGTTCAATCAGGGGTCAGCTGGAGAACAGAATACTGGGCTGGCAGGACCCCAGCAGAGGTAGCTGATATACTGGGCCAACATGGCTGTGCTGTGTCAAGTTACAGCTACCCATTATGTGAAAGTGGGAGCAGAAAATGTTTTAATATTTCAGCCTCTTCCAGATCTTTGCTTTGTGTTCACCTTTATTATTAATCAATGGAACTAAAATTCCCCTTACTATCCTTTTAAGTTTAATATCTATAGAACCCTTTATTGATGCTTCTTCTGTCCTTCGTCAGTTGTAATGCAAATTCATCTCCAGCCTGTAAGAGGCCTTCTGTTGACTGCTAGGTGCCAAATAATAGCTAAATAACTGCCAAGTGTCACAACGTATCTGACATGACATGGAGTAAGAGACTGAAGTGTTAAGAACAATTGTCTCAAAGCTTGCTTGGGTGTGTTTATCTGATAAGACCAGACAGCAGACCACTCTTTTGTCTGAGAAGACCCGAGGGCAGACCACTCTTTGACTTAACAAATGCCACCAGCTTGCAAGGAAATTTGTGCAAACTTGCTGAAGCAGCAGGCCATTCTTTGGCTTATCAGGCACCACCAAAAAACAGGACACCAACTGGTATCCGGACCAGACCACTTGTCCACCAACAATACATATTGTGTGATTAGGTGTGCAAGTGTGGCGTACGTGATGTTGCCCTGGGTAACCACACCGAACCGAGAGGGCAGACTCCCTCTCCAACACTGGATAAAAGACGGCACAACGAAGCCTGAGTGTGGCCATCCACCACCGAAGAACTGAAGACTGAGGACCAACGGGACACTGCTGGATCCATGGTGGTGACTATCCTTTGCTTATCTCTCTGAACGCTTGCTTAATTCCCTCCTAATATTTCCTGCCTTTCCTATCGCTTTACTCTTTTATATTTACTTAATAAAATGTCTGATTGGTGGCATATGACCTCGTTTGTGTCTTAATTTCGCCCTTGGGATCATTAAGAACGTTCCCCGAGCCTGACAATCAGACTGGGACTTAACGTGGTCATATGGAACAATTATTTTTTCAGTCAGTTCTCGTATAGCAGCACAGTGGCCTTTCACTTCACATACGGCCTCATACTCTTAAAAATGAGCCTGTTTATGTAAACCTACAGCAGTTGGGTCAAGCTATACTGTGGTAATATACGGATTCATTAGGCAGCAAACTGAGCAACTTCACAGCAAGCATTGGAAGGTTCACATGACTCATCAGAATTTTAGGTATCTCCAGAGTGAAATTACACATGTAAAGAACAGTTAATATATTTCTGTTACTATTAATATAATTCTGAATTCAATTAATATATTTCTGAAATAATGGTAGCAATTAAACCTTTTCATGAAGTCATCCAGAATCCATGATTTTCCAAAGGGATGTTACTGATACATACTCATTCTCAGGTTAATTGAACTGTGTAAATCCAATATTGCAGTTTTTGTGGAAAGAAACATTATTAAACTGCAATTTACAATATAATAATTAGAAAAAAAAATGGCACAGCAGCAATAAAAGTTCCTAACAAATAAATGATCATTTGTATAAAAAAAAATTGACCAGATGGCCAAATTAGCCAAAGAAATAACAACATTAACTTAGAGGCCTTATTTTGATGGCAACAGGCTTAATATTAAAAGTGGGTTGCAAAATAATACAATTTTTATTAAATAAACTGAATTGTCTGCTCAGAAACAATTTTATTTTAAATATTTTCTGTAAAATAATGTCAAGATATTTTTCATATCTTGGAAGCATTCCCACAAGGCTATACTAGACCATCATATCTGATGGTCTCCTGTGACCCTAAACAAATATTGCATTACTGGACCAATGAACTGTAGATGTTACTGTAAAAATGACACATCCCTTGCAAAACTCATCTATGGTGGCTGTTCTCCATCTCAGTGGGCAGAATACTTTTACTTGTCTGTGCCTCTGTTATTCATACCAGATTAATGCAGGCTAGAAAAGAGTTCACTGTGACAAGCTTAAAGAAGCTGCTGTGGATCCACAATACCTGTCAGCAGTTCCTCTGATGTATTTCCCTAGGCTGGAGTAGGTCCAGACTCATTTCTGACTGAAGTCCCTGTCCTGCAGTGGTTTATGATTCATCTCATGTAGTAGATCAAGTGTGATACACTTGAGTAACTACTGAATGACTGTAATAGCACATAAAGGTAAGCATGTGCGAGAGTCTTTGCAGAATCAGGACCCAAGAGAAATTTATCTTTCTAGATGATAAATTTGATAGCTATCAGGTATTCATTTGGGATTTAGAAGGCCGTCATTTTAGACTCATTTGTTTTTAATCTCAAATTCTCCCTATCCCAAATGGTTTCAAATACGGGAATTATTATTGACCCATTGTCCCCACTGTCAATAATTGCTGATTTTGTATCACACTTCATTAACTAAGTTTACAGGCTTGGCAATAAAAATCTAACTGAATTTCTGATCTGTTTTGAAGCAAAAGCACCAGAACAGGCATGAAAAACAACAATTTGAAAAATGGAAATCTAAGCATCTCAGCTACAACAGCTGAGCAAAAAGCCATTGATTCCAATAGTGTAACATTAGTTGAGAAGAAACACTTCTCCCCCAAAATTGCTGTCTCTTGTTAATATAGAGAAGTGAAAAAAGAATGACTTGTCCTAGTCTTCTAAATAGCTAGGTTTTTTCTTTTATTGTCATTATCTTGAATAAAATGTTTGCCTATCAAATACACTTACATAAAATACATCAGATCCATTTAGTCTGTCTAAAGACAGCATATTAAATTGTATCATTTAAAGTGAGTAATTTAAATTTAATACCCAGAGAGTAATTTTTAATCAGTAATTTTGACAGCCAATTTGAAATGTCTAGGAGGGGCCTGAGTTTCACGTTTAAGCACATACCTTCTGAAATGCAGGTTGCTATGAAGGTATTTCAAGTTCACAATCCTACCTGGAGAAATCCTGAATCACCAGTCATGCTTGGAAGTCTTGTCCATGAGATTCCTTTCCAAGCTCAGAACATCACTGTCCAGTAGCTGCTCAGAAGAGAGTGCTGTTCCCCCTACTCTTTTCTCAAACACTTGTGATGATGTTATAGGACAGAAGAAAGCATGGAGTGTTACAGACTGAGCAAATTCCTTCTCATAACAGTGTGGACTTACTTAAGCTTTTAGAGAGTGTTCACAGCAAGTATTTCCTTGATTGCCCAATCTTAATTAATAGAGCTTTTAGGCTTCTGATACACATCATGTCCTACAATAAAAGATGGTGTAAAGAGGAAGAAATTGAAGCAAGTAATCTGGCTAGGTGCCTTGGAGTACCTTGAGGGGAAAGTGACATTTCTTACTAACAACCAGTTATATAAAGCAAAAAAATCTAAAGTAAAAATCTTTGAAAACTAACAAAACGGAGGAAATTATATGTTACAATTTATTTTTCCATTCCTGGTAGGCAGACAATAAAATTTCATTTGTTTCCTCAAATTATTTGAGAAGAAGTTAACCCTTCCCCATCCCGTTCCAATTCTCTTAGCATAGATGAGAGCATCCCAAACCAGAGATGGGCTGTATGTGGGACAGTAGAAGGTTCCCATCTCATCTCATGTTCTTGCTTTTAGTTTTGGTTGCATCACTTCACCCCTCAAGTGCTCTTCTTGTTACATTTTATGTCTATCTTGCCTCCTGTGGGGTCAAGACCATAAAAGATAGCATGGCAACTATCATCACTGGGGATATTTGCTAATGGAGCTTAAAAAGCTAAATGATAAAGATAACACAGTCTGGTCTGGACTGTGTTAAGAAAAGCAGCAGAGAATTGCAAGTAAATTTGTATAGCCCTTAGCATAATATGATCCCAACCAAAACCATTTTTGTAGACAAAATAATATTATCTTGCTTTATCATGCTTTATTTTCATCTACTGGGGAACCTACCCTTTCCCTTCTTCCTGGGGACTGTGGAGAAAGACAACTATTCAGTTGAACCACATAATGGAGGAACATGCTTCAGGCCCATATTTCTGGCTGGCAAACCTAGGAACGGTACCAGGCACATCAAATCTATCCTGCTCAGCACACTAAGGTTCACTTGTAAATAGAAAGTGTACACCCTTAACAACAAATTATGTTTGTTTTTTACCCCAAAACATCCAGGTATTTGCCAGCCTGGTCACAGTTACTGCTCTGTGTATAAGGTAGCATTAAAGAAAGGCAAGAGGGAGCATGGAGGTGATCTGTGTACAGTATCTATCTGTATATGCACAAAGTGAAGTCAAATCTCTTACAGAGTTATTTTGTTGTTCCATCCACCCACAACTAGTTTTGAATCTTTTGCACACTAAATATAGTTATTGAGGCTCACGAATTGCTAAGGCACATTTTAAATTCATATCAGAGCTGCTTTAGATCTCCATTTTTAAAATATAACAGGAGTGAAGGACTACATAGCCAAGTAGCACGATATCCTGTTATACATTATGTTGGTATTTACTTGACTGCAGAGGAATAGCAAGATGGAATTAAGCAAAGAGAAAACAGACTGTAATGGAATAAAAGACACATAAAAGATAAGAAAAACATAAGTAAATCTAAGATGATCAGTAGTTTGTCTGCTCTTTCCATGTTTTTCAAAATAAAACTTTTTTCAAGATGAGCTGCTAGACTTGCATATTACTTTCATCAAATCCAAAATTTTAGATCTCAAAATAAATGAAGAAATGTTTCAGTGGACTTCCGCCCCTGTGCAACATTTAAAGTATCTATTGTTTACGGTGTTTTCTGGTTGCATGGGCATTGACAGTACTGCTTTTCAAACATTAGCAGTGGACAGTACTCTCCACTGGCGACCTAAAGTTTTTAAAATATCCCCCACCTCTTTCAGAATTTTTAAAGGTCATTTGTTTTAGGTATCATGAAGACCACCAAGATGATTTATGAACCACTAGCCTATATCAGGACTGAAAATGCAGAAATGGAGAAAAATGTCCTATAGAAGAGAGCTCAAGCAAAGGAAGAAAAGACCTCTCAAAACAAAGACAGGTGCTTGGAGAAATGAATGAGGGGTCTGAGATAGCACTAGGAAAGTTGCCAAATTATTTGTTTGACATTAAATTATCTTCTGGTGATTCAGATGAAGTAATTACGTCTGGTAATTTCACCTCCATTACTCCAGCTTAAAATGAAGTAGTCTTGCAGGGTGTAGTTTTCATAAAGTCCTAAATAGCAGAGGAGCTTCCACTCAGATGCATTATTAAGCATCCACATGAATCAAGAAGGAAAAGATGGATAAAAGGATGGATAAAAATGTGCTATTGTACAAGTACAGATATACTTGTACAGGTATACTGTTATAATACTTAAAAAAAAAAAAGAAGAAAGAAAAAGAAATATCAAAACATAATTTGAATTAGCTTGCAACTACGCAACATGGTTTGACAAGCCCACATAGTAAATTACAGATAGCTGAGGAAAATATTTGTTTTTTAAGGTCCTAAAATATGGACACCAGCATTGCACCATGTATGCCCAATCAATATATCCCCAATACTTAGAGTAAATCTTTATTTCCAACTTCTTCAAGATATACACTATCTTGAGAATATTAAGTGAAAAATTCTTTTCTCTTTTGTATTTCGTCAAAAAAATGTGATTTGTCTGATTCGTTTCATGAAGCTATATCAATTATTGAAGACTGCCCAGCAAAAAACTATAGAAATCTAGCTAAGATGCACAACATTAAATTTAGGAATTCAGTACGAAAAACTTTTGAAGCTCCATGTTTTTTTAAAAATTGAGAAAAATATTAATCTTTCTGTTGCTAAGCTTTCCTGTGAATAAGGAATGGAGATATTTCAGAAGAAAGGAGAACAAACCTCATAAATCTCATTTGTGAAGAAGAAAGATCCGATTGTAGCATATGTGAAGTAAAGAACTTGTATATTTAATATTTTGGAAGTCACTCTGTAGAAACTGAGAATTTTAAAATAGAGTTATTTTCTTTTTTAATATATTTCTGCTAAGATAGAATGCCAATACAAATGAAAGTAAAGAATAGGAAAGAAAGAGACTATAGTGGACACATGCTACATGCATGTCACTCCACACCAGTAACATCTTTCATGTCACCACAAACGCTCTTTTTTACTGATGTTCTATGATGAGATTGCACAAGTAAATTTCAGCTTATTAGATGTTCCAAAATGTTAATTTTGACTACTCACAATTTACAATTGTTGAACTAAATTTCATAGTCGCTAATTAGCTGAATTTTTAAAAAAAATCTTAAAATTTTCTCTGAAAAAAGAGGAAAAGAAAAAACAAACATTATGCTTGCTTCTTTTTCTAAAAAAAAAAAAACCTTTATGACATGAGCTTATGATACCTTTATGACATGCACTTATGATACTTGAACTTTTCTTCTCCAAAAACATTTGGACAAAACAAGACAGCTGATTGAAAAAAAATGCTTCTTAAAAGCTTAAACCCAAACTTGCTTTCATAATTGAGAAGGTAGGGATTGAATAGGTTGGAAAATGTTGTGGTGTCTTAGTTTTGTTGGTTCTAACATGAGTTGCCCACTAGGAAGTTACAGTGGTGTCCAATAGTCCTTTGATTCTATTCAGCTCTCTTCATACACTGACTCTCAAGCTAGAGCAACAAGCTGTATGGAGTCAGTGAATGAATGAAATCCCACAAGCAAAGAACCAAACAACTCCAGACATCAATCCCTATACCATAGTAAGTATTTAAAGGACTTGAAGAGAGCCCCCTACACTCCAGAAAGCTTGCCTCTTCCTCTTTCCATCCTCTATTATATCAGTTGTAACAGAAGTTTACAGAGTCCCTGTGAGTCCCCTAAGTATCTCAGAAAACTACCTCTCCCTGAAATCAATTTTCTAACAGTCTAATTCACTTCAACCATCAGAAACTTCTCTGTTGCAACAATTTTGGATTGAATTGGTTTCACACTATAATTTTATATAGTCAGAGAATACTGGAAATTCCATCTAAGAATTGTATCACAAATATAAGGAAAGTTATGTTTTGTACAGCATTAACGCAACAGTATTTCTATTAAGCAGTGAGAATCAATTTTTAAACAGCTACCTTTGAAATTTTACCCCTGATGTAGAGGATACAAGACCAAAGCATTGCCAATTCATAATACAAAATACTTAAATGTTTCATCATTTAAATTTTAGCTTCACTTGGCAGATTATTCTTTGTCACTGTAATTCCCTTTGATGCACTTAGGTAAACTTTATCTCAAACTACACTGAATTTGATGGAAGTATCAAAGTAAAAAAGTAGCCATAAGAGGAGGTAGTGTTCAAGAACAAATTACAGTCAATGTCTAGGGCATGGGAGCCAGTCTGACATTTAGCTGAATTGTCTCTTGAAAACAGAGGTAACATGGGGTTCTGAGATCACACACTGGAGCATGACACACAATTAGATTCACTGCAATATCCCTCCTTTCCAATACATCACAACAGCTACTATTTTAGTCAATCCACACATACTGCATAAGTGCATATTTAAAAATAGCTGCGTACTCAGTGAAATAGAGATTTGAGCTTAAGTGTTTTCTGTTTGTTTGGTTGGGTTTTTTTCTGTTTTGTTTTTAAAGCAGGTCATAAAGCTTTCAACAGCGCATGAGCTACTTACGGGCTACATTGCTATCAATATTAGTGTGTTGTGCCAGTATAGAGCTTAGCACTGGCTAACATGCCTTGCTAAAACTTGTGTTGTGTACACACACACACACACACACACGTGTTATCATTTTATATGTCTGAGCCAAACATCCAAATTCTACTAGAGACCTCTAATAACACTTCTTCCCCATCAACTCTGAAGACATAAATAGAAAAGTAGTATATTTACCTGGGTTGGTACCAGGCACACTAGTACAGGGGTTTGCCAATGCTGAGTGAGGAGTGCACCAGGCTCTTCTGAACCTCATGGCAGCACCAGGTTCTCCCACATGGTGTTCCTGGGATCTAGGGCACAGGCAGTCAAATATGGAGCAGGTTCAGTCATGGATCACTGAAAAACCATTCAAAGTCTTCACATAAGGTACACACCCCTATCACCCCTGAAGGTTGTTTGTTCTCCCAGATATTCAAGATCACCTCCATCTTTCTGAACTGCATTCATTACCAGCCTAATTGCAGTCACGATCGTAGGGTTGGTAAACTCCTGTTGGTATGACTGGTTTGTCCTGACATAAGAGACTGTCAGCTCCCTCATGAAACAGATTTACTAAAAAAATGTTTTTTCCTTGTGGTTTTGCTTGCTTGATTTTCTCAAGGGAAAGCTGTCACCACTGTAGAGAAAACAGCTGGAAAGGAGAACATTTTTTTATTGTTGTTATTGTTGTTATTATTATTGATTATTTAAAAGTAAAGGGATTTAGCAAGGGTGGGTAGGCAACAGGCTAAGGGTAAAAAATTAGAGAAAAGAATTCAAACCCAGAAAAGATTGGGCGGATGAGAAAGGAGAAGCAGAGCTGCAAAGAGTTCAGGCCTAGTTTTTGAAAGCTAACAGACAGGTGCACACAGAGTTTGGCCCGTGTTCATCACAGAGCCACTTCATGGTGTCACTGGATTTCTTACTTATTCAAGAGCCTTTTTTTAGCTCATGCATGATAGATATCTTTTTGAGGACCTCCTGGTGCTGCAGCCCAATCATTGGTTTTGACCCTAGCCTCCACATAGGGTATTGAACAAGTCTCTGATTTCACTTCCTTCATAAGAAGCTTTTTTACAGGCTGAAAACCATTGGAAACCAAAACAATGCATGGTAAGTGGAGACAGATGGAGGAGTCATTCCAAAACTGCACTACTGGTCTGAACCAAGTTATTAGTGTAGACACTGCCCTCATGATGGCCAGCAGCTTCCTTGGAGAGAAGACAAGACAAGCCACTGGTCTGCCACACAATCCTGTCTGACCTGCTGTTCACCTGACTCATCAATCCAGATTACAGATCAGTAGCATGCCTATAATCACAAGGAACACTAGAACATTGGTGTTTAGAAGGATATGGACCTTTCTGAGCTTGCTTTTCTTATTTCTAGAAAGGCATGTTTTTGACCTCTCATTGTTGCAGAGAGATACTTCAAAAGAGAACATGCACATCTAAACCAGTCTGTAAAACCGCCACACAAACAGTTTCCAATCTTCAAATATTCTAATTTTCAATTACATCTTGGCTGAGTTAGCAATATTAAATATAACGACCCATGCACACAGGCTCACGTAAAGTGTTAACCTTATCATACTTTCCTTTCATCTTCTTGCTCAGCTTTCCCAGTCTACCCTAATAGTCTGGGCCCACAGCTCCTCAGCATACCTCCAGCTCCTCAGGTTCCTAGTGGTCCTACTTCCTTTAAACTTTATTTATTTGCTTGTTGAATGAAAAATGCAGCTACATTCCTTTTTAATCAAAGTAGATCATATTGCTTTCACATGTATTTTGACAGGAAATAAAAGAGGATTACTTTCCAAGGAAAGATAAAACTGCATAGATTGATAAGCCCCACTTCCTCCTGAATCAAAATTCTCTAGGTTCAAAAAGAGAAGAGGCTTGTTGGCCAACGTACAAGTTTCAGCATCTTGCAAAGAAAGTCACATTAAGATGTGATGACAAAGTCACTGATCATTGTCTCACGGCATCTCTAAGGAAATTACATATTCATGCATTCATGCATATGCCAGCAGTATTTTTCAAGACAAGAGCATATGAATACTTCAAAGTTGTTTGTTATTTAAAGCCAAGAACCTGTGTTTGCAGGGCAGGACCCACTGATAATAGGAGTTCCCAATTATAGTAACTGTCCTGCTTGTCCACACTTACTGCATTTTTGTTCACATTACAGAGAAGTCTCAGACTGCATGGACTGATTTTTTTTTTTTTTTTAACTGAAACCAAATCAGAAGATGCACTCCAGAAATGGACTTGATTCAGTTGCTATCTTCGGTTCATGGGGCCAGACTAGAACTAGGTTGAGGTAAAACTAGCAGTGCATATGGTGTGACCATCACACACTAGCTGTTTTACTGTGCAGATTTGCTCCACCTGGATGGCACACCTTACTAATGTAAACATAGCCACAGAGTATGAGAGACAAAAACCAAAAGATGAATAGCTGTGAGCTCCAGCAATTCTTACGGTACTCTGACTTACAAAGATATTACTGTGAAAGTTTACTTCTGTTGAATTGAATTCTAAGGAGAAGATGCAGAAGAATTGGTAACTGAATTCTCTCTTTATTTTCCAAAGAGGATAAATTCTTCATTCTCAGCTAAGCCTAAAAGCATTCCGTAGCAGCAACTCAAAAGCAAGGCCCTTACAAAAAGAGATTCCTTACACTAATGGAGAAAAAAGGGGGTTTATGTCCTTTGAGTGTGAAAGATCAGCAATAGTCGCCACAGATACTTTCCAATATGTTCATCATTACCGTAATGAAATAAAAATTTAATAACCAAAGCATGAAGTGGCTGTCTGACGCCTTTTATTTATTTGTTTATTTAAAGCAGAAGCACTCCCTCAGATATCATGCCTATCTCCACATTCCCCGAAGCTGTTCTTTGAAAGTGAAAATCTGGCCAGATAGCTTGCCATTCATTAAAGTTTTCAGGTACCTTAAAAGTCTTGATAGTTTGCTGTATTATCTCTTCATAATCATCTTTCTATTTTGTAATTAGGGATTTATTATCTTAAAGCACACACCCAAATGGTTGTGTTATTTGTGTTTGACCTCTTGTGAAGATAACATGTAGTACTCTTTTAAGGCCAAATAATGTTTATAAAAGTCTGCTGGCACCTACGTGCTAGCTGGCTACTTCTTCCTACCACTGAGCAAAGGTTGTACATACCGTGGTGACACACCTTCTTCCTTTCCCTCCTGACTAGGACCAGCCTGATTACAGTACAGGCCACAAAAATAGCAAGTAATGTTTTTTGGCTATAGAGAACCACTATCCTTTTGACAAGTGGCTAAAAAGAAGAAATGCAATTTTGAACTATCTACTATCTCCTGAAACATATATTCAGCAATTCTCTCTCCTTCTATGGTGACATCCTCAGATGTTTTCCTGACTTCCCTTAGCAATAAGAATTGCAATTAGTGTGCTTTCCAACATGCAACTTCTTGAAAATCCTACATTTTCATCCAACTAAATTCCTTAGCATTCCCTGGAAGCATCCTATAATCAGCATTGTTTGTTAGCAGGATGAGATATGCCATGAGAAAAAAAGTTTGCTCCTGTTGGCATGAGAAGGAGGGAATGAGAAAGGGGCAGAATTAATCCTTTTAACTTCATGAACATGATAATGGACAAGTTTCAAAGGAAAGACTGAATACTCCTAAAAGGATGGGAATAAATGCCTTCCAAAGTTAAGATAGCATGTAACTCAATTACTAATTACTTACACTGTCTGCCACATTCAACAGCCTCATTTGTAAAGGTATGCTTTATGAGAACTGCATAAAGCATAAAACTGCAAGTTTTAGATTTTTTTAGCATGCATATCTTTGGTACAGGCAACGTATAAAAGGCATCCGTCTGATTGTTTTCTTCTGTTCAACCAGGAGAAGGAAGAGGAAAACAACAATAAATATTGCAATGTTAAGAGATTCAAAAATGTTGGTTTATTCTTGCTAGCCATCAGGTTAAATTTTATTTTCCTATCTCTTCCAGAGGGACCATACCACTGCCTTTTCCTCTTGAAGTTTTCTTTTTTGTACTTTCACGTTTGGTTTATCTAAAGATGAGCTGAAGAAAATCAACAGATGGGATGCACTTAAGAAGTACATACTGCTCTTTTCTTTCGTGGACTAGCCTCTACATTAGAGGTTATTTCTCGAAATTGTATCTTTATTCTACTACTACTACTAGTACTACTACTACTAGTACTACTACTACTACCACAACTGTTATTCTATGTTGGAGAAGCCCCAAGAACAATTTTTTTTTTAAAAAAGGCCATGCAGCATAGAAGAACTCTGAACATTTTAAAAAAAAAGTGAAGCAGGAAATACCATATGTTGTGAAATAGCTGTCAAGTTCTCTTTCAGTTACTGCACTCCAAGTGGCAACTAAGTCCTTTACTGAGTGACACAACAAGCTATGCTTTGCTCAGCTGTGAATGCCTTTCAGGCCAATATCAAGGCAGAGGGCTGAAATGCAGATAATTCAACTTCTCCTCTTGTCTGGAAAGGCTCTGATCCTTGTTCACTCCAGTCATTAACTACAACAGCACATCCCTCTTTCTTGTTTGCTCAAGATGTCACTGTGGTTGGATGACCAGGAGTCTTGTGCAGATCTACCTAACTTGGGCCAGTAGATGCCGTCCTCTCTTTAGGCACTAGATGGCACATGTTACGTTCAGTGCACATCGAATACTACCAATCTCATTACCCCATTAACCTTGTTCCTTTCCAGATCCCACCTGTAGCTATTTTCAACCCTGGGCTATTGTACTCTACTCTTATGGGGAAAAAAAAAAGAAAACCAACAAACTTTTTAAAGAGGCTTCCATGCAAAACTTGTTATTTTTATTCCTGCTTGCTGTTACTGACTGACCCTCAAGATCCTGTTACATCATAGTCAACTCTATAGACGTTGCACATTTTATTCCTATTAAATTCTACACGGAAGTCATCCAGTGTAACTAAGGTCCCTACCTACTTTGTTAGCCCTCATCTTTTCCTGTTGAAATATGAAGATACCATTCAGCACGAAGAGAGAGGCTACATTTTGCCATCAGGAAATAAATACTCTTTACATGGTATAGTATTACTTGAGTCATGTGGGAAAAACCCGTATTGCAAGAGCTCCACAGCATGGACTAGGCTTACTAAATAGTATGTCTGAAAACTGCAGTGTTTTGGACCTATTGCTGAAGCTCTGGTTTTCCTTCTGATGAAACAAGATATATTCCAGCTCCAATACAGAACATTTGTGGAAATAAGTAGCTTTAGTAAAAGAAGAAAATGTAATAGGGTATGCACCTGAAAGGGGTAGGTTATGCATGATGACTTTTAGAACTTTTTTTCCAGCAAAACCTTGGTCAACTCTTATTTTAGCTGAACACACTTATCCATTCTTAGATAAAAGATGACTGCAATACATGACTCAATCAAGAAATGCCTGGTGGGGTTTTCAATGGATATGCACTCAATAAAAACACATACCACCAGATTCATCTCAGGCAAAAAAAAACCAGGAACATGCTTGCAACTGTCATCAAGAATTGCTTTCATGACATTGACTTTACTGTCTAAAACCATATATTAAAGTCTCAGTAACCATGATTCTAGGGCTTGTGAGCTCTCTAACTTCAGCTTCTTAAGGATATTAAAACCCGGCTGCATTTTTAAAAAATTCTATGGCACAGACGAGCCATTATCCCTCAGTGTTCTGGAAAAATAATTTCCAATTAAAAGCAATTGAACAGCTCAACTTTTTTTGACGACCCATTAAGCCATTGCAACTCTACACTCTCGTTTTTCTAAAACTAGACTCCTGAAAAATTGTTTATAAAGGTCTTTATCTCTCCGCAATTTAGATGCATGTAGAAGACATTGCACATTCCTGTGCCACCTAATATTATTTTCAAAACCCCATTTTTCATATATCTTAACAGATGTCTGTATTTTCCCCTCTAATTACATTCCTTAGCATCAGCAGCAAAGCTGTTTCTCTTTTTATACTTAGGGAAGTAAATAACTGTAGAGTCTAAGATGTTACTGTATGGTGACAAGATACTGACATATTAATGGAAATTACTGCAGATGTTTTTATCTGTGCTTCAAATGGGTTACTGTTAATGACAGCCAAATTAAATGTTCATTTGACCAAAGCGAAGAACATGTACATAGCTCTTTTATACGCTGATCAGGCTGCTAGCCTGAAAGAGGAGAAATGGAGGCTTCAGACCTGGTTCCAGAAACCATGCAGTTGCACAGTGCAAAGTGAAATGGCATCAAGGACAGTATCAAAGTGCCTCAGCCCTCATCGGTATTCAACAACCTGAAAGTTCTCAGAAGAGTGATCAGCTAATGCAATCTTTAAAGTAACAAAATTATTCATGACTTCTGATCTTTCATTTATTGTGAAAATGGACCTTTCATTATATTTTGAGACTGCTGGACACCAGATTCTATAAGCAACTTCTGCTTTCAATGCAGGATGAGTGAGAAGAAATATCACATCTATTTAAACTCATTTTAAGTCCCTCATATCTCTTGTCTTTCTTCCCAGATCAATAGTCCAATATAGTCCTAACTTTGCCTTTTACATGCTTCAAAGAAAGTTTACTGATTCTTTCACCATACTGCCTGTAAAAAATGTCAGCCATTTTCTGCCCTTTTCTCCAAAACCCACCAGCATCCTGGTCTTAGATATCCAAACATTTCTCTCAACCCTTTACCCTCAGAGCAGGTTAAAGAACAGCCAGGCTTGGTCAGACCAAAGTTCCACCTAACTCCATGTATTTTACTATGACACAAATGGCTGACAAAGGACAGGTAAAATCTAGGGAAATCATTTACTAAATTTTACTAGTATTTTACTGCTACTAATGCCATTCCAGTCACCAGGTGCTTTTAGGTCAAGGCCCTCCCAAGGCTTCCTCATTCAGCAGCCCTCAAAGGTCTCTTCCATGGATTTCTCAGGGATATAAATGCAAATGTATGCAACTTCTACCATCTACAGTATCCAGCAGCAAGGAGGCAATAGGCTACTGCCCGTCTCTTTGGAGCGTGACTGCTGCCAGTTCCTTCTACCCTCTAGTGCTTCAAAGGGGCTGGAGAGTGAGCCCTCTCCAAACTTGGTTGCAGACCCTGTAGACAAAATATATACTGTGCTATCTAAATCCAAAGACTTGATCTCACTAGGGTGAGATTTACAGGCTAAAATTCAAGTACTCCTGTTTTCTCATGGGGTGTCATCTGTCGCTCAGAAAGATCATTATGGGGGCCTATCCTGTGACTGAGCATATGATTAATCAGGCCTACTCTTAATAACTTCCAGGTTGTCAAGCTTTTGAATGAAATACAAAAATTAAATAAACTGTAATACAAAATAGGGGGGTTGCCTCTAAGAAGCCAAAGCCTTCCTGCCCAATCACATGAATTTGTCATTCCTCTGAAGGTTATTCTATTGAAGTAGCAAGCTGCAGACTTTCAGCAAAGTTCTAAGTGAAAGATGAAGGCCTGACAGCTGCTGTTACTGCCATGAACAGTAGGTAGGAATCACAAACTAGCCAGCGAAGTACCATTTGAAATGAGCCATTTCCTGATTTTTGCACCACGTCATGTTCCTTTATGCTCATACATACAGAAGAGGATTTATTTTAGTAAAAGAGAATTTCGTTCCCTCCCCCAGGACCCGCCCCAGGCAAATCAAATGGAAGTGAATCTATGTGGGTTTTTTTCCTGGGTTTTGTTCTTAAACCTGCTTCATAAGTTTCTATAAATGGCAGTTGTATTACCACAGCATAGAGATCAGAGGTAACCAACATTTAGTAGTGTATTATGCCCACAGACATTACATTGAATTAATAAATCCTAGTTCTTATTAATGCAATAAGGGAAATCATTTCAAGGTATCATAGATATCATGGAGATGCTGATCACCACACTGATGAAGGGATAAGAAAGAAGACGACTTCTGATATTTCTTGGGGAATTCACACATGTCCATGCTATTCTGCTCCTTCCCCCTTAACAAATGGGGCACAAGAGCTCTCAGATATGGGACTTAATCCTCTACTACATCCTCTTTCATGTCTGCATCATCACTCTCCTTTTCCAAACATACATCTTCCTTCTTCAGGAGATCATGAAACAGCACTAAAGATACCATGTGATGAAGACTGATAGTGAAAAAATGTGGTTATGAGACTGATCTAAGCTTCTTGCAATATTCTGTTTTCATCTTCATCTTTGTTCCTTTAGAACGTTTTTCTTCTCTGTTTACTGATTTCTGCAGTGATCAGGCACTTCAAGTCCAGTATTTTTTTCCATTTATTTCCATGTTGCACTCAATGTATTTCAGAAAGGAACAAATCTAGGGACATGCGAAGGTTTGTTTAGTAACAACACCATTCCCTCTATGCAACTTTTTTCTACACTCGTTAGTTTCATTTTGAATAGTGAAGAGAGCGAACAGTAAATTCAGCACAGGCTTGAACCCTCTCACAAGGCTCTACTCACCCCTGTTTCAGGTAAGATGTGTTCATTGTCTAAACTGCTGTTAAAGAGTGGGATGACTCCTACAGCGTCCCTGTTGCTTAGCAATGTCATAGATAAGCTCTCATTTTATAATTACAGGAGATTCCCTTGATGGAATTTGTTCTCCATCTGAAATGAATTTCAGTTATACTCTTAGTTTCAGATTAGAGGGAAAAGACTACCAGGAAGACATTCCTGTGCCATGGAAAACATTTTCAGCTTGTTTTTGAATACAAGTAGAGAAATACAACTAAATAAGGCCTTAGGAAACAAGAGAAAGTCCAATCATTTTCAATACTACTGTTGAAAAAAATCCCTTCAAGACCCACCTTAAAATTCTTCAAAAAAGTCATTGTAAAGGAATCAGTTCAGAGTAGTCAGATAGTAGGACAAGTCTGCAGCTTTTCACCTAACCAGCTTAGTGTCATTTTGTTTTCTGTTGGTCAATTTGCCTGTTGTTTCATCCTCTGGGAAGGAACAGCACTTCTGTGTTGTGGTCTGCTCAGTAACTAACATTGCAGGGTTAGAGAGGGAGATCTGCCAAGAATTATCACAAAGTATCTCATTTGTTTCTACAAGAACATTACCAGAATGTTTTCTAAAGGCAAAAGGAAACAGAAAAAATATCCAGTCAGGGTGACCATATTTGCAAGAACAAAAAAAAGTCAAAATAATATTCCAGATGGTCTGCATTTCTGCTATATTTTATCTACTGATGTAAAATTATGGATTACATGAAAAGCAGATTTTGAATTTCATAGTAACATGTCCAATTCCTCATTTCTTTTACCAGCTTTCCATCAAAGACCAGCACAAGATAGGTGATGAAATATGAAATATGTCTATTACCAAATGCTGGGTAGAAATTCTAACACCTAATGAACAACCTGCTACTTAAAAAATACATAAAGACCATATAGCAGTTAAGTTCTGTTTGCAAGAGAGAAAGAAAGAACAAGCCACAAGTGATGAAATGGCAAGTTTCTCCCTACCATTATGGTTTACTCTTGACTTTGTCTAAGATTGCCAAAAAAGTAATGGGAACTGCAAGACATTTTACTTTACATAGCTGACACATCTCACTTAATTGTGGGGTTTTTTTCAGGACAGAAGAAGAGACTACAGAGAGGGATATGAGCATGAAGAAAAACAACATAAAAATATCCATGCTCTCATTTAACAACAGCAAAACCACTTCAAAGAACATATTTTTTCTTCTGAAAAAAGCAAAACAAGCAAAACAAGAACCGCAATCTCAAACAAAACAACAATTTCCCAACTGACACTTGGTCTGTTGATAATTTTTCACATTTAATAGTACTGCATTTTTATGACATTTCTCTAGGGGAAGTATAAGGACTTTAATGATTGGTGTTAGAAGAGGAAAAGTCCACATATACATTTGCATCTCTTCCAAAGCAAGTTCCTTCTTCTTGTACAACGTATGCAGTTGTGTTTCCAACAGTATTGCTCAGATGAGTAGAATACAACAGGTGGTGATTGTTATGGATGCATTGGACCAACCAGATACCTAAAAGAGCACCCTGACAATGCAGTGAAGAGACAGGGACAGATGAAACTACTACAAGTAAAACAGCAACTATCTATTGCCCAACTTCTATATTAGAAAATGTTAGTCATTTCTAGAGAAGGATTTGAAGGAATGAAAAAAAAGCCTCTCACCCTCACCTGAACTTCATATTTTAAAATGTTTAGACTAAGCATCAAATAGTGTGTTTAGGAGGCTAACAAATATATCATATATATTTGTTTTCTGTTCAGTATCTGAAAGACATAGACCATCAGTGCCCATTCAGTACCCTATAGCTTTATGCTAAACTACAATTACTTGAAACACAAGGCAGCGGTTCAAGAAGCCAGCAGTAAATTCTCAACTCCACTGACTTCAGTAGACTGATGTTTTCATTTACAGTTTTCAGCTACCCTTATTGAAAAGAGTATTAAATAAATATAAGAAGGGAGTCAGGGGCCAAATGTGCTGAATTGTATATTCACCATAGCTAAATGTGGTAAATGTTTGATGAAGGACATAAATAATTAGTAACATGCACATACATTTAAAAAGTTTCTTCTGCTCAGGCATGCATACATCTGAGTTTGGAGTGGCTCTCTTTGCTATTTCTCTTCCCTAGCACTTTATGTGGCTAACCAGGGAGCCACATTCTTTTCCTGTGCCTGCAAAAGAGGCAGTGGCCCATCATTTTACTGTGTGCTCTTTAATTCCCTCAGCTATAGCAGGGAACTACTGATGTTCATTAACTGCTCACTGGGACTTGTATGTAGTGGAACATTAAATAATCCATTCATTCACATCTCTATTAATGTCATTCTTGCATAGGCATAACACCGTACACTTATTCCCCCAAGCCCTCTTCATTTGCCTACTCACACTCAGTCTTCTAAGCCACTTTTAATCACATCAGGCCTGAATTGGGAAAACATAAAGAAATTATTTGGATTGTAAAAGAAATATGTATGTATGTATGTATGTATACACATACACACTTATAAAATTGGTACTGCAAAATTCTCCAAGTTCCAAGAAACCTAGACTTAAGAAAAGGACCCTAAACCAATCTCTGAGTGATGAAATTAACTCAAAGTTCTCAAAATGAAAAAAAGAAATGCTCTTTTTTCTTCCTTTTGTTTTAGTGAGATGACAGAGTCAGGATATACTCTGACTAAAGGACAAAGTAATAAGGAAATGCTATACAAAGGAGGTATGATTGTTACTAGGAATGCTTGTTTCTTTCCCATTTATTTTGCTTGCTATAGCTGAAGTAAGTTCCTCTGTGTCAGTCAGACTACTCCAAGGGAACACTTCAGTTCCCGTAAACAGCAAGGGAGGTTTTCTGTACAAGCAAAAAACCTAAAACCTCTCCATCCCAAATGCAAAATAATACTTTTTATGTCTACAGGGACCATGATTAGAGATGTCTCACTGCAGTACCATTCTATATCAATGAAATTTGATACTGAAACCCACAAAGTCAGTGGCTTAGAGTTAGTCTTTATGGGTTTCCCAACCACAGAAAATTATTGGGGATATTGGTCAGCCTATTAGGTGACAAAAGTGAAGTGAATGAAATATGACCAATCCTATAAACACTCTCGCACTTGGGAAAAAAACAAAAAAAGCTTAATTATTTTTTCCATTTTCTGCCTGAACTCAAACAAAAAGCTGATCATTAAGTTTACAGTGATACATAGAATACAATCACTACTTACACATGTGTATGCCATCAGACATTAAACCTCAGAAGCTTTAGGAAAGGTTAAAATTCCTCAGAATTTTTCTACCTCAATATGTAGATTTAAAAATCATAGCTCAAGGCTGGATCATTCTACAATTTTAAATCACGAAAGAATGAAAAAGTCTTTAAAAACAAAAATGCATCAGGGAAGTGAACAGATGGACAAAAAAAACCCCTTATAGTAAGAGTTGAAAGAACAGTCTAAATAAAGAAACATAGTTAATGAAAAACCTTTGGATGCATCATGTCATCAGTTCCTTTATTAAAGAAGATAATGAAGACTAATACAAAAAAATTTTTACCTCATTTAGTGAAGAAATCCATTTTCAATGTGCAAAAAAAGCAAGAATAACCTGCACTAAAATAGCAATTCCATAAAGACTGCTAAGATGCAGGGGGTGGGGAGTGGGGATGGGGGAAGAGTACCAGTGATCTGTTTTGATTTTAAGTACCTAATTTCTCATCAACGTCAGGTTGGTGTCATTGTCTCATGAACAGGCTCAGTACATTGAAAAGGTCATAGAGTTTGCTCATGCCTTAGGGAAGCCATTTCACATCTGAAGGACATTTGTGAAGAAAATAGGCAAATAAAGGACAAAATACACCTATTTCCAGTCAGCCAGAACATATCATAAGTAAGCAGCAAAATTTCACGTGAAGACTGCTGAGCAAGAAAAACATTGGGAAAAAGCAAAGAAGAGCATGTGCAACTACGCATAAGCATCCAACTACAAAATTTCTAGCTTTCATCTATTTCTCACAATGCAATGTCCCCAAAGTATTTCTTTCTCCCCAACTCAAGAAGTGTCCAAGTTAACACAAAGAAAGCACAATAAATGGGATAATTTTAAAATATAGCCAACAGTGTCTGTGATTTTCTCTGCCCTCTGGAGAGAACACACTGGAGGATTTTTCCTTATTCAGCTTAATCGATCCCTCCCTGATCCATGCCAAGTAGCCTGGGACCAACTTAAAGCAAACCCTCAGCCATTACTAGCAGAAAAAAGTTTAATACCATGGATGGAGCACCTTATTTACACGAGGGTGGCTACCCTGAGGCCTGGACATTCACACAGTGCAAACCAGACTCTAAGCTTAGCAACGCTGTACATGACTCTTGGCTTCCTCCAGACATCCCAAACAGTAACATACTACAAAAAGTCACAAAGAGTATGTCCCAACCAGTAACATACAACATTACAGATGAGACTGTCAGAAACTTTCTAAGTCTTGATATTCATTCAAACAAGATGTCAATATCTTTAGCATACATAAAATGTTTTCTTCAAACCCTCTGAGAAATAAGTTAGTGAAAGGGAGTGAAAGAATTTTTCTATTGGCTCTTTCTCTGTAAAGTATGCATTAAAACCCAGAAAAGCTGTCAGACAAACATGAATGTATTTCAGAGTTAAATAGCTACTACAGGAAAATATCTCCCTCACCCCACAAACGAGTGACAATCTTCATGTTTTCTGATGTTATTTCTGCCTAATGACTTTTGAGGTTTTTCAATATAAGAAGAAACTCACCAATGTACAAATACATCCATTTCCATCTAGCAAGTATGCCACACACACTAAAGAAAGGTATTTAGTCTGTACATGGTACAAAATTTTGCCCCAGCTTTGCAGACAGGTGTGCTCTCTGCTGACAATGGACCTTACAAGCTTCTTCGGTTTCATGTGATCAATTCAATGATCATCTCATCTGAACAAGTTTCTAAAAACACCTGAAGAACAGGTTGCTAGATGCATCTCAAAACACTATATTGAAATTTCTTATACTATCATGGATATGCAGCATATGCATAGTAGTTAAAAAAAAATGCTGGATATTTTATGATATCTCACTGACACCACTATCTTGGAGATTTTTCCTCCTAATCTTTTGAAATAGTGACTCCGTCCTTTCCCAGGACAGTGCCTTTGAAACACAGAGGAAGTTACACTTTTCCCCATAATTAGCATTCTAATTGCAACATATGCAATTAGAATGAGTTATGTGGCCTGACATCCTGCCTCCTGATAACATCAGATGAACTCAAAGAGAAAAAATGGATGCATACTGGAAGAAATTAACGTAATTCTCCATCTGAGAATTTGAAAATAGATTGGAATATATGCTTGACTAATCACTTGAAGCCCCTGGAAAAATACTGAATGTATCTTGAACACAATTTTTTCAAATGGTCCCAAAAGTTAGGCTTCTGGTATCTTTGCCTCTTTCCTCCTTTCTCCCACTTTGAAACCCAAGACTTATTTCAGCTCTCTCTCATATGAACAAAGCAAGTAATAAAGAAACTGTGACAATACTCATGATCACTGGATACGAGAAACCATGACTCTGCTTTCTGAAAGCAGCTATACAGGTTTTCCATTTATCTTTCAGGTGTGTTAAAATACCTAGCTCTTGAGGAATGTAAGCCAATCAGATTGCATGGGAAAATCTGTGAGCTGAAGCAGACCCTTTGGTTCAAGGTCAAACATTAATATTTTAAGGACAATTTGCCTTCTGTTTAAGATCTTGAACAACAGATATAAAAAGCAGAAGCAGCAAAACTTAACTAAGATAAATTCCCCTATGACTAGTTGTGCTATTATTTAAAATATAGTATCTCCCTCAACTTCACGAATATAGAGGAAAATACTGACTTCAACTTCCACCATATTTATGGTCTGATCAATATATTTTGCGTTATTCTTAAAAAGAACTGACATCTGCTTGTTTTCTTCTGACATCCATTCCAGTACTATTCATCCCACAGAACTTCGTAAGGGTAATGCAAACTTGATTTCCTGCTAAATTAGTTGCATTGTAATGTACCATTAATTCATGCCCTTAGAGCCTGGAGCTGCATTTCTGAAACTAAAGAAGTTTCACTGTCCATTGGCTTCACAGATCTGCCCTGCACTGTCTTTTATTATCTAATCATAATTCATGAAGTTGACTTTTACCATCACTACATTTTCTGTCCCATATTTCTACTTCTATGTTCTGATTTCTTTCTGTTCATGACCTTTTTTTCCTCCCTTTCAAGTCAGCATAGCTAGTCTAAGTAAATATTCCCCTATGCATAATTCTTCCGTGCTCTTCACTTTTTACTGATTTCTAAAGTGCCCAAATTAACAACCCATGACAAGGCAATTCTGTTGCACCATTAGGTCTGCAGGAGTTCTATGCCTGTTATAGAGATTACTTGCCAAAACAAATAGTGCAAATAATGTGCATTACACGCATGTTGTTTTCCTGTAGTGACAGAGTAAGTCCTCAGCTTTAAACAGTTCTGGACAAGAATGGATGCCAAGAATCAAAGCTTTTCCTTCTCTACAGCTTTTTTGTAAATCAGAATCTAATTTCTTTGTTCTGTCCAAGGTTGTTTTCACAACTACAGCAACTGAAAACCCCAGGGTTTTTAGAGCTGCTCCCTGCCCACCCCAACCATCACAAAAGTCAGAGAACTGAAACACTGCCCTGATTTTTGGAGTTGTCAGCAAGCTACAGTTGAATGAGAAATTGTCATTGCATAACTGTTTTGTAAATTAAGCTGTGCTACTTATCACAAACACAACTTCAGAAACTGGCATGCAGTAAAATTACTGCTGTGATCGGAAAAGAAACACTGTACACTGCTTTTTTACATTTCTTACTTCTATTTTCCATCTTCACAAATAGTCACATAACATTCTTATCTGTCTTTCTTTTGCATTTCTCTGAGTGGATCTTTTATTTTTCCTTTAAACTATTATTTATTGTATGGTCTTCCTTGTTTCCCTCTCTTTTATTCTCTCTCTCTTTAGCAATTCTTAATGTATGTTTTCCTGATCTATGTTAATGTTATGTCAGCAGGAAACCCCAGCATGAGGGTTAAAGCCAGCTACAATGCTGGTCAGTCGCTCCCTTGACCAAAACACAAGCATCTCATTTCTTGCCTTGCTTTTTCCTCCTACTGTTTTTCCACCACAGCTGTCTCACTTTGTAGCAACATTAGAAAACTGCTGTTTCTCAAAGGCCATAAGCATACCTCTTTCCAGAAGACAGGGCAATGAAAACCGGGATGAGGGAGGGGCCACATTCTGTTTGTGGCTTAAAATTTAAGTGTAATAAACATTAACCAACTTATGTGTTTTATATCACAATACTGATACATAATTTACAAGGTAAAGAGATCAGAAGAAAGTATTTTTTAAATTTCTCACATAGTATCCTTTTGCCATTAAACAAGGGCTAGCATTTGGCCATTTCACAATATTGACATTACTGCTACGCTGTGTATGCCACTATGTGCTATGTAAAGTTCTTTACTGTCATACTGGCATTGTATTCGGTGAGTTATCTCAGTAGTGGAAAGGACACATTCTTTTTTCCCCTTCATACTTGTCATGCTTATTAAATCATAGAAAATGCAACAGAGAAAGTAATTTCAGATGTTTTTCATTATCATGATATAAAGCATTTGTTTCTGTGGATTGCCATAATGAGGGAATTTATTTCTTATTTTTACAGACAGAAAACAATTTATAGCCCCCAAACCACGAATTAACAGAGAAAATCAAGACCATTTATTGTATATATTCAGTAATTCTGCTGACTGATACCTCTGAGATATTTTAGACACTCTGCTCTTTCCATTATATGGAAAATATGGGATTTAATTATACTTTTAAGTGAGATGTGATTATATAACATCAATCTCACACCAGGTACTAAATAGAAAGATTGCATAAGAGACAATTCCAGCTATATTTTTTGTGGGGTGGGGGGGATGGTCTTGAAAACACAGCAGTAATGATTTCCTTGAATATTAATGTAAGGGTTTGTATTGTACCAAGAAATGAGAGCAATTTAAGGAAATACGATGGCAGCAATTTTTAGCTCTCTGAATATTAATAGCCTTATTTTCAAGTCATTGTCACTGTCACGTTATGTAATTGTGGAGGCAGGTTCTACCACCTACATCAAACAGGCATATCCTGTCTTCACTGGAAAAGCATGTGTACTGGCTTAAAATTTACACAGGCATGTGTACTGACAGTGCTGGGAATAGCGTGTGTTTAAGCAGGGCAGGAAAGAGAAAGGGAAATCAATTTCTTTAGCTGTAACATTTGAGTATCACAAAATTCTCTCTGAACTTCTCCTTCACTGAAGAACCTTCTGAGACCTTTGTATGTGCTCTGGCATACATTTAAACTGCAATCCAGACTGCAGTTAAACAACGGTATTAAGTTGCCACAGACAGAGAATAGATGTCACCAGCAGATCATTTCCTGTTATCCTTTCCATAATAACACTTGACATCAAATCAGGGCCCAGCCACTTTGCTTAGGCTGCTCTACAGTGAACTTTCTAAAGTGGTGCCAAAATAATGCTGCAGAAGACATGAAGTTAAATAAAAATATGATAGTCATGTTTCACAGGCTCTGTTGCAACTTATTAATCCAAGACTACAGGAAAATAGTTGAACACATTTATACATAAAGCAAAGAAGAAGAAAACATAATTAATCTGTTTGTTTGGTTGGTTGGTTTGTTTTATGGTATTCTAAAATGTGTGTTATTCTGAGTTCTTATTCCTGGAAATTAACTGCTGATGTGTGTACTTTTTTCTACAGTTTCAGGATAACTCATTATCCAAGATTTCATAGCCTGTTAATATTGTGCATTTAATAGGGAAAGAAAAGTTTTCAGAGACCCCAGCAGAAATAAAAGTTATAAATCCTGTGGCCAGAAAATGCTGTTTGTGACTTGAAGGAAAGAAAAATCTTTGGTATTTTGTGAAAGAGATATTGATGCTGTTCAGAACATCAAACTTATAAACCACTGACCAGGTTATAATAGGCTGTTTCACACTGGCAGTATTCAATTTCCAAAACTTTTTGTTAGTATTGAGGCTAATATACTACAGAAAGACAATAATTACAAAATTAAGAAAATGACAAATAAATGGCTCAGCTGGCCTGAGATTCCAGTCAAGAGAGGCACACTTGCCTTCCTAGATGGTAGAGTATCACTTGGCTTTACCTCTTTATCACTTATAGCTTGTACCAAGAATGTGATGTTTTAAGTACAGAAGCAAAGCCAGATCAATTAATAAATGCAGAATCAAAAGAAGCATAAGAAGGTATCTACATCGTCTAAAACTGGCATGGGGAGACTCCTTGATGGTCTGAATTTCCTAGAGTAAATCTTGACCTGATTCTTACAGACAAAAATGGGTAAGCTCCTGTGCAACTACAGAGATTTGCCAATTAGGACCCAGTTTACAACTGAGGACTTCAGTTTACAGCAGTCTATCTTATGTGCTCACCACAGAAAATCTGAAAGCAACTAATCTTAGTCAAAGTGAAAGACATGTACTTACACTAGGATTCACCTTCAAAGAAAATAAACAGGTAGATCTTTTTCTGGAAGAAACTTCTTTTTGGTTTCTCCATTCCTCTTTTAAAAAAGGAATTATGCTGAAAACTATTTGCAATTATCTGCATGCTGTAAGAAAGTTTCTGAAGTAGTAATTTCAGCTTTACGAATAAGCACTATCCGAACAGCCATCTACCTTATATGAATGATTAAAGGAAAATTATGGGCAGGGGTATTTGCCATCTACTCAAATTTACTTAATTTTCTCCCTTCATATGAAACAGGGTGATCATGACCTCTGTAAGACTCCTGCATGTTTGCTTGTAGGATTTCTTTGATAACTATTATCTTAGGAAAGTGTGCCCAACACAGAATCCAAATATGTATTTGGCAACATGTTATTGGTCAGTTATTTGTATAACTGTAGTCTCCAAAAGCAACAGTCAGGGTCATAAAATCCTAGATATCAGGGATCATATGAACAGATGAGCAAATCCTTTCTCAAAAGCTGAATCTGCAAATTAGTGTCAAAACACTAAGATTCCTCAAGATATGATAACAAAAATAGAAAGGCAGGCAAACATATGCCAGGTAAACAAAAATAATAGTGTTCTGTGGAGACAGAGAAAGCAATCTGATGGTTCTGTACATTGTCTATTTCTATTAATAGTAAACTTCCTTTTCTTTTGTATGAGCACCTGGAAATCAGGTTTTGTTCCTACTGGTAAAAGGAAGATGAAAATGAAAGTAGGTAACACTAGAATAAGTGTGGTACACACATCTGTCAAGTGACTAGGAGAAGAAGGGGAAAGAATCAGATTGGTGACAGCAGGGGAAAACAGAGTCATTCAAGTGGTGAAATGCAAGCAACAATCATTGCTGCTCACCCTTTCCTCACTTATACATAGAGGCCAGCATATAACAATTGGCATACATAAGCACAAAAACCTCCAAAAGAGTTAGAGGGAAGGAATGCTGAGAAGTTCGTAGACTACTGGCAATATGGGCAGAGGCTGGTTGTCAGATTTAATCTTAAATATAGCATTTTTCACAGAAGCATCAAGACAAGCAGAAAACATATTAATCCTTATTTAAGTAGCAAACCCTGAAAAAAAATTAATAAAAAATTTCCTCAACCCAAGACAAGAGTGGGGTAGCACATCCAGTGAAAATGTTATGACTAGTTGATATGCATTGGAGAGTATCACATAATGTATTAGTCAAAACCAGCCTTACTTCTAGTCTTCTTTTTCACTGAAATTTGAAAGACACTTGAAGAAACAGATGGAAAATTTCAGGGTTTTTTTTTTTTGTAAAAGGAGTCTTATCTTGTTAAAACATGTTCAAACATATCCTTCTAATAATTGTGCTACAATACCACTTCCTAGAGATCTAACACCATGTTTCCTGAAAAAACAAAAAGGCATCCAGAAACTCCCATTCATTGCAGTGAATAGAGGATGAGAACCTACAGAAACATTAACAAAAGATGTATTGGTACAATAGACCACATAATACATCCATATTAATTAGAACTGAAGTGTATTTAAACTGTTCAATCAATTACTTTGTAATTAAAATTACTCATTTAACTAGAAGCAAGAATTAAATGCCTAAATTGCTCAATTATGAAACAGAAGGGAAAAGACTAATACATTTATTACTTACTAGCAATCCAAGACAATAAATTTATACTGTAGGGCTCTTAAGATGTACTTGCATACATGTAACTGATGCAGTTAAAATACTCAGATTGTCTAAGCTTGTAGCCATTCTTCTACCTACATTCATACTTAGGCTGCATTTCTGCACAGGGAATGAAGTGGTTTTAGCTGCTGTTACTTTTTTTTCATGTAATTACATAGCATTTTCATATAAGTATTTCAGTGTCATAGACATTTATGCACACTTCCATTTAATTACAGGGACAGAAATAATTTACATAACAAGCCCAAAATCTGGTTCAGATCCCATGGGCCTTTGAGACAAGAGGAAGCGGAGACTTCTCAGTGAGATGACAGCTCTTGGGAATTATCATTAAAATGTAAGCTTAACATTGATAGGAAGAAGTGGAAACAACCACATCTTGTTTCAGAACCACTGAAAACACATACTCACACTGGATGCAAGCACAGTTCCTTCATTATTGTCCTACCAGCGATCATGCCAACACAGTATTTATAAGGCAAAAGACATAAAGAATTCCCTGCCATTGCACAGGTCTACAGGTGGGAAACACAGGTGAATAATTCCCACAAGACACCAAGACAATAAATAAAGAAGCTTAAGGTGAGACTGGGGTTTGAAGAAGGGGTTATTGGAAGCTGAACTTTGGGATTTAGCTTCGGGCTTTTGCTTTCATTTCAGGTATATCTCCTTAAGTTTCGTTTCAGATGTGAAGACACATTGTCAAATGTTTTCAGGTGCCCAAAGTACAGATATCTAGCAAAGTTTCCAAGAATAATGTAAGTGTTGGGTAGCTAACCTAAGGGTTTTAGATTTCAGTTCTTTGTGATAAACTTACTAATTCAAAGCACTTTCACAAATCAAGTACAAGGCAAGTTTATTAGCTTAGCAGATCATGCAGGGGCAGCGACAGACTACAACTCCTTCTCCCGAGCTCTTTTTAGGTTCGATGGAGGAGACAGAGGCAAAATACTGATAACACCACCACTAGATGAGAGATCCAGCAAGCATGACGCTCACGCAAGAAATGGGCTGACCCTCAGATGGTGAAAGCAGGTGTCTGCAGTGGACATCGGCGCCCAGTCTGGAGTGGGATGTCTGGAGTCGCAGGTAGAAGTCAAGCCGGCTAGCCTGCTGGTGCTGCCAGGGACAGATATTCTGGAAGATTTAGAAAATGGTACCAGGGCAGCCCAAAGCTACTGAAAAATATCTTTATACAGTAGTTCAGATCATTAAGCATTCAGATCTTTCTCATGAAGACCCATATTCAAGTGAGGTTTATGAAGACAAATCCAAAACTGTGAGTCCACTTAGCCATCAACTTAGCCTCTAAAAACTAAATCTTTACAGACACGCTACTTTAAAAACAAACAAAAAACCCCCCTTACGATTCCTAAACAGGGAGCGTGCTGCTGTTCTGCTGAGGTGGAATATCCCTGCAGGGAGGAGAGGCACCCCTGGGTGGGAGAGTGGGAAAGGGGGCTTGGCCCTCAGTGGGCATATGGCACCAAGGCTGCTGCCATTCAGTATCTCCAAGAGCCTGAGTGGCACAAAGGGAGGAAGCAGGGACAGCTGGGAGCCAGGTCACATCGGTGGTGGATGTTGGCTGCCAGGCAGAGAAGGGTAGAAGCTTGCGACTGCTGGCAATGGGGGGAAATCCACCTGCTTCACCTACAAATCACAATGAGTATAGTGCACTGGTAAGCATGAACAAGACCCTTCAAGGAAATTGCCAGGGTTGAGCCCAAACCATGCACCTACATGAAGGAGAAAAGTTATATTTATAGGAGGTTTTTTCCCCCAGCATGGGGTGGAGGAACCATCTGATGACCTGAGACATCAAGCCAGGATGTTTGTTGCTTGCCACAGGCCAAGATGTTGCAGAGGGACTGCCAAAGCTTGTCTGGCCTTTGGACTATTACCGGTTGCTGCTCTTCCATGTGGGCATGAGGAATACCATGGGATAACCCAAAACGTATCAAGAGTGACTTCAGAGCTATAGGAGCAAGGGTGAAGGTCCTGATGACTCAGGTAGTGCCTCCTCCATCCTGCCAGGCAGAGGGAACAGATGGAGAAGTAGACTCATCCAGTGAGTCAATAACTACCTGTGTGGCTGTTTTTTCAGGCAGGGTTGTGGCTTCAATGATCACAGGACCTTGCCTGAGGAGCAAGGGCTACCGAGCAGAGATGGGGCACATCTTACAGTGGAGCATGAGTGTCTTTGCTAACCTATTGAGGAGAGAGTTTAACTACATATGCTAGGGGAAGGTTACCATAACTGGAAAAGAAGTGAGGACACAAGGGATAGGGCACATGTGTCTGAGGGAGAGCATAAGAGGGGAGGTTCTCACACTTTCCCTGTGAGAACACAACTTGGGCCTGCACACCAATGCATATAGCATGGCAAACAAGCAGGACGCATTAGAAATCTGCAGTTGCAAAGCTGTAAATTTATTGGGATTATAGAGGCATGGTGAGATAGCCCTCATGATTGGAGTGCTGCAATGGAGGGATGCAGGCTCTTTAGGAAAGATAGTGGGCAGGTGGAGGTGAAGTTGCACGCTCTTGAATGGATGGAGATTTACATTGGGGCAGGTGACAAAGCAGTTGAGAGCTTGTGGGTAAAGCATTGGAGGATAGACCAGCAGAGGTGATGTGGTAGTTGATGTCTGCTACAGATTTCCTGATCAAAAAGAGGATGCAGATGAAGCTTTCTTTAAGCATCTGGAGAAAGTGCCACAGTCAGAAACTGTGGTACTCATGCATGGTGGGTTGACTCTGACTGGATGTCAGGTGCCCACCAAGCCGCTCTGTCACTTCCCTCCTCAGCAGGACAGGAGGAGGGAGAAAATAAGATGAAAAAAACCTCTTGGGTCAAGATAAAGGAAGCTTAATAAAGCAAAAGCAAAGTCCACGCATGGAAGCAAAGGAAAACAAAAGATGTATTCTCTACTTCCCATCAGCAGGAAATGTCCAGCCACTTCCTGTGAAGTAGGGCTTCAGTATGCATAGGGATTGCTCTGGAAGACAAACGTTGTAGTAACTAATGCCTCCCCTCCTTCTCCTTTCTCTTAGCTTTTATTGACATCATATGGTATGGAATATCCCTTTGGTCAGTTTGGGTCAGCTGTCCTGGCTATGTCCCCTCCCAAGATCTTGCCCACCCCCAGCCTACTGGTGACAGGGAATGTTGGAGAGACAGCACTGATGCTGTGCGAGCACTGCTCAGCAGTAGCCAAAACACTGGTGTGTTATCAACACCTTTCTAGCTACCAATACAAAGCATAGCACTATGAGGGCCGCTATGGGAAAAATTAACTCCACCTCAGCCAGACCCAATACATCATGGGAAACTTTAGCCACCTCATTATCTGCTGAAAGGGCAATACAGCTGAGCAAAAGCAATCCAGGAGACTTCTAGAATGTATTGGAGGTAATGCCTTGATACAGGTGATCATTGAACTGACGAGCAGAGATGCTGTATTGGACCTGTTACCACCAAGGAAGAACTATGTTGGATGATGTAAAGATAAGGGCAGCCTTGGCTGCAGTGACTGTGAGAATGCGGAGTCCAAGATCCTGAGTGGAAGAAAGATAAACAGCAAAATAAATCCCCTAGACTTTAGAAGAGATTTCTTTAAGGATCTGTTTGGCAGGATCCCACAGAAAACTGCCCTAGAGGGCAAAGGGGCCCAGAATTAGCTAGCTAATCAAGGACAGCCTCCTCAGAGCATGTAACAGTCAATTGCCATGTGCAGAAAGTTGAGCAAGCATGGCAGAAGGCCAGCATGGGTGAACACATTGCTCTTGACTGGGCTCAAACACAAAAAGGAAGTTCACAGAAGGCTGGAGCAGGGACAGACTGCTTCAGAGGAATACACAGATGTTGCCAGCACATGTAGGAATGGAGCAAGGAAAGCCAAAGCTTTCAAAGTTGAAACTAGCAAGGGAGACAAATAGCAAGAAAAAAAAAGTGGAGTGCATGCCAGTGCATGGGTGGTTAAAGGAAGGTTAAGGAGAGTATGAGCCCATTGCTTCGTGGGGCATGGGACCTAGTGAAAAGCAATAGGAAAAAGCTGATGGAGCAGCCACAAAGGCAACCGGCTAAACATACTGACAAAGAAGGATATCTCCTCAGTCAGGAGCCCTGAGTCACCCCTTTAAAACTCAGCCAAAACCTCCTTTGAAGGGGAGTAGTTGGCAGGACAAAGAAACCTTGATGGGTGCAGGACAAAGAAACCTTGCTGGGTGCAGGACAAAGAAACTGTGACAACAAACTGACCTTCTAGGAAAACAGGAGTCAGCAACAACTATTCCAGAAACTGTTGTCTTATGCCTACTTATATATCTACGCTAAAAGTAGCTTGCTACTTACCTAAAATGAGCTTCTCTGAAAGAGTTTCCATGCATGAGATCTCCCGGACAGACTGGACCCTTGCCAGGGACACTTGGCTGACTTTGGATTCTGTAATGCTGATCATCTTTGAAGTGAGACCTTTCCATCGTCGATTAGCCTCACTCCTGGGAGTGGTTTGGTGAGTGTCGTACCAGTAACACCTTACATAATGTATTTATTGGCACATGCACAGGTAAATGTTCTTAAGTGTATGCTTGCTTCACTAGTTGGAATTCTGCATTAATTCACAATATACATACATTTGTTTTACTCTTGTGATAAATACTTGCTTTCCTAGTAGCAATTTTGTAGTGACTTGCAATATATATTCACTGCTATTAGTAGTGTGTGTATGTATATATATAAATATGTTTTTACTAATAGTAAAAAAGTGGTTTCGTAGAAATTTGTAATAAATAAATTCTCAGAAACCCAGACCACCATGTCCTTGGGTATTGCAGAATCCTGAGAAACCTATGGTCACGATCTATACCTGCAGGTCGGGTAGCCCTCATAGGTTGTGACTGTGACCGCTACAGATATTTAAAGCCTTCTTTGCCTCAGTTTTCAATGGTAAGGCTGTCCTCAAGCAATGAAGCATTACCCACAATAAAGGAAGAAAGACTTAGGGACCACTTAATTCACTTGGACATACAGCAGTCCATGGGACCAGACGGGAGGCACCTGACAGTGCTGAAAGAGCTCGCCACTGTCTATGGTCTTTGAAAGGCCATGGAAGTTGAGGATGTTCCTGATGTCTGGAAAAGGGCAGACGTCACACCCATCTTCAGGAAGGGCAAGAAGGGGAATTCAGGGAACTACAGGCCAGTCAGCCTCACCTCAATCCCTTGGAAGGTTATGAAGCAAATCCTGTTAGAAGCTATTTCTTAAACACATGAAAATGAAAAAAAGTTAGAAGTAGCATGGGTTTATCAAGAAGAAATCATGCTTGACTGACCTTCTTGCTTTCTGTGACAAGGTAAGTGGTGATGTGATAAGGGGAGGGAGGTGTGTGTTGTATACCTTGACTTAGCAAGGCCTTTGATCATTCTTCTGTAGTCTCCATTACCAAATTGGTGTGACATGGGCTGGATAAGTGGACAATGAATGAAAGATTGGCTGCACTGCCACGTTCAAAGAGTTGTGAACAGTGGTTCAAAGTCCAGGAGCCAATAACCAGTAGGGCTCCTCAAATCAGTCCTGGGACTTCTACTGTTAGTGTCTTCAGTAACAACTTTATGACTGCAGTGTTGCAATGAAGGGATACAGACTCTTTAGGAAGGAAAGGATGGGACAATGAGGAGAGGGAGTTGCCCTTTATGTGAGAAAACAGTTGGATGTCTGGCAGCTTCACGACAAATTTAACACTGATTCCAGTGTTCCCTAGTTAGGGATGTCACAAATTAGGCACGGACTACTTCAGCATATATGTGAGTACTTGAAGAAGTATTTTTGAAGAGTCTAATCTTTTCTAATATGTCAAACCTTGGATGAAAGACAGTTGCCTGAGTCAATACAATAGCCATTAATATATCTGGAGAATCATTAGTCGCTTTAACTTGAATGTAAAGCCAAGAGAAGAACCCCTCACAATTCTCACAGACTTTGGATGAGGCCTTCATAGTGAATTGTTGCAATGTCCTTGAATTTCCTACTGCTTATCCCAAAAGGTTTCTCAAACTACATTTGGGCATCTTTGTGGATTTTAAAAGTAAGTAGGGCTTTATTTGTCCTCAATTTTAGAGATAGCAGAGAGGTCTCTTAATACTTCATTATATATTAAGTGATTTTTTTTCCTAATCACTCATTCATCTAACATGAGAGATCTTTTCCAGTTCCACATCAGTAAAGAACCTTTGCAGCCTTTTGTCTTTAAAACATTCATACTCAGCCATATTTATTCTGAATTCCTCATCAATATTTCAGACAAATGACAGCTTAAAAGGATTTTGATACCTTAAAAGCAATAGGTCCCATTCTCAACTTGCTGGTATTTCTTTTGAAGCAGTGTAACTCAGTTTACTTTGAATATATTACTCATTTACATTGTGTTGAGAAAAAAAGGTAGCTCATGGTGAGGAAATGCCAAATGAAGTGAGAAATCGGTGTTACTCTCAGAATAATTTTGCTAAGATAGTTTGCTCTGAAAACTGCAAGCTTTGTTCTTGGATTGTATGTTTAGAATCTTTTTTTCACCTTTTTAAAACCTGCATTTTATATAAAAGTACTCAGAACATTTGATGGGAAATATTTGATGATTTCCTTATCAGGAAAAGCAGAGGGTTTTTCCCCCCCATAATTGGTCAAAGAAAAACATTTCAAATTTTTTTTTCAAGGAAAAAGATCTGTAAGTTCTTTCCATGCCTGCCTTGAGAGGTCAGTTGTTTTTGTACAAGAACATCTTTAGCTTTCAATGCCAACATGTTCCTTTTAGCAAAAAGGGGTTTCCTACACCCAGTTGAAGCCTACAGCTTTTCAGACATCTCAGCTGACTGGTGGTTGTCCAGGAGCAACAGACAAGACTGCAGGTGGAGACTCACAAAGTGTAATATGTTTTTCATAGAATTATAGAATTGTAGAATAGGCCAGGTTGGAAGGGACCTCAAAAAATCATCTGATGCAAACTTTTGTGGGAAAGGAACCCTGGATGAGATTATGTAGGATTCTGTTCAATTGCATCTTGAAAACCTCCAGTGATGAGGACTCTATCACATCCCCAGGTAGGTTGTTCTAGTGAATGATTTTTCTCACTGTAAAAAAAATTCTTTCTTATACTGAGATGAAACCTCTCCTGGGTTTTGGAAAAGCCATGTATATTTCTGACAGACATGAGCTTGCAGCCAAACAGCAGTAAACCTATAAGACAAGAAAGGGTTGAAAAGCCTCATAGAAACAATGCACATCTGTGTCAGTAGTCCATATTTCCTAAAACAGGAGGCTACTAACAATCTAGGGCCATTTGTGACAATATTATTAGAGTGCTGCTGAAAATAAAACATAGATTCTGTCATGGTTATTCATTTCCTCCACGAATCATTATGAATCAACATCTTAAAAAAAAAAAAAAAAAAAGACAAACTGCCATTAATCATTGTCTGCCAACCTTGAAGGCAACTCTTGACTCAGAACACTGAAGACCCAGCCCTCCTCCTCTGTAGCTCTTCATTTACACACTGACATTAATTATCAGCAGCAGCCAGTGTATTATTAGGCAATATTTTTTTTCTCCTCAGAATGAAAATATTAGAGATTATGTTTGAAGAGATCAACATATTCAACCCATAAGGGCAATGAAGATAAAGGCTATGTGGAGGTTATGTATTTCCAGATAGACTTTATTTTCATTGTCCTCATGGGTTCAATGTTGAGCAGCCATCACTGGGACCCACAGAACTATGAGAAGAGGAATATATTTTTTTTGATCAGTGAAAAGTAGTCAGTTTGGGGCCAGTAAGGGAGGACAGAAAAAGCCACAAAGTAGTTAAAGAGTTCTTAAGCACATGTGTTACATAGGATGCATTGCTCATACTGTCTGAGAAACTGAAATGCTACTCATGGGGACTTCTGTTCTTAAATGCATATCTGTATTTTATATCTGTATTCTCACAAGATAGAGCAAAACTGAAATCTAGCAATGTATTTGTAGGCATATGTCATGGTGCTTTTTTAAACCCCAGAAGAAAAACATGTTACTTCTCTGCTTGTTAACTGAAGAAACAGAAGAAAAGTGTTGTGTGTACTACAGCTTGAAGTCAAAGTTCTTTACAATTCACATGATGAACTCACAAGTGCAGCTTGCCATGAAAGCAGTGAAACACAGCACTGAAAAATACAGTTATTAATAGCTATTTGCAACATTCAGAAAGCAAGACTTGTTCTCTTGTCTTTTATCTGTAATTATGAGGAGGTTATGTTTTCTTCAGAAAAAAAAATTACAGTAGTGAAAGATCACATCATTAATTTCCTAGCTTTTAATCACAGTCCATAATACAGGACAGACTGTGAGACTGAAATTTCAAGTTCACAATAAGTTAGTGTTTTTGATGTACCAATAAGACTGGAATATGTATTTTATATTTATTTATATTAAAAACATATACATAAATTATAAGCACAAACATAGGTCACACCACTAATTATAGTTTGTGTCTCACTCATTCTCTTCAACCGAAATATCTTACTTTAAATATAAAGATCAATATACTACCACTCTCTTTAACCATGATAACTCTTACTCCTGAGCTTATGACAAGTCATCAAAAAGTTGCTAAAAAGGGACAAACAAAAAAAAGATTTTATTTCCAGTCAGCCAACTTAATTTACTTCTTCAAGCTGGTCATCTGAGCTAATAACAGTAAGAAAGCATTTCATAGCACATAAAAAGCACCAGTCTGATTTGCTTTCCTTCAAAGTAGCTCTAAAAAGGAAATTCTCTACCTCACTCCAGCCAAGTTTTTAAGATCTGTTCACACATCCACTCATCACAGCTGCTATCAGCTTCTCACTTTTCAGCACTCCCTCCAGCTGCAGTCTGAGTGGAGCTGTGATACACCAAGTCTGGCTAAATCTACTGCAGCGCATTAAAGATCCTGCAGCCAATTTAAGCTTTGTGCACCCCATTTAACTCCCTTTTCCATTTAACTGCTAGTACTGTTCCCACCCTGTCTTGTCATATTCTCTACAACAAAGCCATGTTTTTCAAATGGCTGTAACTTTTATGATGTTTTGCTTTTGCAGTGGTGTGAGACCTAGGTTCAGGATAATAAAACCCTAAGGAGATAATAGCAAAGTTTATTCATGCTCTATGTCACAAATGAGTCTTCCTTCTCAAGTACAAGCAAAAAGCATGTCCCTTTGGATGCCATAGTTTCTAGCCCTGTAAAGTATACTCAAAACCATTGTTGCCTTATTGTGAGGTAATTACATCTATCAATTCCAAATGTATGCAAGCAAATAGTTGGTTTAGTGAGGCTTTGTGCTCAGCTTTCTGCTTGCTAGGCCATCCCTAATAGTTAAGGGCTTGTCATGGTTTAACCCCAGCCGGCAACTAAGCACCACACAGCCACTTGCTCACTCCCCCTGCCCCGCTAGGATCGGGGAGAGAATTGGATGGGTAAAAGTCAGAAAACTCATGGGTTGAGATAAGAACAGTTTAATAATTGAAGTAAAATAAAATAGAATAGTAGTAATAATAGTAGTAGTAATAATAATAATTATAATAAAAATACAATAATAATATATGAAGCAAGTGGTACACGATACAATTGCTCACCACCCGCCGACTGATGCCCAGCCCATCCCAGAGCAGCGATCGCTGCCCCCTGGCCAACTCCCCCCAGTTTATATACTGAGCATGACGTCCTATGGTACGGAATAGCCCTGTGGCCAGTCTGGGTCAGCTGTCCTGGCTGTGCCCCCTCCCGGCTTCTTGTGCACCGGGCAGAGCATGGGAAGCTAAAAAGTCCTTGACTGGTGTAAGCACTACTTAGCAACAACTAAAACATCAGTGTGTTATCAACATCATTTTCACACTAAATCCAAACCACAGCACTATACCAGCTACTAGGAAGAAAAAATAAACTCTATCTCAGCTGAAACCAGGACAGGGCTACTCTTGGTAAGGAAGCCTGGGGGGCACCTACAGAAAAATCAGACTGACTGTCCCTGGTAAGAAGGGTTTCTGTCAAGACTTAGTTCTTTGTCAGACCCTTCCTACAGAGGAAAGCTGCTTCAGCATTCCTGTTTCTTTCTAAGCAAAGTATGAGGATAGTTCAACAAGCCAGGTTTTTTTTTTTTTTTGCAGGTTTTCCATTTTCAGTCTTTGGAGGCTTCCAAAATCATTAGCAGTCAATCTCTAGTGTAGTATCTAAACATCCCCAAATGGCTGCTTTAATCTGGTTATAATCCTAGATTGCCACTACATCAGGTTCCTGGCAAGAAGCCTCTTGTCAAACAAGCAATCAACAGGCTGACTCACTGCTCAAGAAGTCATCGCGACCACCTTTGAAATCAGTAGGATCACTGTAGGGCCAGGTTTGGGGCTCATTTTTGTAAGACTCCTTGGCGTGGAGGTCTGGCCTGAGACCCTAGTAAATGAATTTCTCATCATCTTGTGATGAATGTGAAAGGGAATAAGGTGTTCCTGTTTCAGATGGTGGTCTTGCACTAGCTCTCCACTTTCCAGAATCTATACTTTCTGCTCTGAGGTATCTGCTGCCATAGGGACAATATCCATTTTTGGTATCTGGTCTAGGCCCTAAAAAGCACCAGTGTGCCTGGATTTTGCAAGTTTTGTAATATGTGTAACCACATTACTCCCAGACCAAGGACATATCAGTACTGAATGCCAAGTTTGATGCTAAAAAAAAAAAAAAATTGTAATTAGTTGTTATTCTTTTTCCATCAAAGCATTATCTGCAGCGCTATGGATCAGCAATAGCAAGGAATCCACAGAATGCCTCCTCATTAGGACTACTTTCCCCAAGGGAGGACGAATAATGAGACAGCTGGTTCTCATGTATTTCTGACTCCAATCATACCACCATCAAGGAAGGGAAGGCTAAAAGTTTGCCCTCCTCCCCACCATCCAGCCAAAACACTAATGCTTCAGGTAAAACTGCATAAAACTGTAGCAGACTGAAACCTCTGCTTTGGCCCAGCATAAGTTTTATATTCATTACCACAAACTTTTCTATCAATCCTCTCTGAATTTTCATTCCATACATAGTGGACTTACAATTTATCTTGTTTCCCACAAAAGGGAAAGTTTTTGACAGGTTTTATTACAGCATGCATCACATGACCCCAAGCTCTGGGTTCTTAATCCTACGCTTGTGTTAGAGGTAGCATTTAAAAGCATTTACTGGTGGTGAAGAGTTTTGCTTTATTGTTTATTCATTTAGAGTGCCAGCTGAAATCATACTGCATTATTCCACAGCAAGTTATATTTTCTGCTGTGAACAAGAAGAAAATATTTTTCTTGATATTTCTATTCCTTTATCACTTTTTGCAGACATTTCAGCTATTTCAGAGCATTATTTCCCCAATTTATCTTCAACATAACTATTTTCAGTCCTGATATGGAGAAATGCAACATTTCTACTTCATCCACCATATCCTGGAAGGAAATTATTTTTTATTTTTTATTACCATGATGTTAAATATTGATATAGTTTTCATCTTTGTTATGTTAATTTCCTGTAAATGTACTGCATGTCTATGAATAAAAAGATATATTTAAGTAGTAATATGATTCAAGCATAACTGTTTATTTGATCTAAGTTTAATTACATAAAAAGTAAGTGGGAGTGCCTGATTAAAAGTCAGCTGATTTTCTGAACAGTGTGTTTTTCCTAAGCTATAGAAAATTAATAGAAACTTCTTCACAAAAGAACGTGGTGACGTGTTACATTTGTGGTTTTATAGTAAAAAATGTAAAGCCTTCCTTTTGCTCAGCTACAGTTATTTCAGATTTATTTCAGACTTAGCTTATTCATCACCTTGAAAACTGCTGATCGGTTCATGGTGATATTTAAAGAAATTTCCTAAAGAAAAGCTGTGAGTATAGTTGTCATGCCACCTATCTTTTGAACATTCCAACATAGAAATTACTTCTGATACATTTTTAGACCTTTACTCTTTAGTGTTATCTGATGCTTTCCATGGCATGAAATCTGATGATTTTCCTGCTTTAGGAAGGAAGTTGCCTTAAGATTTCCCATGCTCTTGAGGCTGTGATAGTTAGTGGCTTAGTTTCAGGAGACTAGTAGGTTAGTTTCTGGCAGAGACTTTCCCTAAGATGTTACCTAAATCAGTGAGACACTGTGTGCCTCAGTTCCCCATCTGTTATAATCTGTCCTCTACTGAGACGACAAATGCTTTCTGTGTGAACATGCAGCTTCTTGAAGGACAAAACCCCAAACTCAGTTACATTCCTTGCATTCTCATAGAGCAGGAGTCACCTTCTGTTTGTGTTTGAAAGTGCCTTCTAGCAACTCCCTGGTCTATGACAAGTGGCTGTCAAGTGCTACTACAGCACAGATAATAAAGAATGAAAAAAAAAAATTACTAAAAGAGTCAGTTTTAGCCTTTGTTGCTTACAATATTATGCTTAATGAACAACAGAAATAAAATCATTCTAGCTCCAGTTCCCCCATTCTTTCAGTCAATCATCTGAAATGCCTTCGGAAACCAATGTTATGTATCTTCCAAACCCCCTCCATTTCTCAACACAGAGTTATTATTAGTTTAACAATTCTCTATTTCCTAGGTTACCTGAACATAGCTAGAGTCTTTTTAGATTCAGCTGTATTGCTGGTATACAGAGACAAAACAGAAACCAATAATAACATTTCATTGGATTGGTAAGGGGGTTATCCCTGAGAGAGTTGCTGGAATTGAGGCCCCCTCCAGACATCAGAGTGAAAATATGACAGACATCCCAGTCTGAACTGTCAACTAGTCCCTTTCCAGTTTGGGCACCAATCAGACAGCAGTGAAGAAAGTCACAAAAGTGAGTAGGCAATTACATCTGCATGCAGGAGGTAGAGGACACCAAAACAGGCAGGGTCCACAAAGTTGCAAACAGCTGGGTTTTTTTTCACACATACAATAGCAATGTTTGAAAGCACAGGATTTTTCATAAGAAAAATAAAATTCCTAAGAGATTAAGCAGATTCTTTTGGGATTGTCTGGCAACATGAATCTGCCTGAAAAATGTGCAAATGCCTTTATGACTCTCACCGTAAAACATACAGCATGGGCATGAATTCAAGAGCAGAATTTCTCTCCCACCTCCACAACAGTTCTCAGATTTCAGTTTCTGGATTTGTCCTCTCTACACATACACACACGCATATTTATTATTATTTTTATTTTAACATAGCTAAGATAGAACTAAGATGTAGAACTAAGATACTCTGGGTTTAGCTGTGAAAAGATCAAAAATTGCTTCTCACCCCTGAATTCTTGTATGACAGGTTTTAACAAAGATGTTGGCCAGACACTGCATGATCCTCTTTTCCCCACAGCTGTCCATATTCAGTGAATCAATCATAAGCCTTCCTAGGAACAAACAAGCAAGGACATTTTCTCTGTGAGTTTGTTTTTCATTTACATAAATAAGCAATGTATCCCTTTATTGCTACAATTTATTTATATTCATCTATCAGTATATATAGTAATAGATTTAGTAAACTGTACCATACAAAATGAAGTTGTCTTTCCCAAAGAGAAATGGTATACAACTCCAGTCACACAAATGCTTATGCATGCTAAATTTTAAGCGAATTACCAAGGAAACTGAAGGAAATTAATGTTCCTGGGACATAAGAATGGCTGTTCGGGGTCAGACCATGGGTCCATCTAGTCCATTACCATGTCTCTGACAACAGGCAAAAGCTTAATGGTTAAAACCAGGGAAGCAATACAATACTCTCCCAGACAAAATCTTTGTTCACTGAAGGTATATACTGAGCTTGATGTATTTGGTCTGTATTTGGTGACCTTTCTGTTCTATGACCTTGCTCAATCTTCCTTTGAGCCCACAGAAACTTTTAATATCTATATCATCTAGCAAGGAGTGCCATAGCAGTGGGAGCAAACCATGTGCAATGGTTAACAGACCTACACTGTGCCAAACTGGTGTACTGCTCTACAGGCTTTTTCTTACAGCATATTATTCAGAGCATGGCAAAATTTTTCAGACATAGTTTTTTTCCCCACCCATGGGAAAGAGACAGTTTTTACAGTGACTGAAATAATCTGCCCAATACAGCTGAATTCATTCTTTTAAACTCCAAGTACTTTTACCCAGTACTTCAAAAGAAAAGATTCTTCCTCCCTAGACCTAAAGCAAAAAAAAAGGTAAGCTTCTCCAATCAAAGTCAAACCATTGTTTAAAGTTTCTTAGGGCCAATAATTTCCTTTTTGTTGTGGACATATGAAAACTTTCTTAATTGATTCACTTTAACTAAACCAACAAATTGATTAACTAGGCAGTTGCACAGCACTAGCCAAAGTGACTAGTTAAACTTCAGCTGCGTGGTATAGAGATAGGAGGCAACTAAAACATTACACGAGGAGACAAATGATCAAACTTTCATTTTTGGTTCTATTTCCAGCATATACTTCTGGGTAAGTTTTTAGTCCTTGAATCTTGATTGCTTCATATAAAACCATGGAAATAATGGCACTTATTTTCTATTATAAAGAATAAGGGATGTAAACAGTCTGTTGGTCAGTATGCTTGCCTAGCCAATTGTATCCTGGGCTGCTTAAAAAGAAATGTGGCCAGCAGTTTGAGGGAGGTGATTCTCCTTCTTTCCTCTGCTCTCGTGAGACCCCCACCTGGACTACTGTGTACAGCTCTGGGGTCCTCAGTACAAGAAAGACATGGACCTGTTAGAGCGGGCTCACAAGAGGGTATCGAAAATGATCAGAAGGCTGGAACACCTCTCTTATGAGGAAAGGCTGAGAGAATTGGGGTTGTTTAGGCTGGAGAAGAGAAGGCTCTGGGGAGACCTTATTGCAGACTTTCAATACTTAAAGGTGGCTGATAAGAAAGACGGACAAACTTTTTACCAAGGCCTGTAGTGACAGGTCAAGGGGCAATGGTTTTAAACTGGGTAGAGGGTAGATTTAGATTGGATATAAGAAGAAATTCTTTACTATGAGGGTGTTGAGACACTGGACCAGGTTGCCCAGAGAAGTTGCAGATGCCTCATCATTAGAAGTGTTCAAGGTCAGATTGGACAGGGTTTTGAGCAACCTAATCTAGTGGAAGACATCCCTGCGCACAGCAGGGAGGTTGAAATTACATGAGCTTTAAAGGTCCCTTCCAACCCAAACCATTCTGTGATTCTGTGATTCTATGATACTATATGTATGTTTGCATTGTCTATGAGTGCTCTGTGTGTGCACCTACTGGGAATACATGCTCAATCCTGCAACTAGTTGGACCTGGGGGCATGCAGCTGCAGCAGCATCACCTCTCTTGGGCTGCCAGATCTGGCCCAGTTCCCCTAACAGTATTGTGATTTAGAAATTACACCAAAGTTTATTGCACCTCTTCTTATCACAAGCTCCAGTAGGGGGACTGTAGAGTAGCAAATACATAGTGAGAAATCATCCAAGATATTATTATAGCCATTATACAATATTAATGTGCAGATGTACAGAATCACTGTAGTATTCTGAAGTTGAATAAATCAAGCAAAGTTAATAATATCTCTTATGAAAACTGTATTTAAATAGCCAGAGTACTTTATCATCGTTTTTACAGTATTAATCAGTGTCCAGAGTACTGAATCATATTGAAAATGAGATAGCTACTAAAGCAACTGGATTAGGCCCTGGAATAGCTCTTATCATGACCTAAAAAAGGAGCACCCCACAGCTGTGGTCTGTCAGGCCACATTTTTTACAGAGTGCGCTGTTTTTTCTTCCTTTTGAGCCCCAGTGTGGGTATTTTTGTGTAAATTACCATGTTGAAAAAGTTTTCCTTTGTAAGAATCTTCTAAAAGTATTAAACAACTTCTTTTTTTTTTTATAATGAGTTCTCTATTTACATGCTTCCATTAGCAGCAAACAGTCAGTATATAAAATACAATGTTACGCTTGGCTTAATTTGTAACACAAATACTGTTCATCTTCAATGGCTGAAGCTAGATTGTCACAGAACACCTTCTGGCAGCCAAGAGGAGAAAACAAGAGAGGAAAGAAATGCTGTATGTACAATTATTCCAGAAAGGCCTTGTCTAAGCAAGAGTTGAAAGTTCCAGCTTTAAGAAATTAGCAGTAATATGGAAAAAGTTACCTTGCTGATTCTTACTGCTTAAATCTGCAAGGTACCAAGCAACGCCTGGTGAACAACTTCAGCTACCACTGCTCTGCACTTTTCAGGAGTCGAGCCTCAATAAATAAGAAGGTGTGAACTCATGGTGTGTCAATCTGTCATGTTCATGAGCACTACATGGAATATGAACAACCAACTAGCTAAGAAAAACAGAAAGCTATCCCTTTTATCAGTCCCTTGTGTATGGCCCCTGTTACTCAAGGTACTGTAACCATTCTTGTACTCCAAGGTAGACTTCCATTTCACAATGAGTGTAATGAAAAAGACCAGTGCTTTTTCTGCTTTAGATCTCAAGCCTAGAGGTTTTCCTTTACTGTGTGACCCTAAACAACTTCTCATGACAATTTCATGACAAGCTTCTCATGACTAGCTTTGAAATTCAAAGGCTTCCTAGATGTAGTTTGTGACTGAAGAACTGAAGAGCTGTCCATTTAGATTTTTGTATCAAAATCTAAATAGTCTGATCTCTAATGCTTAACAACACAAGCAAAGGCAGAACAATGTCTATAATCTCTTGAAGACCATTGGATTTGTCACATAACAAGCTCACCAGCATAAACAAATATTATACAATAGAGTTGCAGGATCTTTTCTAAGCTACTGCTATTTCTCGTGTCTGATCCCTCTTTGAAGTCAGTATCAAACCTGGACCAGCTCCTCAGGTAATAGCTTCCACTAACCTTTGCATCTGTAATTGGAAACTGCACAAAGTGTCATCTAAAACCAACATGCATAAAGCTAAAGGATTTGTAAGTGACATTCACCCACAGACTGTGACACTTCTACTTAATAGCTCCACAAAATGTACACCCTGTCCCACCTAACAGTGCTGTTTCTCATTTATTTTTGTTTTCTGGAGGAACTTATACTATTAAGGAACATACCTAATGGGCATGAATGTAAAATGTGTTCTTCGTGTTGGAAAATAATATGCTATAATTGTAATAAAGATCTGCATTTCCTGATGGTTACTTCAGTGCTGCATATATGCAGGCAGAATTCCCTTGAATATAATGAAATAGCTGCTGCCTTTTTATGTCAGCTTTGAATAATGCTTCTAAAAGCAACAACTATAGATATCACTATTTACATTTCCCAGCTAACAGATTTGGTAGCCAGAAGAGGTCATATTCAGAGTCTTTTCTGACCTTCTAGATAATGCAAAGATGAGCTTGACGACTTATGCAGAAAGCTCTTAAATTCTGTTTAAGCCATTAGAAATATTTTAGAAAGAGGTTCTTTAGCAGTTAAAGGCTTTCTATGATCAAGAATCCACCATGCTTTTACCCAGATTGTTTCACTGTTGAAGGTCAGTTCAAAAACAATAAGTATATCAGCAATGTATCAGAAACATCAGGGAAGAAAGCTGAGCATGAAACTGTATTTTGCAATTGTGCCTATCTTTTCAGTATTATAAACCTCTTTCATTCAAAACCATGAGTCATACTTCCTTATTCCTCCCCCTCCACCCCAACCTGAAATAATGAGATTTGTTTAAAAATTATGAGATTTTAAAAAATAATATACTTCAGAATTTTTTTTTGTTATGCTGAATGGTTCATAAGCCTTAGGCTTCTCATTTTCAGGCTTTTTCTCTGCCACTATGAAATCTAAGTGTTCGCATTTTTCATAAGGAAAGCTAAGACTGCTTGGCAATCTCATATCTTCAGGAGCTGAGGCTTTAAGAAAAAACAGCAAATGGTGCAAAATGCACGTTAAAGTCACAGGAGTTGGCAACACTATATTTTAGTCAATATCTATCAATAAAAGCACATTGAAGAATAGGTTTATTTGCAGTGGATGAAAACATGAGTGTTTACAGAAAGAGAATTCACTTTACACTAATAAAAAGAATCAAATAGCCATTCTGTATTTGAATTTGAATACTTTCCTGATCAGATGAATTCTGCCTCTCAGTTGCTATATATGCAGCAACCTGTGAGCAATTAAGCTGGTATCCTATATTACTGAAGGCTAATGAATTTTGATTTTGCTCAGATTGTCACATCTCATTCCAGTTGTGTCTGTGGTAGCCAGAACTAATGACTCATATGAAGGCAGTGATATACCAAGAAGAGAAATGCTCTTAACTGACTTGGCTTTGAGTTCACACAGGACAGACCTCTGCATAAAAGGATACTTCCTTACAGATATAGCACTCTTTGTCACTCTTAATGCATTCTTGTTTTGAACCAACTAGTATAAATCCTCTTTAGCCAGCTAAGTTTACTGCATCTGCAAAAAAAAAAAAAAAAAGCTTCAGACATCATGGAGTTCTTTATCAAAATAAAATCTATCAATACACACTGAAATATGCAAATATAAGCGATCCAATAACCTGTTTCATCAAGATACTGTATCAATGATTGTGAAAGGCCTTTATCACGAATATGTTTTGCAGAGTATTGTGGGGCTGATACAGGTACAATCTTAGTTCAAATAGCTGAATATTCCAAGGAAGAAGAATACCCTTTATATCAACTTTCTGATGCTAAGCTTTAGCAGAAGAAAAACTGCTTGAGAACAATGGTTAGTGGCAGTAAATTTTTAAGCAAGCTATGGTGTTAAGCATGAGAATGTGAAAATCAGCTTTATTTTTTTGCCTAAATATAAACTCAGTCTGCAAGCTGTCAAAGTCCCTTAGCTCTCAGTAACTTCAGGTTTAAAATATGGGGTTTTTTATTTAAAATAAAATGTGTGGACAAAAAACCACCATACCCCAAAACATCAAAATGAGACAAGCTAACCAAACCTAAAACATGGTGCATGAAATATGGGGTGAGACTGTTCTCCATGTTTATTACACTTAGAAAGCCCTAAATAGAACAGGATCACAACACATCTGATCATCAGTTTTGCTTGTTTTTGCTCTTTTCCCCCGTTGGACTTTCTCTGCATGGTGGAAAGAGAGAAATTTGACCATTTGTCAAAGATGTTCAAAAATCCCTTGAGATCTCACAGCCTGGTATGTTGAAACTCCTGACAAGTCCTCTGAACCTATATAGAGGAAATGCAACATCTATACAGGATACATATTCCTCATATGCACCTGCTGTTTGCGGACAGAGGACTTGTGGGTGATGTGACAGCTGGAGGCTGTCTTGGGCACAGCAATCACAAAATAATAGTTTTCCATTCTTGGAGAAGTAAAGACGGGGGGGTCAGCAGAACCGCTACCTTGGACTTCTGGTGGGCAGACTTTGGCCTGTTTAGGAGACTAGTTGACAGAGTCCCTTGGGAGGCAGTCCTGCAGGGCAAAGGAGTCCAGGAAGGCTGGCCATTCTTCAAGAAGGAAATCTTAGAGGCATAGGACCAGGCCATCCCCATGTGCCAAAAGACAAGTGGGTGGGAAAGAAGACTGGCCTAGCTCAACAGAGAGCTTTGGCTGGAACTCAGGAAAAAACCCGAGAGTTTATGACCTTTGGAAGAAGAGGCAACTCAAGAGTACTACAAGGATGTTGTGACTTTATGCAGGGAGAAAATTAGAAGGGCCAAAGCCCAGCTAGAGCTTAATCTGGCTACTGCCATAAAATATGATAAAAAATGTTTCTATAAATACATTAGCAACAAAAGGAGGGCTAAGGTGAATCGCCATCCTTTACTGGATGTAGGGGGGAAACAGTGACAAAGGACGAGGAAAAGGCTGAGATACTTAATGCCTTCTTTGCCTCAGTCTTTAATAGTCAGACCAGTTGTTCTTGGCGTACCCAGCCCCCTGAGCTGGAAGACAGAGATGGGGAGCAGAATGAAGCCCCCAGAATCCAAGGAGAAATGTTCTTTTTTAAAAAAATGAAATGAGAAATGGTTTTTTTGAAAGCCACTTTCAATCATTTATCAGCAGTCCTGGCTAACCAGGGAGGTCCCAGTTGACTGGAGGTTAGCAAATGTGATGCCCATCTACAAGAAGGGCCAGAAGGAGGATCTGGGGAACTACAGGCCTGTCAGCCTGACCTCGGTGCCAGGGACGGTTATGGAGCAGATCATCCTGAGTGCTATCACGTGCCACATACAGGACAACCAGGTGATCAGGCCCGGTCAGCATGGATTTATGAAAGGCAGGTCCTGCTTCACTAACCTGGTCTCCTTCTATGACAAGGCAACCCACTTAGTGGATGAGGGAAAGGCTGTGGATGTTGTCTACCTAGACCTTAGTAAGGCCTTTGACACTGTCTCCCATAGCATTCTCCTCGAGAAACTGGCTGCTCATGGCTTGGACGAGCATACTCTTTGCTGGGTAAAAAACTGGCTGAATGGCCGAGCCCAAAGAGTTGTGGTAAATGGAGTTAAATGCAGTTGGCAGCCGGTCACAAGTGGTGTTCCCCAGGGCTCAGTACTGGGGCCAGTTCTATTCAATGTCTTTATCAATGATCTGGATGAGGGGAACGAGTGCACCCTCAGTAAGTTTGCAGATGACACCAAGTTGGGCAGGAGTGTTGATCTGCTGGAAGGTAGGAAGGCTCTTCAGAAGGATCTGGACAGGCTGGATCGATGGGACAAGGCCAATTGTATGAGATTCAACAAGACTTAAGTACTGGGGACTGCACTTGGGTCACAACAACCCCATGCAGCGCTACAGGCTTGGGGAAGAATGGCTGAAAAGGCTCCTGGAGGAAAAGGACCTGGGGGTGTTGGTCAACAGCTGGCTGAATATGAGCTGGCAATGTGCCCAGGTGGCCAAGAAGGCCAATAGCATCCTGGCTTGCATCAGAAATAGTATGGCCAGCAGGACAAGAGAAGTGATCGTCCCCCTGTACTGGGCACTGGTGAGGCCGCACCTCGAGTACTGTGTTCAGTTTTGGGCCCCTCACTACAATAAAGACATTGAGGTTCTGGAGTGTGTCCAAAGAAGGGCAATAAAGCTGGTGAAGGGTCTAGAGAGCAAGTCTGATGAGGAGAGGCTGAGGGAACTCAGGTTGTTTAGCCTGGAGAACAGGAGGCTCAGGGGAGACCTGAAAGGAGGTTGCAGTGAGGTGGGGGTCAGTCTCTTCTCCCAAGTAACAAGTGATGGGACAAGAGGAAATGGCCTCAAGTTGCACCAGAGGAGATTTAGATTGGATAGTAGGACAAATTTCTTCACTGAAAGAGTTATCAAGCATTGAAACAGGCTGCCCAGGGAAGTGGTTGAGTCCCCATCCCTGGAGGTATTTAAAAGACATGTAGATGTGGTGCTTAGGGACATGGTTTAGCGGTGGACTTGGCAGTGCTAGGTTAACAGTTGGACTTGATGGCCTTAAAGGTCTTTTCCAACCTAAATGATTCTATGATTCAATGATTCTATGATTCTATATATAAGACATACATGGTAGATTATGTATGCACTGCAGAGACATTTTGAGTATTATGCATCCAGGACCCATATTCTGGCCATCCAGATCATTCAGAGATATAGAACAGGTACTAACTTTTTGAGAAATAAATAATACATAAGTCACTGTAATTAAGCTAAGGTTTAAATAACACATAAACTACCAAAATCCTGAAGTCAGTCATCTGGTTCCTGAACTAACATAATTAATGATAAACAAACATGCAATATACCATAGATTGCTTCAGTCTTTGAACTAGGATAATACTAAATTTAATAAAATAATTTCGTTATATAATAATGACATATATAGTCTTACAACTTCGAGTGCATTCAGTCCAATCTAACAAGAATGTCATTGCAGTTAATGTGTAAGCAGTTATCCCATTAACTGCAGGAGACTGCATCAATGCTATGAGCCTAATGCTGGAAGGTGTCAAGGACTCAGTGCCTTAGGCAATAGCCTTGTTTCACTCTGTAAGTTCCTATATGTCAATCACAAGATATGGAGGCAAGGAGTGATACTCAATTTACTTGTTTTGAAATACACAATTTTCATGTAGGAAGGATTCATTCATCTTGCTAACTTTTATGACACTACTACATCAGAGCAAGTTTTTCCTTTCTGGTAGATTAGAGTTGTTTGGCAACACTTCCCTTCTATTGGATAACATTGTTCACAGAAGCCAAAATGTTTTATACAAATTTAATTAGGACACTATTTTTAGGGGATCCATTTCTGAATCCCTTGCTACATTGTCCTGTCATAGAAGAGAGAATTAAAGCTGGCATAAATTTTCAGCAGCAATGGCATGTTTTAAATGTGTTGCTCCAGGGATGAGCAGAAGGGATGGAGAGCTTGAGTACTGCTGTTCCTGCTGCTGTCCAACATGGGAGACACAATTAGTCCTGCTGGCTGCCTCCCCAGCATTACCCAGTGCTTACCATGACTCTCCAACACCTCCCTCAGCAACAAATCTGGCTTTATGAGGCTCTGCTGGACAAAACAGTCAATGGGGCCAAGGCCATTTTGCTACTTCTAGGAGACTTATCAGCCTTAACTGCTGCCTACTTTAACTTGCCCAAAACAAGTTATGGAGAGATCCAAATGGAAAACATAATTTTCCAATTAGAAAAGTCTTAACAGATGGAATATAAACAGTATGGAGAGAAAAGAATTCCAAAGTTTTCATTTTAATCTCTGTGCTGGGCAAAACCCTGAAGTTGTCCCAAAATGGATTTCTCCTCTTCTGGTCAATCAAAATTTGCTTCAGTTTTCTTTGGAGAATATGAGTGGAGTAGGCCAGTACAAACTTATGATCTGCACTTACAACTGAAAATAAACACAAGCAGGAAAAATAAAATCACAAATTCATAAAATAAGCAGGATAATCTATTGAGCTTTCATAAAAGGAGGTTCCTATGTTACTCTTTATATATATATAAGTAACTCCTTATTTATATACTGAGAACCTCCAGGAACTCTTTATATCCTTCTGGACAAAATGTCCAGCATGCAGCTAGACAAGTCCATAATACGTTGGGTAAGCAATTGGCTGACAGGTCGGGCTCAAAGAGTTATAGTAAATGGGGTTGCATCAGGCTGGCAGCCAGTCACCAGTGGGGCTCCCCAGGGCTCAATTTTAGGACCAGTGCTCTTTAATGTTTTTATAAATGATGTGGATGGAGGACTTGAACGTACATTAAGTAAGTCTGCCAATGATACTAAATTAGGAGGAGATGTAGACTCCTCAAGGATGGAGAGGCCTTACAGAGAGATCTGGATAGACTAGAGAGCTGGGCAATCACCAACCATATGAAATTTAACAAGAACAAGTGCCGGATTCTCCACCTGGATGGGATAATCTTGGTTATACATACAAACTGGGGAACAAGAGGCTGCAGAGCAGCCCCACAGAAAGAGATCTGGGGGTTTGGGTTGATGGCAAGTTGAACACGAGTCAACAACGTGCCCTCGCAGCCAAAAGGGCCAACTGTGTCCTGGGGTGCATCAAACACAGCATGGCTAGCTGGTTGAGGGAGGTGATTGTCCCACTCTACACTGAGCTGGTGCGGCCCCACCTTGAGTACAATACATTAAGGACTCAGTTTTGCTTGGGCTTTTGGTATAGTCGTTTTAATTTCATAATTGTTGTGGTTTAACCCCAGTCGGCAACTAAGCACCACGCAGCCGCTTGCTCACTCCCCCCCCGGTGGGATGGGGGAGATAATCGGAGGAGTAAAAGTGAGAAAACTCGTAGGTTGAGATAAAGACAGTTTGATAGGGAAAGCAAAAGCCGCGCACACAAGCAAAGCAAAGCAAGGAATTCATTCACTACTTCCCATCGGCAGGCAGGTGTTCAGCCATCCCCAGGAAAGCAGGGCTCCATCACGCGTAATGGTTACTTGGGAAGCCAAACGCCATCATGCCGAATGTCCCCCCCTTCCTTCTTCTTCCCCCAGCTTATATACTGAGCATGATGTCATATGGTATGGAATAGCCCTTTGGCCAGTCTGGGTCAGCTGTCCTGGCTGTGCCCCCTCCCAGCTTCTCATGCACCTGGCAGAGCATGGGAAGCTGAAAAGTCCTTGACCAGTGTAAGCCCTACTTAGCAAGAACCAAAACATCACTGTGTTATCAACATTATTCTCATCCTAAATCCAAAACACAGCACTCTACCAGCTACCAAGAAGAAAATTAACTCTATCCCAGCTGAAACCAGGACAGTAATCTTCTTTTCAAGTAACCATCCTGCCTTTGCTCTTTTGAATGCTCATCAAAATTCATTCAAAGCCATTCAAAGCCATTTAGAGAGTACATGCAAAGAACAAATCAGTTATTGAACCACTGGACCTTTTAAGATCAAAACAAAGAATCAATTAGAACTGTAAAGAAGTTGATCATAGAGGCAAAAGGATATATAGCAAGGTGGTCAGAATTCAGAATCTGCTTTCTAGAGGGATGATGACAAAAAATAATCACTCATCTATTATTGAGAAAGATAATTGAGAAATATATTAAAATATTTTCCACAAAACAGAAACACCCAAATATCTTATTTTTTTAAAAAAATCAAGCTATTTCTTTTGACAAATTTCAAAATAATACTAATTCTAAGAGTTCAAAATGCAAATCTTCCAGATAAGTCTAGCAAGTCCTGGCAAAGCAAAAAATCCTGGACTTTTGGTAATTAGGAGCTGAACAACTCACAGGTTTCTTCTTCAAAAAACAGAAATAGGAAACCCCAGGACTTATGTATAAATCTGTGATTCATAAAAAGTTTCAGGTGGGGAAACTGCTCTTGGGGAGTTCAGATCCAAGCCCCACTTGTGACAGTAACTGTTCAGATTCCCTTGAGTCTTTAGGCCTGGAAAGCTCACAGCTGAGCTGCCAGCCACCACTCCAGCTGGTAAAAGGGAATGGGCCTTTCCTTCAATTTTTGACATCAACAGAAATAAATTATAAACATAAAAATATATTTTCAACTGTTATCTGTTCCTTTATTAGTAGAATCATAATTCTAATCACATTTGTAATGTTTTGCCATAAGAATTATTTGGGTTGAAAAAGAATATATATATTATAATATATATAAAAATATATGTGTCTATATTCTATATAATTATGTATATTATTCATATATATTTTTCATATATATGTGAAATACAGGGAAAATGAAAAGAAAATGCAGACAGTGTCTAATTTTTGCTCTGTTTAGTCTGAGTTATGGGTGTTCTGATCCTTTTAAAAAACTGATGCATGCCAGGAAATTAAAAGTTGCAGCAAAAAGAGGTAGCTTCATAACAGGCTCTTAAAAATAATAAAACAAAAAAGGAAAATAAAATTAAGGAAGGAAAAGGATAAGAAAAGAAGGTGAGAAGAAACAGACACTAGGAGATATGGGTAGTAGGATTCATGGAAAAAGCCAAGGTGGAATAAATGGACAAAGGTGAATATAACAGGATGATATGCCATTTACATATTAAAGTTGTAATTTGGTAGAAATTATTCATTCTTATCTAATAATTTTCAGTATTTGTTAACACTCAACTGGTGAAAGAAAAAATCCATCTAAATTCTTAAACTTTTTTTCCTCACTAACATTGCATTTCATGTTTGAGACTGAGAAATAGAAAACCTCCTGTCACTTTATTGCCATATTTTCAGTTTATATTTTTTTTTTTAATCTGCAGTGGAAATGTGCATAATTTATTTTTTTCCCTCTTTGCACAATTCTTCTGATATGTAGGATGGAAAGTATCTTTTTCTTCCTAAGTAGCTAATTTCATGTATTTATGCTGTATCCCTCATAAAATGTATGCTTAGATTTTACTGTGTGCTGGGAAAAAAGGCAGCAAACTTCTTGATTAGAGTAAGAATTAAGCTAAGTTCAGCAAAATCTAGTTGTGAAAAGGTGGCCCTCTGGTACCAGTCCTGTATTTGCTCAAGTGCAGTAATAGTAGCTTGTTAGGCAGCTTACCTAGTCCTCAGTCTAAATCCTTGAACCCACTAGTCTTAACAGAACATAGCACCACTGGTGCATGTTAATGGGGTATCAGATTGTCAGGGCAGTGAGTATTTGTGCCTATGATTTTCTGATCATCTATTTGTTGCTGGAAAAATGAGAGCAGAGAACCTTCTACTGCTTTTCTACCTCACCTTTTCTCTCTGGAGGAGACTTCGCCATTGGCTTGTATAGCAAGTTTCAGTCACTAATGAGGTATCCCACCGTGTACATTATGGTCTGCACCTCATCATCTTCAGGAGACACAGGTGGTTTGGATGGTTTATGAAGATGTTTCTATTGTATCTGAAGGAGCAGTCATAAAAATATCAGCCTCATACATGCAATTCTGAATAAAAAACACTGAATCTAATGAAGGCCAGTTGAGAATCCATATATTATTTGACCTAGAAAGATGAAAGAGAATTACTTTCCTGCAGAACTGAAAAAGCGAAGTGTAACCTGGACTTTCAATGAAGACAAGAGACCCATGAATTGCTAAGTATACTGAGGGTGGGGATTAGCCAAAGTGCCCACTTGCTAGAAGTATTTGACATTCCAACAGAGAGAAGGTGTGAAGCAGACCAGAAGACAAAGAGCTCCTGAGAGCTGAAAAACAGCAAATAGCCTAGTTACTTTTCCCATAGAGAGCTTTTGTCAATAAATGAACACTTTTCAAAACTTCTATAAGGAATGGCAATCAAGTTAAAAGAAAACCAAGAAAACTCACTGATGTACTTATTTGGAACAGACCAATTCATCTGACTGTAGGCTTGTTCTAATGGCCCATTGATTTTAATGGCTCATTCATTACAGCAGGTACAGCGGAGGAGGGAGCAGCTGAAGACACAATTTTAAAGGTTTAGAAAGAGCTCATTTGTCCTACTGTATCTGAAGGAACAAGGTACATACTTTCATCTTTCAAATCAGGCAACTTATGGTTTTAGGATTAATACCTAGAGTTTATGTCTCCAACATGGCAAACGAATTGCATATAGGAAATATCCTTGTTGATAAAAAATGCAAGTACCTGGATAAAAAAACAGCTGTATAATGGTGGGCTTCAGAACAGTTGCTATGAAACAGTGCTACATATTACCCATTTGATCAGTAATAAATGTGTCAAAAGTCTTTAGTGGGATTCAGGATTTACAAATGGCATAATTAGTTTCTGTATGCCCACAAAGCAACTTACCTGTAATCAATACAGGGCTTCAAAATTTAGGAGTCGCAGGCATTTAGTATCAGAATAAGTATGTAGCCCATGAAATAAAGTGCTAAAATGCACTGCTAGACAGATACATTCATGTTTGCTTCAGTAATGGCAGATACTGTTTGTTCCTCATGATCATAGAATCATAGAATAGTCTGGGTAGGAACGGACCTCTAAAGATGGATTGTGCAAGTGGGTTACTAGGACAGAAGTGGGACTGATGTGAGACTGACTTGGGCTCTTGTCTTTGCAGGATCTCTTTGATCATCCTATCAAGCTCTCTTTCATCTTCCCTGACACTGTGTAGTCTGCTCACCTCCTCCCACAGTTTCTTGACTTGGCCACACAGCTTCTCAACCAGCTCATACCTCCTGCAGGCAAGATTCAAAACTCAAGATTCAACTTGCAAAGTTTATGCCATGTTATCATTTTTCCTCCTTTTCTACTTCTCTCTGCACTATGCAGCATGAAAGAACTCAAAGCCTTTAAAGATTACTTAATAAAATATTGTGCATATCCTCTCCTTGAGGTGTTTGTATCAAGGGAGAAATAAGTCCTATGGTAGTTAGACAAGAAAGTTACACAGGTAATAAAAAATTGGACATCTGGGACTTCATGTGGAGTACATTCTGATTTTACAGAGGTGAAAATCACATCATTTTCTATGATATTACTCCTGACTTATGCTGCAATAACTGCAAGGAAAAATCAATCTATATTGTGATTTACAAGCAATATCTAGTGAAAACTGTCAGGGCACAGAAATGTCTGGCTGCTCATTAAGGGACAGGGACCTGAGGACCAAGCATGAAAATATGAATAGCAGGACAGGTCTCATCTGCCAGGTCTCATCTGCCAGGGCCCCATCCCACAGCCCTCAGGGTGAAATAAGCAAGGAAGGCCCAAAGGTGGCAGCCAGGGTTGGCCAAGAGTCTGGCTCACCAGACAAGTTTGTGGTGACAGGGCACAGCTGAGATCAAGCTGGATCATGAGTCTGCTGGTCAGGGCTTGGATCAATGAGGGCATGGCTGTGGCTGAGCTGGAGACCAGCACTCCTACAGTGTCAGTGGGGCAGGGACTAACAGTCCCAGGCTGAGCAGAGCTCAAATGGGCTCCCTGGCCCATAGATATGCATGGGGAGAGGCCCCAGGTGAGGTTGGTCAGGGCCAGAAGGCCTACTGGTGCACTCAGGGCCCTGACAAAAGCAATAAATGCAGTGTATGGTATTTTAGGTTGTGAGGCTGCAGGAAATTAGATTAGATGGTCATAATGGTGACTTCTGAATCTAAAATCTGTGGCAAGAACACCCCTTTCAAATGCCTGCCAAAACACTCTAAGCTACAACAGAGGAAATTCTGAAGCAATTTCAGTCTCTCTCTGGCAAGTGGACATAACACATGGGTCTAGTTCAAACTATGCAATTTTCCAAACTAATTATAGCATCTAACTAAGATTTCCATCAATAATCCCAAATATTAATTTAAAAGAATGTGAAAGGATCTAATTTTACTTTATTAAATTTCCTTGCCTACTCGATTTTTAATAAGACATTTCAGGGGCATATGTGTTGGATCAGGCAGAGATTTTTGAATATACAAGCTACAAGAGAATCCGCTCTTCCATCTTCAATAATTAGCATTGCTTTTCCCGGGACCAGTCATTTCCCAGTAGCTGAGAGCATGGCATGTATTCACATGGTTAAACTTTCTTCTCACCCGCAAAAGGGAAACCTCATCTGTATTGTCTATTAGGAGCACAGTCTTTGGACCAACAATATCCTTTGAATATTGCTTGAGAGTGTGCTACACGGAATGATCAAATCATGCCACGGAGAGCAATAGCAATTAAGCAACGTGGCTGTTCATACGACAGTACTTCAGATCATGCCCTGGCCTTTTTCAGTTGATTAGTGTAGATACAAACTTTGAGTCCATAGAAAGCATTCAGTTTTCTCTGAGGCCTGGTGTTTCACTTTGCTCCCTGCTTCCACCACACTGAAGGATGCCCAAGTCTGTAGATACATATTTTAGCTCTTCATGGGCAGCACACACAACATAATGAGACATGTGACAGATTGTCTGTTAAAGTGTTTTCCTAAATTACCGCATCCCTCCACCTGCTTTCCAACACCACTTTGGTTCTGGTGATCTCACAGTCACAGCTACTTTTCTGTCAGTCTACAGGTATTCTATCTGTTGCAATAATGTTATCTTGCTTATTCTTAAAACTAACATGGGATTTTTGACAGCAAGTTCCACTTTGTAGCAATCACACTAAAGGAGGGATGAATGCAGATTATAGCTTATGGTGTATAGATTGATATACACCATGTATATACCTACAGGTGTTTGTTGTTTACCACATCTATAAGCAATGGTCTAAGAACATTTTGTGTGACAAAAAAAATGTAAAATCCTAAAGAGAAGTATGTTTTCTGAAGGCTTGGGTCAGAATACGTGCCTCATAATTAAGATGATAGCATATTATGGAGGGATAAATTGCACTATTTCTGTTACCTTCTTGGACCAAGAAAACCCACTATTCAGGTACTCTGCACTGAACCACCTGTCTCTTCCATATGCCAGTTTGTGCCTGTTCCTCAGTGTAAAATTAGTGAAAGAAGTTTGGCTACCTAATATTCCTCTCATCAGTGAGAATCGAACCTTGAGATTTCTGTTTCAAAAGTACATTTTATTGCTACAGTGAATAGCTTAGCTCAACTAGGGAGCAAGTAAATTTTTTTTCCCTACAGTAGCCACTAGAAAAGATGATGTCTCAGGAGAGACATGACTGTGATCCACCAGGAACTGCTAGGAAAAAGGCCCATTTCTCTGCTGCAGGGAGGTTATAGCGACAGTAAATCCTCAGGATGACGAGAGACTTGCAGGTGTAATATGACAGTTCGCTACTGACCACCAAAGGTCAGATGAGCCTGCTCAGGATGTGAACATAGTTTCTTATCCCATACATATTTTGGGATTTGCAGTATGTGGCAAAATCTGCTGTCAACCATTGCTTTACAACTACAAATGCTGGAGCAGTTTTTGCTGCTTCAGATAAACAAATCTCCCAAAGACAAATATCTTTTCCCAAAAGATCTTAACTTTCTGCATTACCAGTGAAAGTGCTTTCGGCAACTGGCTTGGAAGGCTGTAGCAAGTGCTGCCATAGGGGAGGCCTAAGGATTGTGTTATTCAGCACACAGCTTCATGGCAGCCTGCTTAGGACAAGGGTGACAGGGAAGGTAGGGAACAGAGTGAACATCCATCTGGCCATTTCCTCATTCTGCAAGCAGCCAAGATGAATGTCTGCTTCAGCTTCCTAGACCTTATAACAAGAGACAGCTTATAACCCTTCTACAACCTCGCCTCTCTCAGACTGCAGAAAAGTTCATTGTGTCAAGCCTGAGCAAAGGGAAAATACCTTCTTTAACATACATACACAGAAAATTCTGTATTTTGAAATGAGGTCAAAATGAGGACTGAAGAGTTCACCTGGGTGGTTCAGAAGTGAGAGTCAGGGATTCTTCCACCCTTCGTGCAGAGACAGGGAGTTTAGGGCTGGGGGCAGACATGACGAAACTCCTGCCAGCACGGCTAGAGTCCAAACTGGAGTGGTTCAGCATATTTCCATCCATCACTGTCAACAGACAATTACAAATTTCAAAGATAAATAGCTCTCCTGGTAGTATAACTGCTTTCCTTTTTTCCTGCACTGACTTTCCTTTACTGCACCAGCCAATTTTTCAAAAATTTGAAAACATTTCACTTGAGAACAATCAAAAAACATGTTCTGTTTATTTCTCTAACCAAAATAATAAAAGTTTCTTTTGTTCAGATGTTTATCTTTACTTTTATCTAAAAACCAAAATGTTACTCCAACAGAAAGACTCTTTAAAAAAAATTAAATATTTTGTTTAGAAAACACTGATTTTAGATTTTCTGTCTCTATATTTTCAAAACTGTTTCTCTTCATGCACTCAAATTCATTTACACTGATCCAAAAACATGCTAGTTGGCAAGTCTACTCATATAAAATCTTTACTCATCCCTAATTTCATCCTGACATAAATATATTTCTGTTAGAAACATTTTTTGTTATAACTAACTTAGATAGGATAGATGTAATGTATAAATATTTAGTGGGAATTCAAGTTCTTTATTATCCTAGTTTGTGTCTCTTTACTCAGATTTCTCTTCTGTAAATGCCTGGTAACCACATTGCAACAAGTTCAATGGGAAATAAAGCAAGCTCTGTAAAAGTTTGCTGAGTGGGAGATGCTTCAAAGTCGCAGGCTTGGTAACACTACAGTGAAAATTAACAGACTGATTTTTTTGTAAGGGGACTCAGAAGTACCTGTTTTTTAGAAAAAGGACGGGAAGAAGAGAGAAGCATCTAAATTAATTTACTTGCAGTCAGAGTGCTTAGAACAGGAAATTCAAAGCACCTTTTTCCCTATGCTTCCTTGCAGAACATCTTTTCTGGACTATGGCATCTCTCTTCACCAGCAGCACAAAGGTATACTCTTGCTACATGGGCAAGGAAACTGGGAGCTAGTAAGAGACTGTTTCTTTTATATACTACAATTTCCATTCTAAGATTATCTTTCTGGTTGGTTTCCTCAGCTCTTATCAAATGATCCACGGCTTGGCTTAATCCCCACCTTCTCCTGTTCCAGCTGTTGAAAAAAATGGCATGATTTTGACAATACCTAACTGCTTGTCTGAAGCAAATATTCCACAAGAATAAAAACGTTCACTAAATTTAGGGTATTTCTACTCTTAGCTGTGTGGCATCATCTTATGGATTTTTCAGAGCAGCAAAGAAAATGGTAGAGAAGGAAAATGAACCTCGTATTTAAAATAGATACTGCATTCTAACACAGTTTCATCACACAAACATATCTCAGAATCAAAGACACTGAACAGCTACTTAGAAACAAGGTCTTCAGCTCATCTCAGGTTGCTTCACAGAACCACGGGTTTTTCTTCCTTAAATCTGTCCATGAATCCCTGGAAAGTTTTAGCACCCACAATTCCTTGTGTCAAAAGTTTCCACAGTTTAGTCCACTGTGTGAACGGCCAATTTCTTTAGTTTTAAACCTGCTAACTGCTAAATTAATTTGATTCATTTATTAGCATTCATCTGATAACTTCAGTTATTGTTCTAAAAACGCTTAAAAATGGTGAGAAGTGCTGTTACATAAAGTGTGCTGTCAACTCACTCTAATTCTGGAGGACTTCAGAAACTGCTGTAGAGCCATGGATAACTTCACTCATCTCTGAAACGCGGGTTACCTCTGGAATTATATTTGACCCCTGTGTCATAAACCATATTATTTTTAAGGAACTGAAGGTAAAATGATACAGAATTTAAAGGAAAAAACAGATATGCAGACAGTATTTGTCTTATGACTGTGGGGTTTTTCCTGCCAAAAGGGCCCGGGGAGTTCTGAAAAATAATTATTTTCCTATGACAATAATATTCAGCACATCTAAAACACTTGTCGCAAGTGTATACAAGTATGTTTTCCAAATGTATCCATTGATTCATATGCACTGATTCTAAGCTGCAGAGTGATTAACTGATTTCTAATGGTTGCATAGAGAAGCTAGAGTAGAAATCCAATCTCCTGAATTACAGCCAGATACCCTTTCTATGAGAGAATTACAGTCAAGCTTTTTAACCCTAATGACAGCACAATGAGCACTAAAAGCAGGTTCAGAAAAGCATGAAAATATTCTTCAACAGCATGACAATATCCTTTAATATCTTCACTCTCCCTTGATGTTTTTCTGAAAATGTCCTGTTCAGTTCCTGATCCAGCCACAGCAGACTGAGCTTGTATACAGAGAGAAAGAAGAAAGTGTCAAGACTGCAGGCCTAAGTTCACTCAAACTTTCTGTTTAAAATTTAAATACTGAATTTCCTGCTGCCAGGGCATGGTGTTTTAAAAAATGGATAAACTTCTGAAAAACAATAACATGCCCAGTAATGGATGAAGTAATGTGCAAATCCCTGATGCACAGTATTCTGTCATTCTCTTCTCTCTAAATAAGAATGTGGGCCATGTACCAAGGAAATACAATATAATAAATGCATATGAATAAATACACTAAAGCTGATTAACCTGGAAGTATGCACTTGCCTTTTGTTCCTTTCCCCACCTCTTTATTTCCTTCCCTCTTCTTCCTCTCTCCCTTCATTCTTTTGTTCATTCTATCTTTCTCTGTCTTCATTTTCCTTTCATATCTGTTTCCTCTTTCCATGCACAGTTTCTACATTGTCATGTCCTTCCTGCTATTCTATGGACCAGCATTGGCCTTCTTGCTTCACCAGAGTTATACTATCATTCTTGATTTATCCTCCTAAGCAGCTTTTGCTACATCTACCTGAGTAACAGAAATGGGTCTAGGGATACTCTTCAGCCTGAGGCCACATGGCATGACATGGCCTATGTTTATACACTTGAACTCCCCTTCCTCCAAAACACAGTGGCTGTATACTGACTGCAAGGTGGTGGGCAAAGCCCTGACTTGGATTGCATCCTACAGGCCTTTGCATCTTTCTACTTATTGCTTTTCTAACCCAATATACATGTTACACTCTCCTCACCTCTGCTCCATGTGCAATGCTTCACATACCTACAACAAAACAGGTTATTGCATCCTACCGCTCCTGCCCAAGTCCTTCAGCCTCCATGGAGAGTACTAGGTGCTCCTGCATGTCACCTGCAGCTCCTGCCACAGTCCCAAATTCAGTGACTCCTGGCACCTCTCCTGCTCCCACTTCCACTGCTTGTGTTGGTGCCAGACAGCCTTTGACATTCTCTGAATCCACCTTTAGTCTAGGATTAGTAGTATATAACATGGGCGTGCTAGCACAGCATACAACTACTTATGACATTCATCATTTGCAAACCTTTTATTAAGAACCTTCCTTGCCAACCCTCAAAAAAGCCAAGATAAGATGTCAGCCACATGGATAGGGAAGAGGAGGCTGCCCCATGCCTTGCAGGGGTATATGCAGGCCAACAGTTTAACAGGATAATGCTAGACGACTGGGCCAGAGGAAGCCCACCAAATGGGCAGAGCCTTTACTAACAGTGCCCATGCCGTTCCCCAGACTGTGCCTGGAAATTGCTTTGGCTAGCAAAGACTCTGGATAGTCTGGACCAAAACCATGCTGGGGAGTATGCCAGCAATTTAACAGTATTGGACTACGGTGCACCAGTGTTCAATCTGTCGTGGCTTGCTTTAGTTTATAAGCATAGACACAGCCTTTGAGATTTGACTCTCATGACTTGCATAGAGAGTGAATGAAGTGCTCTCGAATTAGGTCATGTTCTGAACTAGTGGAATTCATGTTTTTTTACAAGATAAAATCAAATAGGTGGAGGGTTTTTTTTTAGAGACACGCATTGAGTTGGATGTCTTATTCCTATCCATTTTAATTAAGCATCTGAATCTCTTAAGTGGTTTTGAAAATCAAAGCCAATTTGTTCAGCTTGGCACTAGAGCTAGCTTCCCATTCCTCATTAGAAATGTGATGTATTGTGTTTATATGCAAATGAGAGGTTTTCAAAGAAAAGTTTGCATGATGTTTTAATTATGGGAAGTAACATGCAACTTAATATGAAATCTGTCATAATTTCCCCTTGCAGTCGAAGTCTATTTGGTTTTTTTCACTCAATTTTCTCCTCGTTTTTAATTATTTGTTTGTATTTACTGGAAAAATGTGGAAAAATAAGAAATTGATTTTTTATTTTAACAGAGCATCAGCTTGTTAATGCAGGTACCTCCAAAGTCTCATGCATTATCATGCCAATTGTATGTTAGACATCATCACCTGTGAACCAATATTAAGGGGTGACCAGATCCTGTGAATGTCCTTTTTCCCCTCTACACCTTCATTCAACGTGCCAGTCAAGTGTCTCGTGCTCTTCACCTTTGCCTGGATCAGATCAGACTGCTGTCTTGAGTCAGCTGCTGAGCCAGCCTTCAAGGAACTGGAGAGCACTACTTACAAGACCAGGCTGGTGGCACATGTCTGACCAGAAGTTTGCTCTAGCAAGAGAATAGACTAAAGAAGTGTTATGCAGAATCCATTTTGATGTTTCAAGGGCAAGACTACAAAAAATGGCATTTTTTTATGTAAGGCTTTGCTTATGCTCATGCCAGTGTGCCAGGATCCAAGAGATCTACGTTGAAATTCCAACTGAACCCCAGGTTGAGGCATTCTTTCATTTCATTTATGTCTGGTATCAGTTCACTGTGTTCCTAAATCTGATCCCATCTCATTTCTGAAGGGGATTATTTCTTTGCAGTTCCAGATACTTGCCAGCTTTTCCCAGGTTGCTTACTTCCAAGTGCCGGTGTCTCTGGTTTAGCGGAGAACTGAAGTCCTATGAGTGCAATCATTGCCTACCTAGATAAGTGCTACTGAGACACACCAACATCTACTTGAGATACTGTTTCTAGACCTTACCTAGCTTCTCAGACAGCTAACAGCTGCCTTTTTGATATCAGACAAGAATATATCTCTTCCCCACTTTTCTTCAACAGTTCAGTCGCTATAAAATCCTGTGCCAGAAGTTCTAATCCCGATGAAGGGAACCATTTTCTGGTCTGTCAATATTTATTATCATAACATTTGCTTGCACGTCTTACTCCAGACTGCTGAAAAGGCAAGGTAAGAGGGCTACTAAATGCAAGAACTGAGCTGTGAAAATGCAGTTACAGAACATAACAGGTACTGTAGATCTTCTGCAGCACTTAAGACCATTTTAAAGATGGCTACTGTGAATTAGTAGCACAATGAGGGTTTGTCCTAAGTCCTTCTGTATCCCTGCTGCAAAATACTAGTTTTCATGCAGATGCATGTAATACGTGCATCTGTTTGCTTTCTACCTACTGAGCAGGGCTGAAAACAGTCGCAGTCAGTACTATAACATTATATTGGGTCATGTTATGTGTTACATACATACATAGTGCAGGAAGCATATGTAGCACATTCATGCATGTGCTTATATGTACCATATGCTACATTTAGCATATGGTATATGCCATGCTATATGTTAAAAAACACAAAAAAACACATTGCAAGAAGGGGGATCACTGTCATAAGAGAGGAAAGAAAGGATTCTGAAATATAAATTAAGGTGGTCAGTTTTTTACTATACATGGGATTCTTCCTGCCTGTTTTTTTAATTCTCTTCACACTTCCATTATTTGTCGTAGGTGTTGAAATCTGGCAGAAGGAATGTCTTCTTGTTGTCGTATGAAACTCTGTTAGTATTTTACCAAGAGGCAAAATGACAGGAACAACTATTTTCCAGAAATCACTTTCAGATTCTGAGCAATGTGTATTTATTTTTTATAAGATATATTTGAATTTTTGCATTAGTTCATTGAAAAGGATTCATTAATAGCCTAAATTCAGGATTTAACTGTAAGACTGCATAATGCAAAGCACTGACTTAAAGCTAAGTGTAAGAACAGAATTTATAGTGCACACAATTCTAGAGGTAGTGTGAAATGGAGCCTACTCCCCAAAGAGTAATATAGGGGAAATTATAGCATAAATGACAAAAGGAGTGCAAATATACACTGAATGTTTCCTCAAATACAGGTGCAAAATCTTCCACAAACCACTGGAGGAGTGATTCTCATTGGTTCTGAAAAAGAAGTCAAGATTACTTTATGCTGGAGGAGGCAGGTGGAACACGGTTGAGATTTTTGATCAGAGAGAAGGGAAACGCAGATGGTGTGCATATGAAAGTCCTACTTACTCACCTTATTTTAAAGGGTATGTTGAGCAAAGGAGCTGTTAAATGCCAGAATCTGGCTCTAGAGAACAGGGATTCCAGAGTCACCCTTTTGAGTTGTGAAGGTCCAAGAGTGAAGATCTGATAAATAAATAAAATAAATGTATATATATATGTATATGTATATATATGTATAGCAAGGATTTGAAATTAGAAACTCATTCTAAAAAGAAAAGTGAAAAGAATGTGTTATTTACTCTCAAAAAACAAGAGAGTAGCGCATAAAAAAGTCAAGAAAATAAGGAATAGTTCACTAAGATGATGTGGAGCCTGAGGCAGATTGGGAAGTGGGAGAGAAGGCCTAGGAGGATGAACTTTGGGGCTGAAGGGTGGCAACATGGGGTGTGAGGTTCCTGAAAAATCATGAGGTGGACAAATTAAGAGCTGTTGGACTGTGGCACACCTGAAGAAGCACAGGGAAGCTATCCACATGTACCTGAGATGTGGGGGGGAAAGCAGAAGAAGAAATGAAAGCTGTGGTGGTGGTAAAGGCTCTGAAGCACAGAGAGAAAATACAGTTAAGGAAGAAAAGTGGAAAAACAGAAAATGCAGATCTCATCCTCATCCTTCTTTCTTTCAACTATCCCATTATACTTTTTCTCAATAAATTCATTCATTGATACTAAATTTATAGATTATGAATTAATGCATGTTAAATTGAACACACACTTATGGGTACTTCTCCCCAAGCAGGAAGAGCAATATATGTTCAAGAAGCTCAGAAAAAAACATTCTTTTTCACATAGTAGCATACTGAATTTCAGGTAACTGCCAGCAAAAAAGCTACCAGCTGCTGATTTATGAGGCTAAGGCCCATATGTGGCAGTGCTATTTTGGCATTACAGCCATCTCAATTCTAACCCTCTCAAAGCTCTTTGTCTATGTTTCTTTTATCAGATAATGTCAACTGGTTGAATTATGTAAATGCATTTTCCACAGCATCTCTCTTAGCTTTGTCTGACTCTGGAAGTCTGTCTGCAAGACACAGTGGAAAGATGCCTAAATTGCTTTTACTCATAATGCCTGAACTAGTTCACTGACAGGCAGCCCAAGCATCTATGCAGGGCCATGCCACAAGCCTACCCTAAGTCCCTTTGCTATGAGGACTTACTGCCCTACTGCACCAAAAGTAAAACAGTAACAGGAAAAAGAGGACATTCACAAGGCTTAAAAATATTACTCATCACAAACTAATAAAATCAATAAAGTGAAAGCAATTACTACAAAAATAATTTCTAGATACCGTTTTAGGGCTGCTTACTGTGTTTCTGTTGGACAACAGAGGTGGCTCTCAGCCTGAAGTGTTGAAGAACTGTGTGGTCCAAACCCACCTCCCTACTCCCTACTTACTTCTCATGGCACCAGGACTAAATCAACTGGTATCCAGTTTCATAACTACATCCTCTGTCTGTATTACTTTACACAACTAAGGCTTTCTCTTTTTGTCTCACCTTATGCTATTTTCCCATGTAAACTATGCCCTTTCCAAAAGTGTGATATACAGGTTTGCTGAATGCTGCATCAGTTTAAAAGAAAATAGTCACAACCAAGCTACACGAATAATGACTAATGTTACACTCAAAGTTGATGATCATGACAAAGAGAAGTATCTAAAAAGATAATTGACTTGCAGGCTATTCTCCCTCTCTGCATCCTCCCATCAGATTGTTGCTTGTACAGTGGTTGTTTGGCAGACATATCTCGGTCTACAACCTGTGTACTCAGGCAGGGAGGCTGGCTTATCTTGCCACCTCCTCCATTGATTTGATCTCTTGCTTCTGTTTACAATCCAGTTGAAATCAGAGGATATGGAAGACCCATTAGTGTTGCTACTAGGACAGAACCACACGTCTGCACAAGCTACACGTGGAATGTTGTTTGCTTCTGCTGGCCCTTTAGTAAAATGGACTTTCCAGGCATATTACATACTTTCACTCCCCAAAGAAAGCCTTCAACTGCCAACGGGTTAAAGGCAACTTCTCTTCATGCTACCTAACACAGGTAGAAACTTTCCCCTGCCTCCCTACTCTGCCACCCTGCAATGACTGCAGTCTGTCTATCCAAGACTGCAGCAGTTCTGTGGAGGCAGTTCTTCCCGTGTCTTAGCAACAAACACATGAAGAAAAACGCTGCCAATTGTTTAGATTTGTCAAAATGAGCTTCTTCACTTGTAAGGCTGTGAAACTGTTACCAAATAATTTTTTTCTTCAAATGTCTGTGTGAAGTCCTGCTACGTTTCTACTATACTTATGTCTAAGTTACTATGAGGTAATATACACAGAAATACACACACACACTCATATACAGACATGCACATGTAAAAAGCAGGAAAAGACCTTCCAGGCTCATTTGCAGTATCTGGCACCTATATATTGCTATCTATGTTACAAAAGCATGATTCTTACATCTTCTAAACTTACAAAGATGGGCAGGAGGTTGGAAAGAGAGGAGGAAAACAGAAAAGAAAAAAAAAAACACAAAAAAGGAAAAGCATGTAACGTGAGAGCTTGACTTCTCACTACCATTGGTGCATCAGCTGTCCTTTTCCCTCCTGATTGTCTATTTTTCAAATAGAAAGCCCAGAGATGTAAATGGATGGATCTTACAGTGCAAAATGAAGCACACCAAATCAGTTTTTGACTGTCAAGAAGGGAAGAGATTTCCTCAGCTAACGGTTCCTCAGTTTTTGTACTCTAACAGACACATGTCTATTTAAAAATTGACCCACTTATTTAAATACTACAAAAGACCCAGATTTGCTAGAGAGTCTCACAGATGGCTGCAGAACAGCTTTAGAAAGCTTACAACTCTTCCTCCATAGGCAGATCTCTGCTGCCTAGTTTTCGGTTTTGCTGCCTAATCACATTAGCAACAAACACTGAGAAATCTTCCTTGAAGTGCTGTACACAAATAGCCTTTCAAACAGACAGAGTAACACTGGAGATATATTGAAATGCTCTATGGAAACATATTTTGTTTTGAACTACTAGACACTGTGATAATCCCAGTCGCTTGGAGACAGAGAAGGACATCTTTGCATTTTCAGACTGAAGTTCAATATCTGTCATCTCTAAATGATGACTGCTGACCGTGTTATTCAGTCCTGATGGATTTAAAATATGCTTTACAACTCCAGAGAGTCTTCAAGCTGCTGGACAAGTTGTCAGTGGATGCTAGACTTCAGCAGTAAGCAATAAGAGGTAGTGGGGGTGTGTGTTAAGTGTGGGGATTTCAATGTAACAGCATGCACTAAAATTAGGGAGCTAATGCTAACAGGCAGCACAACCCAATTTTCCTAAGTTATTCTTAAATATTTCAAAAAGACTCCAAAAATGGAAAAGCTAACTTCCTCAATATTGACAGTGTCTGATTTATTATAGATGCTGCAAACACTTCAAAACCAGAAAGGTGCCATGGTTTTGTTTCTTGGCAGAGTGCTTGTTACAGATTATTCCTGGGTGCTTAGCCATTTAACTGAACAACTTTATTCAAAGAGGATTTGCTATTTACAATAGGGGCAACTGCCAATTTTTATGCTCCTTCAAGACAGAAGACATTGAATAATAGTGACTAACCATATAACTTAAATGAGGCCTTATACTCGGGTCTAAGCTTAAGAAAGACTAGCTATTATTTGGTCAATTGTTGTAGCTTTTTCTGTAGTCTGTTGAAGAGAGAAAGACAACTCTAGCAGGCAGTTCAAAATAATCATGAGTGGCTGATGCACCGAGCAGACTCTTGGAAGGACCTCTCCCTGACCGCATCCTCCTAAATGAGAACGTTGAGAAACCAGCTTGCAAATGATGATCAACAGATGGGTAGGATCATTACCTGTCTTTGTTTATAAAAAGTACTACTGGTAGAGTTTATGGAGGCCAGGGAACAAGGAGTGTTATGTGTTCTTTGGAACACCTATCTACTGTGCTCCCTTCAACCAGTGCCAAACCTCAGTCCCAAATTGCCCAGAATTAACCCTCCCATGCTCCAGAGTGATGGGCGCTCTTTATGCATGGGCACTAAGCGGTTCACTATGGGTCTCAGTTAGATTACATCTTGTGATGATGTTATAGATTTGTATATTTGGCTTCTTCCACTGCTTTATCATGTATTTAAAAACAAAGAAACCCCAAAGTTGTAAATATGATCATTCCCATAATGCACAGTAAATGCACACTGTTGTATGCATTATTGTACACTACATAGAATAAATACACAATGTACACCAGCCTGCTGATGCACATGCAGAATGACATTTTCACCTTATGCATGGTAACTGAGAGCCTTTATGAGGAATTTGCATTATTGAGGAAACCCTTTCCATTGACAATATATATGAAACTACAACTGTGATGTGATGTCCTAGTTCCTCTGCAGATCCCAGCCTTCTTTACCACACATTGCTAGAAACATTCAAATACAAAAAACTAATCTCTATCCAAATAATGATCACTTTGTTTTGGGAATATCACCTTTAAATCAGGATTAGAGTTGCCTAAATCAGGGTAAAGTCATTTTTTTGCTGTCATTTTTCCCTCCTTTTCTCTGTTAATCTATAAGCACGTGCCCTCTATACTATAGTAGAAGAGTTCAGTAAAATGAGATTCAGCCCTTATGGTAGTGTAAGACATGCTAGCACCAAGATGCAACCAAACCTCTGCATGAATGCACATGTATCCATGTGAGATGCATTAAATGTAGTATATCCTGATTGCACACACAATCCTTCAGCAATGAAGAGGCAAAACAGGCTGACAAATCAAAATTAAGTTTCAAACAAACAGGATGAGGCATCTTAAGTCTCTGAAGGCTTTTTTTTTCTCCTTGTGGGCTTTCCCACAGTATGTCAGACCACTTTAAGCACCCAATTAGAAGTATTTTAACAGAGCTGTTAATAAAATATTTATAAAACACCAGAAGCCTAATCCTAAAGTTGTTTTGTTTTTTTTTTTAACTTTGCTTGGGACTTCTTTGGGGGGAAAAAAAAAAAACCCAACAACAAGCAAACTCTGCCCTCAGTGAAAGATTTATCTGAGGCATGAAGACAGAAAAGTGAGTCTGGACATCAAGCCTTGCTCTAGAAAAACAAATAAATGGGACATGAGGATGGGCAAGGAAAAGCAGGATCATATGAAAGAAATCTTTTTCCCCTCCATCCAAACTAGGAGCACTAGGTTTATTCCAGTCCATCATCATTACAAAACTCAGATTCCCTAAGGCTATATTTAAACAGTATTGGGTAGGACCTCAGTGCACCCAAATTTCCAGGCCAAGTCGCATCTGCACTGCAGAGGCTTCAGGGTCTATTCAATATCAGCATTTGCACATAGTTAAAGGAATCAAGTACTCCTGCATGCCTAAATCGCCTCAGGAATAGAAGATTCCATAATCAGTCCATTCATCCTTCCTCCCTTTCCTCACACTCTCCAGGAATACCTTGGTTGCTTTTACCCTTTCCCCTCCTACCCCATTTTCAATGCATACACTCAAATGCAGGTCCCTGTTTTATCTTCCAGCTCAATTTAAAACAATTCCCATTACACTCACAAAAATGTATGTTCAACGTATGTTCATGATAGAACTTAGTGTAAAAGAGACATTTGATTTTGTCAGCACTGTAGGATCCAGTTTCTAAAATGTGAAATTTTCCACAAGAAATTTCAAGAAACTCCAACTTTCAATGCTTTCTTTAGCCTTGTTCTTTTTGGCAGGCCTATCAGATACATGCTGGCCTTGTTGAAAAACCACAGCTATGCTAGTGTCATGATTTAAACCCAGCCGGCAACTAAGCACCACACAGCTGCTTGCTCACTCCCCACCCAGTGGGATGGGGGAGAGAATCAGAAGAGTAAAAGTGAAAAAACTCATGGGTTGAGATAAAGACAGTTTAATAAGCAAAGTAAAAGCCACTCATGCAAGCAAAACAAAATAAGGATTTCATTCACTACTTCCCATCAGCAGGCCATCAGTTCAGTGACCTCCAGGAAAGCAGGGCCCCATCACACATAACGGTTACTTGGGAAGACAAATGCTATCACTCTGAATGTCCTCCCCTTCCTTCTTCTTCCCCCAGCTTTATATGCTGAGCATGACACCATATGGTATGGAATATCCCTTTGGTCAGTTGGGGTCAGCTGTCCCAGCTGTGTCCCCTCCTAACTTCTTGTGCACCCCCAGCCTCCTCGCTGGTGGTGGGGGGTGAGAAGCAGAAAAGGCCTTGACTCTGTGTAAACACTGCTCACCAATAACAAAAACATCTCTGTATTAGCAACACTGTTTCCAGTAGAAATTCAAAACATAGCCCCATACTAGCTACTATGAAGAAAATTAACTCTATCCCAGCCAAAACCAGCACAACAAGGCAACTTTCAAGCCATGAAGAAGCTGTTAGGTACAGCTTATCTGTGGGGCAAGCAGTTTGTTGCAATACTAATATGTGATGACAGCTCTCCCAGATTATGCAAGGATTGTTTAACCTCCTGAAGCATTTCAGTTATAAAATAGAAGAACAGTAAATCGTTTCCTTTGTTTGTTAATTCTTGCAAATGTGTACTCACACACATAAAAATATTTGTCTTTATGGGACAGATTACAAAAGCAGTGCATATAGTGTTTTGCAGTTAATCAAAGCATTGAAAAATCAGCAACTGCAAACACTGAAATTCTTAGACCAATATGATTTTGAATTTGGCATTATTACTTTGCAGCATGTTACAGACTTTAACATACAAAGGTGCACAGATTTGCGTGGGCAGAAAGGCTGTTGCTACCTTTTTAGGGATTCCCTGGAGTTCCAGTTTTCTGCAAGGATCATTGACCATATCAAAACTATTGATCCATGCAGCCTCCAGATCCATTAGATCAGGGCTGTATGTGCCCTGACAGCTGACCAAATTCATCATTACAGCAGAACGAACTAACCTTGAAATCAAAATGTGATTTTTTTCCAACTTAAAAGAGTTTGACCTGATTTTCAAGAACTGAAATCGATTCAGAAAGAAAAACTGGACAAAAATTATGTATAGAATATATAGATCCTCTATACAAGACAACAAACTCATTGATTTCTACATGATTATGAACTGCCTTATAGTATAATCATATGTACGTTATTGGAACAACATAGAATGGCATATTAGAATCATTCATACTTTAATTCTGGTGCTGTACAATAAAGCAGCTAGACCCAAATTCACAAACACAATGAGAGATTAAAAAGAAAGGCAATATTATTAAAGGACCAAGTTTTGTATGTATCTGTAAGAATCAGGTGATGGATCATTTTCTTCCAACTCTTGCAAATATTTTCAGTTCAATGGCTTTCATCACAGATCTCCTGCTTTAGATGAAGTATTGAATGATGATGACAGGAGGGTGAGACAGTGTCTGTCTTAGGACAGCATACCCAAATGCTCATGGAAGCACCTCTTCCTCTCCATTTTAGCTCAGTGAAATGCAGCATGGGATAGTTCTTGTGATAAGAGAATACCTAATGAAGATTTATAGCATACAATATTTAAGTAATCGAAGCACATTTTGTTACTATGGTAACTATAATCCTCTGCGCACAATATGTGAAGTAATTTGTCTAAAATAATGCATGCTATTTTCATTCTAGATGCTGACAGATAATCTTCTCAATCTTCTTCTTGTCCTTGTGTTTAGAAGAATTTTCTTTTAATTCTTTAAAGGAGCATCTCCTTTAGAGGCGATGACAGCGACTGCTTATTTTGCTATAAAATCACCATATGATGTTGTGTGCTTGCTCAACTGGTTAATGAAATTCAGTAACAACCTGGACTGGGAGCATATCAGAACTTGAAAGAAACTGTGTGTGACTTGTTATGTCAACTATACAATGTCCAGAGCCTAAGTTGTTTTTTCTAATGTTCTTTTCAGTACTATAGATTATGATGGTGCATTGAGGAAAATAACAGAAAGCATCAGGAGCAAATGACTGTATTTCATCAAGTACAGTTGTCATTTTGTCAGAAGCATAAGAGAATTAGGAGCTCCCACTGGAAGAAACTGGTGCTTTACATAAGCGGAGACTACTGGGAAATTGGTGAGATTCTGAATTTAAAATGCTGTAGCAATTCCACAAAAATTCCCTGTGTGAATATTCTTATTTTACGTTAAGAGTGCTAAAGACATTTAACAAAGTCCAATGCCACACTAAGACGCTTTAAAACTGTGTCTATGCTGCTCCCCTTATGCAACATTAGCAAGGAGAAGCCATCACAGTGAGTCCTTAATGGGGCTTGAAAACCTAGGAACATGAAACATCACAAACTTTTAATTCTAAGACCCCAGCCTAAATTGTGCCTTGGTTCTCTTTCATGTCCTAGATCAGTGATCTCCAAAGTGGGGTGCACATAACCCAGGGAGTGTGCAAGACAATCTGTTGGGGTGTGGGAAGAAAACATTTGTTGTACCAAAAAAAAAAATTTGAAATAAAATAAAATAAAGTAAAAATTTTAAGTAGTGTTTAGTTAATATTTATCTCATCCTTTTAAATTTCTATTTTTGTATATGTTCTAAAATGTACATGATATATTAGTACAGTAGTACATGTATATAATTTATAAATAAATATACATATATTGGAGGTGCTCATAGGGATGCACGATCAAGAAAGCGTGGAGACCACTGTCCTACACTACACAGATTTTTTAAGTGACCCAATGTGATTCAGAGGGAGACTGAAGAAGAGCTGCTTGTTTCTTCACACCACTTCCACTGCTCTGACAGGATTATTCTCTGTACAAGCACAGTCCGAGGTAGTCCTTGGGGCTATTAAAAACAACAGACAAAACCAGGTGGACTTATTTCATCTGAAAGATGTGTTTATTCTTATGAAAAGCCTTTTCTGCAGGAGGCCACCATAAAATCTATGTGCCACAAAAATTGCATGGTTGCAAAGCTGCAAGGATTTAAGAGGATCTCACAAGCTATGTAGGATGCTTAAGAATTACCTGCCTAATAGTGAAATTTCCCAAGTCAACATAAACTAGTAACTATACAGAACAGATACTTGAGAAAGTAAATAGTGGAAATAGTTTGCATATTTCTGCTTAGACAATTTAGTTATATAATTCTATGTTTCAGAAACATTGTCTATTCTTGCTTGAACACAATTTTGCCATTTTTAAGTAGGTAACTACTTTGGGAAGCCTGATTCTGAACTGTTATCTTATTTGAGGACCAGGCCTTCAATTCTTGTTTGAAAGGAAAGCTGTATGAGGAAGATGTACTAGAACTGGATGACTTTTTCACAAACAGTAAAACTGCTGAAAAAGAGTTTTGGAGGGACAGATTTTGTAAGGAATCAGATCAAACATTGTAAATGTTCTAGGACAAAAATTCAAAGATGTCAACATGTTTGATTTCATTATGTCTCCAGTAATGCTTTGCTCTGTTCGGCAGGTCATTTTGAACCAAACCAAGCCTCCCCCTTTTCAGCCTGCCATTTCAGAATAATGGCTTTAATTTAAAAATTGTCTTGCAATTTAAAAGAATGGAAATGTTTTCCAAAACTAAGTAGTTCAAAAAAATAATGACATATTTAATACCAAGTTGGAATTATTTTTTAATAGACCCAAGCACATATATGTCCACGTTATTAAAAATTCTCCTTAGTTCAGCTTAAAACTTATCAAAAATTCCCTGCAAATTCTCAACATGGCCACAATCACTCACCTCTAATATGTACCAAAAAAAGGCCCCATTTAATGAATATTCACAGAAGTTAAATGAGCTATAAATAAAATTCAGCAAGCTGTTAGTTTTGCAGTGGATGATATTCACCCACAAACTTGTTCAAGTGGTCTCATAGGATTCAAAGGAATCCTCAATGAATATCTGCTTCTTTTTGTGATTAATAATTGCAGAACTGAACTCATTTTATATGGGTCTTGAACAAATTCCAGAATAAAAAATTAACCTGTGAAGAACTTCCTGTACTATACATACAGCAGCCTTCAAAAAAATGGAAAAGGTGCAAGTTTTACTGTCAAATGAAATATCTTCTGCCTTTTCTTATACTTGGCCATTAAAATACTTTGGATTATCGTAGTTTCACAGCATAAATGAATACTAGTGTCAGGATAAATGAGCCCCATCAACATAACAGAATTTACAGGAGCCTCAGATGGGCCCTTGAAAAAAAGATTATTTGCAAGTATAGTGGCTTTGAGAAAAGCAGTATAGTGGCTTTGAGAAAAGCAATTGCACCCTGAGGCAACTTCAGCAGCCCCAGCTACTCTCTCTTACCTGGAGGGCTCTCTGGAACTTCTTCCTTTTGACAATCCATCATAATCCATGCATATATGAAACTTTCAAACAGATTTTAGTAATTTTTCTTTCTGCATAGGCCAGCACACTTTTTTTTGGGGGGGGGGGGGTTGCATAAAGCATCTTAGTAATTGTTATTAGCAAAATTGTTTCAATATTCATTGGATTAGGTGTGGTTCTGGAGCTCTTAGCTTGGCCTAAACTTTATTAACCACAGTCTTAGAGTACAAGTTTGACCTACAAAGCAGCCTGGGAGAAAAGAAAATTTAAAAAAAACCATTATAAATATTTTAACTATACAAGATATTAATGTTTTAACACATGCTTTAATGCTGGTCTTTTCTTGTGGATGAAAGCTATTCTGCATCTCATACGTATATGACAAGACCTTAATGGTCTCAGGTGGAGCCCACATGGAGAAACGACATATTACCTTGCAGCTCTTGCTTTACCTAAGCTTCTCCCAAGATGCTCAGATTGGGGACAGAAGCTGAATTTCAGGGAAAAGAGGACTCCGGCCTTCTGTCACTAACGTGCCTACCCCTAAGGAGGCAGAGACAGGCCAAGTCTTTCCAAAAGGTGCTGCAACGTATCCGACTTTTGGAGGCTTCTGGTTCTGTGGTGTAGCAGGAGGTGGTGATGGTGGTGTGGAAGTGCCTATAGAATGCAGCTGGATCTATGGAGCATGAAATCATACTATACCCACAGAGCATTAACAGTATTTACTCTTTGTCTGTGTAAATTGGAAATAAAATTTATTGGAAATCAGAATCCACAGGCTTTTCCATTTACACCTGTGGAAACCAAGCATACTTCCAAAGTAATCAAAAATCTATGAGGGTACATAAGTGATTACAGGACTGAAGGCTGACCTTAAATGTCCACTTTGATTTACATTTTTTTGATTAAGTAATATGATAGTGATGTTGTTATGTGTAATTAGGAATCTATTGCAAGACATTCGTGGTGAGATTCTTAATGAGTTTTCAGTGGGATAAAAATAACCCTAAAATGCATGCTTACAGATAACTTCTTGCTCTCAGTTGCTAATTCATTAAATAATTCTAAATGCCTATTGATACAAATAAAGAAAAAATGCATTTCAGGAGGTGATAAAGGAGGTGGTAGTGGAAGTGAGGAGATCATGCTGTTTCCTTTGCTTGTACTGTGTAAGAACAAGAAACAAAACTTTTTCTTAAATCTATGAAAGTATAGGGAGGGTCAGGAGGTCATGGCACAGTGTGATAATGCTGAGTCACTTGTCAACCCAGAGCTCCCAAAGGGCTCTTGTTTTCAGCTATCATTAAATCTGATGTGGTATCTTTTGATTCTGATTTACTTCTCCAGAGTCACAAAGATTTTGTCTTATTTTGCCTATCAGTATCAGTTGGGATTGTATCTAAGCAATACTAAAAGAGAAGGGTATGGAGCAAAGTCACAGTCTTTAAAAAATACTACAAAGTAATACTTGAACCACAGTCTGGAGTGTAGCTCCTCAGAAATGGACTAGTTAATCAATATGGAATTCCAAGGACAGATTGTGTAGGAAAGCTGGAAGACTAGTGGAATAACTGACATATAACAAAAAAAACCCCATAAAACCCACAAAATTACATGACTACTTCTATTTGCTTATTCATTGACAAGTTTTATTAAATATGGCTCATTATTTTCCATCCATGAGGAGAAAATCTTGGAAATTAATTGCTACTTGACAAGAAGATACATCCTTCTGCTTTTTCTGCCATCGCTACAGGGTGTATTCTTCACCTGGAACCTCCTGAATTATCTTAAATAACATTAGACATCTCAACTAAGTAAATGTTATGTGACTTGTATGCATCCCTTACTAAAATCATGTACATTCTTAAAGAGACCCTTACACCTTGCATGAGATATTCAGATTTTAGCTCTAGAGGAAAGTAACCTATAGAAACAACATGTTCTCTAGGAAAAGATAAAACATGGCCTAAAACATTGGCCTGCATCCTTAGGAAAAACATTGCAGTTCAGAAAAAAAGACTGGCACAACTTACTTTTCCTTGGTCAGGAGAAGAGCACCAGACTAATCTACAGGCATAATCTGAATCCTGTGGCAATGCACAAGAGTGGTCTCTAATTTAAACATTAAGTCTATGAAATATTCTTTATTATTACTCCTTTTTAACCATTTAGTTAATAAGATGCTAAGCAGCAACTTCAAATTGACTTCACTCCACTCCCAGCTATGTCTTGAAAAGCAGAGACACATGCTATGTTTCCACTCCCCAAGGAGCCCTTCCATTTTATCACTGACCAGGGTCCAAGTCTCCAACACCAAAGTTCAACACGCACAAATAATGTGATGCTGATAGATTACATGCAAATTGTATAAGTAAAATAGAATAGAAAACTAATAATATATAGTTTCCCTTTCCAAAAATCCCCCTGACCAATAACTTCTACCTCATTGAGCCTTTAAGGCTGACTATGCCCCTTCTTGTGAAAAGAAAACAAATGCATTTCTTAAAATTACTTTTAACTGTATCTTTCTTCAAGAGCAAGGCACATTTAGTTTTCTTCTACACATGCATGAGGGACACCTCATCATAAACTAATACATCAAATATTACCAACAGCCTTGCTTGTCTGTTGTAGAAAGATGTAATAGAGCTCATGCTGCAGTAATATTGACACAAAAGACTGAGTTGTGCCTAGCCTCATAAAGCAGAGGTGTGGGATGCAAAAAAATTACATTAAGAAACTGCTCACAGATATTGCATTATGTCCCTAGTGATTAAACATGTAGCATGCATGCCTGTTATCAACAAAAAATGAGTACATATATGTATTACATAATTGTCCACACACATACACAAGACTTCTGTAAAAAAGAAACATTTTTCAGAAAATGTTTCTCTAGTGAAGGTATCTCCTCTCAATATTGCTAATACTGGATGTTTTTTTAACAATGTCATCATTTAGTCACTAGAATCTTTGTACCTTTGAATGTGCCTAAAGAAAATTATCTCATCTGAGAAAAGACAGGAGAAACCAATGCACAGTTCCACAAGGACAAGCAGATACAATTTTAAAACTACATCTAAATTAAGGATAATATTGTGACAACAGCTAAACCAATGCAGCAATCTAAGCTGATTTAAGTGTCCTATTATGCAAAATTGTACCCATTATAAAAGAGAAATCAAAGACAGTTGCTAACATGATTAAGCTATGGTTCTGTAGAGTCAGAAAATAGTGATGTGTGAGCAGTTTTCAAACAATAATTAAACAGGCAGGATGTGTAAAGACACTGTTGAATTGAATTTAAAGTATCTAGCACTAGAACTGCAGGGACATAGGTACTGATCCCAAACTGCTCAATCTATTCCTCAACAGCAACTTGCAAACTCCATTCTATGCACTATGCGTCTGATGCAGCAAAACACTTGCTTCATTTCAAATATGTGGTCATCTTCCCTGAGGTCAATAGACTACTTACTTCATAAGTGCTTTTCTAAATCAGTCCTGGAGGATTGGGCCCTTGGATGAACGATCTAAATATTCCCTTAATTGTTTCTCACTAGTCAAACAAATCTCTGTTCACTTCCATGGTAACAATTACACTTATAAAATCGTCTAGTACTAAGCATGTAATTTTCACTACATTGCCTGATCTCATACCTTTTGTCCTTTATATCCCTGGCTACCTATACATGCTGTGTAAATATGATAAAATTCTTTTTTGGCTGCAAATCAGAAAGTAAAAATACAACCTCTATGGTTCATTGCTTGAAGTGAAATGAGTATCTGATCTAGAAAATGAAGCCCAACTTTAAGGTTAAAATTTTCAAATTTGCTCAGTATTCATCCAATTCTGCTTACTCTGGAAAAAAAAAAATAGAAAAACTATTGTGATTTTCCTAATCCTCTGAATAACTACATAAAAATTAGCTTATAGCGTATCCTATGTTGAATGCTCTGTGGATGAAGAAGATGCCTGATTAAGTTGATGCCTGTCAGAAACAGAGAACATTGAAAGTACAATCATAAAATCTACATTTCAATTCTACTGCCATGATTCTAGATTAATTATTTCCTCCGTGCAGTTCTCAGTCCTACCCAGCCTTGCCCCTTTCTTAACTGTCCAGAGAAAGAGTTTAAATTTAATTAAAAGGACAAGAAAAGGGTGGTACCTCCTTCTTAGAAACCTTCAGCAATTCTGTAAATGATAGCTTCCAGATCCTACTGTTGGACTAGATTCTTCAAATTCATCAACAGTTTGGAGATTGAATTCACATTTATTACAGTCTTATTTAAGGACCAAACCTTGACCATTCCTCAAGGTGACCTTCTGCTCTGTGCAGTCATGGTCCTCAAATAACATTATGAATCTCCATAGCGGATTATTCTGGAAAATGCTCTGGAACAAAGACAGTGATACTATATTTCTCTTAAGCATGTATTCTGAAAAGCTGGACAATACATGACATCCAAAAAAATATCTGTAACAGACACAGAGTAGCTGACAGGGGGACAGCTAACTAAAGCTGAACATTACGAGATGCATAAAAATGAAGCTTATAATTTGGTCAATTTTGTCTTTCATCTTTGACACACTTAAAGGTTTTATTTTCATCCTGAGTCCACAGCATCTATAACATCCAGTCAACATCAAAACAAACGACTTGTCATTAAATATTAAATTCCTTAAGGGGTAAATCTGTAAGTCTTTCGTTTCTTTTTAGTTCTTTTTCAGCCAAAGCTGGCACTACTGAAGGCTGGAGAGGCATTCAGAATCCATAAATCCCAATGAAAGTAATGAAAGTTAAGCTTGAGAAAGGACTGTTTAAATAAAGCCCTGAGGATGCAATTACATGAGTATGCCTACATAAGACAATGTATTGTTATTCATAATGAACTGAGTTTTGCACCAGAGGAAAATCATAGAATCATAGAATCATAGAATCATAGAACCATAGCATGGTTTGGGTTGGAAGGGACCTTTAAAGATAATCTAGCCCAACCCCCCTGCCATGGGCAGGGACATCTTTCACTAGATCAGGTTTCTCAGAGCCCCATCCAACCTGACCTTGAACACTTCCAATGATGGGGCATCCACAACTTCCACAACTGGGCAATCTGTTCCAGTGTCTCACCACCCTCATTGTAAAAAAATTCTTCCTTATGCCCAATCTAAACCTACCCTCTTTCAGTTTAAAACAGTTGCCCCTTGTCCTGTCAGAAGCATTACCATCTGGAGGCTGATGTGACCTCTGTAACTCTCTGAGTTTCTAATAAACATACTGTATCCAGAAAGAGAGAATATAGCTCCCAGAGTGCAGGCAATCAATTACTGCAGACAGTAAAGAACACATGACGTATTATTTTCATAGCATCTTTTTTAGAAAACACAACTTTTAACAAAATATGAGGCTGAGGATTATTTCACCTCATACAATCTCATATAAAAAAATACCCAGGCCCAGGCTGGCAAACAGTTACCAAATGAAACAGAAGTATAGTTTTAAAAGATCAGTCACAGTGTTTGCGTACCATAGCTGGAACATCTCTCTGCAGTGCTGGGTCATGAGAGGATTTGGACCAGGCCATAGTACTTCAGTTTGAGAGAGGCCTTAATCCAGTGTATTTCTGCAAAACCAGTACCACTGGTGTTCCCAGCACAGAAATGAGTCTTCTCTAAAAGTCCTGGGAACATGAATGACTTCAGTGCTATGTGGAGAAGCAGAAGATGAGGACTAGGGCTCTCCTACCATCCCTTGGTAGATAAACCCCACCTGTACACCTTAGCACACACATTACAGAAACATGAAGACAGATATCAGATTTGCTGCAAGCACTCTTTATGCATTTCAGATGAAAGAGTCATTGAATAAATATAGAATGACTTTGTGGAAAAGCCACCAGAACCAAATTCCTTCTTCTGCAAGAGATGGTTCTCACCACTGGCTGCAAAGACACACTTCCTGACTCAACGGCTTTCTAATTCTCTTCCGCCATGACCTTGGCAGACAAAAATCTTACTACTCAAGCCAGACTCAAAACTCTCACTATGCCACACAAAAATGCAACCTCGTCCCCAAGAAACCTGACGCATTGCCTCTCTCTGGCCCTGCTTTTGGATGAAAGTGCTACTATTTTATGCCAACTCCAAACTTGCAGAGATGCATTAGGGATGGTCCAATCAGACTTGCCAACTGGATCCCTTTAGGTACAGCACTGTCTTATTTCCAGAACCAGAATGCGTACAAGCAAGAGCTTGAAGAAGACTGAGAAAACTTCTGAGAACAGACAGAATGAGAGAGTTTGGAGGAGCCCAGCTGATGAAAAGGTAGGCACCAACAAGGTGAAGAGGAAATTTTGATAACTTCATTCTATGACGTAGGCAGTGAGATTATACATAGGACTTCCAAGTACATTTGAAAATGCTAGTTACAGAATTTCAGCCCTTGGTGGCTCAATTCAGTTAGAATTTTCCCTGAATTATATTCAGTTCCACCAGAAGTATTACTATGGGGACAGCATCCTCGTGTATGTACTTTAAAAATTACCAGGAGTTTCTCTGTGTACTTCTACTTTGGCCAGAACCTGAAATTTCCTATTTCTTTCCCTTTTGACAGATACTTTTGTCAGGAAATATACTGAAAGAACTCAGGTTCAAACAACAGACCCAGAAAATTGTTAATGGGTAGCAATGCTCACAACAATACACTACTACTAACATCCTTTCTCAATGCATATACATTGCCTGCATACATTTAAATGTCTATGCCTGCACACACAGTCACACCACTTACGTAATTAACCATGTCTTTGTGTTACCTTTTTTTTTAATCATTTTTGACATGATGTCACTAAGTGACTAATTAATTAGTCGTAAGTACTCTGTCCACTCTAGGTATTATTGTTTACTAAGATGATTGTCTGTCTGGGAAGACATGAACCACATGTCTTTGGTCATTATATGATAGTTGACACTGAAGGCCAAAACTGAACTAGAATTCTAGAGGGTAAGATTTCTGCCTTGGTCATTAATTTAGGATATAATCTGGGGCCAGTCAATTATATTATCTGTGCTCATCTTCCCTATCTGCAAAGCCAGGATAATAACGCTGTTGAAAAACTGTCAGAGTGCCAATTCGTGTTAACCGTAGTGAGTTCTAGGACCTGAAAAGCCAACTATCAACCATGAATCAAAAATCTGCAACTAATTATGGTTTTAGTAATATCATCAACAGCACATAACGCTACAAGTAGGGCACACAAATAATAGCCAATGTGTCACAAAATCCCAAAGGCTATACTCAATGTAATTCTTATTTCAGATAAAAAGGGATTGAGCAGAGAAGCAGATCAAAGCCACAGAACAATGCAGTGATTTTAGGTAGTCATAAACACAGAGTGGCAGTGATAAAACAGGAGCCTACAAGTAGAGCAAGATGTGAAACAGTAAGAGTTTAAGTAAGGGTATAGTGATTGATTGCTGTAATTTCTGCTGACGTGTTAACTGCATGATGTAAGCAAGAAAAAAGAAAGAAAAAAACTTATCTTTAGGATAAACATTCAGCTATTCATAGAAACATAACCAGAGGGGATTTGTCTAGTTTGAGGATAATAGAAACCAAATTAATATCTCTCTCATGTTGAACATTCTTGCTGCAGTTTTATAAGCTCATAAAAAACTCTGTTTAAGCATTGTCTTAACATAACAGTGATTAGTATATGATCCAGAAAGCATAAAAATCTAAACATGTGCTGATCAGTTTGTAAGCACATTAGCTGTTTTAGCCACATGTACATGTGCTGATGTTATGACTGTTATACACAGGCATCACTTTATGGTCATAACAGGTCTCGGTTATCCTTTCTCCACTACTCACAGTTTACCAAAATCTGTATAGCTCGGAAAATCTTCCAAGTTTCCTTCTGCAAAATTACATATCTGGGAGTCAAAGAACCTAATCAATTTATACTTTCTCTGTATTCTCTTTTTAATGGATGCAAAAAAAAAACCAAACCAAAAACAAAAACCCAAACAAATTCATTTTCCAGTGGATGTGTCATGAAAAAGGAAAAATTGGAGATAAAGACATTGGAGATAACTTGGATTTTTTTCCCCCCACAAAAATGTACACTTTTTCAATGCAGAAGTTTTAATATTAAGAAGATTTTAGCATGAAAAAAATAGTTTCTCTTGGAAACCTGTTGCAAAACAAACTTAGGGGAAAGGCAGTTAGGTAGAAAGCAGTCGCTACAGTATGTTGGGTTTTGGCCCAGCCACCCTACATTTAGGAAAATTTAAGAGAACTGAATTGAAAATCCAGAGTAATTTTCAGGGTCCTTCCTTCTTTGACAATGCAATAAATACAGAGTACTTTCTGAAAACAGACAGCATTCTTATATTTGCCGTCTCCCAGGCTGGAACACATGTTCCCTCCAGCATGCTGCAGTTGTACTGTAATGCTGTATGACAGTTTATGATAGATGAACCTCAAAGAGGTTAGAGATTTGGCTCAGATAAATTCAGGTGCAATGCTGAAAATTCAGATTTCTCTGATCCAGACACCAGGTTGATAATGCATTTCCTTCATGAGATTTACAGCATGTCCTGGATTTAAACGGCTCATAAATTTCTGCTAACGCATTTCCCACAGTCCATGCAGAGACATGCAGCTTAAATGATTTTTACCCTACACAATTCAGGTACAGTGTTCAAAGGATATACACAAACTCTCCTTTGAGAAATCTGAAAAGAACCGGTTGAGGTACGAAAGGTCTTGCCCTCCCAGAAGGCAGAAGTGTAATTTTAATGAGCTTAGTCCAAATAGAATATGACACAAAATGATTTTCAACTGTGATTATTCAAAATTGTCAGGTTGTGAAAGGATGAAAAGAAATTTACTTTTTAGAACTACCAATCAGGCCAGTTTTGAGGTTAAGTCTCCTGGGAAATTTTAGAAGTGATTCAGCTTCCAAAAGCATTTATACCTGCCTTCCTTTGAACTAAGTATTTGCTAAATAGTATAGGAGTGTCATTGTCCACTAGGGAGCATGCAAAGATTGTCTAATTAATTTCTCTAGTAACCTAAACTAGATCTGGGTCCTTAGAGATGCAAGAAAATCAAAGTCAAACAATGTGATCTCTCTCTCTCTCTCTGCCTCCTTTTTTTAGGGAAATTATTTAAATTATGAGAGACTATTTTAGGTCACTGATGGAAAGCTAAATTTGATCTTCACAGTTAAGAATCCTTCTGTTAATCCCCTCTACAAGGCATGTTTTTAGCTTGTCTCAATTTAAAAAAAAAAAAAATAAGAGCCTCTAATTGCTAACTTATGCAAATGTTCTGCAGTCTGAGTTTGGTACAGATTTTGCTATTTTTTATGGTTAACTAAAGCTAGCAGCTTGATAAATTTGTAAAGAAAATGTGTTAAACTTTTTAACCTCCCAGTTGTCCTTTTTTTGCTGAGAGTAAAAAATTATCATAAACGAACATGAAGTTTGCTTTCATCTGGAATAGAGTATTGTTGTTTGGAAACATGGTCAGTTTTTTTTTAATTGCTAGTGTTATGCATCGATTTGTATGAAGTTCAGAAAAACAAAATTCATATTAAGACACCTTAGCTTTTTTGTAGCTCAAAAGCCATCATGTTTATGCTAAAGGCTAGATCACACATCAAAAAAATTATGAGAAGAATTGCCTAAAGAGCTCCAAAAAACCATGCCAAAATATAGGCCTTCCCAGACACTACTGACTGAAAATCTCAGATCCTTTGCAATTCTGCACAGCTGTTTCCTTAGGCCCCTGTGTTGTCCCAGGAATCTCTACCACCTGGCTGATTTGCCCAGATTAGGATCAGCGACATACTATATTTATTTCGCAGGAAGAGGGGCATCTCCAGAAAGTGATGCAGATGTAGAGTTGACTAACAAGGTCGCCACTGTATACAGCAATGCACGGGAAGCCAAGCTGCTTGTGAATCACCTACTGAAGCTGATCACTTATCTTCAAAATCAGTTAAATATTTTCATTTTCACACAATTTCACACAAATGTGCTTAATTTTACATTAGCACAGAAACAGAGGAAATAGGGAAAACAGTGTAATAAAAACTTCTTTTGGAAGAATCTCCTGAATGAACCTCCAAGAGGCAGTTCTGAAAGGCAAAGGACTCCAGGAAGGCTGGACATTCTTCAAGAAAGAAATAATAAAGGTGCAGGAGCAGGCTGTCCCTATGTGCCAGAAGACAAGCCCTTGGGGAAGAAGACTGGCCTGGTTGAACAGAGAGCTTTGGCTGGAACTCAGGGAAAAAAAAAGCGTTTATGATCTTTGGAAGAAGGGGCAGGCAACTCAGGAGGACTACAAGAATGTCATGAGCTATGCAGGGAGAAAATTTGAAGGGCCAAAGCCCAGCTATAACTTAATTTGGCTACTGCAGTGAAAGACAATAAAAAAATATTTCTATATATACATCCACAGCCTTTCCCTTGTTCATGAAGAGTGTCATCTTGTCACAGAAGGAGATCAGGTTAGTCAAGCAGGACCTGCCTTTCATAAACCCATCCTGATTGGACCTGATCACCTGGTAGTCCTGTACGTGCCATGTGATCTGAAGCCAGTAACTGTTGCTCCTTCCACCAAGCTGAGTGGGAGTGTTGATCTACTGGAGGGTAGGAAGGCTCTTTAAAGAGATCTGGACAGGCTGGATCGATGGGCCAAGGCCAACTGTATGAGATTCAAAAAGGCTAAGCACCAGGGCCTGAACTTGGGTCACAACAACCCCATGCAATGCTACAGGCTTGGGGAAGAGTGGCTGAAAAGCTGCCTGGTGGAAAAAGACCTGGGGGTGTTGGTCAACAGCTGGCAGTGTACCCAGGTGGCCAAGAAGGCCAATAGCATCCTGGCTTGCATCAGAAACAGTGTGGCCAGCAGGATTAGAGAAGTGATCGTCCCCTGTACTCAGCATTGGTGAGGCCACACCTCAAATACTGTGTTCAGTTTTGGGCCCCTCACTACAAGAAAGACATGAGGTGCTGGAGCGTGTCCAAAGAAGGGAAATGAAGCTGGTGAAGGGTCTAGAGAGCAAGTCTTATGAGGAGCTCTGAGGGAACTGGGGTTGTTTAGCCTGGAGAAAAGAAGGCTGAGGGGAGACCTTATCACTCTCTACAACTACCTGAAAGGAGGTTGTAGTGAGGTGGGGGGGTCAGGCTCTTCTCCCCAGTAACAAGCGATAGGATGAGAGGAAATGGGCTTAAGTTGTGCCAGGGGAGGTTTAGGTTGGATATTAGGAAAACTTCCTTCACCGAAAGGGTAGTCAGGCATTGGAACAGGCTGCCCAGGGAAGTGGTTAAGTCCCCATCCCTGGAGGTGTTTAAAAGACATGTAGATGTGGTGCTTAGGGACATGGTTTAGTGGTGGACTTGGCAGTGTTCGGTTTACTGTTGGACTTGATGGTCTTAAAGGTCTTTTCCAACCTAAATGATTCCATGATTCTGTGATTCTAAGATTATAGTGTGCATTTCAGTGTGATGAAAATTATATGCAAAATTATATCTTAGGAATTTTCAGGTTCCTACCACATAATGATGAGCAACTGGTTTTAGTGATAGTTGCATTCAAGCAAACCAGGCTCCAGACTAAAGAGTAATGGTCCCATTACAAAATAGGAACATTCTCAAACATCAAAGAACTCAGACAGTAGTAACCAAAAGCACTACTGCAGGAGCAACCATTGGTTTTCACTGTCACTGCTGCTGTAGCAGCAAGAATAACAAGGACCTTGCTGGGCTTTTACAGTCAATGATGATGCAGCTGTTCCCCCTCTCTAAGAGAGATGACTAGAACCATATTGCAAACCAACACATGGCTTCCATCTATTTTTTGTAGATTATTGTATCATCCCCCTCACCACACTTTCTGAACAAATGGATAAGCAATATAAATAGCATTTATCACATGAATTTTCAATATTTTCTTCTCCCTAGCCAGTATGCAAAGAATTGTATGCATGCAAAATTAGTTACCATATGTTTGCACTTCTATATGTATATTTATGTTACAAGATACAAAATTAGACCTACTAGCTTTGTTCCCAGAGAAAAATATAATGGGATTACTGGTGACCATCAGTTCCTGGGAGGAATTAATTTCCTGGTCTTGGTCTCTGCCCTGGCCAAGCTCTGTAAGCAGCATGGGGGAGCTGTCCTCTTGCTGCACGCCTACATTATACAAACTAGAAAACAGCAACACATTTGTTATCTAAGAATGTAAATGAGACTGAAGTTACAGTTGCACAAGATTTCTTCCTTGTAATATAAATAATATAATAATATAATAATATAATATAATAATAATATAATAATATAATAATATAATAATATAATAATATAATATTCTGGATTAGACTAAGGGTCTCTTTTAGACACTCTATGTCTGATGGCCCAGATAAGATTCTTAGGAGGAAAAAAAAAAAAACAAAAACAAACCAAAAAATCAAGATGTGAAAACAAGGCAAGCATAGAGCAATCTTTTTTCCTCTACCTTCCCAGCATCCATTCATCAATGGATTGGAAAATTTTGAGCCAGAGTGATACTGGGCCCATTGTTTCTCATGGAGAATAATTTGAAGAATTTCATCCTCTAAGAACTTGTCTTGTTCCTTTATCAACCCATTGATAATTTTATTCTCCATGATTAATGAACTCCAGAAATAAATTATTATATAAGTTGTATGGAAAAGTTGCTTACCTCTGTCTCTCTCAAAATTTATGAGAATTCCGTGGAAGTACCCTAGTTCCTGTGATACGTTGGAAATTGTAAAAAATCATTCCCTCTTTAATTTTTCAATGCCATTCAAGATCTCTGTCCTTCCTCAGCTGTTTCTTTTCCAAAGCCAGAGTCCTAATTTATTTCATCTCCACTGGTAAAGATACCAGTTTTGATCTGTTTGTCTTGACCACCATCCTCTGTTCATTTTTTTTTCCTTCATATATGATTTAAGACAATTGACCAAAGTGACACAAAGTGTTTAAGAAGTAGAGCATCATAAATCTACAGAGAGGGATGATATTTCCTATTTTTTTCCTTGATAACTTATCAAAGATATTTTCACATCTAGCTAAACTTTGCTATGATTTAAAAATCTTTCTCCTAAAGGGTAGTAACTCATCTAGAAACCATTTCCACATACTTTTGACAGTATTTTTCTATGTATATAACTATGCCTTTACCATTAGTTGCTAAAATAGAGGTGCACAGCACCACTGGAGATGCTTTGCCTCCAGCTGCCTATTTGGAAGGATACAGAGCTCCTGAAAGCCATGTGGAAAATGTACCAGCTGCATGCAGATATCTCAGACACATGAGGGAGCCTCAAATGGCACAAGATATCCATGTTTTGGCAACTGGATGGAGTCATTACTACCATGCAAACCTGCTGCTGCTCCCCATATTCAGTTCAGCTGTAACTAAATAACTGTGTAACGTCAGAAAAATTTGTTACCCAACTGCTCAGCTCCCTTTCAACGGACCATCACAAGTCCCAGAGTGGGTCAGCCATATGAGAGGCCACGCCCTGGCTGCCCTGCTCCTGGTTGGGGTGGTGGGATGGGCTCTGGCCGCCAGACCCTGCCCTGCCGCATGCCAGGCCCTTGGGACCCTCTATCCCTCGCAGTGCCCTGACACTTGGAGTCAGGAGGGAATTAGACTGTGCAACTTCCTTAAAAGACCTCAGTCACTCCACAATACATTTTCAGCTGCTTGTGGCTTTTCCCTAGCCATCTTCTGAAGTGTCAGCTTGCCCTTTCAGAAAGCAAAAGGGTTAGTTAGTCTAACATACCGTTGTAGGGAAAAAAAGAGAAATACATTACACTCACAATTACACGTTTGATGGATATATTGTGAATAAAAAGCTGTCATCACTCCCACTTATAATTACATTTTTAGCTGCTCATGTTCAGTACAGTAATGTCAACAGATGGCTTGCTAGCAGCACAGCTTGTTCAGGTTGTTGTGTTGGCGACAATCAGGTCAAAATCTCATCTTTTGCTCTTCAGTTTTGCAAGTGTCCGTCAATACTTTCTCGCTGATTTGAAAAGGAATTTGGTTTGCTTATTGGAAACCTATAGAGCTCCAGGTGCCATGCTGGATTTCATCTACAAAAATGTGTGTGCTTCTGGCTAGTTTAAAATTTAAAGGCAATCTAATGCGGAGATTTCCCTCACCTCAATGGTGTAGACACAGAAATCAAACAGTCCATGCTATTATACATCTTCCAACAAATTCTTCAACATGCATTTTGTGGCTATATAGTGAGCAAGGAAACACAGAGAATATCTAAAGACAAGGATGCATAAGGCTGAGGTGATATTCTTGCAGGGATGTTGCACTTACCACAAACAATACACATCTTGCTGTGAGAGTTAAAGGTTTTAAACAAAAACTAAAAATAACTGAAGGTCTAAATACCATCTTACAAATTGCATTTATTACAGTATTGTGATGTAATTTGAAATATTTACAGCCAAACTAAAACATAATCAGCTGTACTATTCAAATTCTTTTTTCCTCACCCTATGCCAGCAAATTCATTCTAGTGCCAGTGCACAGTAAAAAATTTCCCAATTATGTTCCCAGAATCTCCTTCCCTCTTTCATTACACAAAGTACTCCATATTGCTTTATTTCTGAGTGGTTGTCAAAGACCAGTTGAACCACTGAAGAACATGAAAATGGATTGCAGAGTATCCAGATTCAGACTGGTGTCCTACTTCACCAGGCTGAAAGGGGATGTAGTACCAAAGAGAAGGCACAGCCTTGGGAGGGTATTGAAAGAGTTGTCATGCTTTGTTAGTCTGAGTCTTTTATTTGGGCTTGGAAATGGCTGAACAGTGAAAATGGGGGCTATTAAAAGTAGTTAATCAGACTAACATTACCATATCAGTCATACTAATATACAACAGTAATTCATTTTTACATATCTCTGACAGTTGATTTCAAAGCATATTACAAAAGAAGTCAGTTTCATGTTCCCCTCCAACAAATGGAGAAATTGAAGCAATGCGGCTTACAAGGTATCTGTCTAATATCAGAATAAATAATAAAATCATATTTCATTAATAATATGGCAGAGACCCACACTCTGAACCACTCTTTCCCATGGACAGGGGAGACGCCCCTTGAAATCTCATAGGTTTCCAGATAAATATGTGCTACTATATATTTATTAAAGATTTAATGTATTCATAATCACTTCATGTTAAAGATATTTTCTGGATATCTGTAAGTCTAAAAACAGGGATTGTCAGCCACAAAGACAATCTCAGCCTCCCATACAGGGATCATGGTGTCAGAAAGCACTAGCAGTGTAATGGGACTGAGGACAAAACTCAAATCTTGCCACGCTAGGTAAACTGTCTAGAAAAAAAATTACCACAATTCAGTAAGGACAAGAACAAGATTCTATAGTAAGCACCACAGCAAAACAGATAGCGCATGGTTGGATAACAGTTCCGCAGTTCTCTTGGATATCATGCTTCAGAAAAGATGTGCCACAACCATAAGGAGTCTAGAGAGAACAGGAATGGCTGTGTATGAGAAAAGGCTGAAGAACCAGAGTTGTTTAGCCTAGAAGAGGTCTGATAAGTTCTTGAACTCCTTACATCTTAAGGAGTTGTTCTTCTTTTAGCATTCTCCTTCATAGCAACAGAGAAAACTACCATTTTTCTATGCCTATATGGGTAAGAAATGGTGAGTTTAATGTGCAGGATGTTCTGATATTATGAAGACAGTTCATAACAGTAAGCACAATGAAGCAATTGAATAAACTCTCTGTAGAGAGACTTTCTGCAGAATTTCCCATCACTGCAGAAAAGCTTGGAAAATAGTTTTCACTGGGGAAAAAACTTCGACACATGCCACGATGACATAGTTATACATCTCTGAAAATGACCAGTGCTGAAGCTGATAAGTTACCAGTAAACCTGAAGCTGACAGGTTGCAAAGTCAACCAAAATATCACTGAAACTAATCAATCTTCACAGTTGTTCTCAAGCCACCTCCAGACAATTCTCGAAGAGGAGAACAGACTGCTTCTAAATCTTCACTGATGGTTTTGTACACTGGAAAACTCTTATGATTTATAATTTATTTAGGAAGAGTACAATTAGCCAAGGTTATATTTAACACAAGAGTAAACATAATGAAATTGGTGAGAAACGATTCAACATAAATAGGAGGAATCACGGCTACAGACGGCTGTGGCTGTAAACACAGAAAAGACCATAAATTAAATGCCAAATAAAGAAGCTTTATAAAACACATCTTCGGAATGATAAAAGCCACAATTGAAAGCAGTGAATAGTAGGCTTATTTACAGACCCTGCAGTGCTCTCTGTATGACCTCTGATAACCTCTTCTCCAGTCTGACAGCTTTTTTTTTTTCTGCACTGCTTCACGTAAGAGTGCCTGAGCGGGCTTGCTACGTTCAGATTATTCATTTAAGTAAATGAGAGTGTACAGACTATTGCAGCTGGCTTCCTCAGCCATCCAACCTACTTAAGACTCATCAATTTGTAAAGAAGAGTGAACAATAAATGTGGGATGAAATGAAGAGGTGTCTAGAGCAAATGTCTAATTTATCGGGTATGAATAAGGTGATGTATGAGTCTCTGTTTCTAATCCTAACTCACAATTTTTGAAAAAGAATTCAACACTAACACAGCAGCTTTAATGCCACTGATTGGATATAAAGCTCCACTTTACCTGACAATTTTTGCATCTATGCTTTGTCCCTTCCTATTCAGTAGCTTACCTGATGTTCAAAGTCGGACTGCTAAATGAAGGCCTTAATCAAGGTGCCAGAGGAGTGTCTTTGTTCATTGGTGTTCCTCTCCATCTGACAAAAAAAGACACATAAAAGATCCTCTGATGTATAGTTTTGCCTGAAGGAACAGAAAACACCACTTTAAGGGAGTCTTGTACATTTCCAGTACTACAATAGATGGATCTGTCTCACTTTATTTCAATTTTCTGGCTTATTAGATAAAGTAAGTTCTTAGGAACCACTTGTTATCTCAAAGTCTTTCTCAATTTAAACTGTCCATCCACATTTTATCTTGCTAAAAGTAGAGACAGCTACCAGGAAGACAATCTATAAGAGTGTCTTTGGCTGCCCCAAGGAAGATTGCTCTATACAGCTGGTTATGCATCTGTACAATTAGTCATATAATATGAGATAAGCAATGAACATTTTAGGGAGAACAATGGGTTTAAAACTTAAAACAGGTTTTTTCTATGGGGAATACACTCACCACAGGATGAAGATGATCAGAAATAACTGGCATGACAAAGGAAAAGATACTGAAACATTATGATGTGTCCTTTTGTTATTTTTATGGGTGAAAAAGAAACATACCTCATATATAAAGGCAAGAACTTATTGTTAGTGTAACTGCAATCTTAGTAATCCAATAAAATTATTATTATTATGTGGTTGTTGTTATTATTATTATTGTTGCAGGTCCAGTTATTACAGAAAGTGAATATAAAAGATAATGAACAATATCACTATACATAAAAATTCTCAATCATAATAAAATTTTCATACCCACACTTCACAGTATTTTCCCTTTTATTTAGTGTCAGTTAATTAATCATCTGAACACAACAAAGCCTGCCCTTCCCTGCCCCCTGCTCACAAGTCAAGAGCACTCTCTAGTCTGGGGTTGGAAGCACAGCTTCAGTCTGTCTGAGCAGGTGGAGGGGACAGCAAGTTGACAGCATCTCAAGTTCTTTTCTGGGGATGCTGATGGTAGTATGCTGATGGCTTCTTCTTCCCCAATGTGCAGTCTGCTTAGCGTTGCTTTAATATGTTTGGCAGCATGCTCTTACACCTTGCTCTTTCTTTTTTTTGGTTTGTAAGTTCACATCACATTCAAATTTACTATTTATGATGCATTTTATGTGTGTTAGATGCTTCTATTTTGTTCTCTTTCATACCCCTGAAACTGGTTTTGCTCAGCTCCAGGTCTGCATTTCTTTCACTGACTACTGGTGAGTTGTTTATAGCTGTGAGGTCCCCAGTGTCAGCCTGTGTCTCATTTCTTATCATCCCACCTGTACTCCTCTGTTCTGCATCTTGTGTCACCACATTTCAAGGATTCTGCTGTTGTACCAAACCTGTATTTCTCTACATTGCACTGTTATGCTAGAGTCATCAATATCTCTGTGGACCTCTACAGCTTTGGGTCTACATTCATGTTTTTATGGGATAGGGAACCAGAGTATTTTACCATTTCAGTATTTTAGGATAAAGAAAAATAGTGATTAAACAAAAGGAACAATTGCTGCTAGTTCCTGCACCAACCACAAGAAAATTTCTACAGTTTCAGAAATAAATTAAATCTTTAGATAAACAGAATATATTCCCAGGAGTATTCCAGGTCAGAGCATTTTTTGATCTTTTGCATGTCTTGCAGAAGCTACCAGGAGGTAAAATAGCTTACTCTAATTCTCTTGCACCAGTCCATAAACCCAAATGCTGCAACTAAAAGAAATAATTGTTGTGCCTTGATTTACAAGCCCCCTAACCAATTTTTATGAGGAAAACATCACAAACTGTAATTTTCAACAAACTTAATGTGTTCCATTACCAAGAATAGCCTCCTCACAGCTTTTATGTGTGCTGAATATATTCAAGAGAACCACCTTCACAGACATTTATGTACCAGAAATGTTTGATGCAGAAGGAGAATCCCACTATGCCATTACCAGCTTTGCAGTTTCAGTACTATCACAATCAGTAAAGTGAAATATTTTCTGTACATTGCCCGAATGTCACTTTCATGAACTAGGAAGGTGGTTTTTGCACTGCATATATTTTCTACCTGTAAAACCACACCAAACCTCATAAAAAAGCATATCTTAAAAAAGTACTTTGACAAATCTTAAAGTATACACTCTGTAGAATGTCATCGAAAGTGCTTAAAATTAGACAGCCATAGTGCTTTTCCAAATGAAGTCCTGATCTTGGTCTCAATTTGCACATAAAGCTAAGCAAACATAACAAGTTACCTTACAGGATATATAAACCCACTGTGGAATGGATGCAATTAAATGTGAACCACCCAATACACAAACTAATCCTTTCTTGCAATTCAAATAACACTGTCATTTTTATTTTTATTAGTCTAATTGATTAGCTTAATTTGGGCCATAAGCAGTGCTGGGATTGGGAAGGATTCCTTTTTAGGTCCAAAAATGTTAGTCTCACTGTCTTTTAAGGATTTCTTACATGCATAAAATATCCACATGTTTCCACAGTTACCTTCTCATATCTCTTTTTCATTCAAACACACACCCCCCTGATGAATATGTATCTATATCCATAAATATTTTGGCTCATGAAAAGAAGGCTAAGTGGAGGCAAGTTTACAAATGGGGAAAGGCTATAGAGATTTTCTAGAGAGTTCAAGGAAGTAATCAGAGAAAAAACAACTAGGTAGGAAAACTTGTGTAAAGTCAGTAAAATCATTCATTCGTATACTTACAACAGGAGAGAGAAGAAAAATCTCATCTAATAAAAGACAGCAGAGAAGCAAAAGGAGCAAAAATCTTTGAAAGCCCTACTTGTAAACAATCTAACTTGTTTTTTGCCTTGTTATTTGGCTGGGAACACCAACGTGCAAGTTACGAGTGTAGAAGATGTTTGGCTGCGGTAGTTCAAGTCTGATCATTCAGATGGCTTTCTCAGTAAATCTTGATGAAAACACATATCCTAGAGGCAAATTCATCACTAATACCCATTTTAGCTTGAAAAAGACATTTTATGACATACTGTGTTGCATGCCTGACTAATCCAAGGGGCTGAATAATTCACGGCCATTATGAGATGGACTCTTAAACTCCTGGAGTTCTACATTGGCATCAAGCATCACAGCAGCTTCACAGATCATTTTGTTTAGCTAGAAATAATCTGGTGTTATGTCATCAAAGTAAGGTGCTTTTATTTGTATCACAGTGGTCGTGATTCCATCTATTGAAACCTAGCATTGTAGCTCAGCTAGAGACATTTTCAGTTAACCAAGGAAGTGCTGGAAGTAACAAAGCTTAACTGGACAAAACAGTCCTGCCACTTCAGCTTCTCTGAAACCCTAAAAATCTCTGTTCTTCAGTGCTGTGACACTGAAGAGTAACATGCTAACCAAAGGGTGCTAACCCTGTCACCTACAGAGTTTGTAGCCATCCATTGGTAATGTTCTTCTCCATTTGGAAGCTGTAATAGCTGAAGATACATTAGCATAAGCAACATGAAAAAGAGTAATTGGGAGGCAAAAATAAATTAATATAAAATTTCTTCACTTAGCATGAAGCATCCAGAGAAATTAGAGGTAGAAAAAGATTATTAGATTGTGCATTCATTTCCCTCTTATGTAACATTTTTTAATGAATTGTCCAGCCAAAATTTTAATGAATATCCACAATTTTTCTACTTTTTCACATTAAAAAAAAACTTGATGGAAATTTTCTGCAGGTTCAAGATATATTGTCTTCTTAATTTTATCCCCTTATTCCTGTTCTTACTGCTGTAGAGTAGCATAAAGAGTTCTCCATTCTTGGAATCAGTTTCGGAAATATTTATTTATAAAGAATAGCCCATTACCTTACACAGAGTTCTATTAAAATAAATAGAACTAATTCTGAAGTAAGAAAACCCCATAATTACATGTTCATTGAGTGCTTCAAATCCTATCTTCAATATTAAAAAGCAAGAACACAAACCTGGAGAAAAGGGGCAGAAGCATTTGACTGCCATGCAAATAATGATGTTTTTGCCCCACTTTTTCCTCCCAAGTCGTCATGCATGCAGTTTCTTCTGTGTCTTTACAGTGAACATGCCAGCAAACTAGTCAACAATAATACCTTGTGCTCACTGCATTTGAGGACTTTCCAGGTGAAGCTTTCCTGGGGTAATGGGTAATGCCAGATTCCAAAATAGTTAAACTTAGTAAAAAAAAATGTTTAGCAATTAGAGCAGGAAATGTCAGACAACTTTAATAACAGGTGGGCCTATCAATCAGCTCCATTTTCTGTATTACTGCCTAATAACAGGTCTTACCAATATGTGTTATCTGCATAAGTATAAACATTGCATACTCCCGAGTTACAACAAAAGTGATATACAGAATCTAAGGGACTAGATTAAAAAAGTAAGTTCTAGTGAATCTTACAATAGTATTGACTATATTTTATGCAATTTATATCACTGACCTGACTCTATTATTATATTTTTAATTTGAAATCAGTCACTAATTTTTCAGACACAGCATGTGATATCTTGCAGCACTCTAAATAATCTGCCATGTCTAGTGAGGATGGCTTTGAGAATAAAATGTTATTTCCTCTGAATAAAGTCTCTATATTCTGACTCATATTAATAACACACCATAATGGTCTCAAAACACATTCATTAAAGCTTTGGTTCAGTTGATGAGTTCAAAGCCTGTTTTGACTTCTTAATTATCATCACTAAAGACCTTTGGTGAGGATAAAATAATGTACAGTTAATGTCTAGCAGTACACTTATCTGTCGGTAGCATGTTCGATCCTTAGGCAAGTTTAATTATATTAACAATTTTTTCCTATTGATACATTTTGCCTTTAAAAATATATTTCCCATCAGCAAGCATAGGTGAATATCCTTTCTAATGCAAAACAATAGTAGCCATGGATCCTGTGATGCTGGACAACTCACTATATAGAATTCAAGCCAAAGTTAATTTGTTTATAAACCTAATAACAGGACTTTTCACAGCTACATTCCTAACAATACATGTAAAGATCAGCTGGGTAGCTTCACAACACACCTTCTAAAAGAATATGAAGAAAAACAGCTTTTGAAGTCCTAGATCTTTACAAAAACTTAGTGATCCACCTGGATTATGAAATAGGCCCACTTGTGTCCATCTGCATTTGCATCTTTCTGTTCCTTAAGCCAAGAAGCAGTAAGCAGTCATACCCTAAGTGATGCAACCCACCTAGGAAGCCCAGAGTGAGGATACAAGTATTAGAGGCAGAAAGCAAATATTAATATCAAACTTATATATGCATATAAAGGATCACGTACACTGGAAAAAAATTAAATTATAACAAAAACTAATCTGAGGATGTTCTTAAAGCCATAACAAGCAGGAGAGAATGGCAAACTGACGGTCAACTGTCTATAGCAGATCTGATAAAGCCCTTATTAGATAGAAGAAATCAGTTATCTGCATAGCATCTAAGAGACTATGACGAGTGGCTGGTGGGGTGGGGGAGTGAAGAGAAGAAAATAATGAAAGGTCATATCCTACCTTCATCAAGGAGCAGCATAACATCAAGAAATATCAGGAAAGCACTAGAACTAAGAAAGTCCTACAGGGAAGTTTACGTTCTGATTAAATGTTGCTTAACAGTGGCTTAGTTTATGGTAGCAGGCATGCTTAATTGATACATGTTGTAGCTGTTAATAACAAAATCGCAAATGAAGTGACAAAGCCTGTTGCGCTGTTCATGTCTTGAAGTAGCATGTATTTCCCTGTCTACCTCCTTGAAGAACAAACCAGTGAGGAGATTGAATGTGTTCCTTCAAGGCACTAGCTGAACTGGTGAGTGGGAGCAGTGTCAATATGTGACAGCCTACAATTAGAGATTGACAGTTTGGTCTTCATCAAAATATCCTTTGGAAAATTCATTAGAACAATATGAAAAGAATTTTTGCTTGATTTTTGCTTCTCTTCAGAAGATTAAACATTTTGTGGAATGTTTTTAAGAATGGTTACTCATTCAAAATAAATCTAATTGAATCTTGTTAAATTTTAAAGCAACATTACTGTGAATACAAATGAAAGTTATTCAAATAATTTATTTTTGTTAAAGTTTACAATTAAAATAAAAAATCATTTTTTTTTACATGACAAAACTAAACCTTCATTTTTTTCCCAAATCTGTCTTCTCCTAATTCTTTAGTCAGATACCTTTTGGAAAATTCTACACTTGAGAATAGTTTTAATGGTGTAAATCTAATTATCAATATGGAATTTTTCATTCTTACTTTCTTCTCCCCTTCTCTGATCAGTGCTTACTCTGGCATTTGTATGCCACCATCATGTTCTCTTGATCTTTGTGGTTTTATCAATATTCTGACAGATAAATGTTCCCTATTAAATTTCCAAACATTATTGATAATTGCTAGATATTGATTTCATTTGTCCTTTTGGCAGGTGACATCAAGTTGCCAGACAAGGTATTTCTATTAAAAAAAAAATATGCCTTGCACTCCTCTTTAGCATGAATTGTTTGATTCTCTGAAGAAAATCTTTGCCACTACATTTTTTCACATACATAGCTGAAATGGATATTTGAAGTAGCAGATGTTGAAAACTTGTATCTCCCATTGAACTCTCTTGATCTCTTCATTTAAATTAATTATCAAAAACGTATTTCAATTCTCTGTGGCATCCTGATCTTTTCCATCCTGTTTCTATTAGTTTCCATCCTGCTATTTTCAATCCTTTGAATAATAGCTAGCAGGAGCCATGACTGGACCAACATGTGCCGCAGAACATCAAGCATTAGGCTGGGAAATAGAAATAAAATAAGTAAATAAGCCTCTCATCTAGGCTCCCTTTCCCACAAAAGGCTGGACCAGATGATCTTTCGAGGTCCTTTCCAACCTGGGCTGTTCTATGATTCTATGACTCTATGATAACAGGGTGAACACATACAGTGTCTTTGGCATCACGCTGAGCCACGTTTTTAACTGGTGTCCTTCCACTGACTTCCAGTGAAGATAATGAGGCAAAGTAAGCTCTTTGGGAATAAAAGAATGCTTCATGTGTACAGTGACTACTGGATCCTGCTCTATTACTGGGACTCCAAAGCCCAATTTCAATGCAGACAACAGTCACAGCAATCACTAGTATTATTGTTACTATATGAGAAGAGAGGCAAAACAAAAATGCATGTGTGCCGTGAATAAGTATCTCCTTTTTATGACTTCTGCATCCCTTTAGCTCATCATCTTTTTTTTTTTTTTAAACATCATCCAGATAGAGAACTAGTTAATTCTTTGGAGGAAAGAGCATTTTAAACACTTTTAAAATTGATTTTACTCATGCTTAAGTCCCTGATACAGCATATCTATATCTATATGCAATTATACTTTCAATTTCTTTAGAATTCATTTTCAGTTGAATTTTGCCTTTCCACTCAAGCATCTAAATCTGTATCATACTGTTGTCTTTGAGTATGTCAATAAAGATTAAAACTAAAGCTGACTGGGGAAAACAAAAAGATAATGGCAATTCAGTGATTTCTTCATTTTTCAATTTTGCTTTATTATTTTTTCCCCCAAAATAACATTGATGTTTAAAGCAGAACACATAGAAAAGCTTTTGAAAACATGTCAGAGCTTTTCAGATTTGGTTTTAATTTCAAAATAGGATTATGTTTTTAAACAAGGTCTAGTAGAAATCTTCAGCTCTAAGGAAATCAAAATCACTAGCTTACGTTAAGTAGAGGCTAGCAGAGTCTTGATCAGTTAAAGGTTTAATGCTCTGAACTGAACAAATTAAAATAAGTGCTATCCAAGTGCAGAGAAGTATTATTTAAATCATGGTTATTAGGCTCAGCTTTCTGCTATTTTTCCAACGTTTCAAACCGGTCCCTATGCTGATAATTTCCAGACAATAAATAAATGCATATCCAGGGGTATGTCAGCTAACCTACCTGGCTAAGAAAAGGTTTTATTACCCTTAATCTCTTTTTCTTCCTGGACAAAGATGAACAAATGCCTTGAGTGAGATTGCACTGCAATATTTCTTTTTTTTTTTTTTTGCTAACACCATTTGCCACAGTAACTGCCAATTTACTACAGTGAGTTTGCAGATTATCTAGAAATTGCTCCCTTTTTCTGCCCCCACCCCCAAGAATTAAAGCTGGTCACATCAGTCAAGCTTATTTTTATTGGTTGGAATTAAGACAGTAGCAGGTTAAAGAGCTTAAAAGGGACAAAAATAGAAAAGATTTTGGTGGTTGAAAAATGCTCCTCTCAATTTGCAGCTTAGTGCATAGAGGGTTTTAACGTGAGAAAGCCCTCAGACTGGGTGGTTGGGCAGCATAACAGCTGTCTCAGAGCACTGTTATTGTGCTCTTCGGAGAAAACTCTAATAACTGTTATACAAAAACCTAGGATAATATGATTTTGAGAGCTCTTTACATCCCAAAATATGAAAATAATTCCAAAATTGATTTACTAGCATGATTTAATTCCATTAAAATCCATGCATCTGCCTAGTTTTATAATAGTTACTTTTCAGAATAGAAAACACTTCACAATTTGGACTTGGTTTTAAGCTTTTAAAAATCTCTCTCTATATATATCTTAAGCTTTTGATATTCATATTTATCTGGCATAGTCTTTCAAGACATGGTTGCTCTATTTTTTGCTACTTTATATTCACTATACTTGCTGCAAGTATGCCAATGGATAAGAGAAATTTTAGTGCATTAGGTTATCACTTTTCTATCTGATCTTTGCTAGACGTTGCCTAAAACAAAACTATATGTTAAAGTGCTATGAGATTAAATAAGTAGCCTAAAGTGCCACCAAGAGGTGACAGAAAAATGGCTCATGCTTAGTAGTACTCATAAAAGATTACATTGAACCGCCATCCAGATTTTTAGTTCAGATTGCTAGAATGTGTAGAGCAGGAATAAATCTCTCAAAGAATGTTTTCGTAATCAGTTAATTAGTATACAGCAATATTCTTATAAAAGAACAAAAGATTGAGCAAGAGATAATACATTGTCATTTAAATCAATATTAAGCACACTAATATTTGACGTAACACAGTATTTTCCCATATGAAGAACACCAAAAAATATCAACACTATGCACACTTCTATAGTACCATTGAACACCTCTTAACAGCAGCAGCTCTTGATTTTGAGAATTACAATAGCCATTCTTTGAATTCTTAATTGACACTACCCTTATGTAAGGTTGATACATGGAAGGAGCAAGAGTTACTGGCTTCAGATCATATGGTCTTTCTTCTAGACCATGATATCTTAGTTACAAGACAAAAGTGTATTCACAATAGCATGATATTGCTTTCTTTGGTCTTTTGTCTGTCTATCTGATTCAAAAGCAGTTATATTATTCACTTACATTGGATCATTCAATCCCAGGACAGAGGAGCATGGAGGCTAAGGCTCAGGGAGCTACGGGTGTGCACTCAACTTCTTCAAGAGTGTTATAAAGAAGTGAAAGTAGGAAAACACTGCAGAAGAGAAGAAATGCTTCAACAGGAATGCTCATACCTTCTCTTTTCCAGCTCAGGAGCTTTTCCAGACATCAACGGCACCAGCGTAATACAAAATTATCCTTAATTTTGCAAGTGTTACTAAACCAGTCAGTACAAGAAACCAAAGTCACTTCAGAAAACCACACAAATTTCATACTATTTTTCCCTGTAAGAAATATCACACTGTGATAGAAACTTCCTAAGTCTATGTAGAAGATCTGATGGAATATGATGGGTTTTGAGGTAATGGTTTTAGTAGCACTGGTTATAGATTCCTGAAATGTTCAAAATAACTACGTTAGAACATCTTTCCTTTTTTTCCCCTCACAGTTCTAATACAGGAATATATTTTGCATAGTATTTTTATACTCACACATACAAACATACTCCTGTTATTCCTGTCACAGTCTGATAATGTCCATCATTCTTGATATCATTCTCATTGACATGAATGTAATGACAAACTATAGGTTCAACAACAGTTTCAGTGAAGTGTGAGGAAAGCAGTTTTCTACCACAAATATCTTAACTGAACTTGTGATTGTAATACCTTATGATTTATTTTCAAGCCAAATCCAGTGTCTCTTCCTTACTGTGGTGGGCAAAGCCCCGTATATCCCAGTCCCTTGCCCCAGACTTTCTTCACACTTCTCTGGCCACCGTCTAGCCCTAGCTTACCCACCCCTAGCTTCCAAATCACGCTTATCAGCATATTCTGTACCTGCTCCCATGCTAGCTGGCAAAACTTTGTCAGTGTGTGACTGCTTAACACTGAGAAGAGAGTCATCTAGTATTCCACAAATGTGTAAGTACAAACTTAGTAGCTATGTCAGAAGCTGCTTTTTACAAAATATGGGATATCCCTGGCAAAAATTGCTTAAAAATGAGGTTTTGATCCCCCCCCCGAACATTTTTAGTAATCAGAACATCTTCCGCCTCCAAAAATTAAAAAAAAAAAAAAAAAATCCAACCAAGTACAAAAATTCCACGTAGGCAAAGATGTTTCTTTTACAATTTATGCTCTATTTAAATAAATCAGCTGGTTTTGTCTCTACGCAAGTTTTTGGGCCCCACCAGAAATCAAAACCTAAATCTGTCCAAGTGTACATAACCAGATGAGATTAAAAAGAAGATACTTAACACCATTAAATAAATCTCATGAAAAGGTATTTCATTTTTTTTTGCATTGGCTAACTGGCCAACAGCTGATATAAAGAGATGGCATTTGTGTGCTTTGAGAAGCTAGGGGAGAAAAAGATCATTTTCAATCAAAATCCCTTTCTCAGATCCAACTTGGCTTCTCCACAACTTGGAAATTATTACCTTATAGTTCGTAACAGGGCCAAACCCCGGAAAAGACCATGGAAGCTAATACAGTATTGGTTTATTATCCACTCACTGTATTTCTGTTCTTACTCTTTCATTTGTTTGTTTTTAAGGGTTGCAAAAATTAACATATTCTTCAGAACCATCATACATAACATACACTAAAACTTGTTGAAAATGAGGAGGAAAGAGGTTAATACTTCCCTGGTGAAGTAAATTAACTTGTTGTGGAGAGCCAGACTTTCAAAAAAATCATCATATCTAATCGAACATTGCCCCCTATCCTCCAGTTCAGCTAGAGTTTTGGTCAAAATTGTTCCTAGACTGAAGTCTCCATAATCAATAGACTTGCATCATGAATTAATTCTGGATATTATCTGCGCTTGCCTGTATAATATCCTTTGAAATTCAAAAAATATATTGAGAAGAGCAGAGATCATTGCAGATATTGATTCATTCATTACAATAGCGACACATCTAATTATTTCTATAGACTTCCCCCTGCATCCAATACACAGAAAATAGCTCTATTTCAATGAAATGTGTTTTGGTACTGCAGCCTCCTGATCTTTCATGTTCTTATTTAAAGAGCTTCCTGATCTTTCTTATCTGTATGTTAAAGAAGAAGAAAATGCATTCAAATGAAAATAATCCTGAACATCTCATTATGTGCAATGTACTTTGAAATTTTACACACACATTTATGCTACAATAGCAGCCCTACACTAATTAATAATTATGTTTGATCACTCAGCCCCTGTGAGGATTGCTCAGAGACCTCATTCTCCACAACTGTTAAGATATTTGCAACCAGAATCCTAATGCAGCTTGATGTAAACTAGATAAGTAAGTTTTTTTGCCATGTTGTTAGCTTGTGTCATTAGGTGAGGCAGCAGGATGGCATTAAATGAGAGCAAAGAAACAAAAATAGTATGAGAAATTAAACGTTAAGTAAAGACCGTGATAAGAAGAGACAAGTTTTGCCCAGCCAGCCTTAAAAAATCAGTGTCGTGTTTCAACAAATAGTACTCAAAGGCAAACCAAACTCTCTTGCAACTATTGCCCAGTGCTTCTCTCAAACTTCCTTGCTAATGATTAATAGCCTGCACCAATCAAGAAAAAAAGTCCTGATTTGGTGAAATGCAGTTGCTGAAAGTCAAATGGATATATTTTTACTGCAACAGATACAAGAATGAGCAGATGCTACAAATGGAAATTTCAATCATATTTGCCACTGACAGACACAAATAAACATATTCAGAGAGCTACTTTTCTTATAATAACTATTCGGTAGTTGCTACTGGCTTATGCCACAAAGTAAATTAATGATTCCTTAATATGAATCAGTGTTAGAATAAGAAATGATGAGAAAAAATGGTAAACCTAAAGGTTGCCTATGCAGAGACAGCGAGTCTTGCAGACTTTCTCAAGCCATACCATGCACACTTCAAGAGCACCAGTATTTCAGCAAAGGATACAATAAGAAATATAAGCTTGATAATACTGGAAACAGGGAGCACTGCACTCCCTGCATGCAGCTATATATCTTGCTCATTCAATAAGCCAGTTAAGGAGACTTTGAGACAGCTTGCTTTAAGTAGAATTACAAGCATCTATACCTGCTGAGAGCCTGTTTCAGCTGGCTCAGATCCTGCACTTTTTTAGACCTTTGGATGTGGTTACTTTCAAAGAAATCATATTGGACTACAGGAGCAGCATTTGTTCAGCTCTCACCACCAACATTATCACTGTGCCATCAACTTCCCAGGCTCTCTCAGATATCTTGAGCCATATTAGATGAGAAGGAACTGTAACATTTTAAAGACTAACAGATCTGACCAGGGCAGATTATGTAAAACACCTTAGTGAGCAAGAAAGTTCTTCTTCTGAATAACTAAAGGAGCATGATGACCTTACCGGACGAATAACAGCAATGCCAACATCTCTCGTACTATCAGTTTTTCTCTTTTGGCCCAAAACATTTTATAAGGGAAGACAGAATTGTCATCTTTTTGTTTTACGGACTGAGACATAAATAAATTATATGCCCAACGTCAGCCAGCAGATTAATGGTATGGCCAAGATTTCGAGGGTCACAATCCTTGGTTCAGAGTGATTCCAATGTGCATTCAATGAAGAGTAGCTATGAACAGAAGCAGAAGGAAAGGAGACAGACATACTAATCAATATACATTCATATGGATTTCCTACTCTTACATGTCTTTCGTCCAGAGTCTCTCATGCAGTTTGTTCAGTGTCCCAGCAACACCTTTAATACTCGTTCATACCTTCCAGCAAAGCAGACAGGCAATGTCCAAGATCTAGCTGCCTTCTAGAATCTCACGAGGCAAAATCCCTCAGGAATGAACTATGAAACTGAGATCACTTAGTTTAGCATACTGAAAAATACTGTTAGGACTCAAGACTACAGAAAGTAGTATTTGCTACGACAGATTTGACTCTTTGGTACTCACTACAGCCTGGGGACTACCACAGCAAAGAGGATTTTAAGTGCAAAGACAAAACCAGCTGTAGGACAATTCTTTTCCCAGTTAATGTTGTGGATTATCTAGTAGCCATACCTAAAGCATTTTCTTCTGTTTCTCCTATTAGAGCAAGAAGAAATTACAAGAAGTCACTTGGGTCTCTCTTCCAAAACATTTCTGTATAAGAGAGGAATATTGGCCATAGTTCTCCAAAGAGAAGAAAATAATTTTGAGTCATTGTTGGTATGGATCCCAAGGGCTCAGCTTCCAGCATTTATTATTGGAATTATCTCACCTTAGCCAGTGTCATCCAGCAAAACAAAAGAATGTTTGAAGGTAATATTTCTTTTAACAAAACATAGACATCCATGGAAAAAGACCATGAACAAAAATGCTTTTTCTTCTCTTAAACTTCCCCCTCCTCTACGAAAAGAAAGAGTAAGATCTTTGTATTGGCAGGACAACTCATGCATTTGTGTGAATGTTGGCAGAGATCTTACTGGAGAGTTTTCTGTAACAAGTTTGACTTCAACAACTTCCAAAATCCTAAGTCAAGCAATCCCACATGTTTAGGTAAAAAATAAAACAACACAAACAAAAGAACCAACCACACAAATACATACACTACCACCAGCAACCCATTTGCACACTTTTCTTTGCATGTTAATCATACTGCCAGCCTGAACTGTGGACAATTAAGACAGCAGCTCCTACTGCAGAGAGGATCAAATCCTCTTAAAGTTGCATATGGCCCTTTAATCTAAGTGCTCTGTACAGAGGACTTAGTTCTAGTGCTCACCCTACATGAATCAGCTCGAACTCTGTAACTGACCTCATTTGGCATCTGCCAGAAACTAAAAGCAATAGCACCCAGCTGTTCACTTTAGTAAAACATACATTTGCATAAATAAAATATAAAACTATAAATTTAACTCTAATCCTTTGGAAACTCAGTGCTACTCAGTGGCAAAAATTCAAGTGTTAGCCCTGGGATTTTAATACCTTCTGAATGTACCCTCTCCGGTTTCAATTTCTGTCCCAAAGATTTTCTGCTGTTTTCTGTACTAAGACTCTGTCGTGGCACGTGGGATTCTCTTCTACCCTGAAATAGAGTCCTTTTCTCAGGGTGAAAGAGCATTTTCAATGTCACTTATCATCACTGAGAAAAGCATTCAGCAAGCTGTTTACCAGGGATTAGAAAAGGGACTTTAGCCCTTTATACCATTTCTTAAAAGTTGCAGTTCCTCAAACCTCCCTTGCTTACTACCAGGAATGGTACTTGTCTTAATATATTACATGAAGCACTGGTCAAGACAAAAAAATGATATAAGAGCCTACCACTCTTGTCCTACTCCTGGGTAACTCACCCTAGAAGGAGGCTTCATAGTTTCAGCAAGGAGACAGATATTTCCCACTGTAAATAATGCAAGTAGAATATGCTATCAAAATTTACATTTTTAAGCATTAAGAGAGAAGACTACATCAGGAGAAAAGAAAAGATTAGGGGGGAGATAGAGAGGGGTGCAATGATTGTACTGGGGAAAATTAAATACAAGAGATGATCATACTGCTGAGGGAAGTCCGGGCCTTTCTCTACAATGACTGCACCTGGCTGCTTCTGGAATTAGATACCTCCACTGGTACCCAGACAGGTCCACAGAAGGAAGCCACATATTTCAGGTACTAGGAGAGGACTAAGGGTGTTGTACAGACAGGCTGGAGGTAGGAGAAAGAAAATAAGGGGCTGAAAGATGGGAATTCATGGAGGGAAAGCTGCTAGGTAGAAGGATAGGAGGGAGGTCACTGCTGGTCAGAAGTCAGAGACTGATAGGGCAAGATGGCTGAGAAGGGGGGAAGCCAGTAACAAGGACCTGAGGTTTTAAAAGAGAAGGAGGAGATTGAACAAGGCCCTGAATGACAATTAATTAAGAAGAAAACTGGGAGTGATATGCCAAGCCCACAAAGCGGACTTTGATAAGTAAACTGGGTTAAGAAGCCAGTAGTAGGACAGCGGCAGGACTGAGGCAGAAAAGCCTTTGGCAAGAAATGGCAGAACAACAAAGTCTATCCTTAAAAAAAATCTAGAGCTCACTACTTACTCTTCAGAGTGCAAAAAAAAGATCAGAAATTCCTACATCTCCTGTCCACAAATCTCTCTGAAACCACTGGTGAAGCATGCCATTTATCGTTAGTCCACATGGAGAATTTATATTAGCTATTGCTAAATGTTATATACTCAGCTCAAGTAGTAGGAATTTGTTGATTCAGTTTAAGGGTGCCAAATCTCCTGAAGAACTGTGAAGAAAGAACACATTGGTAACATATAATGGAGAAAGTAGAGAGCGTTAGATTACTTTCTTTGGCATGTAGAAAATTATATACAAAAAACCATACAAAAAATTAATATGTATCTTATGGTACACTAAAAGAACATAACCACAGTTGCAGACACAAATGCTGCTTCTAAATGCTAGAACCCTTAAAGCAGTCTCTTTGTTAATATTATGTCATTGCATATCATATTTTTTTATAGCATTCCTGCCAATATATTGCACAGACTGGCCTCCCTGACACTTCTGATACTGCTGTAATATCTTGGCAAGTTTAAAAAGTGGTGTCTTTATTTTTGATATGCAAATGTAAGCATTTATTTTTAGCTAATAAGCTATTGCTAAAGGGAAATACAACATGATAGGACATTTACATACTATACGTTACACATACCTATACCAGAAGTATCTCTGCAACTAATTTCTGACATTATATACCAGCTTTTATACTTTATTTTTAGTGCCCCACGTGCAAAAATCAAATAAAAGTTGAATCACAAAAAGTGGAATGAAAATCGATTAGTTCTCCAGGTTCTGATAAAATCAAACATGGAATCAAATTTACTTGTACCTAAATTAGGAATGTTTTACTTGGGAAATCCCCTAAAAATAATGAAGATAAATTGACATCATTAATTTAATTGTTTACTCATGTTGTTTTGGTCAATTTTTTTAATCATGGTGCGGCTAACAGAATATGAAGTATTCAGTTATACTTTCATTATCCAATGAAGTTGCAAAGGAAGAGAGACGCTGTGAACACAGAGATACCCACAGAGTTGTTTCCCTAGCAACAGGGAGCAGGAATGTGCTGACAACTTTCCATTCCATCGTCAAGTTACTGGTGGCTCACCACCACAGTCCGTAGATGAGAAACATATTGCACTTATAAAAGACTCAATTAAAATGTAGCTGATGTTGTTTCCCAGCCATATTTTCCTTCTCAAATTTTTAAGAAAACACTCTTCTGAGAAAGGTTGTATGTCTTGTTGAAGATGCTTCAAGGGGCAAAATCTTTCAGAAAAATTCTGGGTTATTTACGTGCAGAAAGTTGGACCTTGCCTGACCTTTCAACTTGGTGCTCAAAAGTTGTGGAGCTTCCACACATCATTCACTGAGGTTCTTCCATGGCATAACGAAGACATATCTGAAGGCATTCCACATTGGCCACAATGCAGACCAAGTGTATCAACTGTACTGAGCACAATGCCAAGCTTGAACAAGTAAGTGTTACTCAAATGCCCGATGTATTAGCTTGGCCTCTGTGTCTCTTAAAGACAATCCCTTAGTTTTTACATCAGAGCTGGCTTGCATGACACCAGGCTGGAGTGAAAACAACCTTCTCACAAGGAAAAAAATTTTGGCTTTCTAACCTATTAAGTTGTTATAGTGAATTTTCCTTACTCTTCCTATGTATATCTGCAAAGGAGGCAACACTTCTCTGTTCATCTAAATCCATGTATTAATTTATATGGTTCCCATCCCTGTTTCATGGGAGCCTCACAACATCTCTAGGCTCTAGAGAGGTCTTCTCCTAAAGAATCTACAGAAAATGGATATAAACCCAAAGTACTCATCAGAAACAGCCTTCTATTGCCAAACCATTCTAGCATTTTGCACTGCAAAACATAAACCTGACCTGTTGCATCTCCTGTCTGCTTACTTATGTTACGGATTCTAAATGTGGAAAGTTAATGATCTCCTGGGAAAAATTCTGCTAATCATTCAAGAATCTTTCCCTGAAACGACAGCTGTGGTGATCAAGTGCCTGACTAACTACACTGCCTTGCCTCTGTACTGCAGTCCAGATGCTCACCAGGTGTAAATTCATGGAGCCACTCAGATTTGAACCCAAATTAAACTGAGCTTGAATTCAGTAAAGCCAAATAAGGTTTTGTTTCTGTTCCAGGGATTTAATCTCTTCTACTTGCTATTGTAAAACTAGAGTGCATTTTAAGTTAGCACAAATACAAAAGCAAGGAAAGAGTGAAGAAAGACTATTCCAAAATGTGGTGTCATAATAGTAAGGGTCACAGAATAAGCTTCTTCCCTCTTCACTGGATGCTTCTCTTTTCCTGTACTGTGCTCTGACAGGCTAGTACATCCTCTGGATAACCACTCTCTCTCTGTTCACCTCCCCCCCTTCCATGGGCTAGACTCTCCAATCTGGACTTGCCCCACACAGGTTTTGGCAGCTAAATTAGGAATAATTAATTTGCCTTGTGATTTAGTGGCGAGACATGTGCTTTTCAGGTAATTCATATTTTAGATGGGCTGAATCATCTTCTGGAGAGGTCTTGCCCTCCAAACTGAGCAAACTGAGACAGTGCCTCATATAGATGTATAGGTTCAATAGTGCCACTTCATGCCTTTCTAAACCTCCATAGAGCTAGAAAAAATGTAGCTCATACCATTTATGAAATTGATAACTGTTGAATTATTTGCATTTGTATCCTTTTTATAGCAGGGCAGACTGTGCAGAGAAAGTAATACAAGAGACAAGAGAACAATTGCTGTGTTTGAATCCTAATTTAGTTCTGGAATCTGTTACCTTCAAAGTGGAAGCTGGTGGCATTCAAGGCAATTATCCCATCAACATACTATGTGCTCTGATTGTGACAGCAACACAATGATGGCATTGCATTTGCAGGGCTGGTCTCAGGCAGGATGACAGATGGCATCTCCATTTCATAGTGCTGTCCCCAAAGAGATTTAAAAACCAAATGAGTAGCTTTCAAAGAAGATAATATTAAAGAATAAAAAGTGATGATTATTCATGCAATTTAGACAATGTTAACCTGCAGCCAATAGCAGTCAATATTCACTGGAGCTCAATCTCAGTCCTTGAAATTCGGAGCAACACCTTTACTTTAAAGATGAATAATGACTGTGAGGAGCACCAATATCAGTGCAGCAAATATGTGAAGGTACAAGACCAGCAAACTGAGATGTTTGCTCAGCGCCTTCTGCTCTCCAGAAAATCTGCACTTGCTGAAAGGCTTTTAAAATCTGTAGGAGTGCTGTGAATTACCTGACTGTGGAATTTCACCCACAGAAAAATGGAATACCTTCATCCTGTCTGAATACTAACCATGCACGGCAATTTCATAAATAGGAATAACATCACAAAGATCCACAGAGACCCAACATTATATTCAACAATTACTTATTGACAGTGCTGACAAAAGCAATATGAAGATCTTGCAAAGAATCATACATTCAAAGCAACCAAGCGCAAGCATTCTGCCTGCTAATCCCATGGTACAAATCTGAAAAGAAAGTTTCATTTGAAAGCAAACATTTACTTTTCTGATTGTATTGGTAAAAAAATTAGAGAACTAGTAAAATTCATATATGGGGAACATTTCCCAAATTGAACTAAATAATTCCTATGATACTGAGCTGTTTCATTGTGATACACAGCACTAACTTGACCAAACTCGGACAGCTAGAGCAGTCTGGGACATTGCCATACTTTTGAGTAAAACTAGCTGGCCAGTTATCTCTGGGCAGTTCTGTGAGGGTAGAAACGGGACACGAATCACTTTTTTTCTCACATCTCAACATCCCACACTCATAAATAGTTAATTTGTCAGGTGAGTACATTTTTGACATGTCTGCTGAAGAAACTACTCACCAGTGTGAATTAGGGAATCACAGTCCATTCCCTAGAAAGTAAATAGATTTCTTGGTGCTTTTTTTCACTTTTAAATTGTGAGAAAAGAAGATCTAAAAGCATCATAAATCAGGAACAACAAAGATAAATAAATAACTTTCCAACTTTTTTCAGCTTATAAGATTCAATAATCTTGACAGTTTAAACTATATATTTTCTAAATAAGCAACAGGACATCAACCAAGAATAAAACAATATTCTCATGTCAGCATCTACCCAACACACTTTTAAAGGGTTGATACTTTGCACTTCTAATATTGCTGCTCTAATGCCTTAGGAAAAAAAACAAAGCATAAGAAAAAGTAGTGGAGACATACATCTGAAAAATAATTATTAACATTTTTTTTTTGTAAGTTTAAGAAACGCTTAACTGAACCTCATTGCTGTAGAGTATCTACATCTTTCCTACCCATCCATTCCTCTGTACACTCAAGACTCTCCAGACTGAAATTGTCCCACTTTTGTTCAGGCATCTAAATTAAATATCTGAATTAGAAATAGAATCTGCTTTGATTCCCTTGCCAGCTAGCAGTAGGAGATATGCCCTTCATCTGATACTAGATTTCATTATTAAAAAGCTCCCTGAATCTAAAAATGTTTATCACAACCCTGTCTAATGTCATCTTCATTATTATGAAGTAGTGCCGATAATTTTAAGCTAATTCAAAACAACTTTAAAGCATGTAAATAATGGATTTTATGGATGCAATCATTCTGTCTTCCAGAGCAGCAAGTAGTGTTCAGTGAATGCAGTTTACACCCCACTCAGTAATGAAATAGAGAATTAGAGAAATTAGAGAACAATTACGGAAAGTTATCAAATGTGACATCAGGGAAGGAATTATATTTTGAAGCAATCTTTTTCATTAATTAATGAAATACTTGTCATTGAGAACCTAAGAATCCACCTTAATTCATTCTTCATTTCACCTTCATTCTAGCTCATTCTTACCAAACCTCACAAAACACATTAACTTCTGAATTCTTTGAGATGCTTTAGCAGCCTAGTAGTGAACCAGTGATGTTGAAGCCATTCAATTCGAAGTAACAATAATCTAATGAAAATGTGTTTTCCACTGGACTTTCTAAAAGATATGGCTGTCTTTGCTTACAACTGAAGGAGCTCACTAACAAGTAGCACTGAGTAGCTAATCAGACACTCACTCACATGAATGGAGCTACAAAGCATCATGACTCCACAACTAATTTGTTTTGATCTACAAGAATAAATTTTAAAAAAATAATAATCCCATTGCCACATCTTATGTGAGTCCTACATCTCGCAGTATTTGACAATATATACTGAAAAAAAACCAACAGTGGAAAAGCATCAGAAAACGTAACTGGGCTGTGTCCCTAGATTACTTAACCATTCTCTGCTGTCTTGGCTATGAAGGTTTGATTACATTGATCCTGAGTCAGCTGGTGGGTTCCACAATCCACACCCAGTGAAAAGAAATAGGATACATGTCAGAGGAAGTGGATGGATGGATAGCACATCTGTTTGAGTATGCCCTTCCTATATTCCCAACAGCAGATGTTTCACTCAGAGCTCCAAACTCATCTTTTCCTTAGGATGGACATTCTGCATTTTCAGACCATTATGGTAATTTTCTCACCATCAACTTAATTGAATACATAATGAACATACAATATGGTGTGTGGAGCTACGCAGCTGAGGTTTCATGTGCTTACTGCTTTCATTCATAAGCTCTAAGCATTATTATTGTTATTTATTTCAACCTCAGTAAATGTAAATTTGGTACAAAAAAGGGTTTGTGCAGCAGATCAGAGTAGATTGTCACAATTCTTTCTCTCCTTAAAATCTGTGAAGAAGTAAATGTTTGGCTGGTTCCTTTTCTCCCCCTTGACTCCCAAATAATAATACAGCAAGTACATTGGAAGTTACCAAGCTATGTTCACAACATACAGACACTAGTATATCTTTTAAAACCACTATAGCATAAGTTTTTTCTATAATTAGTTTTGAAAACCTTTTTTTTCTGTTTAAAGGTTGTTTTTTTTTTAATAAGTGCTATCAAATCCACATCCTTATTCACATTGCACTGAAATGAAGGCTGCATTACTGTGTTAGTGTTTCAAACCGGTGGGACATTTCCTCCAGAGTGAGTTAACCTTTCCCCCTTGGGAAAACAAAGAGGGACCCCACTATCCTCCCCACCCCTCTCTTTGACTTTTCTCAAGCAGAGCTCCTGTTTCAACTGTGCAGGACTTCCCCCCTTGTACAGACACGGAAACTTAAAGGGATCCTTTAAATTTAGCTTGCTACTTGGCCTTCTCAAATGCAAAACTGTGGATTAACCCTTACATGCTTGCTGCACAATTCCTACTGTTAACATTCCTTTCTGCATTTCAAAAAAAAAGAGAGAGAAAAGAAAATTCCATATCAAAAGGCCTTCATAAACACTAGTGACTACTCACCTTCACCTAACTGTTGAAAATACCAATGGCAAGAATATTGGGTACTGTTGTTAACAGCTTACAGGAGGAATAATACAGAAACTAGTAGCACTGACGTGAATCCTATCAGGCATTTTAAATCATGGACAAACTTTCCTTTTATCACATCAAAAGAATCAGACAAACTCAACTTATTTTCCTAGACCACCTCATACCACAATCACTGACTTGAGAAACAGGTGGGAAGATCTACACAACTACCAGTAGTTACTGGGTTTTGCTGCAGGAGACGAAGGCAGGATGTTTATACAATATAATGAGTGCTGAAGATAAAAAAGTAAAATGTTGTAAAATATCAATGGTGACATAAAGACTGAGGCTTTTTGTTTATGAACTTTGCAAAGGCAGGAGCAACACGGACTGGAGGAGATGTGCTCAAGTGTTCTGTAATTCTCTTCAGATTTTACTGAGTTACCAAGGACTCGTTAAAGGACAGTGCGACCTTATTGCAATCAGTGATGAAATGCTGTGGTCCAGTCACAGCCACTGTGAGAACAGTGGTGCTGGTTTTGGTTAATGCCAAAGAATCACTGGGTATTCTCTTTATTCTAGAAGGATGTAAAGAAGAGTCATTCCTTTTCATTTCATTTTAAAGGAATGCTGACTGGTTGAACAAGTATTTTATAAAATACTTCCCTTCATACCCCTCTCCAAAATACTAGGGGGAACAGTGACATAATAAAAAATCAAATGCTGATATAACTCCTTTTTAAGCCATCTTAATTGTGTTTAACAAAGATTTTCTACTTTTTAAATTTGGACAACAACTATATATTAATCTAGAAGATTTTATTATTAATTAAAATACACTATTTAAAGTCAAGCATAGGTGCAATGGCCACTATTAATGCTTCCTATTAATGTCTGCACAAGCATTTCTTTCCCATAGTTTTTCTGGGCTACAAATTTCCTTGTACTACAGGTTGCATGATGAAAATCCATCACATGGCATTTAGACACAGAACTCTGAGACAGGCTTGCCCTAGATTTGGGAGGTCTGATGATGCCTGATTTTGCACCAAAGCTGCATGTGCAGTTCTAAAAGAAGTGTGAAGACCAGCACACCCCTTTCCCATACTGTCCTTGTGGGCTGTGCTAGGTGATGGAACTGCTGTACTTGTTTGCTCACAGCTTATTGTGGGTGAATTGTAAACTATCATTATTCAAAAGAATATGGCTGAACAAGAGAGAGAAGAGTGATCTGTCTTGCATATTGGTATTTCAATATAGTGGGAAGCCATCAGAGAGAGGAGCAGATGGTCCTTCCTTAGAGAATGTGCTCATGTGATCGATAGCCCAACTCAAGTGCATTTACACCAATGCACGCAGCTTGGGCAATAAGCAGGAGGAGCTGGAAGCCATTACGCGGCAGGGAAACTATGACGTGGTTGCCATTACGGAAACATGGTGGGACGACTCGCACAACTGGAGCGCTGCAATGGATGGCTACAAGCTCTTTAGACGGGACAGGCAAGGAAGGCGAGGTGGCGGGGTAGCCTTGTACGTCAGAGAGTGTTTTGACTGTCTTGAGCTCGACAAAAGTAACGATGAGGTTGAGTGCTTATGGGTAAAGATCAGGGGAAAGGCCAACAAGGGAGATATCCTGGTGGGAGTCCGTTATAGACCACCCAACCAGGATGAGGAAGCAGATGAAGTTTTTTACAAGCGGCTGGCTGAAGTCTCAGAGTCTCTAACCCTTGTTCTTGTGGGAGACTTCAACTTACCAGATATCTGCTGGAAATACAACACGGCAGAGAGAAAGCAGTCTAGGAGGTTCCTGGAGTGCGTGGATGATAACTTCCTGACGCAGCTGGTAAGCGAGCCAACCAGGGGAGGTGCCCCGCTGGACCTGCTGTTCACGAACAGAGAAGGCCTAGTGGGTGATGTGGTGGTCGGAGGCTGTCTTGGGCACAGCGACCATGAAATGGTAGAGTTTTCGATTTTTGGAGAAGTAAGGAGGGGGGCCAGCAAAACCACAACCCTAAACTTCAGAAGGGCAGACTTTGGCCTGTTTAGGAGTTTGGTTAACAGAGTCCCTTGGGAGGCGGTCCTGAAGGGCAAGGGAGTCCAGGAAGGCTGGATGTTATTCAAGAGGGAAGTCTTAAAGGCACAGGAGCAGGCTGTCCCCATGTGCCGCAAGTCGAGCAGGCGGGGGAGAAGACCAGCCTGGCTGAACAGAGAGCTTTGCCTGGAACTCAGGAAGAAAAGGAGAACCTACCACCTTTGGAAGAAGGGGCAGGTGACTCAGGGGGACTACAAGGATGTGGTGAGGACATGCAGGGAAAAGATTAGAAAGGCGAAGGCCCAGCTAGAACTTAAACTGGCCACTGCTGCCAAGGACAACAAAAATGTTTCTACAAGTATATCAGCGACAAAAGGAGGGCTAAGGAGAATCTCTCTCCTTTGTTGGATGCGGAGGGAATCTTGGCCACGAAGGATGAGGAGAAGGCTGAGGTACTTAATGCCTTCTTTGCCTCAGTCTTTAATAGTTGGGCTGATCATCCTCAAGGTTTTCATGCCCCTGAGCTGGGAGATGGAGATAGGACACAGAATGTAGTCCCAGCTGTTGAAGAGGTGGCAGTCGCTGACCTGCTCCTCCACCTGGATGCCCACAAGTCTATGGGGCCAGACGGGATCCACCCAAGGGTACTGAGGGAGCTGGCGGAGGAGCTTGCCAAGCCACTCTCCATCATTTACCAGCAGTCCTGGTCAACCGGGGAGGTCCCAGATGACTGGAAGCTAGCAAATGTGACACCCATCTACAAGAAGGGCTGGAAGGAGGATCCGGGGAACTACAGGCCTGTCAGCCTGACCTCGGTGCCGGGGAAGGTCATGGAGCAGATCATCCTGAGTGCCATTATGCGGCATGTGTGGGACAACCGGGGGATCAGGCTCAGCCAGCATGGGTTTATGAAAGGCAGGTCCTGCTTCACTAACCTGGTGTCCTTCTATGACAAGGTGACCCGCTTAGTGGATGAGGGGAAAGCTGTGGATGTTGTCTACTTGGACTTCAGCAAGGCCTTTGACACCGTCTCCCACAGCATTCTCCTGCAGAAGCTGGCTGCTCACGGCTTGGACAAGTGCACTCTGAGCTGGGTTAAAAACTGGCTGAATGGTTGAGCCCAGAGAGTGGTGGTGAATGGAGCCAAATCCAGTTGGCGACCAGTCACGAGTGGTGTTCCCCAGGGCTCAGTGTTGGGGCCGGTCCTGTTCAATATCTTTATCGATGATCTGGATGAGGGGATCGAGTGCACCCTCAGTAAGTTTGCAGATGACACCAAGTTGGGTGGGAGTGTCGATCTGCTGGAGGGTAGGAAGGCCCTGCAGAGGGACCTGGACAGGCTGGATTGTTGGGCCGGGGCCAACTCTATGAGGTTCAACAAGGCCAAGTGCTGGGTCCTGCACTTGGGTCACAACAACTCCATGCAAAGCTACAGGCCTGGGGAAGAGTGGCTGGAGAGCTGCCTGGCAGAAAGGGACCTGGGGGTGTTTGTTCACAGCCGCCTGAATATGAGCCAACAGTGTGCCCAGGTGGCCAAGAGGGCCAATGGCATCCTGGCTTGTATCAGGAATAGCGTGGCCAGCAGGACCAGGGAGGTGATAGTGCCCCTGTATTCGGCACTGGTGAGGCTGCACCTCGAGTACTGTGTTCAGTTTTGGGCCCCTCACTTCAAGAAGGACATCGAGGTGCTGGAGCGTGTCCAGAGAAGGGCAACTAGGTTGGTGAAGGGTCTAGAGCACAAGTCTTATGAGGAGCGGCTGAGGGAGCTGGGGTTGTTTAGTTTGGAGAAGAGGAGGCTGAGGGGAGACCTTATTGCCCTCTACAATTATCTGAAAGGAGGTTATAGAGAGGTGGTGGTCGGTCTCTTCACCCCAGTAACAGGCGATAGGACGAGAGGAAATGGCCTCAAGCTGCAACAGGGAAAGTTTAGGTTGGATATTAGGAAAAACTTCTTTACTGAAAGGGTAGTCAGGCACTGGAACAGGTTGCCCAGGGAAGTGGTTGAGTCCCCATCCCTGGAGGTATTTAAGACGGGTAGATGCAGTACTTGAGGACATGGTTTAGTGGTGGACTTGGCAGTGGTAGGTTAACGGTTGGACCTGATGATCCTAAGGGTCTTTTCCAACCTTAACAATTCTATGATTCTATGATTCTATGATGTGGGAGAAGCACCTACACAGCAGGCTGCGGCAGGCAGAAATGAGGAAGATGGCACAAAGAGTGCCTCCAGGATGAGTATGGCCTGCAACTTTTCTGAGAGGAACAGAGCTCAGGTCTGCAAATGGATGGATATCTGCAAACCCCATCGGTGTTTGCATCAAGTGACATGGAGCCCCATGCCATGACCTTGCTGCAAGGGTTGATGGAACAGGCATGAGCAGATGTGCCAAGTCCCAGTCACTGCCCCAGCTCTCTAAATGTCTCCTTAATGCATTCCAGGGCCTCATTATATATGACTTAATAATGGCCATGTTAATCTGGCCTCTAGAATAACTATGGAGCTGCTCCTCTCTTGCCATACAGCTGCAACTGCTTTTACAATGGCAGCATCTTGATGCCCCTGAAAAGCTTGCCAGGCAAGTGGAGAACAGTATTCTTGATATCATGACATGCACTGAAGGGATGTAGCTTTTCCTCTGCCCTGGCAGGAAACTACTATAAAAAAAACCCTCCTTGCACATCACACACAACATCCTTCCAAGGAGCAAAAAAAAACACCAATGAATTTGAAGATGTTTAGTTAGTTGAATAACTTAACGATGCCCTTTCCTCGTTCATTACTGTGCTGCTACCAGGCACATGTAAAGGTACAGTAAACAATGGAAGAAAAACAACTTAAATATATGTCTGTACATGTACGTACACATATACACATTGTCCTTAGCATAGTCTCCATGTTTCACACACAGCAAGACTCATTTAACTAGACTCTGAGTAATCACAATGATCACAAAAAGCTTTATAGTTCTAGAAGGTGCTCAATGTTTTGCCACACTGTAGACTCCTCAGATTTATCTATAACATAGGCCATACAGTGAGTTTTGGCAAAGCAAATCAGAAATAGAGAAAGCAACTGTTTTTCAGCTTTCCAGCCTTGAAGCAAGGCAGAAGGAAGATGCAGAATCTATGTGTTCCTACAAAAGTGACCTCCATGCCATATTTGAAACCCAGGACTAATGGTGGCTAGATGCATAAGTGACTGTTGAACTGACAATGAACTCCTTAAAGTTAGATGATGTCTTTTAACATTAGGGATACCAGCCAATCCACTATCCAAAATTATGGGGGCATCCCTAGAAAATACATAGTGCTTTAGTGTGAATAAGGACTGCACTGCAGAAGGAAATCTCCTAATTCCCTCTTACTTACTGTGCTTTGGTTTGTGTCACAGTGTAGCCCCAGAGCATGTGAACTAGATTCATTTCAGATGAAACTAAACCAAGACTGTAAATTCTGTGTGGAGAGGAACAAATTTTTCTTCCATATTTCCTTGGTGTTCAAGTCTATGAGGGACTATAGGCCTTGATCAAATTGCAATGATGTACCAAGATAGCAAGGATGAGCAGCAATGGTGTTAAATCTCCCCAAACAAAACACAAACCCACTTTCATGCACTTCTTCAATAAGACCTTTAAAAAGGACTAAAAATATAAACATAAAACTATTCCTACTTTCCCTATTCTCCCTATTTCACTTTTTACTTTTCCTTTGAAGTAGAATTAGCTAAAAAGGATAATGTTACTAGGTATCCCTGAGAATCTGTGGGAAGAAGATCAGAAGATCAAAAAAGATGGAGTTTTTACACTACAATTACAGACCTGTCAATTTCTACTTCCAGAAAAACACTAGAACAAATAAAAAAAAAATAAGCCCAAATATTCCTCTAGTGGAATACAAGATGATAAGCAGCAAGTTTATACAAGTTTGTCAAGTACAGTATCTTGCTTTCTGTTAAGGCTCTTGACTGTTTCATATGACTTTTCATGAACAAAATAATGGAGTATTATAGAGGTTACAAAAGAGTACAAAACTGATTGAAAAAAACCCCTTACTTATAATGATTACTGGTCATCATTACACTAGAAATTGCTAAACCTGGCTCTTCTCAGCATTTTTGTTGATAACTTCGATGATGAAAAGGAGACTATCCTTGTTAAAACTGAAGACACTAAGCTGAGAATGACTATCAGGAACCTAAAGGACGGGCTTAGAAAATGATGTTCATAAACTGGAAAAATAAAAATTGTCTGGGGACAAAAGAAAATATCTCTGTATCATTAAAGATAAAGAGCTTATTGTATTAAAGAGAAAATAGTCAGGTAAACAACAGCCAGGTGACAGTTTTTCAGAGAAAAGGATGATGTTATTTTGAACTGGAAGCCACGCAAGAACTGAGCAATAATATGTTGCAAAATATGCAAACAGCATGAAAGGCAAATATATATATGTATATATACACATACCTATAGGGCCTGCACAAACCTTGAAGTCACCAGAGCCTTGGCAAGGCCTCTGCTGGAATATCATGCCAAGTTTTGGCCAGGCAGAGAGTGAGCTAGAAAATGATAATTGAGAACAATGACTGAATTACGAAAAGTTCCCATTTGTTCAAAATTCAGCATGGAGATGGGAAAGGAATGGAGAGGTCATGAAGACATGTGTTTCAATATGACTCTTACAAAGAGGACTGGCATTGTCTGTTCTCCATGCTGTTGGGGAGTAGGTCATGTAGTAATAAACTTCAAATGCACAAAGGAATATTCAGATTTGCTCTCAGGAAAAAGGATAAGGGCAAGGATAAGGATAAGGACAGCAAAGCATTGAATTCTTGGGGAGTTTCAGGGTCTTTAAACATCAGAGAACTCTAAGGATGGGTTAGGCACCACCTGTCAAGTATAATAGAGCTGATAGTACACAAATGAGGTAGGGAACAGAGTACATGGTCTCACTCCATTCCTTCTAGACTTATATTCCTATGATTGATTTTGACATGATCCTAAATTAAAAATAGTAAGAACAGTTTTTCCATCAAAAATCTGTAACTGAGAGTTACGGATCAGAAGTACTTACTCAAAAGTTTGGAGGGTCTAGGAGAGCACCTGCACTATAATTTTCTCCTCCTAAATGAGTCAAGATGTTTAAAAGACCTTGAAGTTCATGAGATTTAGGCACTTCACTATCACATCTCCTGAAATGTCTTCTAAGTTTCCCTTTTATGTTACTAGTCAGCAGGAGTGTCCTGGTTTCAGGTGGGATAGAGCTAATTTTCTTCCTAGTAGCTGGTATAGTGCTGTGTTTTGGATTTAATATGAGAATAATGTTGATAGCACACTGATGTTTTAGTTGTTGCTAAGTAGTGTTTACACTAGTCAAGGACTTTTCAGCTTCCCATGCTCTGCCAGGTGCACAAGAAGCCGGGAGGGAGCACAGCCAGGACAGCTGACCCAGACTGGCCAAAGGGCTATTCCGTACCATAAGGCGACATGCTCAGTATAGAAACTGGGGGGAGTTGGCCAGGGGGCAGTGATTGCTGCTCAGGGACGGGCTGGGCATCAGTTGGTGGGTGCTGAGCAATTGTACTGTGTATCATCGCTTGCTTTGTATATTATTATTGTATTATTATTATTTTATTATCATTATTTTATTATCATTATTTTATTATCAATATTATTATTATTACTACTATTACTACTGTTCTATTTTATTTTACTTCAGTTATTACACTGTTCTTATCTCAACCCACGAGTTTTCTCACTTTTACCCTTCCAATTCTCTCCTGCATCCCACCGGGGTGGGGGGAATTGAGCGAGTGGCTGTGTGGTGCTTAGTTGCTGGATGGGGTTAAACCACAACAAGGAGTTAAAAGCATGCATGAACTCTCCAAGAGTGTTGTGAACCAAAGATGCATGCATTTATGGAACAATGCATAATTCCATTTAGAATCATCTTTGTTGTCTTAGTGAGGTAAATAGTAGATGCTTAAACTATATGTCATTATATTTCTTGGTTTTCCTTGTTACTTGACTGTTACTGTAAAATAAACACTGAACTGGAATTTTATTGATCTAAAAGCCATCTAGGATACCAAATACACAGTCATTTGTAATTAGCATTTTTTTCCAGGAAGGCATTTTACCGTGTCCATTCTATAACTCTAATCTTGATTTTTCAATATAGTCTTTTAAACACAAACTTTTCTTCTAATTGTTGCCAAAAGTTTTTGGAAAATGTCAAATGTATTTGACTTGGTTTTAAGTTACCTCAACTTTTTTTTTTTTTTATTTTTCCAAATCTACAAGTGCCCAGTATTGGTTTTTTACCCTAAGAAATACTGGGTTCAGGACAAGCAACAGCTTGATCCTCTCCTGGTACTTTAAAATACATCTGATTTGGATCAGCAGTGACAATCAAAACTATTAGATAATCCCAAAACACTGAAAAACCCTGTATTTTTTGTTATTACCTGTGCATATCTTGCTTTTAATATTTAAACACCAGTTTTTCTGGATGTTGAAGTCAACATAATGTTTGCTAGTGAATTCAGTGGGATTGGACAAGGTTCTGCTTGTATCTTACTAGGTAATCCATCCTCTCCAAGAAAATTACGTTCAATTGACACTTTACACTACTGACACCAATAATAACGAATGCAACTCATGAGGAAAATTCTCAGTCAGCCAGACTGAGTGGAAAAGAAATTCTGTTTCTGAGTCAGCAGATAATGATTCAGCTTAAAATCTCTACCCTTCTGAAGTCAATGGAAAAGCTTTAGCAGGCTTCAATGGGACCAGAATTAGCCTTTCTTTTTAGGTGCTCAAAGATGTTCTGAGTTCAGCTATCCTGAACACATCTTCTCCTCAGCAATTGTAGAAAGAGAAATAGATTTTTTACTTTCTTATTTTTAATGAAGAGAAAGCTACATATAGATATCTGCCACTGGTACAGTTATATTCTGCTGAATCTTATCATTCACACACTAAAACATTATTTCATTGGAACTGTATTTGGAAATAATCTCCCATGGTGAAAAGATCACTTTGCCAAGCTGTAGCTCAGAGGCAATGAATACAACTGAGTTATACCTCCTTGGAATAAAAGATTTATAATGGACATGCCAACAAAACCTTAAACTACACTATCTCTGTGCGACCGTATTGCTATAATAAGACTTTATTTGATTTTCTTGAGAGCTATAATAAGATTAAGGCATAATCATAAATTCCCCTGTGACAAAAGATAAACTACTTCTCATTGATCTCTCAGAAACCAGACCAATTTTTGGATATTAAATAGTCATTTAGAGCAGCAACAGGTATATTATTGTTCCAATAACACAATGTCAATGACACTCTGATTTTCAGAGACACACACTGTAGTGGTCTCTTGAGAAGCCTGATTAAACTCCTGGTCCAGACAATAGGGAATAACAAGGATTAACCAGTTGCTTGAGGGTTATCTTATGGATTTTGTTTTGGTTTGCATTGATTTATATAAACCCTTCCAACAGGCTTATTGGCATCTGTTAAACAGGTCTCAAAGCTACACAGACTGAATGAGGACCTTTTTTGTTGTTGTTGCTATTCTAACATTCAGAGCAAGGTAATAGTGCTTCAGAAGTCTTTTGCAGCACCTTTCAATTTCAGTCCTTACTAATGCATTAGTCCTTACTAATGCATTAACTAATGCATTAAAGATGCTGTAGGCACAGCATCTTTATAATTAGATTAGATGAAAGGTATATAGCTTGGCAGTATTACTGAATGTGTCATTCCAATTTACCCTCTTCAAGTTGTTAGGATGATTTTTTATGTTTAGTTATTGCTATTAAAATTCCCTATCCAGACAGTGGTGCTACTGAGTGTAAACATGATAAAAACATGCATTAAGAGTCAACCCATGAACCAAACATCTTATAATCTAAATATCCAGGAAGACACAGAACAGTACAGAAGAATTTCTACCCCAGCTTGAGAACAAAGATCACAGAAATTAGCAGGGCAAGTAAGTTAGAAGCATTTGGTACAACTTCAGCTCTGACATTATTATGGTAATTGTTGTCTAAAACAACTTGCCAATGATCATACAGGAAGCTTAAGAAAAACACTGGAATTCACCCCAAATTTCTTCTATCTCTGGGCACCACTGTAATGACAAGAACATCCTCCCCTTTCATCTCAGAGAAGACCGTATTTCCATCATAGCATCAACTCTCTAGCTGAGTAAGACCCCAAGAAGTCTGTATAACTGTAGGGGATCATATTAAAATTTCAGTGGAATAAAATAATCTCCCTTGACCTGCTAGCAACACTTTTCCTAATGCAGCTCAGGAGGCTACTGGCCTTCATTGCTGCAAGGGCACAATGCTAGCTGATGTTAAACTTGATGTTCACTGAGGGCCTAATGTTCACTTGATGTTCACTTGATGTTCACCCACAGGCCTTCTCTGTAAGGCTGTCTTGCAGCTGGTCAGCCCCCAGTGTGCACCAGTGCCTCGGGTTATTCCTCCCTAGATGCAGGACTTCGCATTTCCCTTTCTTAAACTCCATGAAATTCCTGTTGGACCATTACTTCAGTCTGTTGCAATTCCTCTGGATGGACACACAACCAGCTGGTATATCATAGTGATAGCTGGTGTATCCCCCCAGTTTGCTATCATCTAAAAACTTGTTCAGGTGCTGTCTGTCCCATCAACCAGGTCATTAATGAAAACGTTAAAATAGCATTGGCCCCATAATCAACCCTGGGGTACACTACTGCTGACTGGCCTTCGGATGGTCTATCGCAACTCTTTGAGCCCAGTTTTCTGTCCACCTCACTGTTCACTTAGCTAGTCTGTGCTTCATACTTTGTCTATGACTATGCTATGGAATACAGTATCAAAAGCCTTGCTAAAGTCACGGTAAACAACATCCAGTTCTCTCCTCTTATCCACCTAGCTAGTCATTTCCTCATAGAAGGCAATCAAGTTGGCTAAGCATGATTTCCTCTTCACTAAATCCATACTGACTATGCCCAATTATCATCTTGTCCTTTTTTTATAAATTTGTAAATGTTTTTCAGGATTATTTGCTCCATCATTTTCCCCAGAATCAAGGTGAAGATGACCAGCCCATAGTTCTTCAGATCCTCCTAGCTCTTCTTGAAAACAGGAGTGACATTTGCTTTCTTCAATATTCCTATTTGTTGTAGAAGCTGAAGACTATTTCTCTGAACTCTCATTGTTCTTTACATCTGAAAATTACAATGGTTTTACTGATGGGAGAATTCTACTTGCTAATGTACACTAAAAAACACAGAGATAAAGAGCCAGAGGCAGTACATACACACACACCTGCCAAAGATAGTGAACTCATCTATGTGATAAAGGACCATCAAACAGTTATCATCACAGAATCATGTTTTTCAGGAATTGGGATCTTGATTCAAAACAGCAAAAAACAAGTGTTCAGTACCAAAGACTGAATCTATAGCAAAGACAGACTAATTATTCAGCTGAGTAAGCAGAACACATGGTACTGACAAGAATTATATTCTACACTTGACATTTTCTTCTATAATGTTTGCATTAAACAAAAGATGTTTGCATGGGCTGAAATCCCAGACCATTCTTGTTTTATTTGAGTTAGTGGAACCCACAATAACACCTGAGTATGTTCCCAAATTGGGAACCTTCCATTATATGTACTCCTAAGGTCCCTGACAAAAGAAATATGAGTGAAGGCTTCTGTAACACAAATATTGAAAACATGCCAGGCACATAATAAATAGTTGGAGAATCATAAAACTTCAGAGAGTCAAGTTATTAGTTGTGAACAGTGGTATACCATCTTAACATTTACAAAGAATTTTCCCACACAAATATCTGAGATCTAATATCTCATAATCTTATTTTAAGCAACAGTGCACCTTTTCACAGTGTAATAAACATGGGAAGCACACAGTGTTTCTTCAGGCTGTCACACCTCTAGTTCCCAGCTTATCCACTAATATAATAAGCTACATTTAAGGATGACCAGCATTGCAATTACACAGAAAGTTGTGATACAAAAATCAGACGAAAGAACATATCAGTTCATCTGGATGTGCTGCAACAGTAAAAGAAAAATGTGGTTTATGAAACACAATAAAAATATATATTTACATTTGCAACTTGAATTCTTCTTTAACATTTTTATTGTATTATTTCACTTCCATGTTTACTGAAAAAATTGTGATCTTCCTTATGATAGGCAAAGGATACATTTTTTAAACTTCTTTTAAATTGCCTAGAAAAAGCTGCTTTGGCTTTGATAGATGTAGATTCCCTGCTGTTTGCCTTACCCTGAGAGGCATATTTGAAATAAAACCACGTTCTGCTATACAAGGCACGTCACTCACATTCTTTTTATGCATGCTGCTAGAAAATGTTTTCTGTAGATCTATCATAATTTTGGTTCAAAGCCATTGTTTCTCTTCAACTCTCACTTAAAGAATGTTATTTATAAAGTCGCCTACTAAGCAGTTCACTTTAGTTCATTTAGCTAAAGCAAAAAAAAAAAACCCAACAAATTAAATGGCTCCTGTATCTAGCTGCATGAAGCAAACTATTTTGATTAAAAATGCATTCTAATAAAATCTTTATTAGGATCTCTTCAGAGTTTTCAAACAGACTTTCAAAGCAGTGGTGTGTGAGCCTTGAATAAATGCCTCTTACGTGCTACATATCCATAGTATTAAGGTCAATTGAATTCTCCTCAGCAAAAGCTGGCAAGTCAGATCAAATTCAGCGGGATTTAAGCAACAGCTATTTGGGCGTTGAAAGCTTACCAAATTCTGTTGGCTTTTTCCCCCACTACACTATATGTGTATATAGCAGACACAGTAAACAACCTGAACCAAAATCACCAAGCTTAACAGGCTTTAAACAGGCAGAGATGAATATGCAGCACTTCTTGCCAAACAACATTAGTTAGACTGATATAACCAGTTAAACCCAACTACATGTTAGCACCCACAACATGTAATGCAAGACAATGCAGAAATATTAGTTCAGATTAAAAAAAAAAAAAGATTATGCTACATTAACACTGCAATGATCCTAGCCTAACAAGCCTTGTCTCTGAGGAATTTTAGTTAGCTTTTACAGCCCCATGCCATTAGCATCCTGTTTCTGCTCCAGATTTGATACCTGACACTCAGCAATGTCTTGTACTGCTGGAACCCACCAGCCCTGTTGGTGTCAGCTGTCAGACCTGCTTCACTGGTCTCTGCTGTTCAATAGACACATCCAAACCTTAGTACTTCTCCTCCAAGGAAGGATTAGAAACAACAGCCTGATCCAAACGTCCCTTTAAATGACAAAGATGAGATCCAGGTCAATAATGGGATTTTTACATGATGAATACCCCTTTCAGCTTCGAAGGAAATGTCTGCAGAAGGGGTTGCCCAAGTTTGTCAGCATTATTTTTAGCAATGTTATAAGGCAGAGGGTAACGGTAGAAGTGAATTAAGAATCCACACTGACATCTTGTGGGCACACAGCTAGCAAAGTATTTCTAAGCATTTAAACCCTGTTGTGTGTTGTTTAATCAAAGAGCTAAACTTGCATAGTACAGGGAAAGGGAGATGATTTTCTGAGACTTGTTAAACCGGACACTTTATGGCATGTACCAAACCTGTGCAGAATGGTGTTTCATGCAGTAAAAATGAGAATCTGGATCTTCATAAAAAGATACGCAAAAATTCATTTCATATTTTTATTCCCAATGTCCAAAATTAAAAAAAAAACCAAACCTAAAATAAAAAAAACCAAACCAAACCACCCAACATTTACAGGATTATTTTAGAATACAGGCAGTGATTTAGCTAGGAACTTAAAGTCTATATATACTTATAAGCAAAAAAGGAAACCCACTGAAATTAACATATGTATTAATATGCAAAGTTTTTTGTTGCACAAACATTTGCAGAATAGCAGCCAAACACCACTGATCTGAATCAGGCCTATTTAAGTTTTTATATTAAGTTTTTATATTAAGTTTTTATATTCCACCAACTTTCTTAGAAAAAAACAGAAATCACTGAATTATCTTGGGAAAAGCAAAAATTCTCGTCGATGGAAAGCAGAATTACAGATTTTATTTAAATAAATATTCACAGGAACTGTTCCACAGACAGCAGAGGAAAATGTCTTACTTCCTGCCTTTGGAAGGAAGAACATAAAAGGAAATGTTTTTAATCTCAGCCTTAGGGAAAAGCAATGGTAATTCTCTCCCATTTCTTCCAGCACTTCTCAATGCAGCTCATTTTAGACAAGGTGTACAGACTACAGAGATGAGAAGGAAGCTTAAGCACTATTTTTTGCAGGACATGCCCTGAGAGAATTGCTTCAGAGAATTATTAACACAGATGCCAGAATGAAGCTGCTAGCAGGAGGAAAACACACATTGATAGAGAACATGCCTCTGAGATCATTTTAAAGTGATGATACTCAATACTGAGTCCAAGAAGCCCTCTAATACAGCTCAGCTTCGTAAGAATTGGCTCATTTGATTACTGTAGATGCAGAAAAATTCTGAAGTAATCATTTTATGAAGGGGAACATTCCAGGCAGTCACAAATTTTCAGCATCACCAAAGGCTTCACTCCAAATGTAAGCATTTAATTAATTTTCAGCAACCCATTTTGGAAACCGTGTGGTTCCAGTAATATTCATCTGGATGCCAAAAGATTGCTTTTGCCCAGGAGATCTGTAGCAAATATAGGACTTGCTTTTTCCTTTTAAAGACATTTGCTCTTTACCTTGGCATTGTCCAGGGGATCCAAGACAAAACTGGATCACTGTCTGCTTGTACTGTATTTAGACTATGTTAATCCTGTGCTTTTCAGTTTCCTGAGGCATTCAGAAAAGATCCCTCTTATAATCTCCCTTTGATGTATAATTTCTAGAATTTTTGGGGGTGGGAAGGGGCTTTTCTGTGGAGATCACACACAGCCAAGGACAGGATTTAAGATGGTAGACCTCTCAGAGGTTTAGTTGATAGATCAGGCTCACTATCTCAGGCTTGACCCAAAAACAACATTTGGTATCTAGAGTTTCCAGTTTCCTTGCTATTCCGTTGAAATCTGACCTCTTTTGTTCACTTCCTCTGGCACATTTCAAGAGGGGCTGTTTTTTCTTATTGCTTGATTTTAAGCATTCTGTAGCTGCGCTATGCCAGAATATGAAGACAGGATGTTCTATGGATCCTTCTTGATTAAAGCTCTATTGCACAATTACCAGTGGCTGACCAGAGCTGGACTGCAGGTCCCTGTCAATTCCTTGTGCCTGTATTGATAAGAATCTCAGCTCTTCTCTTGGTTAGCATCAGTTCATTTGGCATTCACATGTGTGACTCCTGCTGCAAAAAACAATACTCACAAAAAGGAATAAGTACTTTGGGATTTCAACCTGTCAGCAGTGAAGAATGAGAAAGGAATGGCAGCATTTAGCCTCAGATTATTGATTAGCTCACGGGGAGATAAAATTTTATGATATTAAACACGGCAAACATTCACTCCACTGGAGAAAAATAATGTAGCACTTGTCTTCCACATACAGCAATTATAGCTGACAGGGATCTTCATTCTGCGTCATATGAAAGGACAGATTTAGCTTGTGTGTATAACAAACCACAAATGAGTAATGAAGGTCTTCATTTATAAATGGATGAAATCACATTTCCTATTTATAGCTATACAAAGAAAAATAAGGCAACTAAGTTCTGCTCATAGTGATGATTCTCTACATTTAAAAGCGCAATGGAACAGATTTGGCTTCAGCTATCTCAGTTTTTAATAATTTAAGAGCCTATGCTGCAAATAATTAATCTTTGGTCTGAACAGTTTTATATACAACAGTCTGGGCAATAATATGAAAGGATTCCATGACTTTACAACTCAATCTAGCATTTTCTTCAGATTAAATTATAGACTAGAATCATAGAATCATAGGATCGTTTAGGTTGGAAAAGACCTAAAAGAAAAGATCAAGTCCAACCATTAACCTAGCACTGCCAAGTCCACCACTAAACCATGTCCCTAAGCACCACATCTACATGTCTTTTAAACACCTCCAGGGATGAGGACTTAACCACTTCCCTGGGCAGCCTGTTCCAGTGCCTGACTACTCTTTCAGTGAAGAAGTTTTTCCTAATATCCAACCTAAACCTGCCCTGGCACAAATTGAGCCCATTTCCTCTCATCCTATCGCTTGTTACTTGGGAGAAGAGACCAACCCCCACCTCACTACAACCTCCTTTCAGGTAGTTGTAGAGAGCGAGAAGGTCTCCCTTCAGCCTCCTTTTCTCTAAGCTAAACAAACCCAGCTCCCTCAGACACTCCTCATAAGACTTGTGCTCTAGACCCTTCACCAGCCTCGTTGCCCTTCTTTGGACATGCTCCAGCACCTCAATGTCCTTCTTCCAGTGAGGGGCCCAAAACTGGACACAGTATTTGAGGTGTGGCCTCACCAATGCCGAGTACAGGAGGATGATCACTTCTCTAGTCCTGCTGGCCACACTATTTCTGATGCAAGCCAGGATGCTATTGGCCTTCTTGGCCACCTGGGTACACTGCTGGCTCATATTCAGCCAGCTGTAAACCAACACCCCCACATCCTTTTCCACCGGACAGCTTTTCAGCCATTTTCCCCAAGCCTATAGTGTTCCATGGGGTTGTTGTGACACAAGTTCAGGCCCTGGCACTTAGCCTTGTTGAACCTCATACAGCTGGCCTCAGCCCATCAATCCAGCCTGTCCAGATCCCTCTGTAGAGCCTTCTACCCTCCAGCAGATCAACACTGCTGGCCAACTTGGTGTCATCTGCAAACTGACTGAGGGTGCACTTGATCCCCTCGTCCAGATCATTGATAAAGATATTAAACAGGACTGGCCCCAATATTGAGCCCTGGGGAACACCACTGGTGACTGGCCAACTGGATTTAACTCCATTCACCACAACTCTTTGGGCCCAGCTGCAGCTGGTTTTGCAGACTCAAAAACACTCAATAAGAGGTGCTGTATTTCATATTGTTCTCTTTTGCATTCTGAATGCTGCTTTTAAATTTCTAAACAAGTCATTCTCTAAGTGCCGTCTTGATCCTCTGAAAACTTAACCATGCACTAAACTTAAAGGACAAAAGTATTCCCATTTGATCCATTGGGGTTATTGCAGTGTTTGAAGCTGGGCACATGCTGAGAAATGGATATATGAGAAGATGAATTGAAATGATGGAAACTGAAAGTAGCCATGTTGAAAGGTTCAGTTAGACCAAGATATTACCTCCAAAAGCATATGACTAAGGAAGGGTAAGACAGCACAAGTAAGCTCCTCAGTATAATATCCAAGCTTTCATATACAGAAGTTCATTTATAGCATTTTCCCTCCTCTCTTTCAATGGTCCAGACATTCTGATTTTTTTTTTTTATTTCAAAGGTAATTGTAGATATGAATAATCTGGTTTCACTACAGTTTTTAAGGAATCCATTACCAAAATATAAAAAAATGTATGGCACCACTATTAGTTTTTTATGCTTCTTTTTTCTTAGTTCATTAAACATAAAAATGAACATCTCTATGAGCTATGGCAGAAATTTGGTGTCTCTGTGAATTCTCCTCTCTCCCAATTTTAGGATTTATTTTATAGCTATACTTCTTATTCATCCTAAGGAGCCAATCTCCCATAGACTTCATATGCAAATACCAAAGCTTGAAATTGTGATGTTGTGACAGGAATACAAAGTGATAGAGAACCACCAGGGTTGCAAGGCCTACCTGTGCCAAAGGCATAAGACTGAGGCTTTCATTTCCTTAGCAAGAAAGCTTTGTAAAGATACAAGTGAGACCAGCAAGTCTGAACAGTTTGCTTTTCCCTGTTTAAACCTTATTTGAGGCCTAACTAGTCTAAGGAGCCTGGATTTCTGAGAGCCTCCATGCCTGCTATGAAAGCATCCTGCAAATCTGTTGGCCTCTACTGTTAGAAAGCTATTATTTCAAGAGACATCAAGTTTCAAAAATAAGATTATTCCAGTCATTCAGAACTTTGCATACAAGTGAGCAGGCATTTAGGTACTGTCATCCCTTCTGCCTGGGGGGGAAAAAAAAAGTAGAGTAAACAACAGTGAATTTTAAGATATTTCACAGATTGTTATGCAAGTTACAATAAAGGTCTTTTCAAAGAACCAGAAAGCTAGCAGATTTATACAGCAACATATGGTTCCAGCATCACATTTTCAGAGATGAAATGCAAATCTGTGATACAAGCTAGCCTAACACTAAATGACAAGTCTCCACCTTCTTTGATAAGCAATGCATTGAATTAAATACTGCCTGCAAAATCAGCCAGCTAATTTATACTGAATGTATGGGAAAATCTTAGGCAGTCCAAATAGAGAAAAATCTCCAGATATCCAAGTAAACATAAGTGAGCATATGAAATCTAATGGTGATACGGCTTATCTCAAAAAACAGACACCAAGCAAAAAAAACCCCAAAACAAACATGTAAGAAAGCACCTACAAACTAAGGAAAAAAAATATATCTGAGATATTATTGCCTTCCAGAAACTTTCAACAAATTCAGATTGATTTGAATCTTAAACACAGGAACTCTGAGAAGCAGTAAAGCGAAAACTTAGCATTTAGTACCATGATTGTTAGGAAAAACTCTTTTTTTCAAAACATTGCTATGCATTGCTCAGGAAAAGAAAACCTGTGCCCTCTTTTTTATTTTTCTTTTTTAAAATTAAATTTGATAGAATTGAAATTGAAAATCACAACATGATGCAAGTCAGTTTCTCCTTTAAGTATCTTAAAATACGAAAGGATGTCTTACAATAATTCCAATGTGTTTTTATAGCTTATTAAAAGCTTATAAGGAACAGCAGAGGCTCATTAGACCATGAAATAACATGTCAGCTTCTTTTATAAAAATGTATTTCTTAAATCTTTCCTTTTCTACATCATGTAAAATTTCACTTCAGTGAATTAAGATAGTGAGAAGCCCTGATTGAGATCTTAATAAAGGCAATATGTCTTTTTTTCTTTCAGTCTAATTCTAATATTTTTTATTTGCGACATATGCTCAGCTAAATTAAAGTCTTTCACGAGTGAAATAGATATTTGCTACTGAAATATCAGGTTCATTGTCCCAGGAAGAAACATTAAATCCTACATGAAAACATAAGCACTATGAATTTTATTCTGCTGCCTATGTTTAAACTATATTATTAGCTTATTATTGCTGATATCCTCACTTCAAGTTAATCAGATGTTTAAGAACTGTAGAAGCTGAACCTACAGGGCAGATTCTTTGTTCAAACAATGGATCAGCAGAGCACATAGGACAAATATTATTCCGAAACACCTTTGCAGCCTGTGAAATCATCCAGGGATTGATGTGGGCTGGTGTCAACTGATTATTTCCAAAGGTATCTATGCAAAGTAGCTTTAATATTAATTTATGAATACTGAAGCCTTGGGCAGTGAAGAGAAAAAGACTTTTAACTAGAGTTCTTACATCCTTATGTCTTTCTGAGGCAAAGAGGCCTAGCCTGCCTGATCTCTCTCTATTCCCATAAACACTTCCCACTGCAACTCTGGAAATCTGCTTGAAACTCTCTGAGATAAGCCTTTTCTCTGACTTTCTCCCAGCTATGTGATTCCCTTCATAAGATCAGCAGTTAAGCTCTTCTCACGCTAGTGTAATTAGCAGGAAGAATACAGCTCTATGCCTTTTTGATAACTGGAAACAGACCTTGTTATCCTGGACCCATTATTTTTATTCTTTCACCTCAATAATTTACTACAGAGAAAGAAACACAGCTAGGAAAAGGAACTGGACTCTAGATCCACATAAACTCTCGAAATAAGATTTTTGCCAGACATCAGGGTCTTCACTGCAGGAGTATGATACAAAACATCTTCAGACAGCAACCATATAACACTCAGTAGGTGCCCCTCCCTCCCCACCTCCACTAAGAAAAGCAGGTATTAAGCATTTGTTTCAGGGAATAGCTTAGTAACTCAGGAAGAAATTACTGAGCACAGGTTGCCTTTGCAGAGCCTCTCTACCAGAGGCTTCCAACATCAGTCTTGAATCAATGATTGTACGGCCACCCTCTGAAGGAACAAAGAAAATTCCAACAGGAAGCAAAAATCTCTTTAAATGTTTTCAAATTTAAAAAGTAAGCCAACTATTAATTTTTAAAGCAGTCAGTCAAGCAAATAGTATTATTTTGGAAACATGCATTGCGGTATGCACGTGATATTAGCAACCTCAGGGTACCACCTGATATAAAATCTATACTTTCTCATTGCTTAAATTGAAACACCTAAAGTTCTTTCACTAGTATGCAGGGAGCCTAGACACCCAGATCCAAGAGATGGCTTCTAACCCCAGAGCCAGGCACCTAATTTGCTCTCACATGCAGTCTTTATTATATTTTGCCCTTCAGCCTCAATTTTACCTTCTTCCCCTGACAAGACGCAATTTTATTTTCTTTGCATATATACCTTACAAGGGGCGGGGGGGGCAGGGAGAGACAGATATCTTGGCAAAAGGAAAGTTTATGAAGGCTATTTAACTGATGTCCTATCTTTTGAATGAAATTAGCAGTAGCAAATGTGGATGCTCAGGTCTCTGAGACAGCTTCCAGAGGAAATAATTTTACAATCAAAGTTATTTTTGTAAAATGTTAATATGTGTACCTGTTGAAAACCTCATAAGCCCAGACATATTCCCTTTAATAGCCCAGACATATTCTCTTTAACAGATGTTGTAAAATAGTCTTAATTTCTTTAAAAAAAAAAAAAAAAAACCTCCTGACAGCAAACTTGGTTTGATCTTGATCTTTGAAAATGCACCTAAAACTGCAGTCATAATGATGTAAGAATTTTTTGAATCATTAGTGAAATGCCTAAGAAAGACAACAGATTTTTTTTCTCTAAGAAGCTCCTGAATAAGAATCATATATCAGTGAAATTCTGAAATAAAAGTGATTGTATTTCTTTGCAAGGCAAATATGAGTGCACGTATTCCCCATAGAAATAAGCACTAAAATGAGAAAATTATTTTCATAGCATCACTGAAAAAAAAATTGCCTTGGGGCCATTTTATCGTAAGTATAGACATTTCATAATTTCCAAACAAACACTCTACCTTCTAAACTAGAATTAAGGCTGAGAACATGTGTCATTAATTAAGAGGCTTAAAATCCCTACTGGAAAATTTTAACTTATCTGAAAATTGAGAACCTAGGAAACTGGAAATTATTTGGAAAGGTGACATTGCTCATGGTAATGCTTCCTCATGGCCAGAGTGTGGCAATGAATGCCAGGGTAACCACCTCATTTTCATCTATTTTGCAATAGCAAAAGTCAAGTAATTTCAGACTCTTGTGTGTGGTAAAAGCAGGCACAAAATCAGAATCCACTCTATGATTTTCATCATTGCATACATTTCATTTGAAGGACCATAGCTCTTAACATAAAAATGGATGTACCTAGACCTAGACAACACAAAGCTGTAGATTATAATAGAGAAACCACATGCCATAATCCATGCTGTTCAGAGGATTTCTGCAGAACCACATTTTTCCCCAATCTCTGTACTCCTTTCCTTGCCCCTGTGACGTTTCTCTCTCTTTGAGCTTGTGACCAGTCTTCTCAGAGCCACCCCTTGCCTGAGCCACAGGGCCCCAGTTTGACTTTAATCACTGGATGTTTTGTCAAGAGTTTCAGTTTTGACAGGGCTGTGTTCCTAGACTTTATCTAATATTCAGACAGCTTTAAAGGATCTCAGAGGCTTTACCTTTTAATCTAAGTATGAATTGCCATTCACAGGCACTTGGCCTTCCATCATTACCCTTCACTTACTCATTACCATGCAGCACTTAATGTTTTACCTCTTCTTCAAATTAAATATTTTATCTGTGATCAAGGAGGCTAAAATTAATCTGATTTTATTTTACATTTCCACAGAATAGGACTGTAAGCGTGACCACCTATAAGGCTAACTAAGAAGGCATCAAAATGCTGACTGAGAGGTGGTAACTAGCAGATATAAGCCAGTTACTTAACCCACTCTAAAATGATCACTAGTATTCATTTGACCAATGCCTTTATTAACATTCATGAAATGAGCACACTGACAATATGAGGCTTTTGTACCTTCAGGTTACTAAATCATCTCTATGCACAAAATATTGCCTCAGTGTTAAAGCTGGATAAATTCCAAAATGAGGGGTGAGTATAAGTAAATCTAGGAAAAGCCTGAATATGATGTATGTCCCATGGCAGGTTAAGCAAGAAGATGATTGCAAAGAAGTTAGCATTTTGGTGGGTCAATTACTCGATTCTGCAGGGAATAAACAACAAACAAAAAACCCCACTACTGATTTAATTATGTTATTTCAATTAAGCACTACACATTTCATTAAAATAAATGGGAAAAGGAAGAACTCTGTCCTGGGACAGAGGGAGAAGAGAGAGTAGGTATTTAAAATGTACACAATCTAGTTTATGTCAGCCTTGTAATTTAATGTAAACAGACTTCGACAACTGTTCAACATAAAACATAGGAAATTCAAACATTTAGCTTTGTTTTTGGCTTACAAAAGGAAAAAATAAACGAAATCACACACAGTGGAAAGTATTCTTGGTGAAGTAAGGAGCTGCATTGCCTACTGAGACACGTGTTTACACTCCCTGGGGACGCAGACTCCTGAAGGCTGGTTTTCCCAGTAAAGACCAAGGCAAAGGCGGCATTCAATACTTCAGCTTTTTCCATGTCCTGTGTAACTAGGTCCCCTGCCCCATTGAGCAACGGGCCCCATTTTCCCTACTCTTCTTTTGTCTCCTCTGTAGAGAAGTCCTGCTTGCTGTCCTTGACATCCCTGGCCACATTCAATTCCATTTGGGCCTTAGCATTCCTGGCTTCATCCCTGGATGCTCAGACAATGTTTCTGTATTCCTTCTAGGATACCTATCTGTCCTGTTTTCAGCTGGGGTAGAGTTAATCTTCTTCCTATTAACTGGTATAGTGCTGTGTTTTGGACTTAGTATGAGAATAATGTTGGTAACACACTGATGTTTCAGTTGTTCCTAAGTAGTGTTTACACTAGTCAAGGACCTTTCAGCTTCTCATGGTCTGCCCGGTGCACAAGAAGCTGGGAGGGAGCACAGCCAGGACAACTGACTCAGACTGGCCAAAGGGCTATTCCATACCGTATGACGTCATGCTCAGTACATAAACTGGGGGGAGTTGGCCAGGGGGCAGCGATCGCTGCTCGGTGACAGGCTGGGCATTGGTCAGTGGGTGGTGAGCAATTGTATTGTGTATCACTTGCTTTATATATTCTTTTATTATTATTATTATTTTATCTTCCTCTGCTGTCCTATTAAACTGTCTTTATCTCAACCCACAGATTTTACTTTTTTTTTCCCAAGTCTCTCCCCCATCCCACTGCGGGGGTGGGGCCAGGATGAGAGAGTGGCTGTGTGGTGCTTAGTTGTCGACTGGGGTTAAACCATGACACCATCCTTGCCTTCACCCTCTGTAAACTTCCTTTTTGTGTTTGAGTTCGGCCAGGAGCGACTTTTTCATCCGTGCAGGCCTCCTGGCATTTTTTGCCTGACTTCGTATTTGTTGGGATGGAGGTCTCTTGAGCTTGAAGGAGGTGATCCTTGAATATTAACCAGCTTTCTTGGGCCCCTCTTCCTTCCAGGGCCCTATCCCATGGGACTCTTCCAAGTAGATCTTTGAAGAGGTCGAAGTCTTCTCTCCTGAAGAGAGAACACTCCTGAAGAGAGTGTTGTGAGCTTTGCTTTTCACCCTCCTTCCTGCCCTCAAGATCCTGAACTCCAACATCTTGTGGTCACTGCAGCCAAGGCTGCCTTTGATCTTCACATCCCCAGTGAGCCCCTCCTGAGTATGAGGTCTAGTAGAGCACCTCTTCTCATTGGCTCCTCTGTCAATTAGAAGAAGAAGTTGTCAATGCACGCCAGGAACCTCCTGGATTGCTTATGCTTGCTGCGTTGTCCCTCCAGAAGATATCAGGATGGTTGAAATCCCCTATGAGGACCAGGGCCTGTGAACATGAGGCTGCTCCTATTGGTCCGTAGAGGACTGCACCCACTTCCTGGTTAGGTGGCCTCAGCAGACACCCACTGTAACGTCACCTTTACTTGTCCTCTCCTAACACATAAGCTCTTGGTTGGCTCCTCATCCATCCCCCAGCAGAGCTCTATGCACTCCAGCTGCTCTCTCATATAAAGGGCACCCTCCCCCACCTCCATCTTCCCATCCTGTCCTTCTTCAGGAGCCTGTATCCCCCTGTACGCCCCTCCAGTAGTCATGGGAGCCATCCCACCATGTCTTGCTGGGCTCCCAACAAGATCATAGCCCTGCAACTGCACACAGATCTAGAACTCATCATGCTTATCCCTCATCCTGTGTGCATTTGTATGCAGTCACTTTAGAGAGGCACCCCAACATGCTGGGGGCCTGGAGAGTGTTTGGGGGATTTCTCCATAATGGTGCCTTGTAGACACTTTTTTGCCTACACACAAGCGCTGGAGGTAACCCCACTTAAGACCCGTTTTGCTGATTTTGTGATCTCTGCCTGTCAAATCACCCCATGCCCTTTGCTCAGCCATCTTGTTCATCACTCCCTCACAGGACTGCCAGTTACTCTCTCCCTCCTCCCTCCTTATGAGGTCAGCCACCCTACTGGCAAATATAGCTTTGCCCTGCTTATTGAGGTGAATCCCATCTCTCCCAAGCAGATGCTGATCTGCAGAGACCCATGGTCACAGATGCCAAAACCCTGTTGCCAGCATCAGTTCCACAGCCATTTACTGACCGGTCCTATTAGTGCCCTTCTCCTCACACCCTTTCCCCTCACTGGCAGGATCAATGAGAACACCACCACCTGAGTCCCCCATTCTCTTGACTACCACCCCCAGAGCTCTGTAGTCACTTTTGATACTGTCCAGGTTTCCCCTGGCAGTATCATTTGTGCCCCCACAGAATAACAGCAGGGGATTACAGTCAGAGGGCCAGATGAGCCTCGGCAGTCCCTTCACAATATCCCAGATCCTGGACCCTGCCCGGGCTCTAGATGATTGGTCGGGTCAACAGATGGGTGCCTCTCTCCCCTGCAGCAGGGAGTCGACTACCTGTTACAATGACTCACTGCTTTTTTCTGGTAGTCTTGCACGGTTTAGCGTTAGGCGGACCAGGTTCTTTGCTTGTAGACACATCTCGCTCCCCTTCAACTTTGAGGGCAGTTGAAACTATTTTGCAGTTATAACCCCTTAGGTGGGGCAGAATCCTTTCTCTTGGTGCCAGAAGTCATCAGCTTCCATCCTTCCCCTTCTCCAGAGGTTTTGCTTACTTTGCTAGTGAGGGTAAACACTGCCTGCTTCTCGCCGTTCAAACATATTTTAATTGGCATTAAATTAAATTAAATTAATTTTCCTCAAATCAAGTCTGTTTTGCCTGTGATGGTAATTGGTAACTGATCTCTGCCTTTAGCTCAACCCAAAAGCTTTTTCACATATTTTCTCCACATGCTCTGTCAAGTACGGGGAGTCAGAGAGCCAGCCAAGGTCAACCCACCACAATGGTACCTGCAGAAATTGAATCTGATCATCTTTCTTTTCTTCTCATTACTTCAAAGTCAAAATGAGTGCACACGTGGAAGGGGGAACCTATCAAATTCAGAGCTGGCCTGTCAGCACCTAGATGTAATTTGCATTTGCAGTTGTTCACCAATGGTACCTTATGTGTGACAAGATGCAAATGCTTTAAACTTCATTTCCACCCCTGGATCAAGTTTGTAAAACCTGGAACTTCAGGTCTGACAACCAAGTTAGTTACACACTGCAAAATGAGAGGATTTTGTTGTCACCTCAACTCTGTGATTCACCAAATGACATGATTACATTTGTGGATCTTGAACCACTTCTGTAAATGCTACGATCTCTAAAGATGCAGATGAGTATATCAAGTCAGATTTACAAAATGACCAAAAATGTGCCTAAGACAGCATTCCTCCCTATGTGTCTAGCAATGTGAGACTCTCCATTTGAGCTGGCCAGCATAGGCTGTATTGAGAGTCAATAGATAAAACAAATTTTTTTAAAATTATGATACTCCGCATCCATTTTTGAGATATAATATATTCAGGTGAGATTAACTGCACCTTGAACCAAGAGGCACCCATTAGACATAATCATTGGGCACAGGCACACTGAAGATGCCAGACCACCCATTGAATATCTGTTGGCATTTTCAAACATTATTGCACCTGTTGAGAGGATATTTTCAGTGAAAAATTACATCCTGGCTAAGACTGAAAGCAGACTGTTGAACTGCAGTGCAAAATCAACGATCAATTTAAAATCACACTCTATTAACTCAAAGACATGTCTTTATAAATTGAATCTGAAGCAGAAGAGAGCTGCTCCACACCAGACACACACCACACAACTGTAATTTCCATAGGAAGTGGTGGTTACCTCTACAAATAAATGAACTAAACCCTGTAGACCCTGTCAGCTGTAGGATAACCAAAATGAGAAAGAATCCTGTGGCTCAGCTTCTGCATGAAGCTTACCAGCAGATGCCAGTCTTACACCAGAGAAATACAGTTACAACAAGCTGGTAACTATTTTGGGTAAGATTTAAAGCAGGATTTTTGTTTCAAACTGGCAGATCTGAGTGTAAGATAAACCAAATTTTGAATAATCATTAGCAAATTATTCCAAATTATTCAAAGATAACTTTGAATGTGTTTTTTTTCTCTATTGCTACTGCTCTGAAGCAAAATCTTTATCTAAAATAAATTATTTCTTTTAATGTGCATCACTGAACAGAATTAGGAATTTATCATTTAAAGTCAAGACAATATCTTAGCTTAATCACTGGAAAACTCACAGGGATTCCTCGTACTCACAAAACAAAACTAGTGGAACCGGATTGCAGGTCTGCCTAGGCTTCACAGGGTAATGCTGAAACTCTCTGAGTGAGTTCCTCTTGTTTATGCAAATTGAAAATCTAAACAGAAGATTAATGTGCCTTATAAAACGTTCAGTTTCCTATTTAAGTTTCATCCCTAAAAGCACCATACTTATGTGTAACTTTGCCATGCTCTGATTTATTAAGATCTCTGTTCGATACGACACCAGAAACACTTGATTTACACATTTTCACAGAAATGCACAATCATTTTTGCCTTGAAACATATACATAATTTACTGTCTCCACACAAATGAAATGTCACCTAATTTCTTCCCTTTCAGTGCTGCAGAAGAGAGATTAAAATGGTCCAGACAGTTAACTAATGCAAAATCTGAAACAAGTGAAGATAAAGAGCACAAAGTCTCTAATTTACATAATTGATTAAACGGCTAAAAATTAAGACATCAAATAAAGCAAGGATTATTCAACATCTAACTAAGCCATTTAGCCTAAGTCAATTCATCTAGACTTGCTACGATGTCAGGGAAGAAAGGTACTTTGCTTGACAGAGTGCTTCTTCCCTAAAAGGGAGGACTAAAAGAGATACATCACTGTGTGCACAGAGAGACATAGGCAATATAGAATCATAGAATCATAGAACAGTTTGGGCTGGAAGGGACCTTTAAAGATCATCTAGTCCAACCCCCCTGCCATGGGCAAGGACATCTTTCACTAGATCAGGTTGCTCAAAGCTCCGTCCAACCTGACCTTGAACACTCCCAATGATGGCGCATCCACAACTTTCTGGGCAACCTGGTGCAGTGTCTCACCGCCCTCATTGTAAAAAAATTCTTCCTTATGCCCAATCTAAATCTACCCTCTTTCAGTTTAAAACAGTTGCCCCTTGTCCTATCACTACAGGCTTTGGTAAAAAGTCTTTCTCTGTCTTTCTTTAAGCCCCCTTTATATATTGAAAGGCCGCAATAAGGTCTTGCTGGAGCCTTGTCTTCTCCAGACTGAACAACACCAGCTCTTTCAGCCTTTCTTCATAGGAGAAGTGTTCCAGTCCTCTGATCATTTTTTGTGGCCCTCCTTTGGACCTGGTCTAGCAAATACATGTCTTTTTTATGCTGGGGTGCTCCAGGTGGGGCCTCATGAGAGTGGAGTAGAGGGGCAGAATCACCTCCCTCGACCTGATGGCCGCACTTCTTTTTGCGCAACCCAGGAGACAACTGGCTTTCTGGGCTGCAAGTGCACATTGCCAGCTCATATCCCATTTATCATCCCCCAGTATCCCCAAGTCCTTCTCCGCAGGGCTGCTCTCAATCCATTCATCCCCCCAGTCTGTAGTGATATTGAGGTTTGCCCTGATTTAGGTGCAGGACCTTGCACTTTCCCTTGTTGAACTTCATGAAGGTTCACATGGGCCCACTTCTTCAGCCTTTCAAGGTCCCTCTGGATGGCATCCCTTCCCTCAAGCATATCAACTGCACCACTCAGCTTGGTGTCATCTGCAGACTTGCTGAGGGTGCACTCAATCCCACTGTCTATGTTGTTGATGAAGCTATTAAATAGTATTGGCCTGACTACAGACTCTTGAGGGACACTACTCATTGCTGTTTTCCACTTGGACATTGAGCCATTGATTATAACTCTTTGGATGCAGCCATCCGATTCCTTATCCAACAGGCCACCCATCAAACTCATATCTCCCCCATTTAGCAGCAAGAATGTCATGGGGGACCATATCAAAGGTCTTACAAAAGTCCAGGTAGATGACATCCATAGCACTTCCCTTGTTCACTGATGCAGTCACTCCATCATAGAAGGCCACTACATTAGTCAGGCCCTTGGTGATGCCATGTTGTCTGTCTCTAATCACCTCCCTGTCATCCATATGTTGCAACATAACTTTCAGGAGGATCTGTTCCATTATCCCTTCATTGATTACTGAGGAATTCTTGACATCCAGGTTAGGTTAGACAATTGACTTTTACATGGCTGGAAATATACAGAATGATTACTATCGAAGTATTCACTTAATGTCACAGTCTACTCTGCAACCGAGTGCTGACCAAGCCACTGAATACAACTTGCTGGTCTGCCTGGATTTGAGGACTAGAAGTGACCTTACACAGCAAGAAACCTTTCCCAAATATGCCCACAGTGTTCCAAATGCATCTATTTATACTTGGTGTGACCAAATCTCCACGAACAAAACCTAACACATGGGGTTTCTTTTTTCTTCTGTAGGACATGGCAGAAATTATAAAAGCTCAAAGAGGAAAGAAAGGTGCTATCTGGAACAAATTTCTTGTCACAGCCCGAGCCCAGTGAGCATGAGGGGCAGTGAAGAAATTGATGTGCCTTCTGCAGCCCCAGGCCCACCACTGTGTGACAACTCTGCTCACTGCAGCTGAAACAGCTGTGGGAGAAACTCAGTAAGAAGCAAACTCCCAGCTGGGCACATACCTGAGGTACTTCATATCACTTAAAAGTGATATTCCAGTGTAGAGAATGCATTTATTTGCATTTGAACAGTAAATAGCATCAAACCTGCCTGGAATCTAAAAAACACTACGTACGTATCATTACGCTTTAGAGAGACTTACTATTAGTTATATAAGTACAGACTTTAGTTAGAGACATACCAGCGTATACGAGCAGAATGTGATATAGGAAATTAACAGCATCGAGCTTTGCTTGCAAAGTCAGGCATTTCTGTCAGACTCCATATGTAGTCAAGAAAGACAGAGAGAGACAGTTCTCTGGGACATATTACTTTGCACCCAAGCTAGAGTCAGGCTTTAAAGTGCTCTTTGAAGGAGTTTTGGGTTTTTTTGATTGAGCATAGAAAGCCCAGCCCCCCTAACTCAGGAACTTTTAAGTTATGTTTCTAAAATGAGGCAATTTGCATTTTCCTTTTGTCACCATCAATAAAGTAATCACATCACCCACTTCTGTTAGGTCGATACCTTTGTGAGGAAATAAGGCAATTTCTAAGTAAAAGTGCAAACCAACTATTTAAAAGAAGAAATGAATTCATTTTGAATGTGGCTAGAGCAGCTAAGGAATGCTTGACAAACAAACTAGATATCCAGGGGTGGAACTCAACCACAACTCAGTCAATCTGTGGCCTTGTGAAGCCATTCTTATTCAGGAAAGCACTTTGAAACAACTTTCATGAGTTAAATATGTGGATTACCTATCAGCTAAACACATACTGAAATGCCTTTGTAATTCTAATACAATTCCTCTCTATTATTCAAAGATTTCCTTGCTTTATGAACATAAATATAAATATTTTTATATGGAATAAAATTTATACAGCTGATGCTGGTTCCTGCATCATTAGGGAGTTTTGAGATAACCTCATTCAGCGTAAAGAACTTTGCACAAATCACACTGTGTTCTTAACCAGAAGAGTACTTTCACAACCTAATTTTTAAACTACATTGTGCATATTTACTGTGGATTAATTTATCTCCCTGGGAAATCTAGTTTATTCTTTTTCAAAATTGAAAGAGGATAAATAGACTAGTGATGGGTCTTTTGGTTTTATTTTTTTTGTTAATATTAAAAGATAATCTTTCAGTGATTTAATTTAATCTTGGAGAAATTTCTAACTAAACAATAGAACATGAAGATGACTAGTGCGAAATGCCCATACAAGAATGCGTGTGGGCATAGAATACTTGGTGAAAACTTATTTGAAAATAACTTGATACAGTTAGTGTGGTATTCTGTTAAATTGCACACACAGTGAATGGTATCCATTTCTCTTTCCTCATTAACAAAAGTTATTGTTCAAGTGCCAGTTTCTGCTCAAGGATCCTTTTTGATGTTAACTGTATACAGGATAATTATGTCAAATTAGTATCAATCCAATTAAAAGCAGACCATATCCAACTCACACAAAAAATACTCAATATTGTTTCTTTTTTCCTTCAACCCAGGTGAATTATCTTCACTTCAAAATTTTAATTGTATTATATAAATTTGCTCTGTGATAGGAGAAAGACTCTGTTGGTGTAAATTGCAAAATCAGCAGAACTATGGCAATTTATATCTGGATTTACACTAGCTGAAGATCCAGCTTTAGCTATCAAGATGGCAGCTTGCTGCATTTAGGTACTGTAATCTTCCCAGTGTCCTCAGATACCTGTACACACTTGTACAGTGATATATTTGAAACTCCTTCTTTCCATATTAACTACTCAAGTTGCAGAAATTGACCTCTGAGATGTAACAGTGCATGTTTTGAGTGATAAAGAGTAATTACAGAGAGAGAAAAAAATACCCTTGGTACAGGGATTTTAAAGGAAATTTTTACCAAAAGTGCAGTTTCGTAGGCTGGCAACTTCTGCTCTTTTGTATTTTGAATCCACGTGGTTATATTATATATGACAAGTTAGAGCTTACAATTGATAAATAATAACATGAACAATACACTATATTAATTTTATGACATTTTGTCTAAAGCAATCTTAGATATCATTAAATCATCCATTTAACTGAACAAAACAAGGAGATTTAGAAAAGTGAGGTAAAAAAAATAATTCTTTAGGGTTTGATCAACCTAAGTAGCAATCTCTTGTGATATGCATAAACTTTTGCAAATTTGGTCAGGTAGCAATGTGGTACAGGGAACAAGTTTCATGAGCACAGTTGATTAATGTAAACATAGTCATATTCTGGAGATTAATTTGATATCTTTCTGGTTGGGGAACATACTAATTTGCAATAACTTTCAATAGCATAGACATTTAATTATTGCTTTGTTTTATCCCTTCTCTATCTAATGATGTTTCCAGACACTCTGCACAAGCTAATGTTTTGTCCAGGCCAACACCATTCATTTTGGATTGCACACACACACATACAAATTAAAAATAAAAAAAATCTCTAAACATCTAAGCATAGTCATTGTGCTTAGTAATTTTGCTGAGCACTGAAACATTGTACTATTCATAATAGAAGGCCCTAGACTCTACCACAGCTTAAGAACATTGCAAGAATGGTCAGTGGCAAAAGTCCTATTGACTGCAGAACTGAAGCATCACCATCATATAAAAACAACTACAAGTAGCAATAAAATGGAAGAAATAATTTATGCAATTTTACAAAAAAGAAGGAACAGATGCTAGAGGGAGGTATTGCAGTTTGCTTCCAGTTAGACACAACAGGTAAAAAAAAAAGCTTTGAAAAACCTGTTAAAAAATAAAAAGATCTCCCATGGCAGTGCTGGGAAGAAAGAAGGAAATTCAACAAATAGCAAAAAGTCTTGAGCCAAACTAAAGACGTATGCAATTATTCAGTGTATACTTGCTTTGTTTGTTAGTCCTTTGTTCAAATTCAATTCTTCAGTAGATGGAGTTTTTATTTTTAATGACCAGAAACAAAGAAAAATTGCAAGACTTCTTCATGTCCACTTAAGAGTCAGCTAGCCCACAAGGGTTTTTTTTTCTTCTAAGCACTGGGGTGAATGGTTATGTGAGGTAACTGACACAAAACACTTAGGGAACAGACTCACCCTCAGCAAAGTTCACAAAGTAAGTGTTGACTGGCTGTATGTACATCAGTCACTGCAGGAATCCTCTCTTGCAGAGATGTGAAGTGGATCTGGGTCAAGCCTGCTAACCATGAGCAAAGCTGGAGCAAGGGTTGGCATTGCTGCACTAGCAAAGCTCCCAGATCCAAAGAGGAACCTTCTTTGTCCTGCCTCTAACTTTCACCCTCTCTGCAACAGATATGCAGATACAACATTCACAAGGGGACATGAAGGCCACTATACTTATTTTTTGGAACACTAAAATTAGACCAAAAAGATGTAGTACACTATATTCCACAATATTTGAGTGTGGGGTGGGGGACAACCCTGAATTATTCTGTTGGGCTTTTTTAAGTGTGTCTTTGAAGGCACACAATTAATTAATTTAAACACGTGCACCATACATGTACACCCTCTCCAATTCTGTTGACTTCCATGACTCACATTTCCAAGTGTCCTCCCTTTACTGAAAACTTCCACCAGTTCTGTTTGATACAATGCAGGTCTTGAATTGACTTGGTGCCAGCAAAGGTGTGGTACAACAAACTCAGTTAGACATTTCTCTAAAGGTTGAATTCCAGTAAAAAATGTTCCTAACATCCTAAACTGTGTCTGAGGAACTGAAGTCAGGGAACTAACCTTCAGCCTGCTGAATATCACATAGCATTTTCCCTTCTGCAGACTGCTTCTGAGAACAGAGGAAGCTTCTGAAACAGTGATCTAACAGTATTTTTCTCCCAGATTTGTGAGTATATACATATTATGTATTTTAATTTATTATTAAATATGTGCTTATATCCACCTGCTATTTAATATTTAACCTACAATTTCATTAATTATTATGATCATAATGAAAATAATTCAAAAAGTCTTAAATTAACCTCCTAGAACAAATTTGATTATTTTTCCCAGGACAAAATATATGATTCATATGTGACAATATGTAGTGTTAGATTTTTATTTCACTCTCTGGCATTTTTAATATGTGAAAAAAAAAGGAATGTTGCTTAAATTTCCCATTACATAGTAGCATGCAATCAAACCTAAGTTTAGAATTAATTCTGATTTCTATTCTCATCATAATTTTACGGCAATTCAGTATAATACAAGTGAATCCACAAAATCTCACAGAAACAGCATAACAACATGAATGAATTGAAAAATTTTACTTTTACTTTCAAATAGTCCTGTTGTATATATAGAGAGATGCTATCACATTACTTAATAGAATTGTAGACTGACATTTATAAATCATGAACCAGAGCTGTAGTTGCGTGCGAGACCTGCCCAATAACTGTGAAAGTGCAGGCAGCATGCAAATGCTGAATAGAAGCATTTGGAAGAAAAGGAAGAAGCACTTAAGAAACAGCAGACACCATGAAAGCCTTTCTGCAAGCAGCTTTGAGCTTTGCTGTATATGAACCAGGGCTATCTGCTTTTTGTCATACCTCAGCACTGCTGTCATAGCTGACAGGGGAGCAGCTCTACAAGCCTTTGCCTCCTGCAATAGAATATCCCTTTGGCATACAAAACCGAGGTGGCTACAGCTCATTTAGATGCTAAAATGTACTCCATATCCCACAATAACCCCAATACACAGGCTTAACGCATCTCTTTTCTTACTGGTGAGATGACTTGTTCTCACTAACAATATTGTACAAATTTTCCTACTTTGTGAAAAACTCAGGGCCATTGTATTACCAGGATTACTAGGAGATACCAGCTGGGAAAATAATCAGTCACATTTGCTGCCCTGGTGAATATAAGCCAAACAACTGTATCTTAATAGTTGCCTGCTTACTATTAACTTTTAAAAATTAAGCCAATATTGTTATATTTCATAGAAAGGAGAAATTTGGTAACATTAAAAAGCTATTAAGACCATTTTACATAATACTTCAGAAGCTATGCTTTTTTTACATATGAAGTATGTGCAGATTATTTTTTTAATATGGCCCAGTTAGAACACAGAGCTGTGTAATCTGCCTTAAATGTTCACCATCTGAAAATTTTTTGCAATAAGATTTTTTTGGGCAAACCTGTACTGCAACTGTCCAGGTCAATGGCATTAGACACCATTGCAGGGACCACTGTGCATCACATGTAACCTCATTGTGAGCTGGTAAGAAAGGCCCTTCCCATTCTGAAGCACCTGAAATTAGGTCTCTGGTTTCTCTGGCTAGGGAAGACAACAGAGGCTACTAGTCACAGCATCCCTTTCTGAGACTCTGTCTGCCCAAAGAGCTGTTCCTAAAGTGCAACAGGCCCGATGTCATCAACAGTTGTGGACTTTTCACTAGACTTCTGCCTGTTTTTTCACAAAACTGGAATTGCTGATTCTTTTGCTCTGTTTTGGTTTCTAACTGGTGTTTCCTTCATTTTGCAGACTGCAAGTTTCTTCTACAATTACTATTTCTGTAACAGCTTCAACTTACTTTCTGACTAATGCTACATGTATCAATTGCATACTGGTGTGCAATTCAGTGTTAAATGTACCTTGCTTTGGTGCATAAAGTTGCATGGTCTTCAACACCTGCACCTCCAAATGTGACAAATACACATGATTTTAAGCAACAGGCTGGCTACACAAAGTTTCTTCTCAACCAGGTATGTAAGAATACACACTTCAGGTCCAGGATGATACTGGAGACCCCAGGGCTATAAGCAACTAGTTTTGGACTAATAATTCTTTGATTAAATGTTTATGATTTCAATTGCACTAACAACAATTTCTTGGCTTTTTTTTTTTTTCAAAATACATCACTCAAAACCAAAAATCCTAAATTACAGAATTAACTGAAACAGAAAAAGTCAGGGTTCACCTTTGCTGTGACTGTTGCAACAAAGCTTACTTTTTGCAAGCATTGCCTGTGATACCCATCTTATTTTCATACTAGGAAAGGATTAGTGCTGTAACTTCATGGATGAACCTCTGGCTTGAACTAAAAAAACAGCAAATTGCCACTGGGGTCCGTGTTTCACTTTGAATGTTAAAACTACAGTTAAACTACAGCCAGTGGACTTAAGTCAAACTCTCAGTTTAGAAGCCTGTGTAAGAAGCATGCTCAAAGCGTCTGTCTGAGCTTGATCCAAAACCTACCAAGATCTGTGGGAGTTTCTCCCTTTATAGGATTGGATTTTGGATCAGACACTTGAGCATCTATGCATTTAATAAGTACTGTGCCGAACTAAAATGCTTATGCTGTAAACATGTGTAACCTTATTAACAGAAATAATTCTATTAAACACTTTTTATGTAAACAAAATAAAATTAGAACATAAAATTAGTTTAGACTCAGGCAAAAAGGGATAGTACAGCTATTATTTGTGCTGATATATACAGGTCTAGGATTTATCGTTTGTGACAGAGACATGGGAAGAAAACAGTAATGGCTAGTCATCAAATTATCCTGTTATGTTTTGTTAGTGAAACTATAAGCCTAGCATACCTCTCATCGAAGTCAGGAGGGTCAGTTTTCACCCAGGACTAAAACATATACTTAAGCTTAATCACAGGATTAATTTCAATGCATGGACATTTCGGCAAGATAGGTGTATGTAACTTAAAGTAATGCAGGAAAACGGGCTTCTAAAATGATTTAAAAGAATAGCAGCTAAATTCCTTAAGGAGAAAAATGTTCTCTCAGCTAAGTTTTCATTCATTGTATAGATTAACACATCAGTGTAACATTGCTGCAGCAGTGTATCCTACAACACCATGTATCCCCACAGATCCAGAGAAATATACGCATTCAAATCTTGCTTTCTTTCCTGCCCACTATGCTCTTTTGCATTTTGCATTAAGGTCACATATAACCTAAGCTTAGATCTTGTATTCCTTTTGATCCCTTTTTTAACCTTGTCAGATACAACCTTTGGAGATAAGTTTGCTGTGCTATGTAAATAAAATTGCAAATATAAAAAACAGCCATCAAAAAGAACATTCCCAGCATTTCAAAGTGTCTCTCTTATAATCTTTGCACAAATGTTTTCAGGAGCTTCAGAAATGATGGAAATTTTGCTAATATTATTCAGCATTCTTGATTTTTTTTTTTTTTTTTTATTTAGATTCAGGGCTGCTAAGATCTTACACAAAGAGCAGGGCTTTTCTGAGAGAGGCTGTCCCCTCATCTAACCTAATTGCTTATACGTCACTACTAGTATTTAGCTTAGTTGGACAATATACAGAGCATCGAAATATTTCTGAATAATTTCTACTTATGAAGTTGATTACTCATGGGAATTTCACCAATGTTTTGTGAAAATCCTGTACAATATTGACAAATGAACAATTGCCTTTCTATTCTTCTATACACTTACATTTTCAGTTGTAGAGGAAGCTGCAAGGGAGTCTTCCTTGATATATCTTTTTTTTTTGTCTAGTAGAAGTACTAAACATATAATCCTTTTATCCTGTATCCCTGTCTAAAGAGTATAGGTGGACTACTCCCATGGATTGCCAAGATTCAGGTTAATAAAAAACCTGTACTCTTACACAATCTTTTAGTCTTCAAAATTCAAGTTGAAGAGTGATACCAGCAGCAAAACATTAACCTTTTAGGAGGCATTTTGGAATGACTTAATTAGTGCCTGCTAGAATATTTCATTCTGAAAATCTAAAAAATATATGATAGCTACATAATGCCTAAAGCACATTGAGACATCATCTCTACTGAAAAAGGTCCACCACAGAATAGATTGCTATGTTTAGATTGCTATGTATACGTAGCAGTATGGAGGCAAAAAAACATTAGCCAGATCTCTAAAAGTAGATTGTTTTCACTGAAATAAAAGTGAAAAATATTTTGCATTCATGCAAAGGGACCAGTTCCTTACGAGATCTGGAAATATTTAAGAACAATGAAATTGGTATGTTGTATAGTTTGGAGAGTTTAAAATTAGATAAGTCAGATTAGTCCTTGTAGAATACCTGAACTATTTGGATGAAAGAAACTGTGGGAGGGACATCAAAGGTTGCAATGAACACTTCAACTTAAAACAAGTCTGCTCAATGTCAGACATTTTAGAGTGGTGCTCTGTCAGTTACATTTCCACCACAAATACACTACAGTTGCAACTCTTCCTGTTCAACCCCTTGCTCTTACATTAAACAGAAAGGTTGTGCAGGCAGTAGGTCAGGCTGCTACCACATCCAGTGACAACATCAGATCATATGAAATTTGGCGCATGACACAAACAGGATGTGTAGTTGAAAGTTTTCAAAAGTACTTAAGTGCTTGTAGAGAATACATCACATCGACCTCCAGCGAAACTTGACTCTCAAGTACCTAATTTACTACTCTAAAACAGAATTTAATTTCTGAAATCACATGAGCATTTTTAGATAGATTTATCCCACTCCCTTAATGTAAGCTGTTTGAGTCATCCTGTGGAAATAGACCAATGTAAATCTTTGAAGCATAACAACATGATTATTCTTAGATCTCAGCAACAAAAATAAAAGTATATTACTTTATACCCACAAAGAATATAAAAAAAATTAAGTGCTTAAAAATTATAGGAGAAACCTGAGTAGACAAAAATGGCAAAATCAAAATTACATTCTCAGAAGTGCATTTCAAGTAAGCATTGAAAGTAAAGTCATATTGCATATGCATGCAATTAGTCAGACTCAAGAAATATATTCAGCTCAAATTTATTGCATGAAAATAAAATTATAGGGATTTCCAAGACAATGGCTATGGATTATAACCATCAATCTCCATGCATTATAATCAACAATCTTGGGGCTTTGCTTCAATAGAGTACAGGTTCCTTTAAAGTATTCATATGTGGCAGACTTTCAAAAGGCATTCCACCAACTAAAGTTGACTCATATGTGTAAAAATATTCTCAATACATGTGGTAACAAGAAGACACTTTACAATGAGCAGTAGGACTGTAAATCATGTGGAGGCATGAATTAAGTCTGTTTTAATTAACATATAGGAGGAAAATCATCAGGGAGAAACCGGGGAAAAAAACCACATACATTAGCCTACCTACATTCAATCCGAAGAATAACTTGGGAGAAACACAAAACAACACAACTTATCCTTTTTTGCTCTTACTTTTAACCTTCTGGGTTCTGAACGTAACCTTTAAGCATTAGATCCCAAAATGGTCATATCAAAATTCTCTCTCTCTTTTAAATTAACCTTAGGAATATGGAAGTCAACATATACCTAAATTACACAAGAGAGAGAGTTGATGTGCACACAGGCCAACAATTACAGGAATGAGAAAAAGAAAAGAGCATTCTGCACAATCCAGGGCTTGCATCAAAAGAATGAGATAAAAATAAATGAAAAAATGGGACGGGAAGAAATGAGAGAATGAGGAGAGAAAGAGAAGAAAAAACCCAGATATTTGTGTCCCCAAAATTTACTATTGACTATACTGATTTATCTGGAAATTGGGGGAATTATCTCAGTTAACCAAGTGTGAAGTCTACAGTTTATATTCAACAGTTACAGTCCTTGTGGTTTGCTGCATGTTCATTGATCTTTCAAACTCAGGCATCAGTCGAGCATGTGGAGCACAAGGTGTGACAAACAGCAAAATGCTGGCAGCAATTATAAAATAAATGCAAACTATTTGGTAACTATCCACAGAGGATTATTCATGTTATCTCTGCTTGACCACAAATCAAGCCTTGCTGTAGACAGAATTTGCCTGTGTCAGCAGATCTTCCTTGTCAAATGCAAGGGCTAAGACCAAATCACATATGCATTAAAAACATACTGCATGGCTCTAGAATAATTTCCTAATTTAATGTGGTCTCTGCTTTCTCCAGAGTGCTTCCCTGGGCCTTTCATTTCCTCTGTTCTATTGAAACACCTTCTTCCTTTACCACTTCTCTCAATTTTCTTCCCTCAAGTTATTTATATACTACACACAAGGTTTTAGAATATGGCCTAGTAGATATTTTAAGTACAGAAGACAGCACTTTTTTTTTTTTAATCTTCTTCATTAGTTGATCTGTGTGATCTGAAAATCATCTGACTATGATGATTTTCACCACAGTTTTCTCTTAGGGTACCATTCCACCTAAGATTGCACTGAGGATAAATAGCATTGGGTGTTTCCTGCTTTTTAACTTCGGTTTGGTAATTTTTAGAGTTAGATCAGCAGACATGATCAAAAAGCCAGCAGAACTTAGAGTCAATTTTCCCTGCCATAATCCTAATTTTTAAAATTACATTGGTTATACTATTGCAACTGAAGGCACATGGAATTTTCCATGTGTTGCTGTGGGCATCATGGAAAGAGATTTTATAGATGTCTATATTTTGTCTATAATACTGTATCTGTATTTTATGGATGTCTATAAGGCTTTAATTGAGACCTTTGTTACATTTGAAGTTCTGTAAGAAGTGACTCATTTGTTTGGCTTCTAGCGGTAGCAGAAAAAGTAACTGGTACCCTGATCATATTTGAGGTGCGAGAACTTAAAGTGATGACTGGAGAAACCCAATTCTAACCTTTTTCTGGACCCTCCTGGAGTTGAGTTGAACTTGAAGAACTTCCAATGTAACAGTGGTATCAAAGGAAACAAGTTCTGTTATGGCTGTCACGTAGTTCTTTGAGATACTGATTTTTATTAGCTCCCGTTCTCCAAGATGGATAAATTGCATGTCTGGGAAAAACCACGAATCTCTTATGTCACCTCTCTCATTGCATGATGAGAGCTGAACAAGTCAAAGAAGCTGTGTAATAACTTTTTTTTTCCAAAAAAAAATTTGTCTCTGTCATCAAAAAAATTCTACTGAGATTTTACTGGAAATTTGTCACAGTCTTCTTAATTAAAGCTATTTCAAGGAAAATCACTGCTGAGGCTGCTGAAGAGCTTCATCGCCAAATGAATCAGTCATCAACACTATCATTACCTCTGTAAATGGCAACACTGACAGGTCTGTGTCCTTTTCTCCTTATCAGATGCTAGCTAGAGTCAGGCAGAGTGCACCAAAGCACCTCAGATATGCTACTGACAGAAATCACAGAAACCAGAGAACTTCCTCGTTCTATACTTGTACACACATTTGAAAGCCCAATTATTTTTCTTAGCTTTCCTTTCATTCCTCACTTATATTTATTACTAATGAAGTCTAGTTTATTCTCTTTTCAAGTAGGTTTAAATAAAATAAAAAAATACTGAAGTTAGTCTCAATTAATTTGGTTTATTCCAGATATTACACTATTCCTTTCTTTTTCCATTTTATGGGTTTTTTGAGGCCAACGGGGCTAAAAAAATGCATTATGGATTTTTGTTTTTTTGACATGTGAATAATTACAGTGTAAGAAAGGTAAAACTTACTTTCTTTAAGTAAAATATTCACTTCATTGAGGTCACTGACAACACATAAAGTGAAGTCAAAGGGAACTTTGTCATCATCTGCAGCAGAGGAAAAATTTTTCACACTGTCTGGAAATGTAAGAAAGGATAAATATTAGTTAAAGCGCAGTGGAAACAAAGATAGGCAAGATACAGATTCCAAAACAGATATTTAACCATGTTAATCTGTGAATTCTCAAGGATAACTCATTAGAGGATTGCAAAAATTTAATAAAAAACAGCATCTTAATACAATTACTTAAAGCAAACATTTAAGATACAAATGGAAATGGTATTGGTAATGACTATGAGTGCTAATTATTTGCTCCCTGGTGAGCCTTGAAGATTTCAATATCTCAAATCCAGAGTAATTCAGAAAGAACACAATATTAACAAAGGACAGTGTAGTATAAGCAACTAAACATGTTTGTCCATGCTGTGGTCCTACACTGGCTTAATCACGTTTTTACAAACTACTACAAGCAAAATGTGCTTATGTCTTGGGAGGATATGCTCTGAACCCTTTGAAGTAGTGTTTCATTCTACTAATCTTCAGGTCATTTTATTCCTTGTTTCAGAAGTGAATGATCACATTCCAATAGGTGCCATATAGTCAATCTCTGTAAGAGAGTATAAATATGAAATCAAAGCTCTGTGCCATTTTTAGGGTGCAAATTTTGCTATTCAACAGTAAAGTATCCTGAGGAAGGGTGCTCCAAAACCTTGCAGTCTGCTATAAAAACATAACCCTCTTTTGCTTGTCCTTCAACGGGTGTAGAGAGAATCTCAGCAGAATCCCATCCTTATGAAACCTCTTAAGCTTCCCAAAATATATTTACATCTTGCTCATACAGAACTTCACTGCTATGTTATGGGTAAAACTATTCCTTATAATAAAACACAAAAAGGAGATCTTTCAGAGTCATGCCTGGAGATCAACGCTGATTATATCTTAAGTGCTACTGAAAGCTCAGTGGGTAGAGAGGAGAGGAAGGGAAACTGGGAACCCATATTTCCAGCTTTTAAAAAAACACAAGGTATTCAACTCTCCTCCAAACCCCACAATATTTCTAGATGCTCTCTTTCAGTGTAAATTACACAAAGCATGAACGTAATACTAATTGTCAATATTACCTAACAGTAAGCTCTATATTTCACCCAAGTGTGAGTTCTTCCAAATAGTATAAAGACTGTTTCAGGCATACTAAAAAGCCCCTTCCTTCCTTCCTTCCTTCCCCCCCCCCCCCCCCCTTATTTTACCATGCTCAGCTAGTTCCATATTACAAATTGGCTGCACCTGTGATGAAAAAGTCACACCAGTACTAAATAAGAAATTAGGAGAAATTGGAAGGGATGGGTGGGAGTAAACTCCATTCAGAGAGAAAAGATAATCTTGTGAACAGTAGAGATTTTTTATTTCAAACTACATCCCAAGACTCTTGAAGATTTCTCTACCATAACAAAAGGTTTTCAGAAAACCCAGCATTTCTATGGCAATTCAGTTCTCCTAATCTGTTTTGGTCAGTACTGGATCTTTAAAGCAAACAAAAGAATTTTATATATGATTTTTCAGGCAGTTTTTATGAGAAAATTCCCCTGGGCTTTGGATTACACAACAACTTCTTCATATACAAAACAATCCCTCGCTGAGCTATTATCTCCATTGTTACTTCTGTTTGGATGAAGATGTACTGTAACTAAGGAATAAAATTCATAATTATTCTCTCTCTGGAGTTCCTATTTACTCAGAGTGAGTTAAGCACAATAATTCCCAACATCTCTTCATATGCATATTTCCTCTTGCTTTTGCCTAGATTGTTTTTCTCATTCTTTCCCACAGCTTAGATTTTTGATGTATTTTGTAGGTATGTAATATTATTTGGGGGCCACATTGCTCAAGAAGTACAGTGGTTGCCCTCTACCCTGATACCAAGAAAGCTGACATATTGCATTTACAATTTAATTCAACTTTCACCATTTCATAACAATGCTTAAAAATGCCCAAAAGCAAATCTCATGAGAACACAGGAGTACAGCTGAATGGAAATATAGAGCAATTATGAGAAAGCTAGCATGGAGAATTGAATTTTAGAGTGCATATTCCAAGCCCCAGAAGACATAAGTGGAATACACAGCTATCATTTAATTGAAAATCAGAGACTAGAAATGTAGCTTATGGCTATGGCTTCCAATGAAATATTCTAGTAAATGTTTATCCTTAATTGTGGAGCTTGTGAAAGAGTGGAATATTGAAACAGAGGGCAAAGATACAACTAGGAAATTAAAAAAAACAGTACTATAATCCTTCCTCAAGTCTTCTAAAAGATTAATATCTTTTATAGAAGCAGTACACAGCCACCCAACATCACTAAGGAGAATAAAGAGTATTCACATTTTAGGGCATAATAGCTGCTGCCTACTGTTTCGCAGTATTTTCATACATTCAGATATGCAAATTGTCTTTTACCTTTCTTGGCACAAAGCTTTTCAAAGGTACAAGATTTTTATTTTGTATTTTTATTTTTGCTCATCTTAAATTGTCATTAAATTAAAATAAAAATATTGATTATGACTTCTACATAGATCTAAGAATCAAAAGGAAAAGTACTAGGACATGAAAATATTTGATGCCAGTTCATTTGCTAGTACTTGTACAAATACAGGGTACTGATGTGCAACCTACTGAAAAGTTGTGCATTACCTAAGATTCATAGTATTAGAAGTTGCAAGAGGCTGAGGACAAACACTGCCTAACCTTAACTAATTTCATTGATAGAGGTTCATTATTAGTTCAGTAGCTAGGTCGGTTAATTCCTGGAGGATAGTGAAAGAAGAGTATTTGTATATTAGCCAGAAAAGTCCAAAAGACTGCAATTCCTTTAAAAAAATAATGTCTTTTACCAGCAGAAGAAAGTCAGTGCTATGCAAAAAGCAGACTTTTTTCTGCGCTATGCTGCAGGCAGGGGAGATGAAAGAGACAACAGAGATGGAGGATTTCACTAATAACAGTCACAGACGCTAGATGGAGATGGATGTCAAAACATAAATATTGCTTCCAAAATTTACTTTTGCTGCTAAGAATCTAGGTGATATTATATGTAAGGAATGAACTCGGGCCGATTTCTAAGTTCCCTGTGATTTCCACTTTCTTTGTACTCATATCTAGAAATACTCTAAGCTGAGCTGGTAAATTTTTTTTCCCTGTTTTTTCAATATACAGCTTCTACTTCATTCATTCCACACACAAAGGAGGAGGCTAAATAAAACTGTTGCAGACTTCCAACAGCAACTCACCACAAAACATTAAAAAGAGGTCCTCCATTCGGTTTAGACTGCATTGCCTAGTACTGATGCTTGAGATTTTTTCTGCCTAAAGACACTATTATCTCAAGCCAGTGTTTTTACACTTGAAACTTAAGGAAGAAAGTAGCTTTAAAGAAAGCAAACTAGAAAGCGGTATTAATGGCTGTGTAAGTAGAATGAGAGGCTTTGAAACACGGTAGCAGGCCAGCTCCTTGTGGCAGGGTCTGGAGGTTTCTTTGTAGATGTTTTCCTTGATTTCTCTGAATATTTTGCGTACAGGCTCAAGCAAACAACCCACAGCACAAGACCCCACTGTGCCCCATTGCCAATGTACTTCCAGATGCTGGGGGAATCACAGATGGTGATATGGCAGAGCTACATAGGGGAACTGGAAAGAGAAGGTGGCTCCCCTTTGGGAAAGGTCCAAGTGGAAAATTTAGGGGAAAAGCACAGTTGAAACTTCCCTTAAGAAAAAATCTGGACTTTGTCTGATCCTATGCTACATGTGTTAAATCTAAGCTAAATCCTATGCTTGAAGTTGGAAAAAACAGATGAGCTGAAACAACCATGAGAAGAAGTACATCATCTTGCATCCTGAATCTCAAAAACCCTTCCCCTCTGAAGTGAAGTCGATATACACAATAGACTGGATTGGTGCAACACCTTTAGAGCAGTGGATCTTGGATTTCTCTACACACATAGTGTAGAAATAACATCAAGTACTGCTGACATGAAAAAGTAAGTGTGAAACTTACTTCCAGGATAACTTTAGGATACAAGAGTATATGCATGCAGGTAGTATAGCTATCATAACATAAATCATTTGGAATTTAAAGACTATTTTTTCCTTATATTTATCATGAACAAGATACTGACTAGCGTCTGACGTCCAACAGACTGAAACAAAAGCATTGCAGAGAACTGAGCTAATTATTAGGATAAATTAAATCCGTACTCAGATGTATAGCACAACAGTCACTGCCATGTTACGAGTGAGCCATGACACATCCCATATAGAAAACACTTTGTGTTTTCTGGAATGAGAGAAGACAAGATTTGAGGTGGGTCGACAATTGCCACAGTGCTTACTGTTGTCTGTGTAGAAAATATTTTTTGGGTTGCTGTCTGATATACAAATTCTTGGAAGCAGAAGCAGCTTGTGCAGCCCCTTCTCCCCCAAGCAGCCATACATACTTCTCGGGTGTGGGGTTGCACAGGCAACCATAGCGAAAGTGGTTTAGATTAAAAATCACCTTGAGAAGCACCCGGAGAAGTTGTGTTGCATAAACTAGCACTGCGGCCAAAAAAGTCAACATTTATTAAAGTCTGTGGGAAAAACTCAGGATATGCTGTTTTAACAGACATCAAATGTAAACAGAGTAGATCATTAAAATCATTCTAGCATAACCTCTTGGACCAAAAAAGCTTGAAATGTATTTTGTTGCTAAGAAAAGTGAGAAGACAGAGAGATAATAAGCTGGCAGCTGCAGAAGCAACAAAGCAGTTTGCAACAGCAGTATGGCTTAATTCGTCAAAGGGAAATTTGCAAGGAAATGTTGACAAATGAATTGTCATAAACAGAACTCATCTAAATCACATCATGGCAAACTAGGAAAAAAAAGAGAAAGGAGTTTTATTCTGTGATGTGCTTTACCTCTCAAATAGCAAGATTTGACCTTTTTTTCTATTTCAGAAAACAAATTAATATTCATCTGGTTTGGTCTCTACTATTCATTTTCAAGTTTACATCAGCTTTCCAAGCAGTGATAAACCTCAGGAAAGGGTGAAACACCTAAATATGGAATTTTATCTGAAAAATAATTAAAACTAAGAGAATCAGTAGAAAGTATATTCTTGTCCTAAGTGTCTGTATTAGAAAATGTTTTAGTATTTCCTTTTCCTAGTTCCATTCAGATTGTCATTCTTCAATTGTTGCAGTGTATTATCCTCATTAATGATTCAAACACATATTAGTAGTATTTTTCCTGAATAGATAGACTTGGAGGGTTTCCTAAACCTGTTAAATATTTTTTTTTTGTTATTTGCTAAGGGAGTTGTTATTCTCCATCTGCTGTTCCTAAAAATTACTTTTTGACCCTGGGTGTGTGCATGCAAGTATGGGTACATAAGATTGTGACTCTGTCTCTTAAAAGATGGAGAAAAAGAACCAGCACGACAGTTAATAATTCCTGTTTAAATCCTACTCTAGGAAAAACAGAAAATAAGGAACTGGATGCCACTTAAAAAAAAAAAAAAGCAGCTTATTTTTAACAAACTATTCACTCGTATGAGCAGTTCCTGACCTTTTATTGACAGTTTAATATATACTTGAAAACATAGCAAGAACTGAACTCATTATTATTCAACATGAAAAGATCAACACTTGGAAAGTTTTCATATATAGCACTGCAGCTTTTCACAGCTTTAAATATCAAGAACAACAATATAATTATGACCTCGAATTGAAAGGCATTATGTTTTTTCAAAGGAGAGCTACTGCTGTTCTCAGTGCTACTTGCTTCTCATTCCCCCATGGAGGTCAGGGTAACACCCAGTTTTCTGATTAATAAATATTCCATTTTATTTGCATTTTTCAAAAGCTGCTGGCACCAGCTGGCATAGTTGCATCAGCTTGACTGGAAGGCTTATGTACATTCGTAATCTTCAGATACCATGCATTGCTGGAAGTAGCCTGCCTTACTTTCAGCCTGCTAATTGATGTTGCTTGCCCACAGCTTTATTTCTCTGAGATTACAGTTTTCTGAAAACTGTATTTAATTATTTGCTGTTATTGAAAGTGAATTAATTTTGTCTCAAAAATCAGACTGATAACTAAAACCTACTCTTAATCTAAAGAACCATTATAACATCATGATTCTTCTTCAAGTTTCACAGATCTCATCTGTTTTATTCTCTCCTGAGAACAGTTGGCCACGGAACTATTTTTACATTTTGAAACTTCAAGATTATTATTAAAAGAAAAAAATCCATTCTCTGCTGAGGCGATTTTCAGAACAGGGAAAAGAGACAAATGTAGGCGAGCCAGCCAACCTAAGAATCCCTCTCTCTGCTTTTGAGAGGTTTCCATTCTGGAGCTGAGAATCATTTCCTGACAAATATTTAATTAAAAGCTGGGAAGTTGCTTCTAAAATGTTACACTTCCAACTAAGAACATGTTCTAGTATGAAAGTGTCTCATCAGAAAATTCCCTATCTAGTTCTTCCTAGACATCTAACACAGAGGTCACTCACTGGCTAAATTCTATCCTCAGATATGCACACGGCTGTCATTGCATCACTGCTTTTGTGTCCTTCAGTAAAAACCTGTATTCCTTGGTTCTACCAGTTAATATGAATCTGGTAGTAGCATCACTGGCAGCTGCAGCTTCAACAGCTAAACAGTCATGAGAGGACAATTTAGGTCTTGAGCTAATTTTTTGCACCACTGCTATCTTTTTCTCTGCTTATTTTCAGAACTTCCAGCTACACAGTGGACAAATCATCGTGGGATGTATGTGTTCATTATGCTACTTTATACAATCATTCCAAATTAGTCTTTTACACCCAGATGACCTTTTTAAATGCATAAAAGTCCAGGAGACCTGTGAGCTGTAAGGAAGATAACCACCTGTAGATTATCTGACTTTTTTGCAACAGCAACTGCACTGGTTAGGAGTATCTAGTAGTACTAGGAGTACTAGTGCCAAAAATGAGACAACATGAACAGGTCTGATTCTTTTTGTAGTCACGACAGTGAGAGTTGAGAGTAATGCCAATGAAGCAGAGCTAGTTCATGTAAAACTACAGACAACTCAGCATCTTGATTTTCAGCTGAAGAAAAACAATTGAGAAAAGATGTTTTGACTATTTTTTCCTAGACAGTTTACAATGGTGTAGGTCAGAGGAACGCCACTGCAGTAACAGATACAGATTGATTTACATCTGTGGAGGAGCTGGCTCAAATCACTCTGTGTGTTAAACATTGCTAATTTTAAGCATTTTGCAGCTGTGCTTTTGCTCAGAAAACTCAGACATCAGCTGTTTTCCAGCAGCTTTGGCTGCTGCCCTTTACCATTTCCTGTGCCACTCAAGGCCAATTGCTCAGAGTTCAAGGGAAAAACATTCAGGATCTAAAATTAGTGCATTTCCTAAAGACAGCAGAACCCTTTGAAATAATTTTCCCATAATAAGATGTGATGAAAAAATTATCCCAATTTAATTTACTCTTCAACGTCCATAATATACCATCCTGTATTTACTGCATGCATTTGTGGAGTCCTTCAGTGTCAGCTGAATATTCTCGGCTATTTCTATGCCTTCTACCTGGGCTGAGAGATGACCACTGACTTTAGCTGGCTCTAAGCCTCACTCCTAATGTAATTTAACTGCAGTTGAGTTACTCTTATGAACCACAGCTCTATATCTAACCCACGTTGTCTATCACTGACAGCTATTTACTCAAAAATCATGTGGACAGTATTTACCTTCAACACCTCTTTTTTTAAGATACTACACAGGGCTTAAAAATTTATAGAAGCTGTGCTTGTGGGAAATTAGCCAGTTTCACAGGGCATCCCAGACATCACGTCTTTTTATATAACAAAGATTTTGCCTCCAGAATCTGCAGAGCCAGATATTAGAAAACTCCAAACCATAACCTATGAAGACTGCACTGACAAAAAATAATGATAAAAAAAAAAAATTCCTCAGGTTTACAGTTGAACAGTATTATTGAAGCCAGTGGAACTGCAGATGTATAAGTGAAGGCAGAACATGAAGATTAAGAAGATTAAGCATTTTTATTTGTGTGGAGTTTTTTAAACTGCAGGCTCTCTACATCTCATGTGATATATTTGCATCACCTTTTTGTGTACTATCCTTGCAGTATTTGTCCGGAAAGCTATAGGGTTGTTTTTCAGGCCGCGTTTGCCATGTGGCAGTTTAGTCTGCAATAGCATTTCAATTTCAGGATCCTGAACTACTGCGCTTTTGGCATTAACAACAATTATCTACTAGTATTAATTTAACTAGTATACTCTTCATTTTTAAACCCATTCTGCCACCTGCCACTTTAAAATATTAATCTGTAGATGAATAAACCCTGCTTTCTAGGGGATAAACAAACTTTATCTCCATTTTACAAATCAGTACATTGAGGTTCCAAAATGGTAAAGACATGCAAGGGCGAGAGAAGTTTTATTGCAAGAGTTGACTTCCAAAATCCACAGCGTGACAAGCGCCACTTGCGATTCAGCAAATTTCATCATGCTTCAGCAGACACTGGGCTGTAGAGCAGCTCACCCCTGGAGTAGCAGCCAATCACGTAATGCTCTCCAGCATCTCATGGAAATATGCCAGAACAGCGCTGGATGTGCATGCAGGTACGTTGCGTGTATAGGCATGGTGTATGCATAACCTGTTATGTAAACAGGCACCATTTAGGTTTTTGCAACCCAACTACACCTGTTTCACACACAACCATTTGCTTATCTCTGAGGCTTCTTTTCATTGGATATGCATAATTTTAAACCCAAGGCTTCAGCTCCAAAATCCCTTTAGTCAGCATTAATCACCTCCAGTGTTGTCAATGGACTTGAGATTCACCACACACACACACTTTGCCAAGAGCTAACCCTACAGGATTACCCCTCTAATGCAGCCTCAGGTGTCTCTTTCACCCTTGTTCCACAGACAGTGGGTCAAGCTGATCCCATCTCAGAGTGATAGGCTCTGAAGCAGGAGGAAGGCCCCAGAATATGACCCCACAGGTGTGAAATAAGAGTTCAGCATTAGAGGAGGTCTGAGGCAGGTATCAAAAACAACGGGGCTGTGAGTGCAAACAGGGCTAACCAGTACCCCAGGCCCCTCTTGCACAGGTACCCCATTCATGGGCACACTCCCTGCCTGCCAGCTAGTGATGTGATCCCTCCTCAGCACGGAAGTCGAGGCTGCATGGGCAGAAAGACTAAAATATCACTTTTATGCTTTAAATGATCCCTTTATGTTGGAACCGAGATGGTTTAGTAAGGCTCTGCAGGAAACAACAATGTGTTGTTGCCTAGTGTCCCTGTTCTGTGTCTATATCTAAGGCTTCAAAGTCCACTTCAGTTCCCTGACACTAATGCAAGGTTTTAAAAAAATGAGCAAAACTCCAACCTTAGCAAGGTTGCACTAAAGAATGTATGATGTGAATGTGAGGCCCATCCCTGGAAACTCAGCAATTCACAAAACATTCAAATCTGACTTGACTAAAGCTGTGGCACGAACCTGAGGGCCTATTAAAAAAAGAAACACCCCCCACCCACCCCCAAAAAAAAACCAAACCAACCCCAGATATTTTTCTTAGCTCAAATTCAAGCCATTTGTATCAAAAAGCTCTACCATATGTAAATACACATGCATAAGCAATTTGGATACCACTGCTCTATGTGCAAGGTAGGGGATTGATTTTGTATATGTTCTTGATAAATGAGGGAGAATTATTCATCTGTCTTTGGCTAGTTTCCCAAACACTTCATGCAAAATCCTAATCCTTCCCAGTGAGTTAAAAGCAAATTATACAGTTGATGAATACCATACGCTGCTGTAATTTATACTGATTCATCTCTGCTTGCACTCTATAGGCAATTTTTCTCGGGAAGGGAAAGTCCCTGACTTTTCAGTCCCTCTGAACACTCTTTTTCTCATATGAAATGTTAACAATTTCTCAATTAATGCATCAAACCATTTCACAGTTGCAGATTACATTTTTGTTAGCTTGATTTGTAAAATAGCAGAATGGCTAATTTTGTCTGGTTTTTTTTTTTTATGACAAGCCTACCAGGAGCAGCATGCCACAATGAGCCCTGTTTCTTCTTTGATGGTGTTAAATAGTAGTATGGAATATTCCATTATTGAGAGAATTGAAGAGATGTGTATATAAATATTACATTTATGTTAATATAAATAATTTTGCTACCTGTCTAGTTTTGATGCATTATTGTTAAGTAGCAAGCTGCCATTAGAAAAGTGAGGCTTTCAAATACCACCTATAAAAATATTCAGAAAAATCCTATTACTGCTAATACAAGAGTATAAAAAAATCCTGCTAATGATGAACTCCAATTTTGCAGGACTAATAAATAATAGAATGACTATATTAACGTAAAAACACAAAAACAAACCTTTCTCTCTTTGGACAAGACACATGCATTTATTTACCCGCCAGAAATCAGATCTATAAACAGATCTAAAAAAAAAAAAACAAGTAGGAAAACACCTGCAACTCTGTAGAAATATATTGAAAGTAAAATATTTTTGGGAAAACAAAAGACAAGAGAAAGGTGGATTGTTTATTAGTAGCAAGAAAAATGGAAGTAAAAAAGATCCCTTTTATGGCATTGTTTAGGTACAAATGCATAAATATAAATAGACATGCTTTCTGTTAAAGTATTATATGTGTATTTGACATATTACTTAACTCTTTACAGAAGTAAAAATATTTTTCAAAGATTTTTTTCCGTCTAGGCCACAAGATGTTACTGTGTATATATATTACTGGTCCTGACATACACATTGAGAAGGGGAACTAATTTATGACTGCATTTAGGAAGATAAATATTTGAAATACTGATATTTGATGAGTTGGGTGTGCAAGAATGCGTTTATATGCCTTTTCTTGTCTGAAGAATGTCCTTCCAAAAGGTGTTTCATCTAGAAACTGTTAGAACAATTGCATTTATAAAGGGACTATAAAAGCTATTAATAAAATATATTTTGTTACAGTTTAAATGAAAGGGAAAAGTTGAATTCTACCCTTGAACGGTCATGCTGTAGTCAGGACAAATAGTTCTAAGGCCAGACAAAACCAAGAAATAATAAGTACATGAGTGACTGATACTACAATGATAGCCAGGAATAAATCCAAAGTTGCTATTCAGGAGCATTCTTTATTCATTGTCCCCAAATGTATTGCCTAAGTTAGGAACCTATCAAAATTAACCAACATGTGCAGCACTCTCTAAGGCTAGTAAAAGAACTAAATGACAAAATAGGGTGAAAGTACAGCACATTACATTCAGAAGACCCACAAAAAATCAGTTTACTTAGCTCTTTTGTTCTCCAAGATCTTCCAATTTTAATTTTTTTTTCAGTTTCAATGAAGGATCCTGTTTCTGGAAACAAGTTTCTATACTAGATATTCAGCCTCCACTAAAATTCATTTTTTAATTCCCAGGACTGTAGAAAAGGTTGTTGCTAGATTCAGACTGTACATTCAGGAACATCGAGCTTATTGTAGTGTATCTAATTTAACATGCTCAATTGTGTAGGTTTTTCTTCTTTAATCCAGTGTTGCCAATACTGTGGAATCACTTCATTGCAGAAATTCACTTTCTAGTTTCCTTTCCAGCTGCATCAGTATTAAAGAGTGATCTAAAGGTAACATTCATTGCTTCTATAAAAGGGAGAAAATAGTATTATTTCACACTACTTTCAGTTAGAAAAAGCTGAACTGGATTTGCCCATCCTTTCCAAAATATTTCTCTTTGGGAAAAGACCAAATTTAGTCTTTCCAATTTAGAATATCTAGGGACATAGTGGAAGACCTTAACTACAGCATTTTAGTCGTAAGAGTCATGGTTGAGATTCTGAATATTTAGTATAAAAACATAAGAAATGTGCTCAGAGATCCTTCATTGAATTATTAAATGTGAAGAAAACAACTTGTATGAACTTTTCATTAGCAATAATCAGGAAATTATCATAGAATAGAATCATAGAATTGTTAAGGTTGGAAAAGACCCTTAAGATCATCGAGTCCAACCGTTAACCTAGCACAGCCAAGTCCACCACTAAACCCTGTCCTCAAGCACCACATCTACCCATCTTTTAAATACCTCCAGGGATGGGGACTCAACCCCCGGCACTTGGCCTTGTTGAACCTCATAGAGTTGGCCCCGGCCCAACAATCCAGCCTGTCCAGGTCCCTCTGCAGGGCCTTCCTGCCCTCCAGCAGATCGACACTCCCACCCAACTTGGTGTCATCTGAAAACTTACTGAGGGTGCACTCAATCCCCTCATCCAGATCATCGATAAAGATATTAGACGGGACCAGTCCCAACACTGAGCCTTGGGGAACACCACTTGTGACCGGTCGCCAACTGGATTTGACCCCATTCACCACCACTCTCTGGGCTCGGCCATGCAGTCAGTTTTTAACCCAGCGCAGAGTGCACTTGTCCAAGCCGTGAGCAGCCAGCTTCTGCAGGAGAATGCTGTGGGAGACAGTGTCAAAGGCCTTACTGAGGTCCAAGTAGACAACATCCACAGCCTTCCCCTCATCCACTAAGTGGGTCACCTTGTCATAGAAGGAGATCAGGTTAGTGAAGCAGGACCTGCCTTTCATAAACCCATGCTGGCTGAGCCTGATCCCCCGGTTGTCCCGCACATGCCGCATAATGGCACTCAGGATGATCTGTTCCATGACCTTCCCTGGCACTGAGGTCAGGCTGACAGGCCTGTAGTTCCCCGGATCCTCCTTCCGATTTGGACTGAGCAGATGAATGAATTGAGTTATGAATTATAAATTGAGTTGGGTTATGAGCAAGTTAAATATTGTATTAACACATGCAAAATATTGCTTAATGCTCAAACAGATATTAAATCTCACTCCAAACCAAGTAAATATGATGTACAATCTTGTGTTAAAGTTGTGTATTAAATGTAAAACAGAGAGGGGAATTTTTTTTTTTTTTAAACATGTTTAGGAAATCTAGATGAAATGCAGAGTTCTGGTCAAATGTCACTTAATATATGAAAAAACCCCACAAACCCCCAAAACTGCATATTTTTGATTTAGCTAATCCAGATGCTTATATTTTAAATACAGAGGTTTTATTAAACAGACATTGAAATGTATCTAGTTTTCTTGCCAACAACAAGAATAGAAACAGTGAGACATTAGATGTGTGAATTTCTGCTGAAAGATGACACTATATACAGCCACAAATGATAACCCATTTCTTTTGAACTCTTTAGAAAACATGGAGAAACAACAATAATTCAGATTAACTGCCTTTAGGTTAAGCTTTGGAAGGCTGAAATATACTCAAGTTCCAAGAAAAGCAAAGATCTTAACAAAGAATGAGGAAGTTTCAACAAGCATAGTGCCTAGTGTTTCCAGCTTAGAAAATGCAGCAGCCTTTTATTTTGCTCCTCCATGGGACGAGTCTACCAGAGATCACAGATACAAGTCAGTGCCCCTCCCCACACTTAACCAGACTTGCGTCTCTCACAAATCATGTGTAGTCCTATAACCATGAATAGAATGCATTGCCACAGTATCATTAGGGATTGGGATTTTCTAAATTCCTATGAATGACTGAATGTTTTAAGATATTAAAATAAAAATATGAATTACGCCTCAAATATAATTCATTAAAACAATCAACACATAAGATAATCAGATATAAATTTTAAGATTCAATTATATTATTAAAATTAATTTCACAAGGACTGCCAACACGCAGGGACAGCAGCAATAACAGAATCCAGTAATCCTAATTCCAGTCTCTCAACCTAAGTGTAAGATTAGATGATGCCTTAAATGTCATCTGTATGCTAAAACATTTTATTACTGTCAAGATAAAAGGAAAACTCTGTCTATATACAAAAACAGAGATATAGTCATGCCTATGATGCACATTATTTCTTGTAGCAAATATGCAAAACTAGCTCTCACTAATGCTGATTTAAGTGATTAGTATTTCACTATACAGGAGCTGTTCTCTCTTGCACATAAAATACATCACAGGTAGGAAAATACTACTAACAAACCAGACTTTACTTTTGAAGTTAAGTAACGATAAAAAAGGTACAAGTTATATTTTCTGAACTGCCTAACTATCTGTGCAGAAAGATAACAACATTGGTGCTTAGGAAATATGTGTCCATAGTGTAAGAATTTAAAACGATGGTTTAGTTACTGAGCAACTACAGTACTGCAAACCCCATTCTACTCCAAAATACATGTACGGGAAGAAAATATAATCAGTACCTCTTGAGAAATACCCACAATGTATCTCCTCTGTTATAGAATTATGGAAATTCCTACTGCAAAACAATAAACAACATTTCAAGAAACATCAAATTTATACATAAATCGACAGATAGGCATTTATGAGATTTTTCTGCAGCACAAATGTAATGATTTGAAATTTTGTGGATGCTCTAGAGGAAGATGTCTAATCTTTCACAATTCTAAAAAGGACCCTAAATGTCTCACTCTTCTGCTGGCTCCTGTGCCTCAAGCATAAAATGTGTAAGCATTGCCTTCCCCTCTTGTAGTGTAGAATGAAATGAAAGGGGCAAGTCCAAGGTGGATTGTCATGACAAGGGAAATACCCCTTATGCACATTCCTGTCTGAACCTACCCAAATTACTTTAGGTTATGTGAAAAAATGCCCAATCCTAGAGAGTCTTTCCAGCCGTATACCTAGTGTAACTTCATTTTGGACTACTTTAATACTGGAAAATATCTTAGGGGTGGGGGGCTGTTTGTTTTTTAAAACCAAAGGACAATGTTATAGAAGAGAGTGTATAAACAAAACAAAAATATTCCTGGGCCAACTACCTTTCATATTAAGGAACATATATTTCTTCTCCCTTTCTTTCAGTAAGATTAACCCAGTCCTACTATAATTTTGAGTAAGATTACAGAAAATGACAAATTTCAGAAAGATTAATTCAGCTCTATTATAATTTCCAAACAATGGCATGACATGACAAAATTTGACTTTGAATTTCCTTTTGCTGAGACAGGCGATACAGGCCAACTTGGTATTTCAGGACTAAAGTTCCAGGTCTGTGAGAAAGTCACCAAGAAAGCACCTCCTTTTTTGGGACGATGGTCCTGTTCTTTGGAGGGAACAGGGGCTATTACAGGAGGTGCCACAGCTAGGTATTAATTTGGAAAAGAAAAAAAAGGCAACTGTTGTATTGCTGTGTTGCTGTAGCTGTGTAGATTTATACATACATAGTTATCTTCCCTTCTTTTTAATAACATATAATCTTCTGTGCTCTCCTACAGTGAAAATTAATAGTGGTTTGTTTTCTTTTTTTAATTTAAATTGGCCTAGATTAGAACCCATCCAAAAAAATCCCACATACAAGTCCTAAGTGGCAAGCAAAATCAATATATGCTTTCTAATACATGTAAAATAATTATTTTGTCTTTATGGATGGCATTTATTGCTCCAAAAGAACAGATGAATAGAAGCAGATATTAAATTGATGCATATAAATAAAATACAATACTATTGAAAATAATATTGCTTTCTTTGACATTATTACAAAATGTAATTTTGCCAATGGACAACACACTTTGTCAGGAGCTTGCAAAATGCAAAAAGAAAAAGTCCACTTGCTCCTTCAGAAAATACAGAAATTAGTTAGCGTATGTGCTCGTTTTGGCTGGGATAGAGTTAATTTTCTTCATAGAAGCTAGTATGGGGCTACGTTTTGGATTTGTGCTGGAAACGGTGTTGATAACACAGGGATGTTTTTGTTATTGCTGAGCAGTACTTACACAGAGTTAAGGCCTTTTCTGCTTCTCACCCCACCCCCACCAGCGAGGAGGCTGGGGGTGCACAAGAAGCTGGGAGGGGACATAGCCAGGAGAGCTGACCCCAACTGACCAAAGGGATATTCCATACCATATGATGTCATGCTCAGCATATAAAGCTGGAGGAAGAAGAAGGAAGGGAGGGAAGTTTGGAGTGATGGTGTTTGTCTTCCCAAGTAACTGTTACGCATGATGGAGCCCTGCTTTCCTGGTGATGGGTGAACACCTGCCTGCCGATGGGAAGTAGTGAATGAAATCCTTGTTTTGCTTTGCTGGCGCGTGCAGCTTTTCCTTTGCTTATTAAATTGTCTTTATCTCAACCTATGGGTTTTCTCCCTTTTACCCTTCCGATTCTTTCCCCCATCCCACCGGGGGCGGGGGGGAGTGATCGAGCGAGTGGCTGTGTGGTGCTTAGTTGCCAGCTGGGGTCAAACCACAACAGCATATTATACAAATTAAAACAAGACATGGTGACATATTTGTTGAGCACAATGATCCAACACTGAAACTGCTATCACTGGTAACAAGCTGGAACTGAATAATGAGTTGCAGCAGTCCGCTGTCTCTTCTACTAGCTCTGTACTTTTCTCTCATGCTATGTAACACTTATTAAACAAAGGGTTCAGATGATTAATTGTCTGATCACATTCATTAAAAACAGAAAAAAGCCCACACCCCCAAACAAAAAAAAGATATATGTTAAAAGCAGTCTTCTACTTCTCATAGGTCTTCCTGGCCCACTGAAGGTAGTAACTATTTTGGCACTTTTTGATGAGAGGGACTTGGATCAGCAGCTCATTAAGTTGCACCATTTACTCCAGTGCCCTCTTTTGAGCTCTCAGCCCACTGGTGTGGTATAAGTACAGCTTTTAGTAGAACAGTGTTAAAGCAAGTAATGCACAGTTCGTTTGCCATGTTGCCAAGAAAGCTGGGAGCTCATTCCAAATACAGGATGAGGGAGAGGAGGGGGAAAGGAAAGATAAATTTTTCAGAGAGGCAGTTTTCTTTAATCTATTTACAAAAAAAGTAGCCACATTTGGGTTTGCATTTGGAAATCCCCCCTTTAAATGCTTGCCAAGCAACAAGTGATCATTTTATCCCAAGCCAGCATAAACATTTCTCCAAAGCCAGGCAGACTTTGCAGGTTTACATCTTGTAAAGTTACAGATATCTTCCAGTTGGAGGTCTTCCACACATACTAATCGATCAAAATGAAAGAGCTGAAACAGATCTTAATTCTGTTTTGATTGTTGAAGGAAACTTGTCATAATGCCTGCCTTCCACTGTAGCTAGGGAGAGCACTAGAAGTCTGGACCAAATAGTTCTTTAGTCTAAGTCATTGACAAAACTCCCACATGTCTGCTGGGAGTGTGATTAAATTCACAATAATTCTACGGTGGCTTCCATTTCTGTATCTTTGAGTTCCTGGGACGCTGATGGGAAAAGACAATTAAAAGCTTGATGGTTTTTAGTGGGCTGCTTCCATTAAAAAAGAAACCATTTCGTTTCCTCCCAGAGCTCATATTCATTTGTTGGTTGAATGCAATATATTCTATATCTGCCATGGTTTTTGGTAGAAATTATAATGTGGGAAGAACTGTCCCTCTTAGGATTTATTTTCTTGCTTTCTTTTCTTGCGCCTACCCACATAGACTGGGTTTCTTATTGTTTCAAATATAACTTGCAATACCAAAATTATCAGTAGTCTAAATTATGGTTAAGATACATATTTCCCCAACAAACTGGGAAATGTCTTAAGAGCAGATTGCATGCACAATCATTGCAGCTCCACTTTTTCAACTCCGATACTCATATTTTAGTCACTACAACCTAAAAAACTGTTCTAGCTCTCTGAGTCCATCAGCTATCCCAGATTTCATGCCAGAATCCAGTTCATTAGCTCCCCTTAAGGAGAAGTCTCCTCTGCCTGTACAAATGGAAAATACAACCTTTTCCTCAGTTCAGGGACACATCACCAGGAGGAGTTAGGAAGCTAGGGTTTTTTGTATGCCTATCTAAGAGATAAGTTGAAAATATTTGACATTGCCATTGTGAGTATTCTTAAAATTCAAGCCAAGATTAAGATCACTTTTGCCTGCAAGTGCAAAAATCTCTCAAATTCAAAGTCTCCTTAGTGGCTTGGTAAACCATATCCAAAAGAAAACGGATTTTGCTTCTTTTTAATTTTTTCTTTAATCTTACATAGCCATCTAGTCACAAGAGATTCCTTTGTACACATCAACAATCTGGGTGTCCATGCTTTTTATATGAGTAGCAAAAACTTCAGACCTCTGGAAATTATCACTGCTAGGATCGTACCCTGACTTAAAAAAAACAGTCTTTGTCATATGTGGTTTTTTACAAGTTAGATAAGCATGGAACTTTTCTTACTTGAATCAAGTGCTTCATACTTTCTAATAATTCTGAAGCATTATAAATGTACATTCTACAATGCAGAAGAACTATTCACACATGCTTAATACTGATTTGATCCAGAAACTTGGTGTTGTTTAATGACAGTCCCAGTGTTTTGGTGGTGTCTGGACATTACTCTGGTTAAATCAGTCCCATTGTACCATACCAGCCCTGTACACACTTACATTCAGATGTATGAGTGTCTCCTTTTATTTTTGAACTCAAAAAACTTACGTGGTTATAATATAAATTTGCGTAAGTGGATCAGAAAGAATGGTTTATAAATTAAGCTGCTCTAATGCTGGTAGAAATTACGTGCATAACTACAAGGCTTGACATACAGAAATTAGAGCCCTCTAAATTCAGCTCTGTGTGACGTAAAACCAGCAGAAGTAAATCACATTTCCATTTATTTGTCTTTAAAACTAAGACTTGGCAGTTGAGAAAAAACCATCTCATTCTGCTCTTATTCCCAGTCCCCCAAAGTAGGACTCTGGTGGATATCTGTCATCACTTCTCCCTCTGGAGAAAAAGCAAGAGAATTCAAGGATCACAAGTGACAACTTAGGCTACTTAAGGGTGACAATAAGCAGCACCTGCATCAGGGCTCTGGGCAGATGAATGATCAGAGGTAGCTCTGGTAAAGGTCAAGATGCTGCTACTGTTCACAGGGCCCTGCTATATGAGGTTATTATTGCTGGGGTACAGGAAGGAGACATGGCCAAGGCTCTGCTGCACCACACCACAGACAGCTCTTTTAATTCACACCCATTTTTTTCAGCTATTAAAACTGGGGTGTCCAACTGGAATAACATACTCCTTTCCACAGCCCTTCTCCTCTTTGTATCAACCTCTGGCAGAAGAGCAAGGTCCAAAGTGAGAGGCCATAAAACCTGAATTCACCAAAGCTGGAGTTCTCTTTCTAAGCCACTGGTCAACATTTAAACACTGACATTTTATCCTATGTGGTTAATATTAATATCAGTAAAACAGCAGATTTTCTTTTTCTAAATCTCCCAAAGGGCAGTGACAAATTTAGCACAGACCCTGTAGCTCACCTTGGGGCTTGGCTGTAATGAACAGATATTTAGGAGGGAAGAAGAGAACAAGAACACTATTGCTTCATTTAAATCTCTTCTCTTTCCATGCCACAAGGAAGCTCAGTTCTTTTTCCTCTGTGACAACTGAATCCCTCCAGTAATCACCCTCTTTTACTGAAAGCTCAGAGGCTTTCTTGAGTATGTCATCTGAACTCTGTTCTGGACCCAATACTCTTGCCTGACAAGCAAGAAACCCTGCATTTAATTTCTTCCCATGGTGCACTGGCTTTGGCTGAATGCTTGGGCAGTGACATTTTCTTCTACTTACACAAACCCAAAATTTTTAGATGTTCAGATACAATACCACTTTGATTGACAGAATTTAGCAGCTGCCATCCGTTCTTTATGTTCATTTGTTTGCATTGACATGCCCTTAGGTTTTAAACATATTTTGCTTATCCTTTTGCACTGCTCCTGAGGAGACATTCCCTTTACCATTCTGTTTCTTATTCCATCTCCTGCATCCTGTTCATGATGCAGAAACCATATCTGTGGGTAACATTCTACTCCTGACTCTTATAGTTTATAGTCTGACTCTGCAGAAAATCCTTGAACCATAGTGCCCATTTGCAAGAAGATCCTTGAGAGAACATCTTGCAAAGAAACAAACACGAACTCACATTGTTGTGCTAATTACTGAGTTTAACATGAGAACTGCAGTAAGCAGAAAGCCACTGTGTGGGTGAGCCTCATTAAGATACAGCATTCCTGATTAATTGTTGAATTAATTGAATTCAGATGGAAGGATAGATCACTTTCTGGGGCAGAATGAAGAACTCCTAGGAATAATTAGATACAGTGGAAGAAAAATAACATTATTAGTTTATTTAGGTTCTGTCCTTATCACTTTCATTTGCATGTGCTATTGGAAGGACATTCAAGCAAACACTGAAGATTAAGAAAATTTTACAGAATGCCAGTAATCAGTTCCACACTCCCAATGCTATTGTTAGAGTCACGTTTCTCATATAAATACTATTATGCAAATCCAGTCAAAGAAGGAAAAGACACTGTGTGCAAATCAACACCAACTTTGGAAACTGAGCATTTACCATGAACTACACATCAAAACTCAACTGTAAAAGTTTTTCCTCAACTAACTCTTAATCATGAACAAGCTCAGAAAGTGAGCTGATCCCAGACTGTAAAAACCAAAAAACTTTAAATTTTATAAATTACCCATGATGGACTCATTTCCTAGCTTTATGTAGCAATTCAGTCAATTACAGTCCAGTAGGGTGTCTATCTCTTGTAACTGAAGATACAAATGAAGAAAGAAACCAAGCTAATTTCAGTTAGGAGAGCTCTGCAGTAAGTGTAATGGTGCCCTCCTAGCTTGGACTGCTACAGCTCCACTGGTTTTTGCATTTATATCAACTCGATATAGTTACTTCAGACACAAGATGTCATGTCTGCAGTCATCTTTTCAACAGAAATTTAGATCTAGCCTTAGAGCTGAGTTTTAACACTACCATAATAGCAAGGTTTGGGCAGTAAAGACCATTTTATCCTACTGTAAAATTCAAAGTGCTTCTTTCACTGTAATTTTGGTCAATGGGAAGAAAAACAAGGACTTGCATTAAACAGAATTTGGAAAGAGCATAAATGAGATAGCCAACCTTTCACCAGAACAGACCTGATGAACTAGGTCAGCTTCTTGCATGAAACATGAAGGTGTATCTTACCAACCAATTTCCATTATGGGTTTTGGCAGCCAAGGACTAAAAGTTGGAAGAAGCAATAAATATTTAGTGGAAAACAATTTAAATCCTAAGGTACTAGCAGTCTCAAACAAAAGTTATCCAAACCAACAATTCTAAAAGAAGCCTTTCATTACAGCATATGTCTCCGGTTAACCCTCAGAAGCAGCCTCAAGTTTCACAAGGCATCAGAAAGCCACGGCCCAACACAGTTTCCTCTCCCTATTTAAAGCCAGGCTGCATTAAAGAGGATGTGGGTTCTTATTCAATTCCCTCGTGGCTGCATTATTCATTAATCCATCTAATGTAGCCATTTGGAAACAAATTCTGCCTCACATCTTGCCAGCTATGATATAGCAAAGCAAGCTCTTTCTCCCAAAGATTTTAACTCCTTCATAAACAAACTATATAGACCACCTCTAATTGTGTTTTCCTTTGCTCTTAAAATAATATTATCAATAGTTGCACAAGCAAGAAAAAATAAGCAGAGAAAAGACATTTCTGCTCTGTCCAATTCATAGTCTAGGTCTCTAAACATTACTTGGATGAAGTAAACGTTACATTACTTTTGTGGACTCACACAGAGTCCAGGAACCTCTTCAACCTCAAATTAAGATCTGTATTGCAGTCCTAAGAGATGCATAATTTTTTTGTGCTAGAACCTCTGTACTACTGTGAAGTTTTCCTCCAAAACAAAACAAAACAAAACAAAACAAAAAGTCAATAGTCTAGCAAGTGAGATTTCCATTTTTGTCACAGCGAGTATCCAAAAATGCTGTATGATCTGTCCACCCTGGTGAGAATGAAATCCCTCACTAGTTCATTTTACTGAAACCACTATCAGTGGCTTAGACCATGTTCTTAGCACTTCTGTATTGAAATTCTGGGGATAGTGCTGGCTACAGCTACATCACCACCAGGAGAATCAATTAGTTACACAACCATCACAAGAAACAGTCTGCTTTGCAACTCCAAGACTCCAAATGCCTGCAAAAGCTAAATACACATTTTCAGCTCTTTGGCAAAAAAGCTGAACACCTCTGACTGGTTGTCAAATTGATCATCAAGCCTTAGAAATACGCAAGCCTCAATGGTGCCATAAACCAGCTCTTCAGAGATGCTGTGCTCTATGGAAACAACTGCAGTAGTCATATAAATATGTTTTGGAATTACTGTTACTGGCAAGTGGTAACAGTACTGTCAAAAGTATATGTGATATGTTAACACATTTAACTGAATCAAAAGCCATGTGAAAGACTGTATTTTGCAACAGCAAATTGCTCATCTGAACCTACAGAAACAATCACAGTGGGAGAATATGGAGATCACTGCACTGTAATTCAGGGCTTTGTGTTCAGTGGATTGTTTACCATCATTTGAAATGATTGACCTGAAACCAAAAAAACTCTGCAGATAAGCATTAAGTCTTAGCATTTCAGAAAAGCATATATTGGTGAAATCATAGTTACATAAAGGAAGCCTCTTTGCATAACTAAGAAATAGTACTTCTATTAAGTAATTCGTTTTGGATTATATGAGCAGAGTTGCAGTCTGTGTTTTCAGTTAATCATCTCCATTATTTGATTAATTGAAATAAACAGACATATACCTGTAAAAATAGATAGGAGAAATTTTTCACTAGGGCAGGGAAAGCAATCACCTTATATACTGAACCTTTAAACTCGATACTCCAGTTGTTGCACTGAGCCATAAATCCCATTAAGGCGGTAAAATCAGAGATTTGGGGGACAAACAGCATCTCACCTTGTTGTCACAGACATTCTGCAATTGTTGCAGGAGCATCACTGGCTTTTACTGACCAGCATTTCTGATTATTCTGTATGATACCATATGAGAGTGAAATCTGTTGTATCTGATTAATCTAAATTTTGGATGCTATCGATGAACATTTCTTGATTTTCATAAGTCACAGCATGGTTGATCCCTCTGAATTCAGAATTTTGTATTTGACAACCACCCCATTCCATAACTGCCATATAAAATCTGACAAAGAAATAGGTCAGTGCAACTCTACAGATGAGGAAATTTAAGGAAAAAGATGCTACAGAGATACACCTGTGACATAGGTAAAAGTGAATAAAGAGGACTTCCTTAAGAAATTAGGAATTACAGATTTTGATTTTCAATACAATTGTTAGCAATGTCTGTCCTAATAGACTAAGTTGCAAATTTCCAAGTATTCTGTAACTGATGCTAGAAAGTCAGTGTTTTTCTCTTCACTTAATGACATTCAAAAGCTAGTTTAAACTAGATAACTACAGTTAAACCTAAATAAAAGAGAGGAAAATACTGAGAAATACATAAACACACTTCTCAACTACAGGCATCACTAACACTCCTACAATATTGATTTTTATTGTCTTTTGCTGTCCCATGGGCAATAAGAATTTCTCCTTAGTGTACACATGCTATGGACAGTAAGCTAAAAATATATTTCAATTTTGTGGACAATCCATTTCAAACGAAGCCAAGAGAATTACGCCAATCAAGATAAATGCAGGTATGGAGGCTACTCTAAAGGAACCAATATGTATTATACAGGACTACAGCAACCCGCTTATATTAATGAATTTTCTGATTTTGAAGATATTCTTTCATATGTTCTTGCTTTAGATTTCTGAAGTAAATGCTGTTGAGTTCTCAACTCAATTCCAGCTGAACTGCAGAAAGCAAGATACTGTGGAAATTGCATGGAAAAGCTCTCAGCTTTGATCTGTGCTGTGCAATAGAATCAACAGTCTCAGAGGAATGGTCTTCCCTTTCAGAATTGCCAATCTGGCACCAGGAAAATTTTCAGCACATTGCCAAAGTACAAATAATTAGTAACACCAACATCTCTCTCAACAAGCATTCAGTATACAGCCTTAGAAACTGAATGTTAAAAATTATAGCATCATAATTTTCACAACTACTGTCAAGAAAAGACCTGGTCAGAGACAGGACCTTCTGTTCCCTGCAACCTAAAGAACAGAAAAAAGGACACACTAACTTATGTCAATAGAATGTGCAGGTACCTTGATATCCTGTCTCTGAGAGTGGCCTGTAGTAGGAGCCTGGAGAAACAGTACAAGAGCTGGGTAGATACAGAGTTTTTCTCTTCTGATACACTCTTCTACCGAACTGCAGCTCAAGGAGCTTCAAAGACAGATACTGGGGTATCAAGAGTCATCTTAATTTCAAGCACATACATAGGTTTACTTTCTAGTCAGTGGAGAGAAATAAGTCACCGAGGCCACAGTTCACTTGTTTCCAATGTCTATCTTTCACTGCCTCCAGGAAGGCTTGAGACTGACCTAGATCTACTGCCAATATAGATCTCTACATTGTAGGAGTCTTCATTTATCCTAATGAATCCAACCTTTTACATTTAAAAAAAAAAAAAAGGAATTTTTCAATTTATTTAGTAATTTTTCAAATGTAGTTTAATCTAGTTGTAGATGTCCCTGCCAATTGCAGGGGGGATGGACTAGATGACCTTTAAAGGTCCCTTCCATCCCAAAGCATTCTATGATTTTATGATTCCCTTTCAACCTTTCCTCATAGCAGAGGTGTTCCATCCCTCTGATCATTTTTGTGGCCCTCCTCTAGACCCACTCCAACAGGTCCATGTCCTTCCTAAGAATTAATATTAAGAACTTTCAAGAAAGCACTCTTTTGACTCCCACTGAATGTTAAGCTCATATATCTGTAGTATTACAGAACAATTTTATTATATGAAATAGATGGTTTTCATACTGATATTCAAAATATGAAGCTCTCAAACTGTGGGGTACTACTGATGAACATCAGATATTCTTATTTATATATCTAATTATATGAACATGAGTTCATATAATTAGATATATATAATTATATAACATTATATTAATATATTATTAATATAATATTATTATATAACATTATATTAATATATAATAACCATACTTTATATAATAATAATTATATAATATATGGTTATATAATAATTATATAATAAATATATAATATTTACCAATTAGCATTTTTAATTCTCTCCCAGTCCACCCTTCCAACAACCTGTTCTAAGAAGATGGCATGATCTTCAGATTTGAAGTTGATTTTTTACTGCGCTTTTAAGCCTTTAGTGTTTGAATAGTTTGATAGCATGCAAAATGAACTCCATAATCATCATTATTATCTTGTATACTCATTTGGGCTGTCTTGTAGAGCAGAGACAAACTGTTAGATTATTCCTGTTTGTCTATACTTTCCTAGTAAGTGAATGATAATGGCTCAATTTTTCATGTTTTTTCTGTCATTAATATGATTTTAAAGTGAATAATGAAAGAACAAATAGCATTCTAACAGTAAATGGTAGGAAAATGGGGAAAATTATGGAAAGTTTCTAAGCTAAGTCAAATTGTTCCTCTAAGTGCTCCTCATTAATTCTCTGAAAGGCTTTTGTCAAACAAAAGCAGTAGAAACCAGCTCTGAAGGCTGCTCAGGGATGTTTTGCTATTTAGAGCTTTACAAAGTTGAGTCATCCAAGGAGATCCTGGTGCAACACGTGAGCCTTGCTCATCCAGAGTCACCTACCAGGTGTTTACAAAGACAATTCTCATTTCCAGCATTTAGAAAATTCCTGAGCCTAACATTTCCAGCTGACTAGGCACCTCTGCAAATCTGAAGCCAGATACAAGAAAACACTAGATAAAGGGATTTTGTTGGCATTCAGGGTGTCTGAATGGGGTCACTCCAAGGCCTACTGAAATAATTTCTGATTGGAAAGCTGCAATTGTACCTGATCCAAAACTCAAAGATTACCATCCCAGAAACTCTTAAATAGAAGTCTTCCTGAATGATTATAAAAATATTATTTGAAGATGCAAAACATAAGGTTGTTTATTGCAGTGACAAATTCATAATGCATAAACCAGAAAAACAGTTGACAAAAGTATTGCATTGCGAAGAAATCCTACTTCCCTTAATATTACGAGTGCAGGATTATGACTTTTAGTCTGGATTAGAATGCTGCAGGGGAGGAGTCAATTTTTTTTTTTTTAAGCAGTGATGTTTAACATGGTCAGATTTCAACAGAATAAATTAGTCAATTCAGTGCTTAAAAAAAATCTTATGTTTCCACATCTTTATGACTAGAAGGGATCACTACATTGTTTTGTTTGATACGCATGTGAATGATCACATATAAATTCCCTATATTATCTCTGTATTCAGCCCAATCAACTCATGAATTTACTTGGCTAAAACTTGGCCCCAGGAAGCATCCAGTCTTGATTTGAAGACATCACGAAAACCATAAAAAAATTTGCAAAAAAAATTAATTACACTTATCAGTTAAAAACTAGAAGACAGACAGAAATGCTATTCATGTTCTGAGTTATTTATGTGTAATAGATAATACATTTCATTATATTGCACTACATATTTCAAAAACTTTTGAAAAATCACAGAAACTTGTTGTCTCACACTATATTTGTCAGGTATTACTGGTGGCAAATGCTCAGACTATAATTCCATTAATCTAAAGAAGGCTTTGCATTGTATATGTAAAACGCACAAAAAGGATATTAGTCAACATCATTCCCTACAAAGAGTTGCATGCATGCTCGTGCTGATTTTTATGGTGAACAGCTTCAATAAAACACTCATCTTGCCTAGTGGAATTCTATGACATATTGAGACAGTTTAACTTTGCCTGACTTTTTCTAGTGAATTAGCAGCTCAGAAGTGAGGTATTAAATTAGCTGAGCCGTATTTACTCTCCTGCTGCCTTCTTCCTCATACCTACCTTGTGCCTCTATCTCCTTGACATCCATCTTGTAACAATTTATTTTGTAATTATGTTGTGACTTTCCCTTTCATATGTTTTTTTTAACATAAGATTTTTCCTGACATATACATATTTACTGACACATTTTTCCTGACTTTTTCCTGCCAAAATCAATCACTGTCATCCTTATTAAGGATTAATGCCTCTTTGAGGTTCCATTTTTTTTCTTTGTGGCTTAAGACTCTTGTGCTTCAAACCACCCACCTAAAAGAAGCATATGCCCTCACTATGGTTGTGATTTTTATTAAGATGCGTGGACATCATCTTTGGACCTATCCTTTTTTACCCTCCCCCTACTCATACATTTTGACACTTTTTTTGTTGTTGTTGTATTCTATTCTATTCTAGGTCTATGCATCTATAAGCAGAATCATTTCGAAAGAATTACAACAGCCATTCAGTACCTATGGAGTTCCCATTGCAGTAACAAAAAGATTTCCCAGATACTCTCAGAGAAAGATAAAACACACTTTAGGCCACTGAAATTAATTAGGGTCAGAAACAAAAATGTCAGGAAGTTTGAGCTGAGGCAATTCAGACCAGCTTTAAAGTGACAAGTTTCCATAATTTAAAGTTATCTTAGAACAAGACTGCTGCCTTTTATCATGGAACCTATATTTTAATCTTAGATCTGTTTACTAAGTAAAAAAGAAACAAAAAACTTCTCTTATGTTTGCAGCCAAGCCCATTTGTAAACAAGTTCCAGCATCAAACACAAGATGAGTTCAGGATATTTCTTAAATGTTATACAATATGACTAAGTGTATGACTAGTCTATTATGGTTACATCCGTTGTATATTAAAAATATACTATATATAAAGTAACAAACAAATCAGTTGTCCAGTTAGGAGTAATAACACCTTGGCATCAATTTAAAGGAAGTTTTCTTACAGAGATTAAAGTTTACAAGTTCAGCTAAAGGTAAAGCTTCAGCACCTGAAGTCTAGACAAAAACTAGACCCATTCTTTATTATTTTCAGAATATCCACTGAAGCAATTGTTCACATTTGAGTTGGCTGCAGCTACCCATCTGAGAGTAGGGAGGTGTGCAGACAATTTCACAACTCAGTGGGTACTCACTGAGTGGGTGTGCTTCTTTTTTAATCCCTAAATCAAGCAGAAACGGAAAAAGCTAAAAATCTCCTTATGCACATTGCCCCTTTATAGGCAACATTTCTCCTTCCTGTTCAGCATATCTCCCTATCTTGGTATGGCTATCAAGACTATTATCATTGAGCATGACCACAAGATACCATTGAATTTTGTATTTTGGTTATCTGGATATTTTCTTATCTCCTAAAATATATGACAGACCAAAGATCCACACCCTGTTACTGAAGAAACCACATCATTCAAAGGTATTTGATTTCTTGCCTCTAGGGCCCCTCTTAGGAAATGGAGAATCTCACTCTTCTGTTTCCAGCCTATAATTATCAATGCTCAGTTTGTAACCATTTTTCCTCATGCCAATTCTCTTGCTTGAATTAATTTTTTCACTTCCTGTTGGTTACTTCCCAGATATATTTATACAGAACAATCACATCCCTTCTACATACACTTGCCAGACTAAACAACCAAGGTTCCTTTAGTTTCCTGTCTCTTCCTTCACCTGATCATTGCAACAGCCCATCTCTGCAAGTCCACATTTTGCTTCTTTCTTGTTTGGACCTCACTATATCCACACGACTATAGAGGACCAAAAGTCACAGATATTCCATGAATACACAACCTGAATACATTGTACTAGTATGCTTTATGTTGCACGAGTACACTTACATGAAGATGCATCAGGGAGAGGAAACAGAATTAAACATCTCCTTTCAAAAGAAATGCATTTCCTCCACAGACGTTGAAGAGAGAGAAAGCAAAACAGAATCTCATTTCTCTTCCTGTTCCTGTAGCTGAGGCTAATGTCAAAATTCAAAGTAACTTGTCTGTGTCTATGACACTGCCGAGGTGAGACAGCCTCAGTTCAGTGTGGTACCGCACAGAGCTGGGGTACGTCAAGGGTATTCACATGCCAGTTTTGTGTTCTCTGAAGGGCTCCTACCAATATATATCAGCTTGTACTCAGGACTGCTTTTTGTTGCAGTTCAAATAGCATGATTTTTGTTCTAAGAGTGCAGTGAAATTAAAGCATACTCTCAGGGCTCCATCCTAAGCCATGGCACCAGACTGACACGGTAGGTATGAAAGCTGTGTTATCCTACCTACTTACATTCAAAAATCCACAAAGATCAACAGAAGACATTGAGTGTCTTCAACAAGCTTGAATTAATTCCTATGTAGAAACATTTTTGACCTAATATTTCCTGGCTGGAGTGACTACTGTTCAGTGACACCAAACATCTCGATCTCAGACCACATTCCTGATTCCCCCTGCAACTTGTCCTCACTTCCCTATCAGCAAGTGCAAAAGCTAATTTTCAACCCCGAGAGCCAAGCTCAGAGCCTGTCCCCTGCACTGACCCAGATGGTATTAGAAGTAGCTTTGGTGCAGAGGATATGCCAACCTGCACCAGACTGCTGTTTTCTGCCCCAGATTTCATGTATGTTAGCTTTAGTTCCTTAAATTTGTCCCAGCACTAAGTGGCCATACCATTGTAGGTCCTCACAGGGCCAGGGCACCTTGCTATAAATTTCACAGGTGATCCAGCTGCAAGCATCCCTTCCTCCTCCCCCCTGCTCTCTCCATGCTTGAAGTTTTTCAAGAGCAGCAAAGCCACAGCTGACCTGATGTAATGGCAGCATCAATCCTCCTTTGACAGAGAATTTGGACTAGATGACCTCCAGAGCTCTCTTTCAACAAGGATTTCTATCAATAAATGAACCAGTTTCCTCCCTGCCCAATATAGCCCTGCTGTGCCTCTCTGCTATAAGACCAGTACTCATTCAAGTAAAGAGAAAAATAATAAAGCAGCAACTCTGCAGCCTTTACTGGTGGGTTTTTTTCCAGCATGTCCAAACCTGTGTCCAGTGCGGCCTACAGTGAGCTGTGAGAGGCCATCTGCAGGTACAAGACCTAATGGAGAACTGAGGGAATTGCATCAGACAGGGTGCAACAAGCGCTCCCAACCTGGGCTGGACTTTGCCTTGGAGTTTTCTGGAAGCACGTTACTTGAGGTAAGCAAAAGGCATACCAGGGCTATTCTCATCATTTAATAGTAGACAGTGGGCCTGGACCGGGCTCTGCTTAGTATAAATGTAGCCATTAAGTCCAGTTCCTTCAATAAATCAAGCTCGTGCTAAGCTTCAAATACACCTTCCTCCACACCTTGCGGGACGGAGCTTACATTGAGTATAAACAATGGTGTAATGTGTTTCAGGTGTCTTCCATTGAGCTTCACTGGCCAAGTTTGTTTTCCGGCCAAGCTGGAGCTATTGCTGTACGGTCTCCAGCACAATTACTCACAATGTTCTTGTGTTCCTTCCCCCTCTCAGCATGTTGCTTCCTGTGACATTTTCCATAACATCTTCAGCAAGTCCTTAGCCTTGTGGGAAACAGAAGCAAATCATCTCTCTGAACTCAGACCACACAAACAGAAGGCTGAAAGCATTACAGTGAAACACATCTCTGAGCAAAGGCTGTTCAACATAAACATACTGCCATTTGGTTCCAGGCACAAAAAACATCTCCTCCTCTTGCTCTTTTTCTTCTGTCCTCCCACTCTCTTGGGGAAAAAACCAAAACAACCAACACTGTTATTTCTGGGAAAAAAAGAACATATTTGGGTCCAAGACATAAGAATAGGATTTCACCCAAAGATCTGCACATGTGGGAAACACAAATTACATTAGTGCACATAATGGAAACACACACATTGTAAATGTTACTACTTAGAGACATAGAAACTGTAACACTTGAGTCCTTGGAGCTGAGTGTCAGCTGGTGCTAATTATCAAAGCTCCACCAGTTCCAGTGGAGATCTGCCCACTTGCAGCAGCTGAGACTCCAGTCCTTGGCCACTGAACTTCTCCTGAGACGCTACCCAGCCAGAACATTAGATACAGCACTGTAGGTACTGGCACATGCTCCCGACCACGATTTTGGTGGTACACTTTTGGCTCTTAGCTGGTCAAGACAGTCGTGCATTCTGGGGAGAGCAGAAAGTGAGGCAGAAGGAACATTAGCACCCAGTGACCTACATACAAATAGTAAAGTGGAAGTAATTATAAAATGTAATTTCCCATAGCATGATACTGACCTTTGGGGACCAACTCGCCTTACTACTCACACAGTACTTAGGAGTAACACAGTACTATCACCAGTGTGCTTAAACTCATGCAATTATCTCCCTCCCCCAAAGTCAGGCAAGGCTTTCAACCAGGAATTTTTGGAACAGTTCAGGAATTTTGCTGCTGTTAAGTTTTACTCAAAAATACGGTCTCAGTGTTTGAAGTGTAAAGAAAAAATTAATTCTGCCACTGGTGGTGAGGTGTTTGCACACATTAGCCAATTTTTATGGGTTATGTAAGTAATTATTACTAAGTGATACTATGCAGAAAGATGAGCCTACACAAGGCAACACTCAGGGTCATTGCCTTTCAGGGTAATCACCATCAGTGCTGTGCAACGAACCAGACGTGCTGCCAGGCTTAACAGCACAGCAAGTCCAAATGTTCAGCTCTCACAGCAGCAGGCCTGTATTTGTTCTGTACTATCATGACAACTCCATCTAACTGATGAGAGTTACCTAGCATGATTTCAAGAATTACTAAAAAAATCCAACAGTTCCCCATTTACCTTCAATCAGAGAGAGGAGTATTCATTTCACATATATCCTCATCACAAAAATTCTGAGATGGAAGGAAAATATAGTTTGAAGTAAAACTCATAGGAGGCACCCCAAAAGATATTTAAAAATCTCATTTGTAAACTTTAAATAAATATTTAAAACGCTGTCATAAAAAAATCCTGGCTAAAAGGCAAAATCTTAGAAATTCACTGGCAAACAATGGTTCTCTCACAGTACTTGTCCTGATAGAAGAGTTAGGACATCTGCAGCCATAGGATGGTCACAACAATTATTCTATTACAGTGAATATGGAAACTGCTCAGAATCTGTTATAGAGACAACTGGCACTCAAAATCATATCTTATAAGCCTAGAAACAGGAAAGTTATTCAGGCAGAATGTGACCAGACCGAAATAACAAGTATAGCCTGCATTCAAGCAGCAAGGTTTATGAGAAACTAATATATTATCACTTTTATTGGAACCTGTATGATACAGAAAAGCAGATTTTGAGAAAAGAAACCAATCTGCAAGGTTAATCTTCTTCTTTCTACACATGATTCACAGAATTAGGTTTTGCTTAATCCTGTCAAACTCAAGTTTGCACCCAGGGTACCTGAGGAAGTCACTAGTCAGGCTCAGCATAGCCATGGCATAGACAGCTGTACAGTCATAGCTGCTTCCAAACCACACGATTTGGTACACACACAGAAGTAAGCACTAATCCTGAAGAGAAAATCCACCTATCCTCTTAGCAATCAAATGTTAACTCCTCATGTTATGCAACTAATTCTGAAATAAAAGCACTTAATTATGGACTCCCAGGTACCAAAGTCATTACACAGTTGATTGAACTTGTGCTTTTAAACATCTGGGGCTGTTTGGGTTTGGGTTTTTTTCTGCCTTTGATCTGGCTCTATATTCCTTTGCCAAATTATTTCCTCTGAATGAAGTTCCTTCAGTTTTGTTTCACAATCATGATTGTAGCTTTAGCCATTTAAACATCATCTGGAATTGTCACCATTTTACAAGACTATCAGTTATTAATATGCTCTTGGATCATTCTTTCACAGCCTCTGCTGATACCTCAAAAAATTGTATTATGTTTTTGCATGTATTTCTATTTAAATATTTAAGTTTTTCACTAGGGTTAGCAAAGAGGGTAAACCTACAGTAAAAATTATGTTCACTTTTAAAGAAATTGTTTGACTGTACTAGTTCACATTTAAATGATTTCAGTTAAATCAATGAAAATTACATCTGAATTGCATTTAGCCATCTGTTTATTCCCTGTACAATTCCTGCTACACATTTGTACTTGTAGTTAGTGGGATAAGTGATCTCCAGTCTTGCATTTTGGAAAAAAAAAACCACAACCAAAACCAAACAACCCCTCCCCAAGCCCCCAACACCCAAAAAAATAAACAACAACAAAAAAAAACAAACAGAAGAAGGAAAAGGTTTTTGATGCCAAATAAACTTGAAGAGACAAAATTAATTCGAGAAAAGGAAAGACAGATTTTTTAGTAGGGAGAGATTTTTGATGCATATCTATTTCTGAATCTCAAACTAACACTTTTCTTATTTGCAGGAACTGTACTTACATTTTGGTTTAGAGTTTTTTGGTTGATGAGCCATATCACTTATACCTTAATCCTGTAAACAATAAATTCCTCAGAACAAGATTTACTGCAAGGAATAGATTTATACCTTGTTTTTTCCCAATGACAGACAACATCTGGGAGGATCAGGTAACCCTATGCAATGTAAAACTTAATAGTATGTTCTACCGATACCTTCTGTATTAATGTAAATCAAAAATGATAATATTGCCATGTCATTAAAGGTTCCCATTGTTCCATAAACCTTATCATCAATTTTTTTGACATGCACGAAGTTGTAGTTAGCTATAGTCACTGATCTCCAGAAACAATTTGTATGTTCCCCTCAGCAGCTCAGTAAATATGTGGACTATTGCAACAACATGTTTATTCTTAATATCATTCTTCTGAAACACTGCAAAGTTCCTTTCCTTTTGCAGCTGTGGATGTGCAGCCTGCTCTGTGTGGTGACTATATCTACTGAGGCAATAGTGGGGCTGAAGAAGTCCACAGAATGCTAATACTTCCACCCGAGTAGCAAGAAAAAGATTTGAAAAGTTTCTTCCACTGATTTTATGAATGGACATCTCCACTCTTCAGTGGGAGAGTTTTCTGACCTCTTTTGCCATGGTTAGGATCTCCATGAGGTACCTGCACTTGTGAATATGGATTGTGAGGCAGAAAGACAAGGCAGAACAGTCAAATGCTGTGTGTGAAAAGGCTCAGGGAAATTGTTTGGAGTTAAAGAAGTCAAGTAGAGAGCAAGGCTGTTTGAATGAATCAGGAATTGGGGACTGATGGCTTGCTATTCCTCCCAAGTAACTATTTATATTATTCCATTTTCCCAGCCACCAGAGCCCCAGTGCTACCCTGGTCTGGAGGAGCACTTAAGCCGCTCACAAGCGACGTGAAGCTCAAAAGCCACAGGCTGGTCATCTCTATTCCTGAAAACACACACAACATGGAATACTCTAGACCTGAGTAACAAAGAGTTTATATAAGATATGCCATTAAGAATGACATGAAAAATTAAAAGGAAAGCTTGCTTTCATCACAAGTATGAAAATATGGGGTTTAATCTCTACCTTAAAAAAGACAGAAAGTTTAGTGATGCAAGTAAGTTTCATGTTTTTACCTTGAAATTCCACTTAACAAAGGATTTGAAGTGGAAAGTGAGGGTCAAAAGTTTTTCAGTTGAAGAAAAAATATCCATGAGACTGAAGAATATTAGTAATTTTAATCTTAAAATATCCATGAAAATAAAACAGAGGGATGGATATTGTTTACTTTAAAAACAACTTCTTTTCAAGAAATACTTTCTGGAACTAATTTACTAAAACAATGTGACCTTCTCTCATTTTTTCCTTTTTGGAAAAAGAATAAGAATTTTCAAATAGGAAAAATATGGGCCGCTGAACTAGGGGACAAGACATGAGGATTAAAAGGAGCAATATTCTCCAGCATATCTTATGATGTCAAATATTTTCCAAAACCTAAAACCAAAGTTAACCAAATTCAGTCCTTAGGTCTGTGCACTGATCTACTGCCTCAAACAAATAATTGCAGACAATTGAAGGTGCTTGGCTAGCATCTTACAAAAACAAGATTTAGCGTAAACTTTTTGTTTACCCACATTTCATAGTGTTCAGCCAGAAACAGGCAAAGAGACCATTTAAGTCTCACCTCCTTTGTAACATAAAACAAAATATCTATTATTTTGTTTCTTGGGTGGTTTTTTTTTAGGATCATACAGAATATTTTGGGTTTTAACCAGTTTTGACTGAAAAAAACCCAAAACATAAGGATGTAGTTGATTCTCAATTGCCTTAGACATACATTTCTACTTATTAAGGACCTTCAGGATTAAACATTTACTTTTGTTTTCCAGTCTGGATTTGGTTTTTTTAGCTTTGGGAATATTGGACCGTGTCAGGCCTTTTCTGCTATGCTAATGTTCATTTAAGTTCAAAAATCTCTTATGCACACAGGTGCAAGTACCTCATTTTTTTTCCCTCTTGACCAAACGAAGTGGGGCTATGTCGTGGTTTAACCCCAGCCAGCAACTAAGCACCACAGAGATGCTCGCTCACTCCTCCCACCCCTGGTGGGATGGGGGAGAGAATCAGAAGGGTAAAAGGGAGAAAACTCGTGGGTTGAGATAAGAACAGTTTAATAATTAAAGTAAAATAAAATAGAACAGTAGTAATAGTACTACTACTACTAGTAGTAGTAATAATAATACCAAATAATAATAATAATACATTAATAATATACAAAGCAAGTGATACACTGTACAATTGCTCACCACCTGCTGACCGATGCCCAGCCAGTCCCCAAGCAGCGATCGCTGCCCCCCAGCCAACTCCCCCAGTTTATATACTGAGCATGACGTCATGTGGTATGGAATAGCCCTTTGGCCAGTCTGGGTCAGCTGTCCTGGCTGTGCCCCCTCCCGGCTTCTTGTGCACCTGGCAGAGCATGGGAAGCTGAAAAGTCCTTGACCAGTGTAAACACTACTTAGCAACTACTTAGCAACAACTTAGCACTACTTAGCACTACTTAGCAACAACTACAACATGAGTGTATTATCAACATTATTCTCATACTAAATCCAAAACACAGCACTATACCAGCCACTAGGAAGAAAATTAACTCTATCCCAGCTGAAAACCAGGACAGGCTAGAAGACCTATTTCTCAACCCCCCAAACTGGTGTCGGCATTCTTTTCTGAACCCTTTTCACACTGAAGTATTTTTGACCTTTTGGCTTGCTGATATCCATAATGGCAAGGCCACAGCAACATAGACAGAGATAACATACTTTCATATTCCTATTCCATAGCCCCCTAATTATAACAACTCTGTTCCTTCCCTAGAACATAGCACTGTGGATGTGTTTTCAGTCATCACCTGAAGACCATTCTAGTGCATCTGGACTACAGGACATGGCTTTCTTATCCTTTACACATAATCTACATTCTTTGCTATATGAGCACCCCTCCATTCAAGTATACAAAAAGTAAATTTTTTTCAAATAGGCCCACCTGATGAAATGCCACAATGAGAATGTTCTATAGAAAGAAAATACCCCCGTATTTTCTGACCTAACTTTGTGTCTATTGCAAATTTAACCATCCATACATACAATTTATTAGCAAGAAAATATTGACACTAAAATGTGCCTACAGACATCTGCATACAAGTTGCCTCTATTTACCTGACATAGGCAGTTAACTGTAAATCCACTTAACATGTTCTGAATTGACTGAATGTAGTGCTATTTCAGTATGACATGATGTGATACTAAGGGCTGGGAGGGGGAATCGATTTCCATATCTCTTTCTAACCACATTGTCATAATACAGTTATGCTTGGGATTTAAAAACAACAACAACAACAAAATCATGTTTGTTTGGCATAGCATATTTTCATTGAGTGTTTAAAGCTTATACTATCATCCCACGAGATTGTATTAAGTCCCATACTGGCATTTGCAGGATTTTGACCATTAACAATAATATGTAAAAACTTTCTTCAGACTTCCTATTATCCTAAGTTGGCAAGGTTTAACAACTGAGAGGTAGTTAATGCATGTAAGACATCAAATCCAAGTTGTGGACTATATTCTGGCTTCCTGCTCATATAAAACACCCATTCGTCTTATTATAGTTCCAAACCTTTTAAACGTTACCAATAATCTCAATGAAATTTGCTCAATAACATCAAGTTCACCTACTGCTCTCAATGAGACCCAATTTTTTCTGGGCATATTTGTAGCTTCAGGGATTCCCATGATTCCCATTAAGTTTGCCTGTTTAAAAATTGTTAATTGAACCAGAATCACTTCTATTGGATAGACCTTGTGGATAGAATCACTGTGAGCAGCATAGAAGGCCCATTATTTCCTAGCAGTTTTAGGCTGAGATTGTCTAACAGCTCTTCAAGCATCTTTGAATTTGAAACTAGCCATCATGATGCTATGACTCTCCAGCCATGTCTTATCACTATTAATCTCGAAGTCCTTCCCTTATTTTCTTGACTTTTTAAAATGCCAACAGATCTCATTTGAAGTGTCATTTACCCAAAGAACACTTCCTACTTTGCAGCGAGCCCTGGCAGTGCATTTTCATATACATTCAGAGGTGAGGAATTGAACAGAGGTCTGCTTCATGCAGTGCTTAAGCACTACCTGAGAAATATCATCTAAGCAATTCAGCTCACATTATAATTTTCCCCCAACCAAACAAAACAATCAACATTAACATAATACAGGATATCAAGCACAAAACCAAAATGTACTGAAGTCACACACTATTCAGTTTGTCTCAGGAATGTCCTGTGTTGACACACAGATGCTTGGAAACGCTCATCATGGCCTTCTGTTCTAAAGGACTGCATTACTTCAAGGCTGTCAAACCCGACTTTTCTAGTGAAATACTTGAGGTGCTTGAGAGGTCTTTGAGAAAACCATGCCTTCCATAAACAGTACTCAATGTGCATATAAACATATTCTTTCCTTAAGGCACAGCTGACAGATCCCAACAAACACCAGGCATAACAATATCTTTAAGATTTCTTTTATTACAAGTAATGATTTCTTCTGCCATCAGTTTAAAGTGGAGACTAGTTCTGTAGAAGAGGTCTTGAGTTTACATTTATGGCAACAACTCAGATTGAAATAGAAAGTATGTATATTTTAGTTCTGTTACAGCTGAACACTTGAAAATTGGTGTTCAAATACAAAAGAAAAAAACTATTATTATCATGAAAACTTATGCAAATGGAAAACCTGAGGCTCTGAGTAGAATCTTGCCTTTAAAAAATCCCATGATTAAAATAAATTCAATGTTACAAGGAGAATTAATAAACATAAGGCATTTAATTTAAAGCTATTAATTAATCCTATGACAAATAGACCATACTTCATACTTCTATACCTGAAGTTCATATCATGCTGGTATACCTGAGCTACATTGAAGAGGCATGGTGCCAAAACAGGCAGCGATTTAGTTGTCGAACAGGTTTTCCTGCCATTTCAATGAAAAAATTATGTTTCTGTCCAGTTTTTATGAAGAAAAGACCCAATAGAACCATTATGCCCCCAAAAATCTCATTTTTTATTAAATTCAAAAAAAGCAAACTGAAGTCTTAGTCAGAAAACTCCCACACAATAATCAAATGAACAGTCTAACCCTATGTATGAACAAAACTTAGTGGAAGACTTCTGCTGCTTTCTTTGAATCAAGCTCTTGATTCCACAGCTGAAAAATAAGTTACTCTGAAGATTAGCTAATTGTTCAACAGACACTACAGAGCTGGTTGCAACTGCCATTTGGAATACAATTTATGTCCAGCAATTTTTCATAAATTCAGATGTCCCATCCAACTTTGCAGTCATGCATCATATGCACCCTTGGTAGGCTGCAGACAGATGTGCCTGTTCCACCTGCAGTCTCAACCATCAAGCAGAGCAATATTAACACAGTCTGGAGCCCAGCACGTCAAGAGGTTCAGCACTGGTCTCAAAGAAACTGTTCAGCTTTGTGACCTAACTTCAGCTTATGTAGCCAACTCCTCATGAATGACACCTGTCAGGATGGACTGATACAGCGTATATTTTGAAGGGCCTAAAAAAGTAGATTTGAACTTTTTAAAGAGAATTAATTCATCAAACTATTTTGTATCCTCCTTCAATAAGTTAGAGGTTAGAAAATAAATTTGCATTTTGAAAACAAACTGGAAGAAAAAAAAATCGGCAGACTAGGATTTTGGGGGGAGGAAGATATTAAACATCCATAACATCACATAGCAACATTTCAACATGGCAACATCAATATATGACACCACGCATCCATTTCTGGGAACCAAAACTAACAAATTTCAATTTTATGGAGATACCAACATTTCTTAACAACTAGACATTTCAAAGCATCCTACTTTTAAGATTCTGATTGCTATATTATGCACTGACAATGTAAATGGTACAAAAGCAATCTATAAGAACATTGTTTCTGTTAAAAATTAATCTGATCAGGGAGGATGTTAGATGAGGATGTTTTCCAGAGGATATCCTATCTATTGTTTAAAGCAGATGCTCTTAGAAGTCTTTGGTCAGAATATAAACAAAGGTAAGAAAGATATTTAAAGATCACTGAATACAATCACAAAAGCCTGAACAAAACACAGAATGATAAATGTTGACTTTAATGGCTCTGAGCATATGCTTTTAAACTGACATGATACATTTTATTACATCATCTTATGTTTCAAAAGGACACTGGGTTCTTAATAATTTCAGTTGTGTTGCAGTAGAAAAACAAAACCATTCAGTAGCTACTTTGAGTGAAGATGATTGCAAACACCTAGAAATTTAAAAGTTTCAACAGCATCTTTGTAATCGCATTTCAAAATCTTGGTCCAAAGGAAATATTACTGCATACTTTTTCAAATCTGATGATCACAGTTGGTGGCATCTCCTAATTCTAATTTTCAAGTCAAAACCTACAATTTTTTCCCCCAGATAAAAAAAGTGTCTGATATTTGCCTATTCTTAAACTGCTAGACTAGGGGGAAAAAAATCGAACATATACATATATATATGTGTGTGTGTGATACTGACATGCATGGCCCCTTTCAACCAAATAAACTTAAACATGACCCCAACTTACCCTTAAGTTGGAAATTGCATCATTGATGAACAACGATGGACACAAAACAAAGTATAGTTTATCAGTGTTAAACTAGTTTTCCTAATTTAGCTTTCCATTACCAGCTTAAGAAGTGGAAGAGTAATACCAAAGAAAGAGTTTTATAAAAATCCCACAGAACATCCTATAACATCATACTACAATTTAGTATCGTCTAGTCCAATCCCTCACTCAGAGCAAGGCCAACTTAGGTCTGGTTGCAAGGACCTTGTCCAGGAGTATTCCCAAGGCAGGAAATTTTGCAGTCAGTCTGCGAAATCTGCTCCAGGAACTGACCACTCTCATGGTGGAGAAGCATCTTCCTAATATCTAAATGTGATTTCCGATATTCCACCTTGCATCTATTGCCTCTTCCCCATCGCTGTGTACCTTCAATAAGAGTTTGGCTCTGTCTGTTGTACTCCCTCCCAGTAGGTAGCTGAAGACAGAAATTAGATCTCCCTTCAAGGCTCAACTAACCCAGTTCTCTCAGTTGCTCCTTATGTACTGTGTCCTCCTGCCCACATTTGTACTGGATTTCCTCCAGTATGTCACTGCCTGTCTAGTATGGGGGAGACAGAAACTGGACACAGTGCTCCAGATGTCATCTTACCAGTGCCAAACAGATGGGAAGGATTGTTTCCCTGGACCTGCTGGCTACTCTCTTACTGAAGTAGCCCAGGACGCTGTTGTCCTTCTCTGCTCTCAGGCAACACTGCTAGCTTAAGTTCTACTTGCCCATCACGACCATGCATCTTTTTCCCTAGTGAGTTGCTTCCCATCCAGCTGGTCCCCAGCTTGTCCCACTGCATGGAATTTTTCCATCACAGGTTTGAGACTTTACACGTGCCTTTTTCAAACTTGATGAGGTATTCCGTAGGCCAGTCAAGAGTCCTTTGAATAGCAGCCCTGCCCTACACCATACTGAATGCTCCCCTATTTTCTACCACTGTAAAATTGCTGAGTCAGACACTTTCTCACTGTCCAGGTCATTAATAAAGACATTGAACAGTGTATTTCAATCCCACTTAGAAAAAATACCATGAGATTCACCTCTACAATGTCTTTGGGCAACTTTTGGACATCATTTCCTAAACAAATTCAAAATAATTCTTCTAACAACATTTACCAAATAAGCAAGAACAAACAAGAATCTAATTCGTCACTAACAACTGTAGTTAGCTTCTTCATCAGAAGAGTCATTCCTACCACTACAAATTCAAAAAGGAGAGCAAGTCAGTATCAACAGCACAATAACCTAAGGCACTATAATCAGAAGTTTGGAAGATTTGGGCCTTAAAAGTTTCTGCCATGGCTCTAGACATGTTAAAGATAGTAAGGTACATCCCTGCCTCCCAGTATAGCAACTCAAATACTGCTCTATTTAACAACAAACAGAATAAGTAGGTAGTATGGGTGTTAGAATCCTAAAATGTTCAAAAATTATTACTCACAGAAGTTGATGTACTTCACACACTCTTGTATAAGGAAAGTAAGGAAGGAGGGAAATCCCAGTGAAATCATTTGGTTTTGGTATTGATGTCTATGAGATCAGTATTGGTCTGGAGAATCTTTTGTTCCTTGCCCACACTGAATGACAAGTCAGAAGTAGAGATGGCTCTGGGAAAAAAGTCAGATATGCCAGATCTGAGAGTTTATTACTTAACAGACCCAACTGTCCAATCCCACCCAGGTCATAAGAGTACTACCATACTCTGCGATGAGGACAACATTCTCTTTCATATGTTATTTCTGACATGCTTTCCACAAGAACTTGTTTCAGGAGAGGCCTTGACAGAGCTGAAGGAGATTATATGTGTTTCATTCAGCCACTTTCTTTTCAAAATTTGAATGAAGTTGTATTTCCTTTGCTAAGTCAACAAATAAAACAGCAGAAACTTTGGGACCTAGGAAGGTGCTGTTTTCAGATCCTGAAATTTTATGAAAAAAAGTACGGTATATAATGTTTGAAAAGCTGCAGAATTGATTAAAGAATTGATTAAACAGGTCAGTAGGCATTACCCTTGACTAAAAAAGTGCCTGCAGTCTACTTAGCTTTGTGTTTAGATGGAAAGGTTTTTTCCTTTGTTGGAAAAAGAGCTAAATTCAGCAAAAATAAATGCCAAAATTACTGTAATGATCCACAAATGAATAGCAATTCTTGAGCATTGTGCATGTCTCAAATAATAATCCTGAATGCAAAACAGTGTGTTAAATTCCCCATTACTCATGAATTGTGTGATCAAAAACTATACCAAACAATTTAAATATCTCCAGGTTCATATCTAGAAAGTTAATTTTGAAAAAAAAAAAGAAAGAAAAAAGAAAATATTGAATATTTATTCAAACCTCTCTAGCTTGCTCAGAACTTAAAATCCAGATTTTCTGTGAAAGACCCATTGCTTTTCTTAAGTGCTTCACTTTTCTTAATCCCTTTTCCTTTCTTCTTTTGTAAGAACAGGTTTTAAGAAGTCATTTTAATTGAGTAAAAGACGGTTGGGAAAATCAAAAAAACATTCAATTATAAAATACAGTGGAGACCTAAGGTTGAATATAGTATAACTGTAGAAAATTCACTGAAACAGATATCATTCCATATAAGACCTCTCAGAAAGTAAAGGAAGATTGGAGACAAATAAATGTTGGAAAACATTTGCCAAAAAAAAGCCAAGACCTTAGTAGCAACAATGATAACAGCTTTACAAATCAAAAGGGTTTTCCTCTATCTACTGTTTGTTGCCTCACTATTTTGTCATTTTTTTTTTCATAACTTTTTAGCTCTCCCATGCAAGCCATACTATTACCATTGGTATATTTAATTTGGCATGTATAATAATGTCCTATTTTTTAGTCTACCCAGTTGTCTAAAGCATGCTGTGTAGTTGAGAACTTTCCCCTATTTATTGCCTCAGAGATTATTCAAAAGAATCGCAAAACTTCTGCCAAGACAACTGTATTTACAAGGGAATAGCAAAGTGAGGGTGGTAGCAATGCTTTGATCTTTAATTAATGGCTCAGTAAGGCTGTAACTTCAAGATCCTATCTTGTCCTACCTGATGAAAATGTCCTCCCACAGGCTTGATACATCGATAACCAAGGATGTGCCTTAGAAAGGGAATATACAAAAGGCAGCAAAAACACTCAATGAAAGACAAGAAAACTGTAATTAAACAGTAATTACATGCAAAGAAAGCTTTAGAATCTTAATAGCCAATCTGTTTCTAAAAACATAAAGATTAGCTGACATTAATAGTACAATTAAGAATGAAGACACCACAACATCACTACAGATTAAAAACTGTTTGAAATATATATTGTTCTTTTGCAGGAGTGCTTTTTTATCAGATAGAAATCCTAAAGTCCCAATTTCAGTAAAGTCTGTTTCATCTTTCAAAGATCACATGCAAAAGATGCTGAACATGTCTCCTGTAGAACTTTTTTTTTTTAAATTAACCATAATAGCAGCACTAGCTTTTCCACTGTGGCATTTCCCAGGTTTAAAGTTAGTTCTCTTCTAATAGGAACATTCAGAAACAAATTCCTTGATAAATCAGATATTTGGCAACCAAAATAGTCTTTCAAGATTACGAAGGCACAATCTTTTCAAGAGAAATAAATCACTCGGGCACTGAGTACATACATCTGCTGTTATCTAACCAGAAAGCAATAGGAAAAGTTAACACACGGGTTGTGGACCTCTTGAGCAGAGAGAGGAACCAGCTGGTATTGTGTATGAAGAAGCTTCAGCCACTGAAATTGTGGGAATAGGTTTGTCTGCTTCAACTAAGACACATTTACTTTAAAACTCAGAATTGTCTTGTTGAGGCTGCTGGAGAAGAGGGCCATGGCATAGCCTGACACACTGAGGTGTCTCCATTATTCACTGAGACCCCCTGAACAAGGAGTTTCATTAATCTGAAGGGAGCCCATCTTTCACCCTCACTATTTAGGGATATAATTTTTTGCCAGCTTTTAGTCTGCTAGTACAACACCTCCCTAAGCAGCAAAGGATAGGAGGGCAAAAAACCTAACAAAACAGCCATTCCTAATTGAATTTCTGGCCATGAATAGGATTACCAGAATGTCAGGTAATGGCTACTGTTAATGACTTTATTACACTACAAAAACTAGAATATCCTTGTGATTGTCTCACAGAACCAACCAAAAAAATGGACTTGTTTGTGATAACATAACCAAATAACAAGCAGTATTAATTTAGCTTTAATGAAGACATGATATGTCAAGCTGATAAAGCTTCAGCTGAAGTCATTATAGACATGGAAGTAAAACAACTTCTTCCATTTCAGTTCAGGCCATTTTCTCTCCATTTTTCTTTGGCAAATTAGTTCTGCCTTGCTGGTTGTTTTGCATAGCTGCCAAGCCAATTTTCATAAAATATATTACTGTGCTTTTCAGTATGTGCAGTGATTTACAGTACCAATATCTGGCAAAATATATAGTGTGAAAACAGGGGTTTGATCATCTGATTGAAAGCAAATTCAAGATTAATTCATTTATCATTCTCACGAGACGATGGATATTGTGGCCAACAGGTCGCTGCATATACCTCAAGAAACTTTGGTTCAGTTCCAAGCTCAGTCCAAATCTTCTTTTGTGCTATGTTCTTTTAAATACAATTATATGTTCTTAGAGGTGCTATTAGGACAATAACATTACTGCTTGTGAGGTGCCTAAATGCTATAGTTAATTACCAAAATGTTTGGATAGCGGGGGCTATGCAAGCACATTGATACACAAACACATTTGTCAAAGAAACCTAGCACTGAAATAGCTGCAAGTTTCTTCTGTGTTTCAACATTTTTTCCTTTTCTGATCCTCATCAGACTGATTCATTGTAACTGATTCAAGAGAGTCCCATTAACGAATATGTCTAGTCTATCCTAATTAGTTAATAGACATAAGGATACTGCTGTGGTGACAAAACAAGAACTGTAAGTCACAATAACAAGTAAGTTTTACATAACTCTTAACAAATCAAAATACAAGAGGAAAAAACATTTTTGCCTAATTCTGGGACTGAATACTAATGTAAATACAAATATACTACAAAGACCTGAAGATTCAAAGTCCTATGAATTCAAATCATCTTGAATGAAGTCACTTGCCTTGCAGGGACACCAGACCATAATCTGTTCTATTGAGCAATTATTTGTTTCACATTTTTATTCCATATACTACATCTTAGCTTGCATTGATAGCTTAGAAAAACTTTTATGCAGTTTATACATAAACTATGTGTAACAACTAGGAAAATGGTCATGTTTCATAAACTCTCCTGAAACCTCTCTTAATAAAAAAGAAAACATAAGCAGCTTCCCTATAAACTGGAAACCACGACTTGTAGGCTGACATGTACTTCATTCCCTCTCTCCCCAATGGCTTTAGTATATATATCTATAGATACTGTCTATATGCATAGACAGAAGCCTGAATCTTGTTTCTCTGCAAACAAACATGTTTAGTTTAAATAAAGATCACAAGGCATCTGGCCAGGATTAAGAAGTTTATTCATAACTCAGAAAACATCTGGATCAGTACCATGGTTAATCTACTGCAGCTGCTGAGGGACAGTCCTGCCTAGAGCCCCTGCTGAAGTGCCCTGCAAGATTCAAACACAGTGCAGGGCAAGATAGACAAGACTTCCTCCCACCCTGAACTTGAAACATCTCATCTCAAAGTTGTGATATATTAGTGATCCATCTGCCCCAATGGGGTATCAAATGGCAAGTTCGGCATTCATTATCAGGCAGGTTTTGTTTTCCCCAGGAAAATAAATCTGGAGACTACCAGTTAAATTTAGGACACTTCACTTTTGCAACTAAACCCAAAAGAAGATCAAACACAATGCATAGGAGACTAGCTCATGCGTAGGAACATTTAACTAATCTTTCAAAACCCTGATGTTTTGCCAGCATCTTTTTTCTTACCAAAGACTCAGCCCTTCCTCAGAGAAACCTATTACCTGCTGTTCAAAAACATCCTTTGTGTAGGGAACACAGCTATATATTTGGGTTTTTTTGCTCTGTGCTTGTAGTTCTTAACGTAATAAGAAACTGTGACTGGTGGTTCAAGACATTACTTTGTATGGAGAGTTACATAAGAAGGATCTTACTGTTCCCTTGAGGAACAGCATCAATAATGGAAGAAAAAGCAATGGACAAGTTACACTATTTGTATAAAGGTATGGGTCATGGATGTTCCTCAGTATACTGGGCAACTCATTAGAATCATAGAATCATAGAATTGTTAAGGTTGGAAAAGACCTTTAAAGATCATAAAGTCCAACCATTAACCTAGCACTGCCAAGTCCACCACTAAACCATGTCCCTAAGCACCACATCTACATGTCTTTTAAACACCTCCAGGGATGGGGACTCAACCACTTCCCTGGGCAGTCTGTTCCAATGCCTGACTACCCTTTCAGTGAAGAAGTTTTTCCTAATATCCAACCTAAACCTGCCCTGGCACAAATTGAGCCCATTTCCTCTCATCCTATCGCTTGTTACTTGGGAGAAGAGCTTGAACCCCACCTCACTACAACCTCCTTTCAGGTAGTTGTAGAGAGCAAGAAGGTCTCCCCTCAGCCTCCCTTTCTCTAAGCTAAACAACCCCAGCTCCCTCAGCCGCTCCTCATAAGACTTGTGCTCTAGATCCTTCACCAGCTTCCTTGCCCTTCTCTGGACATGCTCCAGCACCTCATGTCTTTCTTGTAGTGAACACAGTATTCGAGGTGCGGCCTCACCAGTGCCCAGTACAGGGGGACAATCACTTCTCTAGTCCTCCTTGCCACACTATTTCTGATACAAGCCAGGATGCCATTGGCCCTCTTCGCCACCTGGGCACACTGCTGGCTCATATTCAGCCAGCTGTCGACCAACACCCCAGGTCCTTTTCCTCCAGGCAGCTCTCCAGCCACTCCTCCCCAAGCCTGTAGCTTTGCATGGGGTTGTTGTGACCCAAGTGGAGGACCCAGCACTTGGCCTTGTTGAATCCCATACAGTTGGCCTCGGCCCATCGATCCAGCCTGTCCAGATCCCTCTGTAGAGACTACATACAGTCAGCTAGCAAATGAAAATCAGAAGTAACAAAATAAAGTAGCAGCATCAGATACTGCAACTAAAAGTAACAACACATTTTCAAAACTAATGATCCTCAAACCCTCTTTCAACAGGGAAAGAGAGAGTCATCCTGCTTGGGTATTTTAAAAAAATATTTTCTACATAGTTTTATGTTCAGTTTCAACAACTAAAATCCCTCTCCTTCTCCAGTAAATAACTCTTTTTGACAAAAGCTATAAAACAGATGCTATTCACACATGCAAATATTCAGCACACTGGTATCAAAACTACCTCTATATACAAAGGCAGTAAGACAGCTTCTCTATTGCAAAAAACCCAAACAAGAATACAGAAAGACCACCTCTCTCTCTCTCTCTTTTCTTCTGAGCTGGACTTTTAATGAGTGGTGGAATAAGAAGTAGTATGATTTACTAACACATAAATATCTTCCTGATAAAAGGAGTAATTTTACCCTCCTTCCTTTTATGAAGCACATCAAAAAAAGCCACTTTTAATCAGTATTTTTCACATTCTCTTTTCACACAACAAAGACATGAATATGACAATAAATTTAGAGAGAAATAGTAGTTTTGATAAGCAAGTTACACCAAAGCTGATAATGACAACTAAACTAAACTCTGTTAAGTAATGAGCCTCCAATTGCTAAGGGTCCAATGGAGCTTAGAAAATCTTACAGCTATTCCCTTGGTGCATGTGAAAGTGTGGAAGAAAAGGGAAAAGAAAAAAAAATAAGCGAGAATGCAGAGGCATTCCTTGAGAGTCAAGAATCTTTTTCACCCCTTTGCACTCAAGGAAATAAAGTTTAAGAGCAATTCTATGTGGAGAAATGGATAATAATTTATGTGTTCATGATTACTGTTTGTCTTTGTCACAAGGTACTAAGCCTTGATATACAATCAGGATTAGCTTTTATCTGTGCTATCCAATGCAAAACCCTTGAGTGGTTTACTTAGTCCTACTTGGGTTTCCTTATCGAGGGTGCAGCTTGATTTGACCTATATTAGAGCCTGGCCACTAAAAGGTTTGTAGTATAGATGCAGTTCAAGGACTCAGAATGAAACAAGGAGCAAAACCAACCATACAGTCATACCCCTGGCATAAACATGGAAGATGATTAGGGATACTCTTCCTTCAGCTTTAACTAATTGCCTTGCCAAAATAATTCAAAATAAGTTGCACAAAGCTTCCTTATATGACTATAACATCGCCTTTTTAGCAGACTTTGGGAATGGTGCAAACTATTCTCTGAGTGTATCTGCAGCATACTGAATTTCACAAATCCCTGTATAGCTAAGTGTGCTTGTTAGTATGTATTAAAAAAAAGAGGAGGATGGAGGTCATGGAGCCATGTTTCTCTAACATTTTCCCAGGATGGAAAAGCATAGCTTTCTCTAGAAGAACAGAAGCAGCAGCCAACATAGGAATACATCTCTGGTATGTATATGGCTATATACATCTACTACGTGTATTCAAACCGTTCCTGAATCTTTCTCCCACTTACCCTTCACACACAAGTCTGCATCAAGCAGAATGAGGCTGCAAGTTAGTAATTTCTGTTTGTACAGAACAGCCTACATTTTGGATTAATATTAATAACATGATAAAAAGTATAAGGCTAACAATACAGAGATTAATCATGCAATACAAAACATGTTTCTGAGCAGGGCACTACTGGTAAAGGACAAAATTCAGAGCAGGGGTGATTAAAAATTTCCATGAAATATATCTTCTTATAGTACTTGTCATGGTTTAACCCCAGCCGGCAATGAAGCACCACACTACATTCTCAGTACCCACCACCACCCTTCACATCCTCTGATATAATATGCAGATATCATTCCCTTAGTCTATGGACCACCCTTGTAAAATGTCCATAAAACGTCCACAAATGTCCACAAAATGTCCACTGAGTTCATTTAGTCCTTGACTTTGGGCTTCATCTGTTATGGTGGTCACTCAGGACAGGAGAGGTGGTGTGTTGCGTGGAGTATACTGGACACCAAAGACAGCTCACATCGGGTCACTGCTGCACTTGCACTGCTGCTTGTAAGGCTTGGCCTCCATTGGTTCAGGTGGTTCCTGCTATAGTAATTCCTATGACATGCAACTCAAATCATGGGTTACAACAATTTAAAGGTATATCCATTATGATCTCCAACCCTGGTCCCTTTGGGCCAGGTTATAAGGTTTAACATGGCAATGAACTCCTCCGCTTTCTCCTAGCCTGGCTAGCAACAAGGGGTTCCTGCTACAGTAATTCCCATAACATCCAACTCAAATCCCGGGTTACAACAATTTAAAGGTATTTCCATAACAGTCTCCATCCCTGGCCCCTTTGGACCAGACCATCAGGTTTAACATTGCAATGAACTCCTCCCCTTGCCCCTGCTCTGACTTAGACTTATCCACATACTGTAGTCCCTTAAGGCCGTACCTGCTCCAAGTGGAGCCTTTTCTATCAGCCACAGTCTCTTCAGGGGAATACTTGCCGCAGCATAGACTTATCCACAGCCACAGTCGCTTTAAGGTGCACCTGTTCCAGTCTGGCCTTCTCCATGGGCTGCAATGCCTTCAGAGATATACCTGCTCCAGTGTGGCCTTACGCACAGTCAGTCCCTTCAGAAGTAAACCCGCTCAAACATAGAATCATTAAGGTTGGAAAGGACCTCTGAGATCATCAAGTCCAACCATTAACCTAACTGCCAGGTCCAGCTCTAAACCATGTCCCTAAGCACCACATCCACACATTTTTTGAATACTTCCAGGGACTGGGATTGCACCACTTCCCTGGGCAGTCTGCTCCAATGCCTAACCACTCTCTTCATGAAGGAATTTTTCCTAATATCTAATCTAAATCTCCCCTGGCACAACTTGAGCCCATTTCTTCTCATCCTGTTGCTTGCTACCCAGGAGAAGAGACCGACCACCACCTCGCTACAACCTCCTTTCAGGTAGTTGTAGAGAGCAAGAAGGTCTCCCCTCAGCCTCCTCTTCTCCAAACTAAACAACCCCAGCTCCCTCAGCCGCTCCTCATAAGACTTGTGCTCTAGACCCTTCACCAGCTTTATTGCCCTTCTTTGGACACACTCCAGCACCTCAATGTCCTTCTTGCAGTGAGGGGTCCAAAACTGAACACAGTACTCGAGGTGCAGCCTCACCAGTGCCAAATACAGGGGCACAATCACCTCCCTGGTCCTGCTGGCCACACTGTTTCTGATACAAGCTAGGATGCCATTGGTCCTCTTGGCCACCTGGGCACACTGTTGGCTCATATTCAGGCGGCTGTGAACAAACACCCCCAGGTCCCTTTCTGCCAGGCAGCTCTCCAGCCACTCTTCCCCAGGCCTGTAGCTTTGCATGGAGTTGTTGTGACCCAAGTGCAGGACCCAGCACTTGGCCTTGTTGAACCTCATACAGTTGGCCCCGGCCCAACAATCCAGCCTGTCCAGGTCCCTCTGAAGAGCCTTCCTACCTCCAGCAGATCAACACTTCCACCTAACTTGGTGTCATCTGCAAACTTACTGAGGGTGCACTCAATTCCCTCATCCAGATCATCGATAAAGATATTGAACAGAACCAGCCCCAATATCGGCCCCCAACACCACTCGTGACCGGTCACCAACTGGATTTGACTCCATTCACCACCACTCTCTGGGCTCGACCATTCAGCCAGTTTTTTACCCAGCTCAGAGTGCACTTATCCAAGCCGTGAGCAGTCAGTTTCTCCAGGAGAATGCTGTGGGAGACAGTGTCAAAGGTCTTACTAAAGTCCAGGTAAACAACGTCAACAGCCTTCCCCTCATCCACTAAGCGGGTCACCTTGTCATAGAAGGAGATCAGGTTGGTCAAGCAGGATGTTCCCTTCATGAACCCATGCTGGCTGGGCCTGATCCCCTGGCTGTTCCGCATGTGCCACGTGATGGCACTCAAAATGATCTGCTCCATGACTTTCCCTGGCACCGAGGTCAGGCTGACAAGCCTGTAGTTCCCCGGATCCTCCTTCCAACCCTTCCTGTAGATGGGTGTCACATCAGCTAACTTCCAGTCAGCTGGGACCTCCTTGGTTGACCAGGACTGCTGGTAAATGATGGAAAGTGGCTTGGCGAGCTCCTCCGCCAGCTCCCTCAGTACCCTTGGGTGGATCCCATCTGGCCCCATAAACTTGTGGGCATCTACGTGGAGTAGCAGGTCGCTAACATGACCTTACCTGTGGCTGCAGTCCCTCCAGGGGCATACCTGCTTTGTCGTGGGCTTATACATGGCCACACGCTTTGAGGTGCTCCAGTGTGACCCCATGCACAGCCACAGATGCTTCAAGGTGTACCTGCTGCAGCACGGACTTATTTACAGCCACAGATGCTTTGAGGTGTACCTCTCCAGCGTGGACTTATCCTTGGGCCACAATCCCTTCAGAGGTATACCTGCTGCGGCACAGACATAACCATGGCCACAGACGCTTCAAGGTGTACCTGCTCTGGCATGGGCTTATCCACAGCCACAGACGCTTTGGGGTGTCTTGCTCCCACATGGAGTCATCCACAGGTCACAGTCCCTTCCACTCAAGTTCACACTGGAGTTCCAGCCTGTCCAGTACAGCAGCACAGAAACAGCAGCAATGCCCTGGCCATCTGCCAGCCCAGGCACATGACTGTTACTGTTCTCAAAATGTTCCCAGGCACAGCAGAGTAAGATGATAAGCAGTACAGCAAGCAGCAGAAGCAAAAAGCAGCCACTAACGAGCACTAGACTCTAATATATAGTAAGGCAAGCAAGCCCCATGGCATGCACAAGAGCCTGGTGATTAATAGCTAAACAGCAATAACAGCTATAAATTCAATCATCTAGCACATTTGAATCAAACCTGTCATTATCTCAAACCCTTTGAGCCCCGTGTTGGGTGCCAAAAAGGACTGTCATGGTTTAACCCCAGCCGGCAACTAAGCACCACACAGCCGCTCCCTCACTCCCCACAGGGAGGGATGGGGGAGAGAATCAGAAGAGTAAAAGTGAGAAAACCCATAGGTTGAGATAAAGACAATTTAATAAGCAAAGGAAAAGCTGCACACGCCAGCAAAGCAAAACAAGGATTTCATTCACTACTTCCCATCGGCAGGCAGGTGTTCAGCCATCCCCAGGAAAGCAGGGCTCCATCATGTGTAATGGTTACTTGGGAAGACAAATGCCATCACTCCAAACTTCCCTCCCTTCCTTCTTCTTCCTCCAGCTTTATATGCTGAGTATGATGTCATACAGTATGGAATAGCCCTTTGGTCAGTTGGGGTCAGCTCTCCTGGCTATGTCCCCTCCCAGCTTCTTGTGCACCCCCAGCCTCCTCGCTGGTGGGGTGGGGTGAGAAGCAGAAAAGGCCTTAACTCTGTGTAAGTACTGCTCAGCAATAACAAAAACATCCCTGTGTTATCAACACCGTTTCCAGCACAAATCCAAAACATAGCCCCATACTAGCTTCTATGAAGAAAATTAACTCTATCCCAGACAAAACCAGCACATTCTAGAAGCAAATTTCTCCTTATGCTGATTGAATAGGAAACCAAATTTTATCTATCATCTACAATAATACAGCATGTTTACTTTAGGCAGGTCTGGTAGTGTCATTTTTTATGAAGGTTGCCTGACACTTTCTTGCTGAAATCACCTTTTCAGTTATTCATAGTTTTCCCCAACCACAACCATCTGAGCTGAAATCTTCCCAAGCAAATGTCTGTCTCAGGCTAACTTGTTTGGAAAATGTCAATCAAAAACACTAGGAGTTCCCAAAGAATAGGCTGAGGAAGGAAAATATCATTTACCCCATGTCTACAAAAGCGTTACAAATTTGAAGATTCCCAGAACTCTGAAAACATTTTCAGAACATCAGTCTTTGGAGGAGAACAGATCACAACAGCGTTAATGTGTCAAGGATACACTTTGTACTATCTTTCCAACAGAGATGGGGTTGACCAAATTAAAAATTCAGAAAAGAAAAATTAATCCTGTGCTCTTCAGAGATGCTTGCTAAAATTATTTGATTTTCTAAGTGTTCTATTTTCCGGTTCTTCAAAGTAAATGTTATGTTTAGATTTGAATTACTTTATCAAAAGGGGTTTTCTCACCTTCAGCACTCATAGTTCATGCAGCGTACATGAAACATTCTACAGCTGAATTCCTTTACTGCCAAATGTGGAAGGTGTATGACATAAAGGAGACAGTAATAATTCCTGTAAAGTTACTGCTGCTTTTGTTATGCCAGTGGTAGAGAATAATTAGGTCATTCACGTATTTTACATTTCTTTCCCCATGTGAGCACTAATATCACTTACCACTCCTTGGACTGATTTTGCTGTGACCATATAGTTTAATACATTATGCCAAAGGTAACACTTTCCTTAGTCAAAGCCTGAGAAGATGCACATATGCATTTTGTATGCAGGTGGGGGAAAAAAAAAAACAACCACCACATCAAATAAAAAACACAAACCACCAGATCATGCAACAGCCACAAATCAGAAGATGGCTGGAAACAAGGAAGTTAAAGCCTGGCTCTGGATGCCTATCAGCTCTGTACTTGCTTCTCACCCTCAACAGAGGGCAGCACTGCAGAACATGAGCCACCTCCAGAAAAATGGCAATGAATGTCCAGCCAGTAGTTCACAATAAACAGATGTCATTTAAAATGTGCAACAGAGAAAAACATAGCATAGTTTATACTGTCCTGGAAGAATGGTTTAATCTAACAAAACAAGCCTATTTTTATTGCATTTGTTTTCCATAGTATTTCTATCACCTTTATTTTCTTAATATTTAAATAAAGTTAACTGAAAGCTTCAGCCAGGTATTTTTCTGTGCGCACCTAAAGTTGGCAAATGAGAGGCTCCATCTGCATTGTCACATCTGTCTAGAAATTAGTCAGCTTTACCACTGTTCAAACTTCTCAATTTGACTTGTCCCATAAGGTTCAAAATATTATATTCCCATGTTATTTCTACTTTTTTTTTAGCTGTTCAACAGCTAAGCAAGACATTGTAAACAAAGAGGAAGCTTGTGGGCAACCTGAGAATTGAACACAGACCCTCAAAGACATTTAAAAGTATTCACTTAAATGTCACCAAGTATTTCCAAGTGACCAAGCTGGAGAACTTGTAGCTGGTTCATTTGGGGCAGGGAGGACACAAGGACTATCACTTCCTAATAATTCTATTCCACTCAAGAAGGTAAAAAATGCACAATTCACACACACACAAAACAAAACCAAAAAAATCACTTGCTTGTCTTAGTATCTTAGAGGGTCCCACACACACATAAGCAGGAAGAATAAAAGGTAAAAGGTAACTGGACTTTGCTGAGTGTACAACTGCAAAATGACTGTTTTGTAAGTCCATATGCTATCGCTTCTTCTAAATAGTGGATGGCAAGACCAGCAGAACACACTACAGGCCAAACACCCACAGCCACTGCTGTGCAGCTTATTAGGAGATTGTTCTGCCTCCAGGCTCCTTCCTGACATGGGATTTAGCAGGGCACACAGTCGAGGACCAGGACACGGTGCACCTTCTGTATAATGCTGACACAGCCATGGTCTTCTGTCTTGCTACTAATCTTTGTGTAATCTGAGGTTCTCTTTATGCTACAAAAGAGTATGTATTAGCAGACTTGACTAGAAGCCACACTGCTAGGACTCTGAATCAAAATTAGCTAGTTACTGTGAGATGTCTCAGAAGCCCATCATTTCTGTATGTCCAGACTGCTGCTGGTTGTCCAAGGTAGCACATAGGTGATGCAGTTGCACACTGCTATTTCAAAGAGAAGTCAATGGGCAGAAGCTACCTTTGGAGCATCTGCTCTCAAGCTACCCACTACGATAACAGAGTCAATTACATGTTTATCCTTTATTCCTATTAACTGTAGACTAAGTGTTCTTGAAGCAGATCCACTTCAGTGTTTCTGGACTCAGGAAACTACTATTCCCTCACTAGCAAGACAAGTGTGATCAGCAGCAGCAACTGAATTTCAAAACATAGCATCTGTTTTTTTTAGTGCTAAGGGTCCAGCCTGTTACGGTCCTGAGGTGACAATGGGATTGACAAAGTCCTTTCACTTCTGAAAAGAACATGATTGTCTCCATTTTTTAAATCATGAAACCTTCCAACAATAGTTAGTCAGGGTGCTAACGAATCCAGTGAGCAGACTGACTATTTCAGCAGCACACATCTGAACCACATGAGAGTTAACAGCACGGGACATCATGCTTCATCAATTCCAGACGTAACTGGTGGTTCTGTCTTGTTTGAGTTTATTATAGTGGAACTATTAATGAAACATTTTGTGCTCTTCCTTCCCCACAGGTACACTGCAAAGAATTCTCATTACATGGTGTCCTTCCACCCACCCCAAGGGGGAGGTTATTGTTGGTCTGGGGGGAGGGTTATTTGTTCGGTCTGTTCACTCAGTGCTCACAGCTTTGTGCCATTCTGCAATAGTCATGCTCTCTCTGCAATGCCAAACCAACCGAGCTCTTCTGTCTGCATCACAGTTCAGAAACGAGGAAGGCAAGAGATGATGGGCTTGCAAATTTCTCTGGCATCCTGATGTTATTCGTAAGAGTCGTCTTAGGAGCAACCACTGCACATCAGGCATAAGAACTGAGGAACAAGAAGTACACACTGTACCAGTATTAGTTTCCATAGCAACAGTAGTGAAACATTGCACTTTTCCAGTCTTGGAAAAACATTCCCAGTTTCCTCCCAATCTGACGGTGCCATTAGGAATGACAAAATACTTTTTCAGTATCAATTTGTTTTGTACAAACATTTCTTTATAATCATAAGCAGATAGGGTGGAGACTGTCCTATTTGACAAAGTTACTCTGGTGCTCGGTCTCAAGAGATGAAAAAGAAAACTGTTCAAAAATGCAACAAGCAGACAGGCAAGACAAAAAGTACTGTCATTCACCAGCCCTGCAGAAGGTCTCCAGGGACCATCGTAGCATTCTTCCATTATTTTCACAGGCAGCAGTGAGAGGCTGATTTGCTTTCCAACACTGTACTTAATCAATCCATTTGAAGTTTAAAAAAAAAATGAATAACTGAAACTCTACACACAGCATTTTGTGTACTTCTGCAGATGAGGCTTGAACAGTAATTGTTCTAAATACAGAGGTTTATGCTTGAAGTCTCAATAATACTGATGAAAACCAAGAAATCTTTTATTTTTCAAGAACCATTTTGGGAAAATGTCTGAAGGACACAATCATCCCACCACTGAAAAACACCGGAATGCCAGCTGATATTTCAGCATACCTCCTAGCATTTGGGGATCTTGTAAGCCCCAGGCAGGCCCAGCTCATGTTGGATGGAAAGATATTTCTTACAGCAATGTTAGAAGACACTCAGTGGAGACTCCTGGACATGATTACTATTTGAAGCCTTCAAGAAAGCATTCATCTTTTAGGTCAAACAAATGATTTAGCTTATATCCATCCATGAAAAGGCACTCAAATATGCATTTGTTTCTTAGAGGCTATTCTGGCTGTCTTCTTGAAGAAAGGACACCTACTTCTTCAGGAAGATCTCCACTGGTTTTTTACTGCTGTCAGTCACAAGCATCAAAACTTGATCAAAAACATATCCGAGATATATGCACAAAAAAAAAGGAAAAAAAGTTTTTTAAAAGTTTTTGAAAGCAGGATGCATAATCAGAACTTTATCCTTTTCAATGCAGATGCATCTGGATAGTCCTTTTGTTATTGCAATATTAAGACTAATTCTGGGAATGACTCTTCTATCCCCTCCCCCCCTCCCTCCCAAATGCTTCTTGACATATAGTAACTCTTTTTAAGATGAGACAAGTAGTATTGTCTTCTTTCCCCTGACCCAGACTGATAAGACAATCAGCTGAAAAGTACAGATGAGTCTCAGTCAGGTAGGTCAGTCCAAATGCGAGGCTTGCCCAGAAAAAGTTTGAAGTTATCTGAGCTCTTATCTTTGGCAACAACTGGACATCTCTTAAAAGGTAAATATCTGAATGCATAAGCAAAGTTATACCAGGAGACATATTGTACTGACATGAATAAAAACACATATACAGTTTCCAGCCCCTTAGCATAATTAAGCAGTTAGATCAACCCACCTGGGATTCCCCAAACCTGAAGAAGCTTTAAAAAAAAAAGAGAACCAACAGAAGGAAGTAAAACTTGCTGTATTTTCTCCATATATACACAAGATGTATATACAAGTGGTGTCATTTGTATGACACTGCTGATATCAGATGACCACCAGTAAACAGTGGGATGAAGTACTGTCTGACATTCACAAGTCAGTCCAGTCTTCCTGAGAAGAATTCTCAAGTTCTGCCATTGAAACTCCAAAAGCATAAATGGATTTTTAAAGACAAGACAATCAAATTAGAAAAAATATATTCATTCTGTTTCAACTGTTTAATACAGACAGAGACTTGCAAGTAGCAAAAGATACACTGCTGCATTCAGCATTCATAACAGGCAACAAAACAAAGACAACACACCTACCCTAAGTAGCTAGGATATCTCCTATTACCCAAAATAATTGCCACATGTCTATATACCAGCTAATGTGGTCAGTCTCAGACTGTTCCAGACTGAATCTGAAATCAAGTGACCCTGTTCAGTAGTACAACAGCTCCTTAAAGCCCTGGTGTCACTTTCTATAATACCTTTATATTAAATTGAATGCAGGCCACACTGTGTGGTTTATACAGACTTATGAATCCACAACCAAAACTGTCATGAGTATACACATTCATGAATCATTATGAGACTGTCCAAGCCAAAGCTAAGACTTTTACTTCCTTCACATCTCTCACGCGACAGTGAAGCCTTCAGAAATTTCTCTGAACGAACTGCAGTTTATTCAGACTGGATAGGAAGAATTTTGTACAAATGAGCCTTTTATTTTAAGCCAAGCAATATAATGGCCATCACAAACCAAACAGAAAATTTAAGGATTGAAAAGATATTACAAGCAAGCTCTGGTTCTTCTAGGTCATTGTGATTGGGTGCTTTCAAATAATACAAGGTTTCCCACTTCTCCAAAACCAGAAATCCAGATTTACTTTGCGGATTTTGAGATTATGGACCCACAGACCAAAAAAACACCGCAAGCCTTGTCAAAGAAATGATGTCAGTTTCCTCACTGGAGCTGGACAGAAAAGGAAACTTTTCAAAACATTTCTTCTGTTTTCGAAATCAAGTTTGTTTAGTTTACAGTCCTCCATCTTTTCCGAGCAAAGTCAGAAATAGTGAGACCTTCATACTTCATGGTATTTGAAAGCCTGTACATGGCATATGCTAAACTACAGGCACAATCAGAGATGAAGAGTGTTTTTTCTTTCTTAATTCAAACAAATGGCAACACTGTTTTGATGCATATGTGCCTGATCAGTTCCTGAGAAAGTGAACAAGAGAACTGCCTACGCAACATAACCCACTTATAAAATTATATAGTCATCATACAATTTTTAAAATGAGAACATTTTGTTACCATCAGCTAATTGGTAAGGACATAGTATCTTATTTCATTGCTTTTCCATATGCAGTAGACATGCAAATTGGTTACTGGACCCCAGCACATACCAACTAAAAAAATAGAACTCAGAAACATTTGCAAGGTGACAAATAGATTAAGTCATACATTTACTGTCCTCACAGTAGTCTAGAGAGCAGCTGAGATACCAGTATTTAAACACAGTATGTTTTTAACATTTGTTACAGTTTTACAGATTATTACAGTTGGGCTATGAAATGAGAGAAATTGCTTCAAAGTTCGATACAGTGACTGCAGATGGAGTAACTCCCCTACCATCCATCTTACTGGTATCCAATTGCTGATCATTTAACATCATGCTTCCACTAACCATTGTCAGCACCCCACATTTCTGTCATTCAGCCTCCATCTTCATTAATCTAAGAAAAACAATAATGAACAGTATAACTGTTCAGGAGGAGGCGGCCCTAGATGAAATATATAGTCTTTCATCTCCCCTTCCTGATAGGTCATCAGGATACATTTTTAAATAAACAAACAGGCTCTTTGAACATGTTTCAGTGACTTTTGTGATGAAAATACTCCAGTATTCTGATCTCAGAGGATTCTTCCTTGGTCTTCTCTAAGAAGAATTTTGCAGTCGATGATCGGAAAAGAAAGCACAAGGAATTGTGAAGTTTGCATTACTGTATTACGGATAGAAACAAAACCCAAGAAAATTAATTACTGAGGATTACAACAAGCACTGGAAAGAGTTGTCAGTGTTCAAACACTCTTCTGTTCTTCAACTCACTCTAATTTTGGATAATGAGACAATGACCGATTCTACAATATAAAAAAAAAAAACCACACAACTACACAACTGAGTGTGTTGAGTAATTCTTACCTTTTATTTGATTTTAGATTAAATTATACCTGACTTTAAGAAGAGAAACATTTTTCCAAGAACAAAAAGAAAGACACATGCTATATATTGTTTCACATACAGTATGGTATAACATTATGCTAGCATAAAAACAAAGTTAAAGATACTGTCTTTAGAAGTTAAATGGATGCTGATAACAAGTGGACATTTATTCATACTTTATCCAAATCATGTCAATTAAGTAATCTTGAGTAGAATGGATGCAAAAAGTAGGCTTAACTGCTTACAATAGTTTCCATTTCGTTGAATAAAGGTCAGATTAATTGTGTCTTTCCTCTGATTTCCACATCTTTGAATCACACCTTTTAAGAAGATGGTATAAACAAGAAGAAAAGCATTTACCCAGTGTTGAAACCTCATTCCAACACTTGTGATTTAACGCTTTGACAAACCTGTTTTGTATTCCTCTACAGGAACCTACTCTTTTTAGGGGATTTCAGTTCCGGTTTTGAGTGTAAAAACACTTAGACATAAGAGGAAACTACACAAGAATTTTGAGACAAACAAAGTTACACATTCAAATATTTACAGCAATGAGAGAATGATAATTTTAAAACACAGCACAGAGAGATCAAGTGACCCTGTTACCAAATTCTCATCTGCCCAGTACTCTAAAGGTTATAATTAGATTGGCAGTGCTAGCTGCAAACAAGAAATAGTGAAGTCTTGCATATCCTTTCAACCAGCCTCAAAACAACTTCATATAGGTCAATGGTCACAGTGGCTGAGTAGGAGTATGACAGAGGGTTACAGTGTCTCAGAGCAATGAAGTTATTTTTTTAGACTTTTTATTTTTAAAATATTATATTTTGCAGAATTTATGCAAGGCTCATACAGTTATCCCAAATAGCAAAACTCATAATTTGAAATTTCTGTGATTATTATTTTGTATACTACTCATTAGCAGAGAAGCCACCCATCTTTGCTTTACCATACTAGTGACAGATTATTAGAGCCCCTACTGAAGTGGGTATTTCTATCAACTTATTTTATAGCAGAGCACATCCAGTGGGACTCCACTGTTGTTTACAGGTACACTGCAGAACGTCTTCGACAAGACACAAGCGCAAAGTCTGAAATAATACAGAAAAGGCAACACAGCAGTATCTCACAAGCGGAAAGTCTGAAATAATATAGAAAGGGCAACAGTGTGACGGAAGTACATTAAAATTTACAGTTCAACCCTCTTAGCAGTCATATCCTGCGTTGTATTGCTGCTCCATAAACACTCAGGCAAGAAGGGGAAAGGGAAGATAACAGCAAGATGGAAATGCTAATAACCAGCATTATTAAAGTAATCTCTAAAAAAATCAGGTGAAATTCACTGAACCCTCAATCTAAAATAGCAAGCTCGATGAAGGGGTTGGAAGAAGACTCATGCTGGGTCAAAAGAAACCACATAAACAGTATCTTGAAGGTAGTTTAGCTGTGCAAGGATATGCCTGACAAGGCCCCGCTGGGAAGTGCTTCACAGCAAGATAATACTCTAGTACACAGGTTGTTAATATTTAATCACTTAAATAATTTAATTTAGTATTTAAGTGTTTTGAATAAAAGGAAAATAATGAAAATAACTACTCTCAAATTATCAAAAGGAGTATTTTACTGTTGTTTTTAAGAAAATCACAAGTCCTACTAACACTTGTGAAAGGGAGCATGTCTCTCAGGTATATGCTTCCTATTTTCTTTATTTACTTTAAAAAATTAACAGCACCAATGTGAGACACATTATTTGCCAAGAATGGCACCAAAGTAATAAAAATACACCAGAAATAAGGTTATTAATTAAACTTGCATTTAGAATCCACAAACATGATAAACAATAAATCAATCTTTCCATTTTCTGTTTTGGAGTAACTGAACACAGGAAATGCATTCCTAGCTTTCTCATGTTACCAACACAGCAGTTCTGACTCATCTTTGGGTTGGAAATTCTAGTCCAGGTCTATAAACACTGATGCTCAGCGTGTTCTTTGTGAAAGTCTAACTCCTAGAATTTCCTTTCCTCACAGATCTGAATAATACTAGAAGTTGTGATGCGTCTATTAGTCAAGAAAATATTATGTAATTAGAGTGTGTATTTCCTTTTTTTGTCTTCATGAACTGTCTGCTTTTGCCATCTAATGTTATACAGTTTCTATTTTTCATGGCAAAGTTTACTGTGTGAATATTGTAATAAACATAAGTGTAGCATTTCTTAGTAAACCAGAAAGAGCAATGTGTAAAGCAAAGAAACTGAGTTGTCATGCTTATTTTAATAAATCAGTATGTAAACGTGGCTCAGTTATATAATCAAGCTTGCATTACTGGTTTAAAAGTCACACACAAAAAGTAATTTTTATGCATCTTCAAAACACAGGAATACATTGTTCAATAATGAGAAAGAGATATTTCCTGTAAAAAACTTTTGTTTGCCAAGAACCAGAAGTCACACTGGGAATTTACAAACGAAAAGCAGAAGTGTCATGTTCAAGTTATTTTCTTATTGTACCTGCTCTTAAGGTATATTAATGCTAATCATTTCATGAAAAAGACATTTGGTTGTAATTCCTTATGAGGGAAAAAATGCCTCAAAGCTAAATTCTTGTGTGATCATCAAATTAACTACTAAGAATCATTATTTTACTCTTCATAAAGAATGGGCAATAAAGCAGAGATTTGCAGACTGTTAAATTGCCTAGAATTTTGACCAAAGAAACAAGTTGGGGTAAAAACTAAATCAAGCTTTTCCAGAAAAAAATTATAGCTGTGGTAAATATGCTTATAAACAGACCATTGGAAAATTGTTTTCAAAGTTGATTTGGAAAAAGGTTTAGCACTTCTGTTTCAAATACACTTAACAACCAAATAAAAAGCAGAGGGATCAAGAGTTCTAAATCATACTGAACTGTGTTTTTGGATTACGTGGTCTTCACTATCAGAAGGAGAAAAACGAATCAAAAAGGTCTCAAAGTACAGCCAAGGAGATGCTTCTCTACCACCAGTAGCCGAAAGTTATAGGAAAGCGAATGCTCTCCAGACAGGGCCCCTTAGCTTATCCTTTTCTGCTGTCCTCTCCAGGCTGCCCAACTCCACAGGGAATTCTGGTCTATTCAGGGAGTGGAGAAAATAACTTTTGCAGAGATCCTCTGCCATTGTACCTTCTCTGGATTAAAGTGAAAGATCAGGAGCTACCCGACTGTATCAGAGCTTCTTACTCTTGAGAAAAGAAGATATGAGAATGCTTTCAAAAGCACAAGGTATCCATACTAACAGAGTCATCCCAAGATAAAACTTTGAGTGTAAACACCTTCTCAGGTGAGAACTAAGGTCTGGAATTTCAAAGCTGATTGTGTGGTTGTCAAAGGATAAGACAATCCAGAATTTTACTAACTTTGCACATAGAGTTTACTGCCTAACCAGACAAACAAATTCTTACATGTTTTTATAGTTATTGTCTACCATTTCTGTTCTGATGTGAACCAGATTCAGACATCACCAGATTGAGGCATCAATGCACAGCTCTTTTGCTTTGGTAGACTGAATGACCTCCATCCACAAAAGAACTCAGAACCAGCCAGAACCAACACAAAGCATCATGACACACATTCATTTCTCTTTTCTTCAAAAATGATTTATCTTGAGTTTATTGCCTTCTTTTCCTCAAAGCACACAGCATGTAATAATCAAAGTTCAATATATAGAAGAACTTCAGGACTGATCTTGCAGTATATTTCCCCAGCTCAAACCCGCATTAGCATGTACAAACAACTCCAAGGGCTATTTTATTTCTGAGAACAGAATTTTATATCCAAGAACAGAAGTTACCGAAGAATTGTGGACTGCTGTATGCTTACAGGGAACATTTTGGCAGTTGATAACAATAACTTTGGACCTGCTGTCACTCTCAATTCACAACTGACTTTGTCAAGAGATCTCAAGTACAGGTGAGGTTGTGTTCTCCAATTACAATTGTCATTCTGTCAAATACAGATTGACCAGTGAGAAAATACTCCAGCACTAAGCGCACAGTTTATCCAAAATTACCATAACATGTAGATGTCATATCCTGATGACCCCCTATGAAAAAAAGAGTTGTGTGTTGGTTTATACACCTACCCTGCTAAAGAAACCCGGGGTTCAGTTGACAGCTTTGTATACGCTTTTTTCTTCTACAGAGTTTATTCTTAATTATTTTGATCTGCATTAAAGGAGTAGATTAACTCAAAACAAAGTGAAAAAAATAAATATATTTTCCTATATCACCATGATTAATTCTATATAGTCTGGAGCATGAGATTTAATCTTTATCAAGTGCTATAATTCATAGGCTTTCTGAAAAATGTCACACTTCTGCATAGGATCTCTCAATCTGAGATGAGATCTTATTTAAGCCTCCTCCAGGGCTTCCAGCTTAGTGTAAATGGCCATAAATAAAGGTTTGTTTCCTAATGTGGACTTTTTTATTTAAAGAAAAATCCTTTTGAGAGAAACCCCTATTGTTTCATGTTCTTTAAAAATAGACACTTGCTTTACAGAGGAATCACAATCAAAACTAGCCACTGACAGCTGTCAGGTTGATTGCATTAGCCTGAGGGACATTACCACCAAAGGCCCAAAACTTATTAAAAATGCAGCATGGTCAGTGAAGAGCAATACACTCAGAATTTCACCCCTCTGCCAAAGTCAGGAGAGCAACACTGAGTAATAGTACTCCTGCCCATTAAGTTCAATTCCAATGCTTATGGAAGACAGTGATCAAAGAAAAAAAGGCATTTGCAAGGGAGAAACAAAAAAATCTTCCATTCTTCTTACTTTTATGGGACAAAGAGACTCAATTGTGAAAGCTGTATCAGGCCAGCATGAAGGAATCATTACACAAGTTATCATTACACAATACCCATGTTGTGGTCAGCTCCCAATAGGAAAAAAATAATTGCAAGCTATTTACTGTTTTACTATTCACAATAGCCTTTAAGCAAGAATCCCACTATTCGAGCAAGTCAAGCACACCTTTTATGAAGAAGAGGAAATATGTATGGTATAAGCATGTTCATCCTACGCTACTATACATTCACTTAAACAAGAAAATCCTTAGTTGTCCGTAGCTGCTTGGTTTATGGGATAGTTACATAGACTGTAACAGAAAGACAGGCATAAATCTCCAAACATGAAGAACTTTTCTTTGCTGAGATTTAAAAAAAAAACAAACCTTAAATGTTCATTTCAATATCTTGTATACACAGTAGTGTAAGTACTGACCCAAGATACAAAATGTATGAATATGGCAATTGCTTCCAAATCCCATAGGTGTTCACCAAGATTCAAACCTGCAAGGTACAAGCAAATAGCTATACACTCTATTAGTTATCTCAGTGAGGCTCTAACACCCTTCAAGATCCTCAAATCAGATCTAGTGCAATCATCAGATAAGTATCTCCACCTTCCTTGTCAGCGTTTGATGATTTTACACAGAAATAGTATGACAAATTGATTTTTTACCTCCACAGGGATAGGTAGTTTCATTAAACCAAATCCTCAGTCTTTTTATTGCCCACCTAAAAGTACCACACTCCTCAATAGCGGTGTGGTTAGCCTACCATTTTTTTATTTTTCATCTACTGGATAAAACTACTCATTTGTTAAAACAGTGCAAGAAATGAAGCATGCACACATGTATTTCAGACAAACTCCTTTGGCAGCAGAGCATATGAAAAGCTGGATAGACTTTAAAAGCAATAAATCTGTTTATATTTCAGCTCAGAATGATTTTTGCAAGCAATGCAAAATCAAAATTGCATTTCTTTTGCAAGCTGCATATTATAAAGTGCAGCGCAATGCAAAAGTACAAGGAAAAATATCATCTTTCATCAGGATATCCAACTTCCTTAGGCTTCCTTACATCATCTTGCTTTCCAGGGGGCATGTTCTGCACTTGACTTTGAATGTGTGACAGGAGCAGGTTAGAGCTTAACATGTTCATATCAGCTGTTCCACACCTCACTTTCCCTTACATAGAGGTCTATCTTCTATGTAAACCAACTTATTCCTGTCTAACAACAGAATTATAGTGACAGTTAGCTTCATAAGTATCTTAAGATATTAAAAGAAAACAGAAAACAATCTTCAATGTAGCTTGAGCAGCACTTAAATACAGAAGCACTTAGCAACACCAAAAATTAGCTAATTATTTCTCTCATCAAACTTTTTGCCAGCAAGTGATTTTCACAGGACAACACTGCAGGCAGTCTGTAATTATGGCATGAGTATTGCCCAGAAATACTTATCTTTAAAACTTTATTGCCCTAGAGATTAGGAAGCGATGCAGTTGTGAGGCTGACTATTTCACAGATTTTATCAGAAAAAAAATCAGAAAAAAATCACATCAGTATGAGAACAAATGAGATTCCATAGATATCAAAAAGCTTCACATATTCGGAATACTCCCAGTTGAGAAAATAAAATAGCAAGCATATTTGTACTCCTCAATTTCAAGTGATCTGAGCAGCTGCAAAGGGTGGGGAGACTCCAGTTCAAATGGGGTGCTTTCATACCCCACGTCTCTCAGAATCACGGTGATCACTAGGATTTTGGCTTCATGAAGCAGGGAGGTTCAGTCATTCTCTCTGATAGCCAAAATCTAAATCATAACACAAAAAGACAGTTTCTTTCAGTTATCGTGCTTTCTCATTTAGCATAGTCTACCAAAGGCTACTCATACAACTAACCTTTATTAGGTAGCATTTTACTCACATAATAGTAAACATAAGTTCTTAAATGTGCATGAGACTGTGCATAGTGAGGGTTTTGCCATATGATAATAACTGGGATCCTACAAATTTTTATATTGTTTGGACAGGAAACACATGAAGTTATGATTCTGGCAAATAAGGCTTCTAAAAGAGTTACTGTATTGGCATCATCCAACATGGTACATACTTACTCCTCTCCTAAAGATTATCTTGAAGTAATTCATGTCAAGTTAAAGCCATTCAAAAGTGACAGCAGTAATACAGTTTTATTGCTTGACTCATGGGGCTGCTGCTCTTAAGCTGTCATGGCCACCTCGTCTCCTGGCTTGGCCACCTTTGCACAGACCCTCTGTGCTGCTCCCCAGCAGCTAGACACTCACACTGCTTGCAGCCAGCCAGCAGGAATGCTCAGATTTGGCTGGAACGTTAAAAATGGATGATCATTTCATTTCATAGGAAGGTTTCTAGGCTGCTTGTGGCAGATGAAGCAGTTGCAACTGCACCAAAAGTCTGACCTCCTGCCCAGAGAGTGCTGCCACCCAGGTGTTTGCACAGAAGATGCTCGCTTTTTCCTGTTCCAGTGCAGGAGAAAATGAGATGTCAGACTTTTTCACAATACACTTGCCAGTCTCTGGGCAGATCTCCTGATCGTGGATTTAAATTCTTTGGAAGCTATCTCAAAGATCCAGAGCATCCATCTCATCCAGAACAACCAGCTTAGAAAAACAGAATTTGCTAGGAAAGACAAGAGAAAATGGATGTACATATGCAGTTACCTGGAATTCTTCTGTACCCAGGGCAGCAGCACAATCTAAGGGGGACAACCAGTGTTGCTCTGCTGTCAGAGCCCTCCCCACCACTCTCTTCTGTTTCATCAGATCTACATCCCTAAAAAGCAAACCTATTTCACAGCTTTTTAAAAATAAATTTCACATTTTATGACCCCAACCCAGACACTTACAGCATTGTAATTTCATGAATTCTATTCAACTTAGCATAAAATTTAGCCTTTGAAAACTGAAACTTACTGCCATCACATTTCTTGGAATCTGTGGCCAATTGTTATGCATGACAGAGGTCTAGATATTGCATAAGAATACGCAATGTTGTCATGCTGTTTTATGAGGTCACAACACAGTAAGCTGATAAACTGCAAAGCCAGAGGCAACATAGTCTGTCCCACCAGGGAATAGGATTATTGCCCCGTAAAAGCTGCATAATGGTATTACTTTTGCTCCTGTACTGCAAACATTTAAGATGAGGTTAAATTAAACTTTTTTCTCCGTTAGAATTCTTTGCCCTATTTTTCTGATTTTTTTTTTCTTTTTCAGAGGCTTTTACAACTGTTCAGTAAATTGGCAACTAAGCTTGCAAAAGGGCAACCAGCAGGCTGGGTGTTCCAAAAAATATCTCAGTGTTTGGCTTTACACTATTCTAACCTATATTATGAACTGTGAACCTGAAATGCCCTGAAAACAAATTTCATATAGCTTTATTCATAAAATACTCTTTAGTAGGGAGCAAAGAGTTCCCCTCATTTCTGTAGAAGAGCTAAAACTTTACCTACATTTTATATCATATTAACACCTCATAACTGGATTTGCTTCTAGGCACACAATCCTGCTCATAAAAATCAGACCCACAGATTATTATGGTGAATCAGAGAACTTGGTTCTTATTCTCCAATGGCATTAAACATATTGTGCTGGAAGTTGTGACAGCATTTTCCTGTGGTACAGTCTATATGTGTTTATTGCATTTATCCATCTTCCATATTTTGTCAATAATTACTACTCACTGTAGTTATTGCACAATCAGAAGAAACAGTTGGATCAACAGTGTGCAGACTCTAGTAAACCAGTGAGGCTCAAGTTTTCTAAGGGTATAGCTACACTATTAATCGGCATGGTGACAGGAGGAAAGGAGAAGTATGCAACCCATACCTCCACACTGCATCTCTGCTGCCAGTGACATCACAGAATGGCTGAGGTTGGAAGGGACCTCTGGAGGTCATCTGGTCCAATACCCCTGATCAAGCAGGACCACCTAGAGCGGGTGGACCAGGAACATGTCCAGACGGCTTCTGAATATCTCCAAGAAGGGAGACTCCACAGCCTCCCTGGGAAACCTGTGACAGTGCTTGGCCACCCTCACAGTGAAAAAGTGTCTCCTGATTTTTGGAGGGAACCTCTTCTGTTTCAGTTTGTGCCCATTGCCCCTTGTCCTGTCACTGGCCACCACTGAAAAGAGCCTGGCTCCCTCTTCTTTACCCGCTCCCTTCAGGTATTTATACACATTGATAAGATCCACCCCCCACCACTGAGCCTTCTGTTCTCCAGGTTTAACAGTCCCAGCTCTCTCAGCCTTTCCTCATATGAGAGATGCTCCAGTCCCTTCATCATCTTTGTGGCCCTTTGCTGGACTCTCCCCAGTATGCTCCTGTTTCTCTTGTACTGGAGAGCCCAGAACTGGACACAGTATTCCAGGTGTGGCCTCACCAGTGCTGAGTAGAGGGGAAAGATCACCTCCCTCAGCCAGCTGGCAATATTTTGCCTAATGCAGCCCAGGATACCATTAGCTGCCTTTGCTGTAAGGGCACATTGTTGGCTTGGGATCATCTTGGTGTCCACCAGGACTCCCAGGTCCTTCTCTGCAAAGCTGCTTTGCAGCCTTCCCACAATGCTGAGGTCAACACTATAAATGGTAACCAGAGTTAATAGTGAATTTACATCCATTAAAACTATTTCTATAGATGCCAATAATACAAATTATTCACTTTGAGTTATACTCTCACCTATGATACAGCTCACAGTGAGGAAGGTAGAGATTACACAGTCAGAACGGAGTTTGATCAGAAGTTATACAAAGAGTTTTTCCCTTTTAAGCTTGTTAAAAACAAGAGTGAAATGACCATGCAAATCTCTAAGAGTCCACTGTTTCAATTCTGAAATAGTGCTAGACAGTGCCATTATCTTACTCTCCTTTAACACGACAAATTGCCTGGCCAAGGCCACATCTTCTAAGTCATGAACCTTTGTGGTGGATTTTCTCTCCAGTGCATAAAAAAAAGCAGTGAACTGGGTATCATGACAAGAGAGGATGTCCCAACATCACAGTTTGCATGAGGGAACAACAGCCAACATGGCAGGCTGTGAGAATATGGCTTTGCCTTCTCTCCATTGACTGCATAGGAAGGCAGGTCTGGCAGCCCAGGGGGAATAAGCAGTAAAAATTACCCATCATTCTCTTGACAGCAGAAATCAGTAATGGTCTATCTGCCTGCAGCAACACAGTAAATTGAACGTGGTCCTGCAACTTACGTAAAAAGGAAAAACTGGCATCTTTTAAATACCTGAGGATTAGGAACATTTCCAAGAGAAGTGGTGCTACAGTGTGTTTAAGAGCTATTGCACGTTCAAACTGAACTTCTGTTAGGAGCTTCATAGTATGACATAGCCCTTCTCCTGGATAAAAAACTTAGGAAGGGAAAGACAAGTCTGTGGGAAACAGCAAAAAAATGCATTTTAGGGAAGTCTGTTGATAAGCCTTAAATGAGCCAGATATGCTGAATATCTGTTCTGAAACATAATCACATTTATAGGGTGCAGTTAAAAAAAAGGAGAGAGAGAACTGGGGTTACTAGTTTGTTTTCACCTTGGCTACAGTTTCTACATCCATAACCTTAAATCTAAAGTAAAAAGCCAACCATATCTATTTGGGTGTATAGAGCGAAGGGAAGTATCTGAGAGCAGATACCAAATCTTGACTCACCCATGGATAAAGCTGTTTCTACTCTGATTTATACTATATCCAGGCTTGCATTTAATCTTGACCTTATTTACTGGGTGATAGTGATTTTTCCAGGCACTTCCAAGAAGCCCTTTAAGCAATTGCCAGAATTAAGTATTTGTGGTTATTTATTCTCTCCACAATTAAAAGCACATAAAATTTTTATCCTCTCACTCTCTGCTTCTGAGAAAGCTATATGTCCCTTTGTGGGAGAATGGCTAAGTGAGAAGGGACATGATCTTTTCAGTGTGAGCAATCCTGCTTTTAGTGTATCAAGAAGCACAGAGGATACTATAAACTGACCTTGAACAGCAAAGGGCTACTTGGCAAACAACAACTAAGTCCGGAATGTGCTAACAAACCTCTTCGCGTGAACAGCAACCCTGTACCAATCATATAACTGTCTTAAGCGCGTGAACACATGTAATGAACCAATCATATAGATATTGCTACCGCGTGCTTTGCTGATTGTCTATATAAACCTGGTAATTGTCTGAAATAAAGGCGAACGATCATACTCGCATCGAGGTTACATCGTTACTCCGGGTCCGAACTCTCCCACTCCGACATCTGGTAGCAGAGGATGGTTACTTCGCCTGCGATTTCCAAGACTGCGGTGAGCAGCAGAGGATGGTAACGTCGCTCGCGATCTCCGAGACTGCGGTGAGCAGCAGAGGAGGGTGACATCACTCGCGTTCTCCGTGACTGCGGTAAGCAGCTAGAGGATGGGAGTGGGAAGTTTCGGCTGAGAGAAGCGCTGCTCGGGTCAAGAAGGCAGAGTAGATGCCGGTGTGAGGTCGCTCCTCACCTCTCAGGAAAACAGGCACTGTTCGGGTCAAAAGGGCAGAGCAGACGCTGGTGTGAGGTCGTTCCTCACTAGGCGCAGTAATGGAAACAGAAGCTGCGGCCACACTGCTAGCTGGAATACTCTCTAAGAGAGGGATAGAGGCACCAACGAAGCAATTGTGTAAATTTATTACACTTGGACAGCACTGGGGTCATTTCTCTGACACCCATCTGTTATTTTCCGTATCGGAATGGCGGGACTTTGGAGGGACAATGTGGCAAAAAACGATTGAGGGAGATGAAAAAGATGAAAAGGAGATAAAGGCGGTTCGTATACTTTGGAACACCGTGTTAGAGACTTTAAAAGCGATGAAAGCAGAAAGAGAAGTGGCATGCGCTGCTGCTCAAATGCTGGGTCCAGGAAAAGCTATTGATAAACCCCAAAGTAAACCAGGACCTATCGCGCGCTTCTTCGGACTGCCTGCCGTAAGAGGCATGTCTGGGACTATTTGTAAAAATGTGGGTGACGGGAAAAGGAAAGTCTTAACTCACCGGGCGAAATAAAAGGTGTGCCGCCGACCCCGGTACAAACACCCGAAAAAGCGGAAGTTTCTCTTAGCAGAGCCGGAATAGGATCTGAGGCAGAGGCGGAAGTGTCTCCACCAGAAACTCCAAAAGGGGCGGGAGCAACGTCAGTTGCTGACCTCATTGACTTAGGTGGAGCACCCTGCCGACCTTCCCCTGCAATGGGAAGAAGGGAGGCGCCGTCAGCACCCTCAGCGCCTTCATCTCCGTTGTACCCACCGCTGCCTTCCTCTGGGGAATCATCGGGGAGTGCAACTTCCAAGAAAGAACTGCAGCAACCCCCAGATGTTACTACAGAGATGTTACAAACGGTTCTAAAACGATTTGAGAAATTGGAAACACAAACAACTACGAAGGAAGAAAGTGTACCTCCATGTTTAATGAAACCATCAGCACACCCTAGAGTTGCACGCGCTGGAGTGGTATTATTAGGGATGCAATTTTAGAAGGACAATGGAAACCCGTTGAGGGAAAAAAAAAAAAAAAGAGAAAAAAGAAGGAAAAAAAAAAAAACCAAACAAACGGGGAGTCCTGCAACATTGGCATTTCCGGTCATACAAGAGAACAATCAAGGAAAATGGGAACCTCACAATTGGAAAATTTTCATCATGGTCTTTCTGCCAAATTTTGCAATTACCAATCTCCTTAATCATATGTAACGGGAAAGACTCACCGTATGCAGTCATCTGTCAGTGGCAAAACAAGAAAGGGGAGTCTACCTCTCCTCTCCCATTGGATGCCACTGCCAAATCCACTGCCAAATGCAAAAGTCCAGGAGATATGTTTAATGTACTAGAATGGGTGTTTTTAAGTGTGCAACCAAAAACGAGTATCCAAACGCGAACTGAGGCAATAGGAGAATTAATACGTAAAGGAAGGTCGCGAATTACAGAAATCAGTGGTCAGGAGCCAGAGAATATCAGTATACCTGTTAGTGCCATGGATATAGAATGGTGGCTCCGTAATGCTGTTGCCATACAGAACGCCTTATTAGGCTATAATGGCAGAATACACTCGCAGCAGCCTCAAGGAAAATTATGGCAAGTATTAAAACGGAATCAATGGATAGAAAAATCCAAAGTAAGTGAAAAACCATTACCAGATGGGGTAACCATCTACACTGATGCAGGCAAGCGCCTACGGCGCGCAGCTTGCGTCTGGAAAGAAGGTGATCAATGGAAACAACATATTATAGAGGGACAACCTCAAGATTCCCTTCAAACTTTAGAATTAACTGCAGTAGTTTGGGCTTTGACTAATTGGCTAAACACTCCTTTAAATGTAGTAACAGATTCAATGTATGTGGCTGGAATAATGCCACGGTTAGAGGATGCCTTACTAAGGGAAATGACCAACCCTAGATTAGGAAGTCTATTTATCAAGTTACGATCCATATTAAGTCAACGAACAGCAACCTATTGTATTATCCATATTCACAGTCATCAGTTAGATCTTGGACTTGGCCATGGTAATCAACTAGCTGACAGCCTAGTTAGTCCTGCATGCCATGTGCCTCCTATGAATAAATTTCAACAGGCCAGACAAAGTCACGAAAATTTTCACCAAAACGCAAAAGGTTTAAAAAGGCAATTTAATTTAACAAAAAATGAAGCCCGAAGCATTATTCAGGCCTGCCCAAAATGCGGAAATCACGGGCCAGGTATAGGAGTAACAGTAAATCCAAAAGGACTAAAAGCATTAGTATTATGGCAAATGGATGTTACCCATGTTCCAGAATTTGGTAGATTGAAGTATGTACATGTAACAATTGACACCTTTTCGAAAATGATATGGGCAACTGCGTTGCCTGGAGAAAAGGCACATCATGTATGTAAACATCTGCTTGCTTGCTTCGCTGTATTAGGCGTACCAGAGCGCATTAAGACTGATAATGGTCCTGCCTATGTTAGTCAAAAGGTGAGAGCATTCTTATCACGATGGGCGGTCTGATGTGATTTAGGGGGTAGCTAGAAGAACAGTTATAAAATAAGGGGGGCTCTGGGATAATTTCTTTACAGACAACTCGGCCTTGGGAGAACAGATGCACGGAACTAGGAAGATAGGAAGAAACAGAAGAATGGCAACGACAGTCTTCAAGGACAACATCTACATGATCCTAGGACTGAGTTTGCGCAGAAGCAAAGGTCAATCAGCGAACACAGTGAGGAAGACTACGAGCCTTCATCTGAAGACCCCCCAAAGACCACCACAAGAGATGACTGCACATGCGAATCAGATATTTACATATGTTAATAAGTTCCTGAAAATCTCATGTTTATGCATAGCAATTCTTGCAAATCCTATGAATATGCATGATTGTATAGTATATATTCTCTAAAAGTTCAGTAATTCGTTGGAGCAATTATGGTGGAGAATCCCCAGTGCTGCCCAGCGCTGCAATAAAGAATACCTGCTTAATAGTAACTTCGTTGCTATTGAGTTTCATTTCAGGGACTCTCTGAGTACTCCGTTTCTCCCTTGGGGAGATTCGGACTGTGAGGAGAAGCATCCGTGGATTTTTTGTATCAGTTTTGGCACCCCAGATGGGACCCTCTCTGTTCCGCTGCAGGACTCGTTGAGAACAGGACTCCCTAGGGTACCCCCGGAAAATTTCCGGAGGGACTCCTTGCCTCAATCGGATCACTGCGGGAGCAGACAAGGACCATCTTCGGAAAAAGGTATTCTTTCTCAGGAATGTGGTTAGGACCTGTCCCGGTTATATTTAACGGTCGAGGATATATATGTGTTTCCACAGATCGTGGTCCAGTGTGGGTGCCGAGCAAGAGCGTAAAGCCTGTTTTAGCTCATCATGACTCACCCCACGAGCAAAATGGTCAAGCTCCTGATTCTAGAGATGCTATTCCCAATGGTAATGACTCTCCACAAGATTGAGCCCAGAGAAAATATGTGGGTTACATGGGCAAACAAGACAGGACAACAAGCCTTTTGTCTATCGCTTGCTTCTGCGACAAAGCCTTTTCGAACATGTTTAATAGGGATACCTGGCTTCAACGTAGGGGAATTACATAGCTTTGCCACGCAAAATTGTAGTTTGTCTATTTCTGTTAGTAATTATAGTGCCACGCTTATTAATAGCCTGAGTGTTACACTGCCATGGGATCCTCAAGAGTTAAGCTTATTAGGATCAATGAAAATTCAAATTTTAATCACCCTTTCTATTTTAGGATTATGTTTTTGTGTAGCATTTAGCTGTGTTAAATGAGCTTTGTTAAAAGTGGTAAATCACGCCTGGATTGCTCAAAAACAAAAAGGGGGAATTGTGGGAGAATGGCTAAGTGAGAAGGGACATGATCTTTTCAGTGTGAGCAATCCTGCTTTTAGTGTATCAAGAAGCACAGAGGATACTATAAACTGACCTTGAACAGCAAAGGGCTACTTGGCAAACAACAACTAAGTCCGGAATGTGCTAACAAACCTCTTCGCGTGAACAGCAACCCTGTACCAATCATATAACTGTCTTAAGCGCGTGAACACATGTAATGAACCAATCATATAGATATTGCTACCGCGTGCTTTGCTGATTGTCTATATAAACCTGGTAATTGTCCGAAATAAACGAGAACGATCATACTCGCATCGAGGTTACATCGTTACTCCGGGTCCGAACTCTCCCACTCCGACATCCCTTCCCTTTTCTTTCCCCTTTCTATAGGTAAGAAAACAGATTTTCTTAGATACAGCTCTTTAAATGTAGAGCTGGTGATAAATGTTAAACACATGAAGCTACAAAAATTTTGCTTGTGTTGGCATTAAATAAATGCAAAAGAAAACAACTACAAGACAGCTGTTAGTATATTTGATTTGTTTGTAACTAAGGAAAGAAAAAGTGTGTTTTGTTCTTACAACTCAATTCAGCTATATGGATCCATGTAATTTAATGCTCCAACTAGTCAGAGTAATCACAATTATAATTTTTATTTGTGCAGTAGGCCAGACTTTGCACGTACAATTCGCCAGAGCCTAGTTCCACTTTGCACCCACCTAAAGGGAAGAATAGGTTATACACACTTCCAAATGCTTGCTAGGACAGAGTGTATTTTATAGGTGTATTATAGGTATATTTTGTTTAAATATTTTAGATGCCAGGGTGGTAAGGAACAGTATGTCTGTGCATGGAAAACAACATTTCTCCAGCTTTTTGCTAATCAGATTAGAAGTCTGACTCCATCACTCTAAGGCTGCTGTCAGCCCAGTACTTCTACTGACAAGAGGACCTTGTTTTAAACTTCAGCTTAAAAGCGCAAGTTCAATCATGGAAGATAGAATCTGAATTCTATCCCTGTTGTCCACAAAGTTTCTGTGTTGTAATGTTGTTAATACAGGTCTTCCTTTCCAAATATTATTATTTTTTTCTTCTTGCAAGTAATTAGTAAGCCATGCAAGCTTGATAGAAAAATACCGCAGAAATGTGTATAAATATGACATGTATAATAATGGTCTCATCATATCTCACTGAGTCAACAAGTAGGTGACGTACTTGGTCTTCTGTTTTAAAGTGACCGGAAGGTGCTGACAAGGGATTATGTGTCACAGAAATAATTAATTACAGAATAGGAATTAATAAGATACGTTAGACAAAAGAAAATATGGGGTGTAATACTCTGGAAATGACACACAGCAAGGAAAAAAATCTGCTTTGACCTTTAAAGACTGACTAACAGCTCTGCAAGCTCTAAAACTTCTAAGGTTTACAGTTCTTATAATTAAAATCACTCTGTTACCTGCAGCACTCCTCAGGGTGCCGAGGTTATCAGAACGACTGCAAGTAAATTTACAGGACAGAGACAGCACATTAAAAAAATACTGGGCAACTTCAATCACACATATTTTCAAAGCTCTTCTCTTAAAAATAGTCACGTACCGGGTGCAACTTCCCAGGTGGCGGCAAGGAGGTCTGCTGCCCCTGTGAGGGGAGGGGAGGGGAGGGGAGGCGAGGCCGGGGCTGCCCCGGGCCGGACACAGCCGGTTCCAGCTGGCTCCAGCGGCCCCACCGCCCAGAGATTCCCCTGGAGCCCCGGCCGGAACAAGTGGAGGCCTGCGGAGGCAGCTGCGGCCTGTGGAGAGCCCGAGCTGGGGCGTGAGAGGGCAGGGGCGGCAGAGAGGGAGCTGGTGTGGGCTGACCGCAGCCCCCCCGTTCCCCGTCCCCCTGCACCCCTCGGGGGTGGGGGTGTAGAGGAGTCAGGAGTGAAGGTGAGCCAGGGAGGAAGGGTGGAAGGTGTCATTTTAATTTTGGCTTTGTATCCTACCATTAGCTCTATGATTAGTTGACAATATATTAAATTACTTTTCCCTCAGTCGTGACTGTTTTGCCCTTGACAGTAATTGGCGAGTCTTTATCTCAACCCATGAGCTTTCCCATCTTATTTCCTCCCCCTGTCCTATTGAGGAGGGGGAGTGAGAGAGTGATTGGGGTGGACATCTGGCAGCTGGCCAAGGTCAACCCACCACAAGCCAAAATCCAGTAGAGAAATGCAGTCCATACTCACATATAGCTCCATGCATGAAAGCCTGTGGATAAACATTCCAAAAGCATGTACTCTTTTGCCTATTTTGCTTGGAAATCTGGCACTGAAGCCCTGTCACCACCACTTAGGACATTAAAGTTGAAAATCCAGAGATAAATATAATACAAAATTAGAATATTATCATGGTACTGCATCAATTAATATGTACCACAGGTCAATAAAGCTAACTAGATATATTACATTATGATAGTTAGCATTGGTGGCTTAAGAAAGCTTCATGGGTAATGCCTACTGTGGATTTCAGTTCACATTAATTTCATCACAGGGAAGAAAATGTCAAGAAATGGCCAATGGAGTAACACAACAGAAATCAGCCTAAGAAAAGATTGTAGCTAGTGACCTACTGATACCTGAGAAATGTGGATTGAGGCTCCTGGGTGTTCCCCTTTTCCGTTACAAAGCTCTTGAATGCTCCCATTACATAACAAGGGAGAGTCCTTGTGGATAATTAAGTTTTGGGCCCCTGAGCACTTCTGTCTAGACAGCTAGGCGACACAAGAACTGAGTCTGCGCAGAAGCAAAGGTCAGTCAGCGAACACGGTGAGGAAGACTATGAGCCTTCGTCTGAAGACCCCCAAAGACCACCTGAGGACCACCACAGAGGATGACTGCGCATGCGGATCGGACATTTACATATGTTAATAAGTTCCAGGAAATCTCATGTTTATGTAGATGAATTCCCGGAAATCTTATGAATATGTATGTTTTCATGGTATATAGTTGCTGAAAGTCCGTCAAGCCGGCGGAGCACTTATGGTGGAATTATCCCCAGTGCTGCCCGGCGCCGCAATAAAGAATGCCTGCTTTCTAAAACTCCAAAATAAGTTTTAGGGAGTGAATTATTTTGCCGCTTTCCGGTAACAGATTTTGGCGACCCAGATGGGACACTGCTCTTGAACATCGACGGATCCGAGGGATCGAAGGACCTCCAGCCGGCACCGAGGGATTCTCGGGGAGACCCTCCGATCCCCGGACCGAAGAGTTCTGAGTAAGAACCATTAATTAAGGTAAAGGCATTCTTTCAGTATTTTTTTTTCCTTTTTTTCTGTCGCCTGCCCGTCAGTCGTGGCGAAAGCTGCGCGGGGTTGGGCTGGATCCCTGAGACAAAGGGAAAGGATCCTTTGAGCTGTCGCCTGCCCGTTAGTCGTGGCGAAAGCTGCGCGGGGTTGGGCTGGATCCCTGAGGCAAAGGGAAAGGACCCTTTGAGCTGTCGCCTGCCCGTTAGTCGTGGCGAAAGCTGCGCGGGGTTGGGCTGGATCCCTGGGGCAAAGGGAAAGGACCCTTTGAGTTGTCGCCTGCCCGTTAGTCGTGGCGAAAGCTGCGCGGGGTTGGGCTGGATCCCTGAGGCAAAGGGAAAGGACCCTTTGAGTTGTCGCCTGCCCGTGAGTCGTGGCGAAAGCTGCGCGGGGTTGGGCTGGATCCCTGAGGCAAAGGGAAAGGACCCTTTGAGCTGTCGCCTGCCCGTCAGTCGTGGCGAAAGCTGCGCGGGGTTGGGCTGGATCCCTGAGGCAAAGGGAAAGGACCCTTTGAGTTGTCGCCTGCCCGTGAGTCGTGGCGAAAGCTGCGCGGGGTTGGGCTGGATCCCTGGGGCAAAGGGAAAGGACCCTTTGAGCTGTCGCCTGCCCGTCAGTCGTGGCGAAAGCTGCGCGGGGTTGGGCTGGATCCCTGGGGCAAAGGGAAAGGACCCTTTGAGCTGTCGCGACTGTAATTAGGTGTCTTTGTGTGTTTGTTCCCCTAAGTCTTTGTAATGCTTTTGTATGTTTGTTGCGTAATTGTGTGTGTTGTTGTTGTTGTAGAAGCTTGGTTAAATGGTTTTGTGCCTTATTTTAGAATGAGAACTGGAACTTCTAAAGGGGAGACAATCTTGGGGAAATCTCCTCTCGGGTGCATTTTATACAATTGGAGGCAAATAGCGGGACCCCCGGGAGGAGTCGCAAAGAAAGCTGATCTAATCAAATATTGTAATCAGTGGTGGCCATTGTATCAGCTGGAGGATGGAGAAAAGTGGCCAGTTAATGGAACATTGAATTATGATACTTTGCTGCAATTGATGATATTTTTAAGACGGGAAGGAAAATGGGATGAAGTATTGTATGCGGATATGTTTTTCACTTTACGCTTGCACCCTGAATGGCAAAAGGAGTGCGGTATAAATTTGGCTCCCTCAGATCCTTTGGTGCTGGCATTGGAAAAAGATAATAAGACTAATGGAAAAGGGAAAGGTTTGAAAAGACATTGTTCTGCTTGTAGTATTGGACAGAGGTGTTTAAAATTAGTTCAGGATGAGCCAGAGGATGACTCAGAAATGTTGGTTGCTCCCGGTTTGAGGCAGAGATTGCAGAATGATAAACCTGAGCCCCTTGGAGCAGGCGACTCTGAGAACAGAAAGCCAGAAGTGGCTCCGGTATCTGGGAGAACTCGCGGTCGGTAGGGAGCAGTGTTGCAAGCTCCATTGAGACAGGCTGTTGGAAATGAAGGACCGGTGATTGTGAGGGTGCCGTTTTCAATTGCTGATTTAAATAATTGGAAGCAGGCGGCGGGCAATTATAGAGATAATGCTGATAAGGTGGCTAAAGCCTTTGATACAATGATCAGGACTACAGACCCTGATTGGAAGGATATTGATGCTATTATGTTGGTATTGTTTGACAGCACAGAAAGAGAAATCAATGTGCTTATTGTAGACAGGAGGGACACTGGAAACGAAACTGCCCTTCCCGACAGGGAATGGAAGGAACAGGTTCTGTTTTGAGAACAATAAATGCAGTTAATGATGAGGAATGAAGGGGACCGGAGGTATCCTCCCCAGCAGAACCTCTGGTTAAAATACAGCTGGGGGGAGATCAAACTGAAATAGAATTCCTGGTAGATACTGGAGCAGCTTATTCGGTTTTGAATGAAAAAGGTTTTGAATTTAGTAATAAGAGAATCAAAGTTGTTGGTGCGACTGGTAATGCTGAAACTAGGCCATTCTTCAAGCCTTTAACATTTAAAATTGGAAAACAATGGGTGACACATCAACTCTTGTATTTACCAGGGTCTCCGAAACCTTTACTAGGGCGAGATTTGTTAGAAAAATTGGAAGCAGAAATACGATTTAAAGATGGGGAAGTCGATGTGTTAATTCCTGAATCTAAACTTGTACAAGCGACTGTGTTCCTATTGCAGGAAGATAAAATTTTAGGAACCTGCATCCCAGCAGAAGTGGAAAATGCAGTGATATCCCTCGTATGGGCCAGAGAAGTCCCTGGTAAAGCTAAGAATGCTGAACGGGTAAAAATTGAACTCAAAGCAGGAGCAAAGCCGGTAAGGCAAAAACAATACCCTTTGAAACTAGAAGTTAGAATCGGGTTAAAGCCCATTATTGAGAAATTTATAAAATATGGTTTGCTGAGGGAATGTGAATCAGAATACAACACCCCCATCTTGCCAGTAAAAAGGCAGATGGAAAAGTTATCGATTGGTCCAAGATTTAAGATTAACCAAATCACTCAGGATATTCATCCAGTAGTTGCAAACCCATACACTTTACTGACAGCAATAAATGAAAACCAAGAATGGTTCACAGTTATAGATTTGAAAGATGCCTTTTTCTGCATACCTCTCGAGCGAAAAAGTCAAAATATATTTGCCTTTGAGTGGGAAAACCCGGACTGGGAGCTATATTCAGACAGGAGCAGCTTTGTGAAAGAAGGGATCCAGATGTCGGGATATGCAGTGACCACAGTGGACACTGTTGTAGAAGCAGAAGCTCTCCAATCAAAAACATCAGCCCAGAAAGCGGAACTGATTGCACTAACCAGAGCTTTAGAATTAAGTGAAGGAAAGCGAGTGAATGTATGGACCAATTCCCAATATGCATTTGGAGTATTACACGCACATGGAGCGATTTGGAAAGAAAGGGGACTATTGTCATCTCAAGGGACCGGAATTAAACATGCGGAGCAGGTTCTCAAGTTACTCGAAAGTGTACAGAAACCAAAAGAAGTGGCTGTTATGCACTGCAAAGCTCACCGAACTGGCTGCACCCCACAGAAAAGAGGCAATCGATTGGCTGATTTGACCGCTCGTAGGGCTGCAGAAAAGGGTAAAGGAATATTGGCAATAATACCTGAAAAGCAAATAGAATTAGGAGAATCTCCTAACTATGACAGTCAAGACAGAAACTTAGTTGAAACATCAGGAGCTAAGATACAGGAAAATGGATGGGCTGTTACTCCTGTGGGGCAGGTAATTCTAACCCCAATTTTGATGCATGAAATAGTAAAGAAAGAACATAATAGTGTTCATTGGGGAACCGAGAATTTACTAAGACATCTACAAAAGTCGGTGGTGAGTCGTAATATGGTAGAAATTATAAAGTCCGTAGTTAAAAGGTGTGAAACATGTCTTACAAATAATCCAAAGACACAGAATAAATTCAATTTGGATCCACAAAAACAGGAAATACTCCAGGAGAGCACTGGCAGATAGATTTCACTGAACTGCCAAGAAAAGGAGGGTTCAAATACCTGTTAGTATTAGTAGATACCTTTACAGGATGGCCTGAAGCCTTCCCATGTCGTACCAACAAGGCCAGGGAAGTTGTCAAAATCTTACTTAAAGAAATAATACCACGATTTGGTGTTCCTTTAGGGATTTCCTCTGATAGGGGGCCACATTTTGTTGCAGACATTGTTCAACAAGTAAGTAGAGTATTACAAATAACATGGGAGCTGCATGCCCCTTATCGCCCACAATCTAGTGGACGGGTAGAGCGCATGAATCAGACCTTAAAACTGCAATTGAGTAAAATTTGCCAAGAAACTTCAATGGTTTGGATACAAGCACGTCCACTTGCTCTGTTGAGAATTAGAGTTCAGCCTAAGGGAAAACATCGGTTAAGCCCTTATGAGCTGATGTATGTGAGACCGTACCAAATTCCTAAATTACCAGAGGAATTAAACATCAGAGGTGAAACAGATTTACGAAAGTATCTAATATCCCTAGGGACAGTGATACAAGAAATGAAAAAGAATGTGATTGTAAACAAATCTCTGAATCTTGATTCCCCAGTACACCCATTCCAGCCCGGAGATTGGGTATACCTGAAGTCGTGGAATGGAGAACCACTGCAAGAAAAGTGGAAAGGACCATTTCAGGTTTTACTGACAACATACACAGCCGTAAAACTAGATAAGAAAGGGCCCTGGATTCATTACTCAAGAATCAAAAAGGCTCCTAAACCATGGACTTCTGAGGAGACAGCTCCTCTCAAGCTCGTTTTCAAACGACAACTTTAGTTTCTGTGTTATTAATAAATTCAGAAGTGTCTGGGCAGAAACTAGGAAGTCCATGGCCCGAGAATGTTTATGTACAATTAGCAGTGGAAATAGCTTTGGCTATTAATGCAAACAAATGTTGGATTTGTGCTAAATTCCCGAAGCATAGCATTCAGTCCGATGTAACACAAATTGGCCTACCAATTCCTTTGAGTACCACTTGGAGTAAACTTTGGGACAGGTTCTTGTATGGTAGGGGTAGTATCCCCAGTTGGAAAAGAAAGAGCAATGGATAATCTATTGATTACTCGGTCTACTACCTTTCACTCATTTGTGAGATGATTACAATACCTCTTTTGGGTTTGAAGATATTTGGAATACTCTCACTTCTTGGTTACCTGATTGGTTATGGTTGAAGAGACTATTTTTTTTAATGATTTTTTTTATTAATGTAGTTTGTATTCTTGCTTGCATAATGATACAGTGTTGTAACTGCTGTACAAGTTTGTATAGTGAGGACTGTAGCATATAAGCTACAAGCCCTCAAAAAGAAAAGGAGGGATTGATACCTGAGAAATGTGGATTGAGGCTCCTGGGTGTTCCCCTTTTCCGTTACAAAGCTCTTGAATGCTCCCATTACATAACAAGGGAGAGTCCTTGTGGATAATTAAGTTTTGGGCCCCTGAGCACTTCTGTCTAGACAGCTAGGCGACACAAGAACTGAGTCTGCGCAGAAGCAAAGGTCAGTCAGCGAACACGGTGAGGAAGACTATGAGCCTTCGTCTGAAGACCCCCAAAGACCACCTGAGGACCACCACAGAGGATGACTGCGCATGCGGATCGGACATTTACATATGTTAATAAGTTCCAGGAAATCTCATGTTTATGTAGATGAATTCCCGGAAATCTTATGAATATGTATGTTTTTATGGTATATAGTTGCTGAAAGTCCGTCAAGCCGGCGGAGCACTTATGGTGGAATTATCCCCAGTGCTGCCCGGCGCCGCAATAAAGAATGCCTGCTTTCTAAAACTCCAAAATAAGTTTTAGGGAGTGAATTATTTTGCCGCTTTCCGGTAACACTACAAGCAGAAAGAGAAGGCAATCAGGTAAAGACCCTCAGACAGAAGAGTACTGAGCAGAACGAGTTGCTTGTTTTCTGGAGGGAAAAAAGTGTTATTTCTTTTAAACACAGTGTCATTGCTTGTTGACCCTGATCATCATGGGCATCCTTTTTCCAAAAGGAGACAGCAGTAGTGAAAATCTAAATGCAGCTCCACTTTAAAAGTTGTTTAAATTTCAGACCTTTTTTCCAAATATTTGTCACAGTATTTGGGACATTTTAAAAGTACTATTATAACAGCAGCAGCAGCATTATTCAGAAAGCTTCTAATTCCACCAGCGGGAATGCTGCCAAGATGAAAAATGAATTCCTAAACTGTATTAAGATTTACAAATACAGCTACTTTTATTAAAGTATTCTGAACAGCCCTTGAGCTTTCCGTGTATCCAGACAAAAACACAAGTTTCAGATCTCTGCAAGGTTTAAAACTCAAACTTTGGTGAAGTAAAATGGAAGTTATGGTTTGAGAGGCTTCTGTCAGATGAAAATGCTCCAGAAGCCTCTCAAGTAGAAGAATATACTTTCTAGGCAAGTGAAACATGGCCCAAGCACGCACTTCTCCACAGCATGGAGTCTTATTAGTAAAACTGAAAAACTCCAGAATCACAAAAGGGATTCTAGGACAAATAGATAATAAATTTGCTATAAGTAAATAATATATAAGGGAGTTAGGTAAAGAAGAGGTATTGAAAGGAAAAGTGTTGAACTGGAAGAAATCACACCAGCTGAGTAATTCAATGGCTTGGTTTTGAGATTGATGCTACCTACCATTTTCACTAACAGCCCTGCCAAAATAATAGGCAAGTACTAATTATATGCAAGTGAGAAATCACTGATAACACAGATGAAGATCAGAGCAGTATAAGAATTAAGTGGCCTTAAGGAGAGGAGTAAGGCATGCTGAACATTCAGTTACATGAAGTGCAAGGCTTTTTATTAACAGATTAGTATAAAGGGAATTCCTACTGTGAACCATAACCTCCTCAATGGGAAATAACTGAAGAGGAGATGGATTTGCACGTATCGGTTAGCCAAGGATAAGTATGAGCTACCAGGATAACATAGTCATGAGAAAGACAAATACAATGCTACAGTGTATCAGGTGAGGTCTTACTGGTAGAGATAGGAGTATATTCATACCCACATACAAGGCTCATCAGTGTTTCTGAGGGGTGAGTTCATATTATTATGGCAGACACTTTCCAAAGGATTTCAGTATACAACAAACCAAAGGAAATATTCCTTGTCTTTCCTCTTCTCAAGATGAAAAGGACACAATTCGCTGTGACTTTATAAAGATACACAAATAGAACTAACATGTATTTAATGTCCTCCTCCAGCTCTTGAAAGACAAGGGAAAAATACTGCCCTGTGTCAGAGGGAGCAGTGACATGCTTGAGGTCAAGCAAAAAGCCACGGGCACAGTTTTGCAGACACACTTCTCTTATCTGCCTTCCTCTAACCTTTTAGTTGTGCTCTGCCTCAGTAATTTGCTAGCATTTTTGTCACAGTGTAAATAAAATTCACAAATGCTACAGATCTATGAGAGCCCTGCTTTGTGATGTGAATGAAGAGCTTCTGAAACAAAGCTATGTCATGACACAGAACATGGTTCAGGGACACATTACAGGCTTTGCTCTGAGTAAACACTTTTCAGCCATGTCATTTCAGTCTAAAAGTCATATTTAGTGAGCCAAGTTTCAAGTAGTTTCAAAGCCTACTTACCACCTTTAAACTATGACAGGGGCTTAGCTAGAAATCTTCTTTCTTTTGTTTAGACAAAAGCCGTTTTCTCTACTCAGGCTCAGAAACTGCCTGTCCCTTGCCCCCTAAGTCTTACAAACTTCATAAACAAGGATGCCCTCTTCTCCATAAAAATCACAGCTAATTTCAGATGATAACCAGTAAACATCTGGGTTAAAATTATATGGTCCCACTTAACATTATTAAACGTTGCACATAATACCATATTGCCATGGAGACAACAAGTCTGAAATACCATCTCTCTCTTTCCAATATTTACATGCTTCACTGCAATCCTAAATTCAGCACGTGCTTAATGACAGCTCAGGACCTTGACACTATTTCATTTACAGGGGCCATGATACAGCTTAGAGCAGCAGTTCCTGAAACTGCTCAGTGCATTTTCCACTTGCCATCCTCTCCCCTCACTGGCCTCCACCCTGGTCTTTGAAACACTGCTTGCTCCTGCCTGTACCCAGAGACTGCAATTGTTGCCTGTGTACTTCCTACACCACCCCTGTCTTCTCATGCTTCTCCTCAAATGGTAACTCACTTTTTACCTCCCAGAACAACATGACTACTGAGAAATGTTCATGCTATATAAGCTTTTATGTACAAGCATAAAAATTATATACATTATTCAAGCATTTAGTGACTTTAAACAGCTTTCCACAGCAGAACAGATTGCCTATAAATTTTACTTAAGAAAACCCAAAAAACTAGCAGAGCTAATGAACTGCTATATTTTTATTCATATATATAAAAAAAGGACCAGGATGTTCTTCTGGGCACTTCCAGTCTAGGATAAGAAATGCTTTTCAAATCAAATAAGCATTCCTCTGGTGCATAAAAATGGCAATTCTTCTAAGAACAGGTAGACGTACAGTTTCTCATGCACTTAACATTTTTAAAGCAATATCACATAAACTGTGATGCATTTGATGCACAAACATTAAAAAGCCAGAAGAACAGCAGAAAAATATTTTCAGCAGCAGCCTACTTCTATGACTTTTAAGAGATCACATAAAATTATAGATTAACTGCTGCTATCAGTCAAAAGAAATAGAAATTAATGCAAAGTATGCAGCAGCATTGTAAGACATTTTAGGACAGCCCAGAGCCACCTAATGAATAAGTAGAAAGTGTGAAACACCATCCAAATAAAGCAAGATTTAAAAAAAAAAAAAAAGTTGCATGAAGAGTTTCAAGTAGCTGATTGAACCTAAATATTGTTTCTACAGAATGCACAAAAACATCATTCCACTACATTCAGAAGGACAAGCCACTCAAAAACAATGCTCTGTTTGCAAGCAGCCTGGAAGAAATTATTTCTGTTTTTCACATTTCAAAAGAAAAATGCATTAGAACAGCAGCAGGACTCTGAAAATTGCCTCACACACCTCTTTAAGGCGGATTCACTCAGCAAGCATCCAGGAAGCTGAAAGGCTGTTAACTTACAGCTTAATTTGCAAGGTCTTGGGTTTAGCAAGGAGTTCTGCAGGAAAAGAGAAGCTTCCAAATAGTAGGGTTTGTATTGAATAAGACAGCATCATTAATAAAATGACATTTTGTTCATTTCTCTTTTTGGACAGCTGAACAAACATTGATTCTCATAGGTGCTGAGCTGACTGGCTGAACATCAAATCCATGGGAAAGGCACAGTGCTGACACTACTCAAACTTCTGCACTGTCCAGATATACACTCAAATTAGTAGGATCACAGTTGTAGAAAACTCCACTATCACCAGCTCAGCTAGTGATCTGCCTTGCAGCATCATACCACTTATGCTCTATGTCAGTAGATCAGAACTCTAGCTGTACTATTTTCATATTTAAACACTCATTTACAGTTACACACAACCACCTGTGCTCCAGAGAGACCTAGCTCAAGCAACATGTGGGTTCTACAGCTTCCCAAGGAGTGGTTACAGTGACCTAATTAAACTCTTCTGCATTACCTGAGGCTCAAAGCCTAAGCATTGAGAAGTCTATGCCAGGTCAATTCTTCTACTTAGATATCAAGAAAATTTAATTGCTTGCAAGCAGGAAGACATGCATCAATTTCTGATAAACCAAACAACATGCATTATTCCACACTAAACTTTTTTATCAAAATCTGGTGTCTGTCAAAGGGGAAATTTTTCCATCCTTGCTCAAGATTGTGAAAGGGAAAAGAAGGCATCTCCACACCCACCCCCACCTCAAAAAAGAGACTCCTTTAAAAAACTCAGATTCTCAGCAAAATCATCTTCACTGGTTGAAAGCCAAGAGTATCTCATTGTGATTATAAGCAGATATAAAATAAAAACGGGAATATGAAAATCAAAATTGAATTACTACTTCTGTGAATGTTAGTGCAACTAGACAAAATATGAGCAATGAGTACTTTCTTTTAAAGTTTATTTCACTAACACATCACATGTTTCATTACAAGAGCTCTGAGAAAAAAACTCTTAACCAGCTTTACTGAAAATCCTTCATTCATATGTTAATTTTCATTAGTTATGATTAAGACCAAATGACTGTCTTTGCTGAATGAAAGCCATCTGCAGTTCTTTCTAGTAACCCCCACTGAAGGGCAGCAGTTGCTTATATCCCTCAAGTTTCTCTTTGTTCTGTGTCATTAAAGCTATTTCAGCCCCTTCACTACCATAATTCCAGAATGTATTCAATAATGAAGAACAGAAAAATTTTCTGGGTTTAAGGCTTAAGAAAATTATGTACTAAAGTGTTTTAAAATAATCTAAGCTAGATATTTTCATAATTTGAAGTATGGATATCAAAAATTGACTGTGCAGTAAATAACTTCTTTTAAACTAATGGAAGCCTGCCTTACTCCTGATAACTGGCTTTTTTCAGCAAGTCGGTTACAGCAGCACAGAGATAACGTGACACTAAGTGCAGGAAGACACTATAAAACAAAGGCACTTTGTTCTGAAAGAGGATGTATCCAAAAAAGAACATGGAGTTACACTCAAAAGTACATGATCCATCGACTGCCAGAACGAGCTGCAAAGCTCCAGCCTTTTGCTATTGAACACCCATTTATCTCAGAAACTGTATTTACCACTGACCTAGCAAAATAACCTTTTTCTGTCTGCCATTTCTGAATTAGCCGAGACAATCTCAGAAATGCTGTTACCACTTAATAGTATGGGAGCCCAGGGTCAGCAATAATCATTTACTCATGAAGGTGAGCAAAAGACATTTCACCTCCAGGAATTATATAATGAAGGAGACTACCCTAGCAAGCTGTGAGACAGTGTCAGAAGATAGCATTAAAGATCCCTTATGATGGGATTAATTAATGATCCCTCATGCATCCCCACTGCATGATACAGTATGTAGGAGAGTTCAGCTATAGGGCAAGTTTAGCAGAGAGGTTTAGAGATTTCAGAGCTCTTATCAACGCTCCCCCAACTGCATAGAGATTATCAGGACAATCACATTACAGGTGTGCTCCCTGTCCTGCAAGCGGTAAGACAATGCCTCAGACATTGTGGTGTGTAGATCTGATGTTTTTCTGCAGTCACAGTGCATAAGCGTCAGGACTTCCACAAACATGGCAGGTACCAGTCCTAGGACATTCTGTCAGGGAAGGGCAATTGCATATCCAAGAGATGCAGAGAAATGGCAATTCTGCAGACCTCTAAGATTTCCAAGCGGAAACAGGCTTATCAAGTATTTTCTAGTTGTTTAGTATGCTTGGCAAAAACTGCTGTCCTGGTTTCAGCTGGGATAGAGTTAATTTTCTTCCTGGTAGCCGGTATGGGGCTGTGTTTTGGGTTTAGATTGAGAACAATGTCGATGCTAAGTACCGCTAAATAGTCGCTAAGTAGCGCTTACATTGGTCAAGGACTTTTCAGCTTCCCGTGCTCTGCCCGGTGCACGGGGGGGGGCTGGGAGGGAGCACAGCCAGGGGCGCTGACCCAGACTGGCCAACGGGCTATTCCATACCATATGACGTCATGCTCAGTATATAAGCTGGCAGAAGAAGAAGGAAGGGGGGTGGGGGGGGGGGGGGGGGGGGGGACATCTGGCGTGATGGCGTTTGTCTCCCCATGTAACCATTACGCGTGATGGAGCCCTGCTTTCCTGGGGATGGCCGAACACCCGCCTGCCGATGGGAAGTAGCGAATTAATTCCTTGTTTTGCCTTGTTTGCGTGCGCAGCTTTTGCTTTACCTATTTAACCGTTCTGTTTTATTTTACTTCAACTATTAAACTGTTCTTATCTCAACCCACGAGTTCTCTCCCTTTTACCCTTCCGATTCTCTCCCCCATCCCAAGGGGGGGAGTGAGAGAGCGGCTGTGTGGTGCTTAGTTGCTAGCTGGGGTTAAACCACGACAACTGCTCACAAATAATTGGCTGTCAAGATAAAAGAATCACACTATGTAGTGTGTTTCCCATTTAAAAAAAAAAAAAAAAAAGAGTTCCAGAAGTGGCACAGACAGAACATTTGTGCTAGCAGAAGAAGATTTTGTTCTGTCTCTGGTCTTTACAGTTCCTCTGCTTCACCATCACCACCTGCCATCTGTCTGGATCTGATCCGGCAGTTCTCTGCTCACCCTGCAATTACCACCCTTTTCCAAAAGCAATTAGCAGTGCTCAAGATGTTCCCTTGATTTAGCATCACCTGCTGGCCTCTTTATGTCTTCTCAAGAAGAAAGCCTATGAAATAAATTTTGTCCACACACTGTGTTCATGATGACAATACAGCCAGTATCACTTTAGGGCTAGACTATGGAAGGAAGATAAGAAGTTCTAGGTCCTGCTCATTGACTAGCTCAGCCACAGTAAATGCTGGAAAGCCAGCTGGTGGTAGCTCTGAGAAGGGACAGACACCTGTGAACCTGCAGGTACCAGATTTTCTAATCCTGACTTAGCAGAGTCCAAAACCTAAGTGCCAGAGTACAGGACCTGCCTGCACGCTGCCCGTGCAGGGGACAGACAAATGATGCCTGGATGTATCTGGGCATGCAGCCTGCATGAGGCCTTGCCCCACTACTCTGCAGGAGATCAAGTCCTCATGCCTCTTAATCACAAGTCTGAGCGATTCAACCTGAAAAGGTTGAAGCAGCTGCCTAGCCTAGATCTTACCTCATTGCAAAGGCAAAAAAACCCAACCCGAAACAACACTGAAAGAAAGACATCTAACAGTAGTGGACCAGTTGTAACTAACTTTGAAAGGGAGCAATTGGTTATTGCATTTTAGCCTATTTACCTTCCCATTGTTCTTTTGCTTTCTTTCTTCAGTAAAATGCTCTTTCTTCAGCCACATCATCATTTGTAACTGAGCACAAGTAGGAGTATTGGGGACTGGAGAGCTTAGTTAATTTTTCCCACTCTTCTGGATTGGAATTTGATTTATTATTATTGGCCTGTGAAATTTACACCTGGCCCTTTCAGCTACCTGGCAGAAGGGTTCTGTGAGTGGAAGCCTGGATGCGAGCATGTGGGCTTAGGGTGGAGGTTGTTTTATTTCTTGTACATGTATAAATCTTGAAAAGGTAACATCACATTTTTATATAGTGTATTAAAATATAAATCATGCCTTTCTTTTCCACCCTCCCCTCAAGAAATATGAGGGCTACCACGGAGCTATTTCTACTTTGTTAGACCACAGCTAATATTTCTCACTTTTTCTTAATCACTGGTTCTTCTATAGTACAAATCCTGCATGTGTAGTGTTACATAGGACTATCTGTGGTAGATCATGCTGAATAAAAATTAATTTTAATTATGTTATGTTGCAAGTGAATCTTTATTTCTACTTTCCATCTAATCTTAATTGCTTTTGGTATGTGTAAAGCTAGTTAAAGGATTACACTTTCTTTCACCATAATTACATCATTCTTTGTGATATTTCAGCCACCAACCTGTTCAGTCACTGTCTCTGACTCTGCTGAACTTTAAAGCAAACAAGTTATCTGCCAGCAATGGAATAAAATGGAAGAGTATCTTGAAAACATTTTAATATTTTGATTAGCATGTGTTTTGAAAAAAGCAATCCCCTCTTTTGTTAAAAAATAGGAAATTTAATGTCAAGATAAGAAACTCATTAAAACCCCTCCTTTTCTGCACAAAGTCTATGTGCGTGAATAAACATTTCTCGATATCATCATCTGTATGATAAAAAAATTCCTTTCCATATAGAGTCAGTGTGACTTTAGAGTCCTGTCTAATTTAGGTAACTAAGGAATCCCAGTTCCATTTGCCTTGCTAATATAGAGAAACGTGCTAGCGTTATGACCATTTTTAGTGCTGCTGTCCTTAAGACTAACCAGTGTTTTATTGCAGCCTTACAGCTCCTTGGGTGCTGAATAGATTTCCTTCAGGCTATAACATAAGGGTCCAGAAAGTTTGTTTTGTTCCTTCATTTTGGAACAGGCTTTGGCAATAGCTTTAGTTATTGAAATAGCAGTATTTCAAGTGTGCAAAAGCATGAGCTGGTCAATGTGCATGTCTTCAACCCTATGTTTTGAAAAAAACCACTCAGTGTACATTTTGAATAACAGACATCCGGCAGTTGTATAAGAAAATGTTACAACACTTTTAAATCACTATACATGCATTCAGCTTACACAATCAATGAGTTATGTTGCTCAAGCATTTGTTCTAAACAGAATCCTAAACTGCACATTTTTACTGGTCTTTCTAAGCTCAGAAGCAGAGCTAACATTCATAGGGATTAACCTTGGTGCAATTGTATGAAGTGGACTTCTTCTGCCCCCTTTATTTTCCTCAGTCCGTAATATCATGTTAATCAATGTTTGGTAGGAAACCATTTCTTTGGGCAGAAGAAGAGCATTTTGAAATCTCCCCCTTTCCAAGAGTGAAACTAAGATCTTTTCAATTTTTTAAGCAAAAGGCAAAAAGAACAAATAAAAATGAGAATGAAACTGAGATTTTTACACATAGACACAGAGTGTTTCTTCATGGCTAGTAGACTCATGGAGCACCTTGCTAAAGAACACCATAGATCTTAGAAGTTCATGTGAGTTCAAAAGAGACCAAGCAAGTTCTCTAAAGAGAATACCATTGAAAGCTACTAATAACAAAGAAATAACATTCATCTCGGGAAACCACCAGACCTGAGAATGTATAGTATCACCAATATTTGCCTGTCTCATTATTTCCCTAGGTGTCTGTCACTGTCAGAGATAGAATGCAGCACTAGACCTGATCTCACACTAGCACTGTGCTTTTAAAACAATGACTGACAAAGTAACTATGACATTCATCTAAGCCTGGGATTGCTGTGCCCAAATCCTAGGCTTTAAGGTAGTAAATGTTTTGACTACAAGAGTACTGAGTATTCCGGGACAAGTCTCCCTCTCCCCTTTGAGTCAGGAAAACTACCCTGAAGCTAGGAAGCCACACATTAGCTGAAGTTCTGTAGAAACTGTTACTTTCCTGTAGAACATTTCAGTTTCATTGAAAAATTCTTGTTCACGTTTAGTGACAATACCACACTAAAGTGTAGTGGGTAATGCATGAGGTTGTCAGCACTTAGAAAATCCATATTTAAGTTTATTCTGTTTGTATTTCAGACTTCTTGTCTTTTCCTCCTTGTGGAAAGTACAAACAATCAATATGTTTTTCATTCAATAGGTCCAGTTAGTGTAACCTGCATATTACCAATGTCTTGGTATTATCTTGGTTCAAGAATAAGGACCCTCAGACAAGTCATTCTCAAAAATTTTCTTTTTACAGACAATTCCTTATTGTATAGCATGTAGCTTCTACTTTTAAGTGGAGTTAAAATGAAAAAGTAATTCAAAGATCAACAACTTTCTAAAGTGCAAGAGTTATTAGCCAAGTGTTCAGACATAAGATTCTCACTGAGAGTGAGCTTAATATTAAAAAGAAAAAAAAGCTCTATTTTAAAATTAAAGAAGTTCAGTTTACACTGATTACTAATGAACACTGAAGCCATATTTGTGCTTTTGACATACTGTTTCTTAATGATTAAAGTAGGATGATTTCACATTGTCTTTATTACATCTGTATTACAGGAAATACTGTTATTTGCTTCTTCGTATTGGTTCATTCCATCCCACTTCGACTTAAACATGACATCTAATGAAAAACTATTCAAACTGGAACATGATGAACTTGTCCTTTAGTCATCTAATTTTCCTATAGAAAGGCAAAAATATTATTAAAAAGCTATACTAAATGTGAACTGCTTGAGAATTAATTTACACTGTTTGAAAAAAAAAAAAGCCTTAAGGTGATATCCCACCACTTGCTATCACCCCGAGTCTGAAAAGGAAAAGAATTTCTTTGCAATAAGATAAGTGAGAGGAGATGAAAGAAAGGGGACCTTTCTTCTTTAGCAGATGAAAAAGATGCTGAATTAGCTCAAGATTTAGTTCACGATGAGCATTATCTCAAGTCTAGTGTCTGCAAAATGTCAATCAGCCAACACTCACTTCATCCATGGTATATCCTCAGCAACAACTGGGCTGCATTATGTAGCTGAAGACCATAGGATACACAGTCTTAATTTTGCATTTGAGTGCTCTTTACTGTTACTTTGTTCGTATTGGTTTAGATACATCTATTAATATCTGTTTGTTTCCAACTTATTTTGCCACACTGCAACTTAGACTGCATAACACCTAGAAGCCCCAGTGCTGGAACATACTTCAGATTTCTCAGTGTCTGCAGGAGCAATTTGAATTATTACAATGTGGAGGGATTGCAGGCCAGAAATCAGGTAATAAACTGACAGCCTGGATAGAAACGTGCTCCTTAAAAGAAGCTGGAGGAAATGTGATGGAAAGTACTTGGTTTTGATTTTGTTCCATTTATTTTTGTGCACAACTGTTAAATTCCATTATGAAAAGTGGATGAGACTGGTAGTGAAAGGAGGAGAGACATTCCTTCCCCTGTGTATTCTGGTGAGGTAGATGGCCAAAGAGGTGACAGGATGCAACAAGCCCAAGAGATGCAGCACAGATCTGGAAGCTGCAATTCATGCAGAGAAACTAACGATCTGTTGAACTGGCAGGAAGGTCCCAGCCAGGCCCTGGAAAAGTCCAAAGAATAATTTTTTTGAGACAAAAGGCAACTAAATCTAAGATGCTGAATTGGCAGGAAGCAAATGTTTCCTTGCAGGAAGAGAGTGTGCATGGAGTATTCCAGCTCTTATTTAATAAATTTGGCTTTCAGAAGTTTAAAAACCTTTTCTTTGATATCTCAATATAATAGTTTAGGTAAACCAAGCTCAGAGATCAGACTAGCTTAAAGCAGGTACGTCTTGGGTTTCTTTCATACGCAGTTTATTCCAGTCCAGCAAGTCCTCCAACCTTGGCTCTGGTCACAGAGTAGGTGCTTTGAGCCTGAACTTGGAGGCAGACTGCATCTCTGCTAAAGCAGGAAACATGGATCAAAAGCACAAGGGTCTGGCAGGCTTACGTTCTATCTTTGCCTCCTTCGGACATGGTCATAACATGCAGTTGACTGTAGTCCAGGGCATCTGGGTCCAACAGAGTAGGAGCGATACTGTGGAGGTTGCCTACAGGGACACACTTGAACAAGACTGCTCAATTTGGTTTTTGTTAGTATGAAATTAAATCACTTCTCCAGAGACATTTGAAAGTGAACTCAAGAAGAAAAATAAAATGGTCTTTGGGATGAGAAATTATGGTTTCCTCAGGACTGACTTTAAAGATAAAGACAGTGAGCAATACTATGCTTCAGTACTGTTTATCTAAATACACTGACAATAGACGTGAACACAGTGGGTAAGTGCTTGAGTGCTCGCAAGTGCTTCATGGAAAATGATCAAGAGGGTCATGATTCCCTTGCTCAAGCACTATCTTTAGGCAAAATAAACAAGTCTTCTGACTCTGGCTCCAACAAAGATGTCTTCTGTGTCCTTGGGAAGTGTGGAGGACGTCACCAGTGTGTACTCACATCTGCAAATAGGCTTAATTCTCCCTTTTTACAAAAGTGATGAAAAGCTGTGTTTTAGCAGACACAAACTCCCCCAAAAGCGATTTATTACTACTCAGTACAAAAGTGCTCAATGACAGCAGCATGTATGTTAAGAAACAGTGGGGGTAACTTTGGTACTCAGACTACAGCCCACCAAATTACCCACAGGTTTTAGGATGACCCAGCATAGCAAATAAGTCTGGCCTTAGAAGAAGAGGCAGCTATGAATCAAGATATTTATTCACTCATTTATGTTTGTTTCCTCACAGCAAATAAATTACTTCATTCAGCAAGTAATTCAGTACTCAAAACTTTCCTTCTGAAACTTAAAAACCTATCTTTCACCAAAACCACTCTAAATTTCAACTGGAGCAAGGAAGTTCATAAATTATCCCTATAAACAGGAACACCAAACAACTTCTTAGAGACTAAAGATAATGTCTTAGTTTTTCCCCCCAAACACTGACTAGTAAATGCCCATTTTGGATCAAGTGCTTCAAAGCATATGCACAACTTTGTGCTTTTAAAGATGAAGGCAGGGCATCAACAAAATTATATGATACAAGATATTTAGATGCACCCTAAAACACAAACTATATCATGATATGTTTTAAGTGTGGAAAACTTGTAAATTAAGTCTATCTGAAGTACCAGCTGAAGTGCACAGTTTAAGGCACCGCAGCACATGTACAGTTGAACTGAATCTCAAAGTTCATATAATTGCAGATTATTTCTTGGATGCAAGACAGGCAGCAAATTATATCTGAATTAGAAATTCTGCAATAGGTCATTATAGCCTTATTATTTTAATTCACAGATAACAAGAATTTTAACTGAGATGCTAATAGCTGGAAATGAACAAGTAAAGTTTTCAACATTTTTCTTCTCCAACACCTCTACAAATTTTCCAGTGGTGTCTTGGATCACTGTAAAGTGAACATAAGCCAGAAGCAATATTTTGCCTTTCTTAGCTATCTTTCACAGGAAACTGCTTATCCACAAACACTAGGATATCAGCAAGTTGCAGGTCAAAAATACTAATTAAGGTACAGAAGAAATAAGAATATCCCTTCTAAGAAACAGAGCTATATCCTGACAGTGACACCTAGAAAAAAAAAGAAGGGGGTGCAGTCTTTTTATAGCTGGTAGTCAAAACTCTTGGATTTTGGAGCAGTAACTACGTGGGAATTCGCAAGAGTAACTGTTTAGATAAAAAGTGATCCCCAGGCTTATGTATAGTTAAAGGCAACGTAGCAAAAGAGACTAAAAAAAATTAATACAAATGTTTTGCATTTTTTATTTTCACTAAACATTTCATCAAAGAATGAAAAGGCAGGAATGTCAATTATCCATTACAAAAAAAAAAAAAAAAAAAAGTGAGGAAAAGGAAAACTACAAGCCAGATTGACAGGTGGTACTAGAAGAGTTCTGTTTGCGCTTGTCCCCTTGTGATAAAACAAATGAGTACATAACGAAATATGCAAAATGCAGCAGAAATTCAATGTGATGATTACTAGTTTGGGAAGGAATATGGATCAGGTAAAATCATTAGACCTGTGACTAGGAAGTTATAGTGTGATGTTTTTACACAAAAAAGACACACAAAAGACTAAATTGCTAAGTCTAAGTTGCTTAACAACTCTCCTGGAAAAGCAAGACCTCAAGAGGTTACAATGACTGAGGCATTCAGACATTTTTAAGCAACATTGTGCTCTTTCATGACAATACTGTGATAACAAACTACTATAACACACTGATATCTGTATTATAGTCCTTTATATGGGAGCTTACATTAAAGTAAGGATGTCACACTGCACTTGAACATTTCAGAAACTCCTACCTTGTTAAAAAAGCCGTGGTCTCATTTGACCAAAAACAAATTCACAGACTTGACAGCTGTTTACAATTGCATGTTAGCCTACCTCTACACAAGATCACAAACAAATAGGTTGTGTGTTTGTTCATATTAAATCGTGGATTTCTGAAGTGTACAAATGTCCAGTACAACTAGATGAAAAACTCTTCTCTACTGAGAAGAAAAAACACCTTGCATTTTTTTCCTACCAGATTTAAATATATATTATGAATGTACAGTATATTTCTGGCTGACTAGGGAAGATTTAAGCAAATAAACAGTACGTGATTGAAGAGGTAAGGACACATAGATTAGACTTCACAATCAAATTCATATTTCCTCCATCTTTAAATACCTCCAGACACTATACAGGAGACCGATTTCTTCCATTTTCCAGTTTAGCCAGAGCCTCAGAGGATGTTTTTACTGTGTCAGGAAGGTACATCAATAAGTCACTAGAGTAGTGCAAAAACCGTATTTTTAGTTCTGTCTAGCTCTGTCTTTAGACATAAAGCACTGAAAGATCTGTTGTGATGCTGTAGCACTTGTTCTGCATGATAACTGTGCAAGATACAGCTTCCTGATGGGCAACAAAGAGCACAAAAGAAATATTTCACCCACTGTTGGTGTGCAGCCACTTTAAAAGCAAAATGCAACTGATATTACCATAATAATTGTAACATCCATATGCTCTATCCAGCTTTTGACAGGGGAAGTGAAATGCAAAAACATGTCAAAAGAATATCACAGACAAATGTTGAAGAATCATCTCCGTTCAGGAAGTCAGGATGTGCTGCCCAAACAAGTTACCATGAAACAGCCTAGTATGCATGTTTATAGGGCATTAGCTATTCTGAAATAAATGTCTGTAAATTGGCAGTTATATCTGAAGCAGTCACCAGGGAGCGCTGCCACCACTGAGGGCACCCCCATAGCATAGTACCTTCCAAAGCTCAGCAGTCACACCAGAACTAAATATCCCATGGGATTTCAGAGCAGCAACACAACAGGGAAAATCACCTCAGATCAAAAAAATGCGCTGAAGGAGCAGTAGTGTTTGCAGGCACTTTTCACCTCCTGTGGCTGGAGTTGCTTCAGCCGTCCTGGGTAACAAGCCAGCCCGGCATGACAAGCTTTCATCCATCTTTGACAAGGTGATTGGTTTTTCCCAGTTCTATTAGTTTTAATTTAGCAGTGCCAGGTTTGTTCCTCAAGCTTTCATGCTTCCATAAGGCTACTAAACCTTTATAAGTCATGTTTTGCAATTTTTTGGAAATTGAATAGAAGCGAGGCGTTCAAATTACCTGAAGAAACAAACTTCTGTGCATCTCTTCATTCTGCTCCCATATGGCAGACAAGCCTTTCTAAACAGACTCCAAGCAAGCACAGTACTGGGGTTCTTTGCTAGTCAAAGGAAAAAATAAAACCTGTGCAGAAAGATACGTTAGCCTTGAAGTTTTTCAGTAAATATGTGTTATGGCCAGGTTTAATTTCCTATTTCTCGTATCCTATTTCAGTATTCGTTTCTCTACTGACAGACAGTAAAGTGAATGGAGTTCTCAGGAGCCATATGCTAAATTTTTACTTCCATCTGGTTGTTTAACACCTCTATGCTAAACTTCACCTTAATTATCATCAATACTGCTTAAAAACTTCTATTACCATCTACAAAAAGAAATATTTCCCCCTTTTGCACCACTGTCATACTTACTGCCACTGCTACTATAAGACTAAGTCCTTTATGGATTTAGTCTTGGCTGTTTACATTATTGGAGCCTTCAGAAATGACTTCTGTTTTGCAGGCCTAGATGCTTATGGTACAGTGGAGAGGTAATCAATCTACCCAGGAAAGCAATAAATTCTTGGAAATATGGCAGGAAAATTATTGTTTATAGTGTTTACAGCACATCAGTTTGCAGAGCCTGGCTTGTCTTAGCATAGGAGCTTAATTAGAAAGATCCCCTGGATGAAGCTAGGAAAGCACAGATGCAGGTGACACACTGAACATCAGTAGCTTGAATGTAGGATGCTACAAAAAAGGGAACTTGGAGCTTGTAAAATCCAATGAATCAAACAAGACAGGCTTCCAAATATAAAGAAAGCTAGTGATGATGTTACAAAGAAATAGATATTCTGCGGCTAGAAGCGCTTGACTACTTATCATACGTCAAAAACATTCCTGGAGGCAGATCTCATTGTCTTCTTCTAGGCTTGTATATTAAGATATTATTCTTTCCTCTTAGAAATTTATGTGCTATTCAGACCGATAAATTAAACTATTTCCATCCATTCCCAGCAGGGTAGCTAATTTGTCAACAAGGCAGGAGGGAAAGAGAAAACATAAAACAGAAAACCAGAAGCACTGTTTTAGGTAAAGGATATTTATTTGTCCTAATAATGCCAGTGTAGTTGCAATAAAATGTATTAAAGGAAGTACAACAAACAGAAGAATAGATAACATGATATCCATTTTCACATGAAATCCTTGAGGTCACTGTAAATATTTTCAGCCCGATTCTGGTCCATGTTATCTGGCTGCCAACTCTCTTCAAGTTAACAACTGAGTGAGGAACCACACATAACTACACTCATCCCAGATCTATAAAACAGGCAAACAGTGGTTATATTCAGCTCCTCTTCCTCCTCTCAGTCCTGGCACCAGCTTTTCTGTAATCAGAGGAGTTGCAGGATCAAGGGGAGAGGCTCCATCCTCACCTTCTCGGCCAGGGGAGCAACCGAGATGGTCAGCAGCTAGACCATCAACAGCAATAACATCCAAGAGAGGCTGGGAAACAGGAGACACACAACATCATCCTGCTCATGGGCTCTGCACTGCTGGGAAGGTTGCCCTGACAGGTCAGGGCTCTTTGAAGATGATTTATTGTGACTTTTTTCATCATCTGGAAGTTTCTTCTGTTTTAGAGGACTCAGATGGAATCTTCATCCTCCATCATCCCCCTAAAGTTTTTATTTAAAGAAGCCAAAAGGTTTGGTTTTCTTAATAGGAGAGCAACAGTAATATAGTTATCAAAGTCTTTTTCTAAGGAGAGGATATTGTTACAGAAAAAAAACCGCACCTTCGCCACCAAGAAACAAACTACTGCTACAAGTAAGAGGAGCCAAGCAACCATTGCCCAGACAGAGAACAACAGAGCTGTATGTGCGCCCCTCCCCACTATCACAACTGCTTCTCAAACCACCAATCTCTTACCTTCAGCAGAAGCAAAGAACTCAGCCATAAACAGCTGCATCACATCATCATTGCCATAAATTTAGCACTGCTGTTAGTGGCATGAATACAGGAGATGCACAAGCAGACCAAATGCAGGCAGAGTACAGACTGCTTCTCAATACTTGGAAGCAAATCTCTTGAGGATGGAGCTATGCCCTATCAAGTAGAAATCCAGGAGAGGCCTGCACTACTCCTTGTTCTGCTTTGCATGGAGAACGGACATATGTACAGCAATAACAACCACCAGACTTGGAAAAAATGTCATTTTCAAACGTATTCTCCTTTTCCCCACCTGGGCCTCTACTGTGTGCTCTCACATCATCATGTTACTGTTTTATTAACACCTTCCAGTGCACAGAAACTCTTTTGAAGGAATACCACCTGCTCTTCAAGACATATAAGCACAGGATACTCCTAACGAAAATCAACTACACATTTTTACAGACTAGACAGCAGTTACATAGTGATGAGATCCAACCCATCTTCCTGACAAAAGCAGTATTGCCTAACTAGCAGCCTGGTTAGCTTTCTGAAAGTTTTATCTGCCCATAAGAGGGCACAGGGGCAGTATATCACTGAATTCTTAGGATGACTGAAAAGGCAAGACATTGTTGCAAGCAAAAGAATTCCAGCTAATGAATTTGAACATCTCTGTTTTCATGGGGGAAAGAAGTGTGTGTGTGTGTGAGGTCGTTCAAAACAGATGGTAAGAGGTATGAAATAAATGAAATGATTGCTATTGAGTGGCAGCCTCAGCTGAGAGGAGGAAGAGAAAATAATACAAAATTCTGACAAAAAGTCAAGACATAAGTTTTTTTAATCGTAGAGCTGAAATTCAACAGTGGTTCCTTTTGGATACAACTCTCTTTCTGAAGTGAAATATGCTCCTTGCAATTCATGGCAAGGACTGACTGATGGACTCAAATGGCCTGCCACGCTTTGTGGATTCTGAAGGTGCCTCAGGCTGTTGAAAAGGGGCAACACAGGAAAATAGCTGCAAGAAGTGTACAAGTCCTGTCCGAGCGCTGCAAACTCTGAAAATCCCACCCGCAGAGCAGACCAGGTGTTCAGCTGTGGATCCCAGAAGACCTAAGCAGTTCCATGTGAGAGAAAAGTGCTTTAGGATTCCATACTAAATCCAGAATTTTCAGTGCTGCAAAATTTCCGTGACAGTTCTTTCCCAGTGGCCCAGCTCTCAAAGCAGGAAGGACTGAAGCAAGCTAAGAGGCCAGCTCCCAAAGGAGCCTGGAATCTCTTTGCTCAGATACAGAGAAATGATACACATAGTGGCATATTTTGAACTTGGACTGTCTTTCATCAAAAGAATCATAAAAATATAAAAAACTGAGATTCCTTCAGAATTTTTGATATTTGAATAATGTTCCCCCCAGACTATTATAACCACCCCAAAAAAAGATTTCCAACATGCAACCAGAAGAAAATACCCCTTGAGTAAAGAGCTACAATAAAATTTTCAAGCAAATCCAAAAGTCTAAGAAACTGAGTGGAGAGCAGATACCAATTTTACCATTTAGGAAGGAAAGGAAGGCAAGTTCTGCAGAATTAACTGGCTTGTTTCTTCTAAAACAATCAGTAATGAAGCAGTGCACAGAAATTAGCTTGTACAGCTTTCAAGATGGGATCTCTCACTGGGAGAAGAGGGCAAGTGCCACTTCACGAAGCCCAGATCAGGATGGTTTCTATATGGACTCACAAAGAATTGTTTCTTTTAAAAACAATCCTAGAAAAAGCTTCATAAGGGTGAAACAGGAGTGCCAAAGCTTCTTCCAGACTTTAAGCTGCAGTGCAAAAAAAAATGCTCTTGCTCAGGAACACATTCAAAGGACACCTCCAAGACACTTCTCACTGGAGCAGTTTGGAGCTCTTGCTCACAAATATGCTGCAATCAGGCAGAAAGGTGTGGGAAAACACAGGCCACTGAATATTTTCAGCATATTTTCAGAGCAGGAAATGTCTGTAAAGCAAAGGATATGATTGTAGCAGCAGGAAAATAACTCGTCATTTAAACAATACTGCAAACTGCACAAAGAAAGATATTCATCATACATAGGCCTGCATGCTCATCTGTGCTTCTCTCAAGTTTGACATGCCCAGTCCCTCCAGAAGATTTATCTTGTCAAAGATAAATCACAGCTGTGACAAGATCCTTAAACACAAACTTACTGAAAAAAGAAAAAAAAATTAGTTCGGTTGCAGATTCCTATTCCTGAATGGCTAAATACTAAAGGCCGTGTATTCCACCCAGTGCACCCTGTTATAGTACCTTCAAGGCTCCTTTACCTGCTTTAGACAATTACTAAGAAAAGGAATTTTGCAAGTAGGAGGGAAGAAATTAGGAGGTCATTGTCTGAATAGATGACTCCCAGAGATTTGCAGGAGTGACTCTGGAGGTGCCTCACAGATACTCTTTTGCTTTCCTGGTGAGTAAGGATCTTTCCCTATAGGGAACTCTGAAACAAAGTATGTTTACCTGTAATACAGAAGTATGGTTTTAGCTCTATCAGGAATACTTAATACCACAATGGGTGAGTGCAGTAGATTAGCTCTTCACCGGGTGAGGTTAAAAGTGTAGGAGGCTCTGTGCTTTTGCCTTCTAAGGGGGAACGGGTGAGAATCACATACCAATCCAGTTCTCTGCACCACACTTCTTAATACATATCTTCATTATAGGGTGCACAGAGTCTCTTAGGTAGATTTTACTTTTAAACTTGTACACTTGGGCTGGTGGCCTTTCCATTTGGCCAAGAGAAAGCAGGTAACATTTTAAGTCCTGACGACAGTCTCATGGCTTCACACAGTTCTCCACTATGACCAGATAGACCAGGGCGGGGCAGGGGGTAGGGCAGAAGAAAAACTGTCACTACAGTACAGGGAATGGAGGGGTTGGTCTTCAGCAGCCTTCACTCCATAACACAGGGCAGCACCATGAGGAGTTAAAAATGGAAAGGCTAAACCAAATGCCTTTCACCTGGGCTAACACTACTGTAAAGGCTTGAGAGTTGACGGCCTTTATTTTAAAATATTTAACCTCATTATGTTGGATTACAGAGCGAAGAAACTTCTCTTAAAAAAAAAAATAACTAGAAAGGTCAAAACATGGAATTAATACAAATACATTTTTAAGAAAGCTGGAAGTCTCTTGGATGTGTAACATTCACAAGTCAAAGGTTATATGCTTTGGTATGCTGCACCGATGCCCTTTACCTTCTTCATTTGACTGGTTGCAGGAGGGCTTCCCACTGTGCGAAACATCACTGGTCAGATTTTTCTCCTTGTTCTTTCCTGTGCACTCTTCTTTAACTCCAAGATATTTTCCAAACCACATTTTAAATTGATAATACCTGGTCAGTTTAACCAAATATCTAAGTTTAGCTAAAGGCTTTTTCAAAGCAGAAAAACTGATACAGATATTTCCTTTTTTGGGTAAATTATGCAGATCTGCTGTTCAATAAAGCACGTCTGAGCCTCACTCAAGCCATCAGGCAGTTGAGAATACGCTCAAGAAATAAACACAGGCCTCTGTTCAGCTGAGCTGGGTGCTGCTACTGTATACCTGCTGACTTGCCTCTATCCTTGTGCAACTGGAGATCCTTGCAGGGGTGAGACCTCTCTGTCCCAAGAGAAGCAATCACCTTCGCCTCTCTTTCTCAAGTGACAAAATATAACGCAACAGCTGAGTAACAGGAATTTGGAAAAAAGCAGGAGAGTAAATTTTTGCTGTGCAGAGGACTTTTTATACAAACCTGTTCAAAGACATAGAAAAGACAGATTTGCAGAGGTGTTTATGGGAGAGATTCAGCTTGCCGAGTCACAGGCACACAGTGCTTTTTGACACTGCCTAGAGTATCCCAGACACCCACATGGGCTGGCAAATGTGCATGACACAAGACTTCCCGGCCATCTGTACTCTTCTGGAGTGGCAGCCGTAGGCCACACAGGCTACTCCATAGTGCCTGAGGTGACATCAGGTATCTTAAACAGTTCGACTCTGACTTTTTGTAGCCTGCTTCTGCCCTAGCCATTCTGGATTCCTGAATGAGACACAGATTCTACCTGTAAAACAAAGGGAAAAGTGTCTTAGACAAGGAATGACAGTAGCCTCATCTGTGAGTGAGAAACTCGCTAGAGCTAACCATGGGGCAGAGCCAAATGCATTGCATGAGCATGTGTTAAATCTGGTCCTTTCCTGGCACGTGGCTCAGCAAAAGTATCTTAAGTGTGTGGGATCTATAGGGCTTTGCTAAAGATCAGTGCCCCTGGTTTCTGTCTCAAAAGCCATATAGGTTCACCTAAAAAAATGCAGCTGGGTGAGAGTGGGTAATAGTCACGCTTCCCTTTGATAGCTAACCACTGTGGGACACAGCTACTATCCAAACCCAGGGTTTGGGCCAGGGCTTGAGACAATTTATGCTCCCTTTCTGCTTGTGATCACTTACTTACCCTCCGAAGCCTGATGAACCCTCACTTCTTTCCCAAGCAAAGCTGCTGCTCTGGACAGAAGCACTCCTGCACAGCCAGGCTGGGGTCTTGGTATGCAGCATGCTCCCCAGGCAAGTGTGAAGGTTACAGAGAGAACTGAACCTTAGTCTCTCACATCCTTTAACTTGCAAGTTTTTTGTAAAAAACTATGAACTCTGCTTCCTCCCCTATTGTTTTGAAAAAAAGGGGGAGGGAGGAGAGGGAAACACCTGCATCTTGTCCAGGAGAATGCTTTTTGACTGTGTTCCTCAAGCGCGATTTGCAGAGGAATACCATTTCTAAATCCAGATCAGACTTAGGCATGAACTAAGCAAGGAGCAGCTCTCTTTGGTCCCAATCAAGCCTCTGCACAAATCCAGAAAAACAACTTCTCGCTTACAGAGGATACGAAGACCAAACCCTGAAATACAAACAGGATACTTCTGGCAGCAAAGTGAGATTTTCATGATCACATTTTGGGATTCAAATAGAACACAAATGCTTAGACGCATTCTGTGTGACTGTTACTGGAAGCTGTGAAAACAGCTAATGGGGTTAAGTGCCTATCTCATGTAAATGACTCTGTAAAATTTATCAGACATCTCTCTGCATCTTTCAGCAATTAAATGTCTTATTGAATCGGTCTTTATTTATTTAAAGAGAAGAAGGAGTAAGAACATAACTGCTTCCTTATGTTACTGAAGTGATCTGAGGATAAATATCTTAAAGATTAAAAAAAGCTGTATCAATAAATATGAAGGTTAGATGAAATTTATTTCCCTATAGAGGATAATCACTCTATGAACCAATATGATTATTTAATAATATATGTAGAAACTCAGTTCTAATTGTTTACACTTTTGATCAATAATTGACTGGATTAGTCAATATTAATTAAAGCTCTGATAGAGGTTTTACCACAGAAAATACCAACTAGGTTCTTACTGGGAATAGCCTTCAAAATGTAACAGGCACTTTCTTATACCATCAGTTATAAAATAAAACATGTAAGTCCTAGCTTTAAATCAGCAGCCAAAGCAAAAAGCATGAAATGGGAAGGACTGCTATAATCATTCTTCAGAAAGTGTCACTCTTGCTTACTAATTTATCCTCCTAAATTTATAAGCTTTTATTGCACAAGAGCACAAGCTGTTCCACACAGGGATCTTTGCTGCCCAAACTGTCATCTTGTTCTCAGTTCCGGGCTGGAAACTGCCCAGCTCTCGGTTTTCTACAAGCTCACGGGACCCAGCTGAGCTAACTCAACTTTGACCAATGTCAATTTAATACAGCAGAATGATAATTTAATTACTGTTCTCCCTGTGCTCCAAGAAGCTTATAGAGAAAGACTGACAGGTTACAGCTCACCTGACTGGCTGGATATATTTTTTGTTAAAGAGAGATCTAACAATTGAAATTATTTGGAATGTCTTTTCTCCATCTGAAAATAAACCTTTGCTCCCTCTGCAAATAAATCTTTTACATCTTCCTCGGGTTATACTGAAGGAAAAAAGCAGACACAATGCTAAGAATTAAATCAGAGAGACTAGGTGCACATACAGTGAAGAGGATCAGATTTTAAGGGTTCTGGATGAAAAGTATTTAGGAGAGAACTTGTAAATACTGTGGCAATTAATAGTTAAATTTTGTCTGATAAAAACCTAATGTGGCCCTGTTAACTTTAGCCCAAGGGTATAATGCAGGCCAAAATTCCCTCCCTGCTCCATGCCATTGTTCAGTGGGCCAGAATAATGGAATTAAAACTAATTTATTAACAATTAAAATGAAATAAAACCAGACATCATTTAAAGAACTGGAAAAATAATCTAGTACCATTCTTTTTTATGACTAAAACCACAAATAAGAAATCCAACTATGCAGGAAATTAACATCCTTGAAGTGCAGAATCAAATGCTTAGCAGTAGTGGAAGTAATAGAAAAAAAAAAGACCTTATAAACAGATATAATACAATTGCAAGGAATCTGACACTGCAAATAATAGCTAACATGCCTGTAAGAATAAATACTGCCAGAACACATCCCTTGATCAAATTGTAATACAAGTAAAACAAAAATATATGCCTTGAAAGATAGAATTTGCTTGTAAGGGGATAAAGAATTTCATGTGTTTCTTGTAATAAATTACTGAAAAGTTAGCTCCAACTAATGATAGTATGTAATTTGTTATGTGAACTGTAAAACCTCTAGAAGGCTCACCAGTGTTTTAAAGGACTGATAAATCATACTCGGAGTTGCAGATGAAAAATTAATGCGAAGTGTAATAAAATTTGTTACCAGCACTTCTATAAGTCATTTTATGGAGACAGTCATAAGAAACAACCTAAATTCACAGATGATAATCTACTGTTTGTCATGGATTAAAAAATAACGCAAAATGCCTGAGGACAGATGTATAAACAGGAAATAAAATAAAAGTCAGTTTAGAAACCCTGCCTAGCTCAAAGAAACTGTGTACTCGAGGACAGAAGTACCTACTTTGATAATGGTAACAGATATAGCAGTCTACATGGTTTAAGGTACTATAAAGATAATGAGTGAACTGGGCATCTCAGCACAGAGCAAGGAAGACAGATGAGAGTAGAAAGGACTTAGAACTCATTGAGGCCCAAATTCTCAATCGTCTCTTCACTACAGCAAGGACAAGTTGGCCACTATTATGCTTACTTGGTGTCCAGTAGCTTTTTGTTCTTCAGTCTGGCCTTGCACTACAGTGTAAACATAACCTTAAGCCCTACAGAAAACTTTAGTTTGAGGTCTGGGCTTTGGCCTCTGTGACACCAGTTATCACTGACAATACTCTCAAGCTCACAGTGCCATTGCCCAGCGGAGACTGGAGAGGCTGCCTCTGCCTCCAGAGGAGACGGCCTGCGCCCAGCAGTGGGGCTATCGTCTGTTTCTTCAAAGCTGAAATCAGAGCCTCACGTCCTGGACTGGAAAAAGAGCACTCCAGAAAAAAGTGAGCTCTGAGCCCAGACACACACATGTTCCCTTTCTAGCCTGCTCCTGGGAGGTATTAATGAACAACATCCCTCCCTTGCTTCAGCTGAAGCCTACAGTTTCCCAGGAGTGGAGCAGGGGAGGGAGAGAGCAGTGAGCTCCGCTGTCAGCTGAAAAGCAGTAAGCAGGAGCTTAGGTCTGTCCGAGACCTCAGCTAGGATCTCTCAGCCACAGCTTGCTCCTATCCAAACTGGACGTTGTTGTGAATAAGGATTCACTACTAAATACAGAGCTTCCAAGGTTACAACCTCATCTTAGGGTTCCACAGTCCCACATCTAGGGTTTTACTGTGAGAAGATAAACAGTGAGTTAGGATCAAACCTGAGCTCTGACATATCACGGAAACAGTTTTTGCTCAGCTGTAAATTATCCCCAAAAGACCATTGCCTGAAGGCAAAAATAGCTGTAGTACAGCAGTACATGCAGTCATTCCTTGCAGGGGGGTGCTGGCAGTCACTGCTCTGGCTCTTGGGGAGGGCCACCTTAGACAGCCCTTCAGCAGAATCCAGAATTTCCTCCACCCTGCTCCTAAGAAGATGATGAGACCAGAAATATGAGTATTTCCTGCAGTAGCAGGGAGTCTGGCATAAAGCAATTTCAGAGGAAGACAGGAGCTAGCCCATTATATCTCAACTCCCAACACAGCAGATCATGCTTTCTTTCCCATATTTGAAGGTGTGGAAGCAAAAAAGCAAGAATTACAAGTCACCCGGGACTATATACAGACAACAGCATGCCCTGGGACAAGTCCTCTTTGCATGACTATAGGCATCGATTATTGTCTGCAGTTCTGGGAACATTAATTTGAGAAACATGTTTTTAACAATTTGCTCCATAGAAACCTCTGTCACAAGAAGTAAAAAACTTCTAAATTACATGCACTGCACTGGGTGGCACAAATGAGAAGATAAACCACTGAAAGTAATGAAAAAAACATGCCAGCTCTTACCTAAGGCTGTCATTTGGCTCTGAGTCAGGTTGCAGGGGGATCAGATCATAGAATCATAGAATCATAGAATTGTTAAGGTTGGAAAAGACCCTTAGGATCATCAGGTCCAACCATTAACCTACCACTGCCAAGTCCACCACTAAACCATGTCCTCAAGTACTGCATCTACCCGTCTTTCAAATACCTCCAGGGATGGGGACTCAACCACTTCCCTGGGCAACCTGTTCCAGTGCCTGACTACTCTTTCAGTAAAGAAGTTTTTCCTAATATCCAACCTAAACTTACCCTGGCGCAGCTTGAGGCCATTTCCTCTCGTCCTATCGCCTGTTACTGGGGTGAAGAGACCGACCACCACCTCTCTATAACCTCCTTTCAGATAATTGTAGAGGGCAATAAGGTCTCCCCTCAGCCTCCTCTTCTCCAAACTAAACAACCCCAGCTCCCTCAGCCGCTCCTCATAAGACTTGTTCTCTAGACCCTTCACCAACCTTGTTGCCCTTCTCTGGACATGCTCCAGCACCTCGATGTCCTTCTTGAAGTGAGGGGCCCAAAACTGAACACAGTACTCGAGGTGCGGCCTCACCAGTGCCGAATACAGGGGCACTATCACCTCCCTGGTCCTGCTGGCCACGCTATTCCTGATACAAGCCAGGATGCCATTGGCCCTCTTGGCCACCTGGGCACACTGCTGGCTCATGTTTAGGCGGCTGTCAACCATCACCCCCAGGTCCTTTTCAGCCAGGCTGCTTTCCAGCCACTCCTCCCCAAGCCGGTAGCGTTGCCTGGGGTTGTTATGGCCGAAGTGCAGGACCCGGCACTTGGCCTTGTTGAACCTCATACAGTTGGCCCCGGCCCAACAATCCAGCCTGTCCAGGTCCCTCTGAAGAGCCTTCCTACCCTCCAGCAGATCGACACTCCCACCTAACTTGGTGTCATCTGCAAACTTACTGAGGGTGCACTCCATCCCCTCATCCAGATCATCGATAAAGATATTGAACAGGACCGGCCCCAACACTGAGCCTTGGGGAACACCACTCGTGACTGGTCGCCAACTGGATTTGGCTCCATTCACCACCACTCTCTGGGCTCAGCCGTCCAGCCAGTTTTTAACCCAGCTCAGAGTGCACTTGTCCAAGCCGTGAGCAGCCAGCTTCTGCAGGAGAATGCTGTGGGAGACGGTGTCAAAGGCCTTGCTGAAGTCCAAGTAGACAACGTCCACAGCTTTCCGCTCATCCACTAAGCGGGTCACCTTGTCATAGAAGGAGACCAGGTTAGTGAAGCAGGACCTGCCTTTCATAAACCCATGCTGGCTGGACCTGATCCCCCGGTTGTCCCACACATGCCGCATAATGGCACTCAGGATGATCTGCTCCATGACCTTCCCCAGCACCGAGGTCAGGCTGACAGGCCTGTAGTTCCCCGGATCCTCCTTCCGGCCCTTCTTGTAGATGGGTGTCACATTTGCTAGCTTCCAGTCATCTGGGACCTCCCCGGTTGACCAGGACTGCTGGTAAATGATGGAGAGTGGCTTGGCAAGCTCCTCCGCCAGCTCCCTCAGTACCCTTGGGTGGATCCCGTCTGGCCCCATAGACTTGTGGGCATCCAGGTGGAGGAGCAGGTCAGCGACTGCCACCTCTTCAACAGCTGGGACTACATTCTGTGTCCTATCTCCATCTCCCAGCTCAGGGGCATGAAAACCTTGAGGATGATCAGCCCAACTATTAAAGACTGAGGCAAAGAAGGCATTAAGTACCTCAGCCTTCTCCTCATCCTTCGTGGCCAAGATTCCCTCTGCATCCAACAAAGGAGGGAGATTCTCCTTAGCCCTCCTTCTGTCGCTGATATACTTGTAGAAACATTTTTTGTTGTCCTTGGCAGCAGTGGCCAGTTTAAGTTCTAGCTGGGCCTTCGCCTTTCTAATCTTTTCCCTGCATGTCCTCACCACATCCTTGTAGTCCCCCTGAGTCACCTGCCCCTTCTTCCAAAGGTGGTAGGTTCTCCTTTTCTTCCTGAGTTCCAGGCAAAGCTCTCTGTTCAGCCAGGCCGGTCTTCTCCCCCGCCTGCTCGACTTGCGGCACATGGGGACAGCCTGCTCCTGTGCCTTTAAGACTTCCCTCTTGAATAACATCCAGCCTTCCTGGACTCCCTTGCCCTTCAGGACCGCCTCCCAAGGGACTCTGTTAACCAAACTCCTAAACAGGCCAAAGTCTGCCCTTCTGAAGTTTAGGGTTGTGGTTTTGCTGGCCCCCCTCCTTACTTCTCCAAAAATCGAAAACTCTACCATTTCATGGTCGCTGTGCCCAAGACAGCCTCCGACCACCACATCACCCACTAGGCCTTCTCTGTTCGTGAACAGCAGGTCCAGCGGGGCACCTCCCCTGGTTGGCTCGCTTACCAGCTGCGTCAGGAGGTTATCGTCCACGCACTCCAGGAACCTCCTAGACTGCTTTCTCTCTGCCGTGTTGTATTTCCAGCAGATATCTGGTAAGTTGAAGTCTCCCACAAGAACAAGGGTTAGAGACTCTGAGACTTCAGCCAGCCGCTTGTAAAAAACTTCATCTGCTTCCTCATCCTGGTTGGGTGGTCTATAACAGACTCCCACCAGGATATCTCCCTTGTTGGCCTTTCCCCTGATCTTTACCCATAAGCACTCAACCTCGTTGTTACTTTTGTTAAGCTCAAGACAGTCAAAACACTCTCTGACGTACAAGGCTACCCCGCCGCCTCGCCTTCCTTGCCTGTCCCTTCTAAAGAGCTTGTAGCCATCCATTGCAGCGCTCCAGTTGTGCGAGTCGTCCCACCATGTTTCCGTAATGGCAACCACGTCATAGTTTCCCTGCTGCGCAATGGCTTCCAGCTCCTCCTGCTTATTGCCCAAGCTGCGTGCATTGGTGTAAATGCACTTAAGTTGGGCTATCGATGATGTAAGTAAGTAAGTAAGTAAGTAAGTACAGGAGCCTGACAATGCAAAGCATGTCCTGTAGCATGCACAACTAAGAAAATAGCATAGCTGGCTCCTACACACCTGTAACCACCGCAGTTTCTTCTCTTGTCTGACTGAGGTCCAGTTTCTGCCATGGGTATTCATACAAAGCAGTACTTATTCCTCAAACAGTGGCAATGAATTCAGGAGGAAAAAGTGTGAAATATGTGTATCCTTTTTATTTCTTTCTCTAAGTGCAAAAACAAAGGCCTTTGCCTCCCTTATGCTCTTATTATTTTCCCCCTTATTTCATTCATCTGGTCTGACAAGACCTTCCTTGTTAGATGGGCTTTACTTCAAGTTTCTCTTTTCCTTCGTTCTATTACTTCTCACCCCTCAATATTCATGTGTCTCCTGAGGTCATCAAAAAAGATGATTCCCAAGTTAGTTAGGAAATACCACATAATTTCAACTTTGTTGAAAAATTACTGTCATCTTTCCCTCTTCCCACATTTCTCAGAGTCTTGAGATAGATACCTATCATTTTGCATAGTATCCTATCCATGCCTATCACATTGCACTGAACTTTTCCAGCATGACCTCTTTTGGCCAAACAGCAGGTCTTCTCATTAGTCATTACTTACTTCAGACCACCTGTGAAGGCCTGATTCATCCTCTTATTATTCTCTGATTATTCAGTTGTTTTCCACCCTGCAGATAGCTGTTTGCCACTGCTTTGATGCAAACTGTTAGTGTATCTAACATCCATCACTCTGTGTTTTGCATTTCACAAATTGACTTACTTTTCAAACTGTTCTGGGATGGTAATTGTCTTTCTTTTATCTTCACTCTGTGGGTGTTCCCCAGGACTCTTCTGTCACTTCCCCACTCTTTTTCTCTTCATCCTTGGCAACCAGCATTTTTATCTCCATTCATGGTACATGTTATCATTTGTCAGATGACAAACCATTGTATTCCTCTTTTCATTCTTTCTCCTTATATGTCTTTGATTTTATTGTTGCTTTTTTTTTCTTCTCATTTTTCCATGGATGAAAAAAAATGGCTACCATAATTTGATTTATTTTAAAGCATGTATTTTCATGGCATATTGCCATACGGCATAGAGAAACCTGATCTACCTCTGAACAAGCCAGCTAAGGACATGGCAGAACAGTAGATATGCGAATGCAGTTATATTGTTCCTCATACCCACCTTAGCTTATTAAGAGCTAGCTACATGTCTACAAAGCATTGCACTATATATATATGTGTGTATATATATATGTCCATATATATATGGACTGTGAGACGTAGATATCTTATTCCAGGCTTCTCCAGTGCCCCTGTGGCTTATGTTTCATCATAATGACATCTCTAGGTAACATATCTAGCTGAACTACTACTAAGATGATTGATTTAGGGCAATGGAGCAGAAACCTACACGCTATTCCTGGATGAAATACTTCCCACAGGCCTCAAACAAGTCATTTACTCCATCCTATTGTGGTCCCTCATTTTTAGTGAGAGATTAACATTAGCTCAAATGTTACAGTAAGGATGAGATCATGAGCAGTTTAAACATCAGACAGCTGGGACGACCTAGGTAAACTATTGCAATTGTGGTCACTCAGCACTTTAGCTCTCTCCAGTGAGGCTTTCTCCTTGCTCAATTTGCTGGTTAAGGAGACCACAATTTTCAGGCAGGTTTCACACTCTTGTTACAGTAAATTCCTGTCTGTAGAGTCTGATCTCACATCTGTAGCTATGTGATACTAGCAACACCAGTTTCCTTCCAGCTTTGCCTTGTTCTTTTCTTCACCATTGTCCAAAACATCTGTGTAATCTTTTCAGTTTAATATTTTTGCCTTCCTGTTTACCTTTTTCATGCTTGTTCTCCATCTGTTTATAAGGATTAATTATTCCCGTCCCATTTGAAATCACTTCCCAAGGGCAACAACTAGCTCAGAGAAACAGCAGGAGCTTCATCAGCTGTGATGGTTGAAAATGACTCAGTAAAGAACTCAAGAATATATAACAGAACAGGTTTCTTCTGTCAAGGACATACTTAAGAATAACATTCGAGTTTCTGCCCAAACCAATTTCTGGGAGCAATGTTTTAAAAGATGCATTTCTGACAGAAAGAAGCTTTGGCTTACTCAAGGTCAAGGGAGTGGACATACTGCAAGCTCTGGGAATCCTGCACTGGATGAGTCTTTGGCATAGTAATATCAAGCTTTTGGGGAAAACCTTAATGGAATATCTTCATGGATCTTAACATATGCTTGATGAAGGCCATTTGCCTTGGTTTGGGAACTACCATATCTGCAGAGACAAATGCCTGATCAAATCTACTGTTCCCTCTGAGAGGCACAATCATTCCTCAAAGAAAAGGAGGAAGCCCATAAATCACCTGAATAATTTTGCAATTTTTTTAGCTGTATCCATCATGAGATTCATCTTGGAAGTGTAAGAACTGATAAAAACTTATGCCAATTAAATATTCTCAATATAAAACCTGAAATCAGTAAAGAGGAATCTTGACCATTTTCTGTGCCTCCCTTCTCCTGACAGATTAATGTTAATACATTTTTTCCCCTCTCATAGACTACATATAGAATAAAACAGCAGAGAAATGAGACAATTTGTCCTATGCATCATCATTTAGAAATTCAAATATAGTTTCACTAACAGAAGCTGTTAAATACAAGAAAGAGCCTTTATTTAACTAATGCTAAAAATAATTGTACAATTATTTTGCTGGTTTTTTTAGTGTTTTAATATATTCAGTTCTCTACAGTACTCATAATTCAGTTATTTCTTAAGACAAGATTAAATTGTCAGGGATTTTTTTTTTTATTATTTACAGTCAAAATATCATATGCAGCAATCCCAATTACTCCTAGGAGTCATTTAATAGTACACTGACAGCTGACAGAACTCATGACTCTGAGTGTTAATTACCAGGATTAATTGATAGAGGGAGAATTTTCACTGGTAGAGGCTCAGAATCAAAACTCAATGACATTTGTGTGTTTGTGGAATACACAGTGCACTCACTCAGTTTTGCACAATTTTTCCAAGGAAAAAACTGTATTTTCTGAGATTCCCACATAATCCAGTTCTTTCGTGTATAGATTTTTCACTGCCACACGGATTGAAACTATATTTTTCTACATTGTGAGGAGAAAAAAAAAGTAGTGGAACAAAAGCAAAATCTACATGGATAAACATATGCTAAATGGGGAGAAACAGAAGAGCAACAGCCTGGCAGCACTCCTCAAAAAACCAACCCATACACCACACATGAACTCCTAGCTAAATTCCTGGTATACAACCATCTCAGCAAAAGCATTCAGAAGATCAACATCCTTAAACGTATTTTTAGTATAAAATAAAGAGGCCTGACAAAGAAAAATTAGGACAAAAGCACTTCTTTTTTCAGGATGGTGGGACTAAGCTAAATGCAATATACAGTTCTAGCTTTCCTGATAGTTCTGCCTCATAGTTGTCTAATGCATCCTTACAGAGTCAGTCAACTTCCTCCCCATTCTCCCTTCACTGTCCACTTTGTAAAATAGGGGTAATGGTAATCTATTTACATAATAGGCTAACAGGGACATTAGATGCTGACATGAATGCTTTATACTGATAATAGTTTGACCCAAGAACTATGCTAAATACTGTAATCAGTACAACTGTCAGTCTCTCCACTAAGAAGTTTTCTGTGTCTTTTCAGAAAGATAGATGTCTGTCAGGTCATATATACAATACATACATCAGATAAAAGTCGTGGCAGACTGGTGAATTTCCCAGTGACTGGAAAAGGGGAAACGTAACCTCCATTTTTAGAAAGGGAAAAAAGGAAGACCCAGGAAACTACAGAATGTAAAGAATGTAAAGGCAGGCACTGGGAGAATGAAGAACTGCCCACTGTAGGAGAAGATCAGGTTCAAGACCATCTAAGGAACCTGAAGGCACACAAGTCCATGGGACCTGAAGACATGCATCTGTAGGTTCTGAGGGAACTGGCGGATGAAGTTGCTAAGCCACTGTCCACCATATTTGAGAAGTCGGGGCAGTCCGGTGAAGTTCCCACTGGCTGGAGAAGGGGAAACATAACCTCTATTTTTAGAAAAGCGATAAAAGGAAGACCTGGGGAACTACAGGCCAGTCAGTCCCACCTCTGTGCCTGGCAAGATCATGGAGCAGATCCTCCTGGAAACTATGCCAAGGTGAAGCTGAAGCTTTGTTGGCTCATGAGAGAGGAGAGGTGATCTAGACCAGTGTTCTAGAGGGATCCTGTTAAGGAAACTAAAAACCTAACAGGACATTTACCTAGGCCACTGTAAAACACTACTAAGTGTTATTTATAAACAACTGCATGTGTATTGATCAACTGAAGTGTTATTCATGTGATGTATTTTCCCCTATAGTAATGTCCTTTCTGTTTAATCCCGTTGTGATAGTACTAGGGAGTACAACTTTCAGATGCACAAGCCAGATATGCAGAGATCTGGTTAAATAATTTGAAAGGCCTAATTTTGGAGACCTGCTACCTGTAAAAAGTGATGATAAAAGAGATTTCAGAAGTATATAAATGGATAATTGCAGAGATGATAAACTGCTGTTATGAAATGCTAATGTCAGGGAGGTTTTACTTCACTGCTTTACCCAATAGCTGGATCATTCTCGCCAAACTGAATATTTCTGAAGGAATAAATGTGTCAAGTAAGCAATACTGAGGCAGATATTAGGACGTACAGCTATGCCGTTTGCCTCCTGCTACATACTGATAGATGATCATCAGCAGAACAAGACAGGGAATAAATGCACATTTGTGTAACATCCCTCAGCAAACTTTGTGCTGATTTGGCTGCATATTTTGACTGCAATATATTAGGCTTACTCCCTACAGAGATGCTGGTCTCACAAATATCCAAGGGACTTTGAGGAAAATAGAAATCTAGTAAGTTATTGAAGAGAATTTTGCAGGTAACAGATAAACAGATAGTAATAACAGCATTTCCATATAAAATAAAAGCTGAGAAAACAGCACCCCTCTCTGCAACCTCACTTCCACTTTTTTTTTCCTCCCTCCTTAAATGTAAGTAATATTCTTAATTCCAGAGGGCTGGTCTTTCACACTGTAAAGTAAATGGAGTTGTGCTATTTTATGGCAACCAGTGCATTTTTCTCAGCCCTAGGTTAGAAAAGTTGCAATAAACAGCAGAAGATTCAGTGATATTATATTGTGGTAAGTAGCAGGTGAGTGCCACAGGATATCTGTAACTGGAATGTCGGCTCTGGCAATATGTCTTCATAGCTGCTCATTTTAATTCACCCAATAATCACTTATCTATGTCTTGAAAGTTACTAAGAAGGTTTCATAGGATTATACAGAATCAAACCATGTGTCTTAAATGGCTTTCATTCAGCCTAAATATTTGTGTAGCATTTTTTGTGCTTACATACAGTGCTTTGGTGCACTTAATCATGATGTATTAGTCAGGTTTGTTACTCTCAGCACAAGCTTTGATGGGAAGGCTATTTGGCTCCTGCCTTCACACCCTCCTGGAATATTTCTTCTGAAAGGAATTCATTTCAGTGTCGAGTGATAACAGTATCCATAAAAGGCAGTAATTTTACTCTCTCACCCTGCTGTATTCTAACACATGTAAAATAAAAAAAACCCCACATTTTAATATAGTTAGGATTCCCCCTCAGATAAAGATGCTAGTGTCTTGCAGAGCTTTCTAAAGTGAAACAGAATGAACACTGGGAAATCCTCTTTCTTTGTCCTTTGGAGCAGTTAGCATCTCCCATGACATACCAAATTGTCACTTCCTGTGCGAGCAGGAGAAGTGCAGTTCCCAAGACCATCAGTCATCTGCAGCTACTGATTTTTAGATCCCTATGCCATACTGTGTTATAGTGTATAAACAGGACAATTCTTTTTATTGTGAATTTGCCACAAAGCTATGATTCACAGCTTGCATAAGAGCACTTTTAGGAGAAGTGTATTCAGTTGAACAAGAGACATATAAACACTATCCACAACTATTTTTATTCCGCTTAAAAAATTCAAGTATTTTTGTGTCCAAATTCAACATGGCAATTTCCTTACTTGTTCGTTCAATATGCTTTGGCCATTTAGTACAATACATACCATGTCTAGATATACATAGATGGAAAAAGTGCTGCCGTCCAGAATCATCAATTAAGTAAGAATTAGTCTTCTGCTTAGTAAAGAAAGAGAGAGAAACAGAGCTGTTGGATAAATAAGAGAACATACAGGTTAAGGAGTTAGAAGCAGCTTTTTCTTCTAGCTCTATTAGGTTTTTTTCTATGATGGTGCATTTGTTTGTTGGAATTTTGTTTGTTTGTTTGTTTGTTTTTTCTTCCCTAAAACCAAGATGAGGGTAACAGCTCTTTTGCACACTACAAGGTTTTTTTTCAATATTTCATTAATATTTGTGGAATATATTGGGGGGGGGAAGCTATTAAAGATACAAAATTCCATCAGCAGCATTCAAAGTGAAGAGAGCCAAGAGTACATTGCAATTTCAATCAATGTGGTATATGCCATCACAAAAGATAATAGTTTTGTATTTAAATGTATTAAAGATATACAGTTATGTAAATGGAAGTTTTACAGTTAAAAATGGAAAAAGTCAGGACCCAATTTGAATGGGATCATCTGCACAGTACAGTGTTAATTTGGTGATTCATGGTCCCACTGTGAATAGCTGGTACTCTGCGCAAATGCATAATTTGATCCTATCTGCCAAAGCAACATTCTGGCCTGATAATTTCTTATTTTATCAGGGCTTTTCATGCTATGAAGTTGCTTATAACTGTGCCCCCTGAAGCTTTAAACAGTGTGAATGGATACATAATCCTAAGTTTTCTTTTCACATAATTTTCTAAAAGAGGTTTTATAAACAGGATCTTAAAATAACCAAGTAGTGGATTCAAAAGATGGGGCACTATTTAAATATCTTTATTGTTTTAACCATGTATACAGTCAAGAAGCCTGTTTAGAAGCTGATTTGCCTAACACAAAAGAAATTTCTTCTGCATATAGATGCAACACAAAGCCTAAGATGTTACATCAAAAATAACAAGTGCTGAACTGTTTCAACAGTACAGAAGTGATTTTCAATAGTTGGAGCTCACCATTAAAATCCATCTGATCGGATTACAAGTATCACACTTTTCAGCACAACTCACTATCTTCCGGAGGATAAATGCTGGCAACTTCTAAGTGAAGAGGAATAGATCAAGGGCTTCTAATTAACTAGTATTTTCATAGATAACTTGCTGCTAGTGACCAAGTCAGGGTGTTAGTCTTTCAACCCTCATGTAGGCAAAGGTGTTGACATTTCTGATTTGTGGTTGTTAAAGGAGAAGAACCATCAGGTTTGGATGCTTTTCAGCAGAACCCAAGTCTGACCCACATGCTCCCAACCTCCCATATCTCTTTTCCTCAAAAGCAGAAAGATAGTTTACCCCTCTCTAGGGTGAGCTGCAATGAAAGATCACTTAAAGAGTAGAGGATTTGAAAAATAATACAAAGTTCAAGAGTCTAATGATATTCAGCACTGTTTTTAAAGGAAATGTGGTTTTAAGTAGCATTATGTTTCAGCAGGACTTGCAGTACATGCTCTCCCCAGATGAGCCACTAATATGTAGATATTAAGATTAGCAGAGCAGATGGCAAATATTCTGACTACAGATTTTTCCATGAAGCTTGTTTTTTTTTTCCCCCCTCCACAAAACAATGTGAAAGCACCTACTTCCATAAACATTCTTGTTAAGAAGAGGCTCCAAATTCAATATATTTTAAGCAAAAATAATTTGCAACTTTATGCGAAATGGTTTTTAATTTTCAAGCATTTATTACTAGATAGCTTTTAAAAGGATTGAAACATTAGAAAAAAAAGACAACCAACAACCCACAAATCAATCTTAGAGCAAAACATTTTGACTTTAGGGGTTGAGGAAAAACAACTAAAAATGTCAAAAACCCTTTCCCACTTAAGTCTGGTAATTACAAGATGATTTCACTCAATTTGCTAACAAGTAATACTGAGTCACTTTTAGCTCTATAATTACTAGCAAACTGCATGTACTTTCTTTGACTTCTCCCCCCGCCCCACCAGCTCCAAGCACTTTCTTTCAGAAAATTCTGGGTTTCTCAGCCAGCCATGCTCTTATCTCCCGTGCTTTCCACTTCTCCAAGTGTTTCCTTGTGGAAACTCTTTGTCTCCTATATGTCCCTAGAAAAAGTATTTCTTTCTATGTTTTTCAATCATCTGTACATTGCTCTGCTCTTCCCAACAGGACACAGACGCATTAAGGACCTCCTCTGCATCAGGCACACCCAGCTGCCAATATGAGAGGAGGAACCGCTCCCTCCAAACGTACTGTCTGGTGCCACCAAAGATAAACAAGCAACTTTCTTACTAGCACAGAGATTATATAAGAAAATGCAAGCAAGGTTAAAAAAAAAAACAAACACACACCCCCCCCCAAAACCCCAGCACCCCAAACCAACCAAAAAATCCACAAAAAATCCCCAGGCACTGTCATACAAGAATTGTGCATTTTCAGCTTAAATTCAGCTCAGTACCACCACCCATTTCTGATGTTATGGTATCTTTCAGGGTCCAGCCAGGTAGCTGAGGATTTCCACCAGGAGAAGGGGTCCTCAGCTGACATGAAAGCAGCCCAGCTTGTACCTATGACCATAATACTTTTTCTGGGTATAAGGGAGCACTGCTAGCTGACAAACTTGAGAATTATAGGCAGCTGCTTATATGGGCTTTATGCCTGTATGCACTTAAGCACATCCAAATTGTGAGAGTAGAATTCATGACCACCTCTCCTGGAGGCCTCTCCAATTCTTCTGCAGTGAGTTGCTTTTAGTCAGCCTGCTGGCAACAATCCAGTCTGATTGCAATTAAATGAAAGGCATGCAAATGTGCTGAATTACAGAGAAGAGCAGTGCTGAGGAAATATACTTCCACTGAGATATTATTTATTCAGATAAAAATCCAGAACCCCAGCTCAAACTTTTTAATCCACACCAAGCACCCTGCAACTAAATCATTAAATATTAATTTATGAAAGTTCATGTTTACATCTTAAATCCCAATTTATATTAATAACCTGTTTTGGATTAATATAGTGTACGAACACTTGCCACTTCATTCTTTATTCAAGGAATATTTATTCATTAAATGTATTTCAAACAAAGTGTGCTTGTTGGCTCCTTTTCCACTGTGGTAGCTTTACAGTCTTTCAACTGAAATCTCCATACAGCAGACAATCATCACTAATGGAAATAATGCAGAAACTAAAATTAGTGCCTAATTATTCTGAAAGCTTTTAATATTCTTCCCTGTGCTGCAGTAAATTGAGTTGTGGAATGATTAGATTATTCTGTGGAATATCAGAGCCAATTACCACTTCACTGTACAAGAGGTATTAAATTATACATGGATTTTAGCCTTTTGAAATACTTCAGTTTGTGGTTTCCTCCCTGCTCCTTCAACTTGCTCTAGGCCACAATGGTTTTAGGCATAGACTTCCCTAAAAATAGTTTGGTTTTCCAGCCACAAATATTGTAATATTGGTAAATCCATGTTTGTTTTTTTTTTTAAATACTGTGGATTTATGTCTGAAAGCAGTATACAATATATGATTCTTCTACAAACCATAACTGAGAGAAAGCCATTTCTGTTTTTTTTTAAGAGTAGACTTAATATGTCACTCCTAAAGCTCAAAGTTATTAAAGTTTATTAGCACTCTTCAGCCAAACTGCTTCATCATCCTAAACTCTCTAGTTACCTTCACATTTCTCATGTTCATAAACTCAGGATTTGAATGTGCAAGTTATACAATAAAATATAGTAAAATCCAAAAATGAAATTTTTTGTAGGTAGGACAGCAGAAATCAAGGTGACAACACATGAGTCTTTATCTTTCTGTCATCTATAAGAAATCATATGAGATATATGGAAGACTCCTAGTAATGTTATGTATTTGCAGCATTTTATAACTCAGACAAGGAAAGCCATCACTGAGGAAAAGGATGGGATCTCAGGCTGGCAATAGGGGGTTTCAAAAACTAGAAACTGGTGCATCTCCTTTAGAATCACAGGTTTCAGGCCAAAAATGTGCAGCGGGATGAAACTTCATTTTCTCTTTGGTATCAATGACATGACAATTATTTTAGCAGCTGAGAACTCTTGGACACTACAATAAGACAAAGCAATAGTCCTACCTTCATAGAGCAAAAGTCTATAGAGGAATTATGTGCCAGCCCTAGAGACAGGAAGGTAAATTATCCCTGTGTGATGATAATGGTCCCAAGGCTTGCTGTAGGAGAGAAGGGGAGAATTTTTTCAGTCTGTTACAATGTAGTTCAAGGAAAAATTTGTTCCCCAAAAGATGAGGCAAATAAAGCTCAGAGGCAAGAAATTAGTTTTCCTTTGACCTTTGTCACAAAATCCCTGGAAAGAAGTCCTCATAACGACCTCATAATCATAATGACCTCATAGTGACCTCATAATGAAATCAAAGCAAAGGTGGTCCCTGGGTAAACAAGACTCTTTGTATGGACATTTGCCAGGAATTATGTCAGGAATGCTCAAGAATATGTGGCAATCAAGAAACTGTAGGAAAACAGATTTTCAGTTGTACCAAATCTGGCATTGTACAGGCCAGCACATTTTCCATTTATAGTATTCTTATTATAACACATAGAGAATGTTTTATAACATGACTTTTGGCGAGAGAGTCTCCTAAGCTGGCAGTGCATGTGGAAATCCAAGGTGCATTATATTCCAGGTGCATTATATCTGCCACACCAAGGCATAAGACTCTAAATTAATTTTTGCAGAATAGAGATTAGAATTTTTCAGCTTTTTATAAAAAAAATCCACATATACAATTGTACACTGGAACTTTTGGCTGATCTGGAACAAATCATTCATTATCGGTGTTGAAAGACTTACTGTGAGAATATATCTACTGTGTGGTAGCCCTAAAAACTGGTGTTAAGTTTTTCCTAGCTTGTCTTCACTGATTCCTTTCCAAACAACCAGATCACATAATTTCTTCAGCATTCAGGAAAGAATCCAGTATGGTGGTAGCTTCTCTCATATCTAGACTACAGCATTTTCCATTTCTCCAGTTTTGTGAGTGGTCATTTTGTCCTGGCTTGTAGATAGCTATACATGATGCAGCCAAAAATTCTTTTTCTTACTATATCATCTCTTCCTCTCTACATATCCTTTGCTTTATACTCTTATATGTACCACATATTAGGCATCCAAACTTCTGTTCACCACAGACGCTTTGTCATGACCCTGTAATTTTGATCTAATCTTGTTCTCCCTTAAATGTTCTCTCTTGACCTAATTCATGTTCTCCCTTAAATGCCCTTCATTTAGCTCCTCTTGCTTCTTCTGCTCCATCTTACCTCCCCATGCCTGAAATGTCTCCCACAATTTTTAGAACCTGCTCACTCCTGTTTTACTCACTTATAATAACTATAAAGACACTCCTAATGAGTTTTTTGTGTGTATACTACTTCTTCAGTCATCAAACTAAGTACATATCTTAGATATTAAATCTCTGATTAAATCCCTGGGTCTGTGTTTCATGGAGCTTTTTTGTCAAGCACCCAAAACATTACTGGAGGTACAGCACAGAAAAAGCTGTTCCTTGTAGTTTAATACCTACTTATAGGTAGTAGCACTTATAGGGGTATGGGTTTGATGATATATTTTATTTCTCTGACATTCATGGATGATGAATGTTTCATGATCATTAAGTCCTGGAACAAGAAAATAAAGCAACTAGGATTCTTTAAAACTTTGTTGTTTGGGTTTTTTTTAAAGTTCTCTTTCTCACTTGCAATGGGACATCTGAATCTGAGGCTCACAAGAATCTCAAACCCAAACTGTAAGGCAGAAGGATGTGGTTATAATTGTGGCAAGAGATTATGATTCAGTTTCTTTTTTCTGTCACAGAAGAGATTGTAATAGAGAAGTCACTTGTAATACAAATGGCAGCAGCAAACACATGCCAGTCAATATTAGGCAGGCCACTTTCCTGAAACTGAGACATTCAGAGATCCCATCTCATAAGGAAGAGTCATCCAGCCCACTGAGTTTGCATTTTGTAATTTCACTACTACCAGAAGGCAAGAAAAGAAAGGAAGAGAAAAAAAAATACAACAAAACAGAACTGTAAGACATGTTCCAAAATGTATAATTACTATGTGACCTATTAATTAGTTGAGTAATCTGTAACTTTACCAGTAAAGAGGAAAAAATCACTGAAACAAAACCACTGATTAACAGTAATCTTGCACATGTAAATAATGATGAACCCTGTATCAAAACATTAATCAAGTCTCCAAATTACAAATATCCTGATAGACTTCATACTGTTATGAGCTAATAATACAGATACGATTTAAAATCATTTTAGTACAACAGAAAAAAGACCCTCCAACATTCTTCCACACAAATCTCTTCCCATTTTCAGGGAAGGGATTTAATCAGGATTTCTTGTCTTCTTTTTTCTCCTCCAATCCAAGTAGCAACAGATTTTGCCTTTATTTGCTCTGTCCTAGCACAGCAGTTTTGCCCCCAATTCAGCAATGTCTTGACACCACATGGAGTTATGTTCTTTAGCTGGAGACTATCACAAGTACTAACTTATCATGACTATCATAGATGCTGCTCTGCCAGAAATCCCCAAAAGTGGAACAGAAGCGCATCATGTAACTTGACCCTGGAGCTGGTACCCTTTCCTGCACTGTACTAACATGGTATCCCTGAGAAGTCATTTGCTTTACTGCACCAACTCACGCCTCCTAAACTGTTCATTCTCAGCTTCCTCACCTATCTGTTCTACCAGATAATTGGTTTATCTCAATCTGTGCAATTATCCCTGCATTTTTCACCTGGAGGATCTGTGAGATCCACTTCTATCGCAGGTGGAATCCACCACAGAAGTGTTTCTTTTGAATGTTAGTGTTCAGCGTAGCCTCAGTTCCTGTTAACAGCACCTGAAGTCATCATAGTTGAATTCACCAAAAGAATAGGAGATGCTCTCAAGGACTTGACATTTCTTAGTCAAATATTTACATCACATTTTAATCGGGTGTACTTCCAGTGGCAGGACTTTGGAATCTTGCCACACACGCTGCTAGAAATTTTAGAAGCCACCAGTATTTTAAAGGCTAGCAAAATATTTAATTCACTATATTTCAGAACTTTGGAACCACTCAGTTTTTTATAACCAATATAAAATCTTTCATCGGCATTCATTTATAGTAAACTTTAAAGGGATTAATCAAGTTTGTGAGTAAGTCAGGCATGTATAAAAGGTAATGAAGGCTGTCCTTAATTCTTGAAATCCTGTCCCCATCCCTACACAAAATGTTACTGCAGTTGATTTGTCTGCTTTCCTCTGTTTAGCTTTGCAGGTGTTCCCTTCTTCCTGGACCAAAGCATCTATTGCATACACATGCACCGGTGTCCTTTCTTGCAAATTGTCAGGCATCAACTGATCAACTTCACTGTGGGTTTTACAGTTATTTTGAACAAGGTAACATATGCACTTCCACAGGAGATGAGGGTGTGCAAAATCTTGCTAGAGACATTAGACATTTTTCAACTATGTTCTTTATCATAATTAAGAGAGCTCAGCATAAACATATCTAATACAGTACCTGTCAGCCTGGATGACCTGGCATGCGTCACATTTCTGTTTATCAAATATATGTTTGTTTCATTGCTGCTATAACTTTTAATGAATTCCTGATAATGTATTGATATACAGAACTTGAGAATCTGCACTCTGGAAGCAATAATTCAAATCAATCTATCTGTTTTTCCACAATCACAGGTAACCACTTGGTATTATATTGTGTGCCCTTATCAAACTATTTTTTTAAAAAGTCACACTACTACAAGTCTCAAGCTGGAAACTGGGAAACACTTGAATTTGTTCACAGTCATAATCTTTTAGCTCTCCTCCAGCCTGTTTACTTCTCTAGACTAAACCAGCTGTACGGTTTTCATCTCTTCTCATCAGCCAGGGTCTTGCTCGCTGTCACAGCTGCAGTTCCGGGCTGAACAAGCCCTTCTGGACTGTGGCAGATTAGAGGTACTCAGTACTCAAGCTAAGGTCTCATCAAAGCACTGTACTCGGGAAATAATTCACTTAAAGTAGCCCTAAGATTGTGTTTGCCTTTTTAATGACCTTAACAAATTGGTAGTTTACAGTTAGGAGCCTAGTAATGGGCTTTTAAAATCACTATTTCAAAGCTGGCCAAGTCAGCACTCACTAACTCTGACTTTGCTAGTTGCTTGATGATGATACTTTGTCAGCTATTTTCTTGGCCACATAGCCATAATATTCTAGTGCACATTGGTTTAGCAATGTGGGAAAATTTACACTACCACTAACCATATGGTTTGTGTTTCCTGAATGAAAAAATTTTGTCTCCAGAATTGTTTCCCACTTTCTAAGATCTATACATTTCCCACGAAGAGAAAGTCCAGCTATACTCTTTCATCACAACTACTTTACAATAAGGCAGAAATTATTGTGCTGCTGTAATAAATGACAAAAAACTTGATTAGCTGAAAACATCATTAGACATTGAAATTCACTAAAAGTTTGTAGTGTCTCAGTCTTTGTTCTTCTTTAAATGTACTAAACTCATGTTTAATCATGACATTTTAAATCTCAGCTTTTTCTACTATGTGGTTTATTTAGGAAATGCTTTTTCCCTTCAGTTTCAAAAATTTTGCTTCAGTAATTATGGTTGCATGTGTCATTCCTTCAGTTATAAGATTCATGTTCCATGGGGGAAAAGGCATTTTTTCATCTTAGGACGCTAACTAATCTCAATGGAGTAAATCTTTCTGGTCTCATGAATTCTGTTTCAGATCATTCAGTGCTTCCACTAAAGAGATGAAGATTTCCTCCATGGAATATCTTCTTCTTTTCTGGAATTTTGTTCCCCTGAGGTCAACAAGAGCCAGGTCTCCTATTTCCGGATCAGTTTTTCATCTTAAAGGAGTTAGACAAGGTGTGGGAGACCATCTCTTCAGGGCATATTTTAAGAGAAAAAAGGAAAGAAAACACACCCCAAAAGACAACCCAAGCAACCAAGACCAGGGAAACCGCTTCAGACTAGGACTGCAGTTCACATGGGCTCTGATCCAAAGGCTATTGCTTTCCTCCACAGTCAGGAGAGAGCCCTGGTTTCAGACACACCGTTGCCTATAGCCTTTTTTACTACCAGGATTGCATTCATCCAGCCTGTTCCTCTGTGTCTTTTTTCCCTGCCCTCCACATGTGTGTCAACTCCGATGAATCCCAAGCTCAGCATCCTACCCCTTCCTGCTCACAATACTTGTGAATGTGTGTGCCAGGTTGTGAATGCCACTTCCTTACAGGTGCCCCAGTACTCTGTATCACCACTTTTTAGTGTTTCTTTTAAACCTGGAGTCTCTCATTCCTTGAACACTGCCAGCAAATGTGACAACATACGTTTTTATAGCAGCCTGATGGATGGGGAGGATTGTAATTTTGATCTCTGTGCATAAGTACCATTAGGCATCCATCAAAAATTAAAGCTATTTGTTAATTAGTAGCTCACATCAGACTCGTATTTACAGCTTTGAGCTGATTGTTCACCAGCCATCTGTTCAGCTGGCCCTTCTTCCACTACTGCTATTTACAGTAACACTTCCTTTCAGTTTTACAAACACATAGGAAAAAAAGTTCATGCTTTCATGCAAAAATGTAAAAGCAAAAATTCCCCTTTCTGTGGTTTCTTATAAGCAATGTTGATACGGCACTTTTAAACTTAGCTGTATTTACAGGCTAGCAATTTTCACTGAAAAAATACAAAATATTTTAATTCCAGTTGCTGCTTGATGTAAATTCAGTGCCTACATCAACATGCTCCTTGAAAACAAACCATTGAAATCCATTGATTAGGATTTTTTGCTAGATTCACTGTAATTCCAATATTATATTACTGCAATTTTCTATAGACATAATGGGCATGATGGGTTTGAGATATGTATTTATTAATGCTGTAGATGCATGCTTCAGTTTGGGCTGACTATTGTGGTAATAAAGGGATAACGACTGCTCTAAAATCCTCAGTAGCTTTCTGTGAGCACTTAAGCATAACTGTAAAGAAACAATTATTTAATAGTATTGCTCTATCATCCTGATGGAGCTGAATTAGCTGTCAGAAGCCTGGTATGTTTTATTCAGATTTCAAAGCTAGCTTAATAAAGGTAATTAAAGAGCTGTTGTTGCTTCCTTAGAGGTTGTTCAGAAAGCATTCCTCCCAAAACTAAAAAGAGAGCATGATATTTTACCAAAAGGAAATGTTTCCTTAACATGCACTATTGAAGAAAAAGAAAGCAAAAAAAAGCAGAAACAAGGTTACAGCTGCATACTTGTAATAGAGGTCATAGATGAGAACAAGGTGATCCATGAGACAATCGGCTTGTTATGTCTTTGGTGAAGCGTCCTACTTCCCGTAGTGTTCTGCATACCTGCTGTCTGAAGAGAGTCAATGACACTTACATCATATTTGGCCAATTTTGTCTTACTATACAATTGGTAAACATTTCTTTTCCTAAATTGCTGACAATCAGTTTATGTCCTTTAGTATGGACATTGATTGAGCTGAGGATTTTTTGTCCTTCATAAAAATCAAAGCTGATAAAAAAGTAGCAAATCATGCACATGTTCATTTACGTGTACAATAGATTAAGTTACTCAGAAGCAGAGAGACCTCATCCAGATGATGAGCAAGATAACATCCTGTAATGTGGGGTGACCCCACCCCCAAAAATAAATCAAAGTCACTCAACATGCACTTTTACTTGAGCGGAATGGAACAGCCAAAATATTTACACCAGTCATATGCATAAAGCAGTGTCGTGGTTTAACCCCAGCCAGCAACTAAGCACTACACAGCTGCTCGCTCACTCCCCTCACCCCAGTGGGATGCGGGAGAGAATTGGAAGGGTAAAAGTGAGAAAACTCATGGGTTGAGATAAGAACAGTTTAATAATTGAAGTAAAATCATAGAATCATAGAATCATAGAATCAATAAGGTTGGAAAGGACCTCTGAGATCATCAAGTCCAACCATTAACCTAACTGCCAGGTCCACCTCTAAACCATGTCCCTAAGCACCACATCCACACATTTTTTGAATACTTCCAGGGACTGGGATTGCACCACTTCCCTGGGCAGTCTGCTCCAATGCCTAACCACTCTCTTCATGAAGAAACTTTTCCTAATATCTAATCTAAATCTCCCCTGGCACAAATTGAGCCCATTTCCTCTTGTCCTATCACTTGTTACTGGGGTGAAGAGACCGACCCCCACCTCTCTATAACCTCCTTTCAGATAATTGTAGAGGGCAATAAGGTCTCCCCTCAGCCTCCTCTTCTCCAAACTAAACAACCCCAGCTCCCTCAGCCGCTCCTCATAAGACTTGTGCTCTAGACCTTTCACCAGCTTTGTTGCCCTTCTTTGGACACACTCCAGCACCTCAATGTCTTTCTTGTAGCAAGAGGCCCAAAACTGAACACAGTACTCGAGGTGCGGCCTCACCAGTGCCAAATACAGGGGCACAATCACCTCCCTGGTCGTGCTGGCCACACTATTCCTAATACAAGCCAGGATGCCATTGGCCCTCTTGGCCACCTGGGCACACTGTTGGCTCATATTCAGGTGGCTGTGAACAAATACCCGCAGGTCCCTTTCTGCCAGGCAGCTCTCCAGCCACTCTTCCCCAGGCCTGTAGCTTTGCATGGAGTTGTTGTGACCCAAGTGCAGGACCCAGCACTTGGCCTTGTTGAACCTCATAGGGTTGGCCCCGGCCCAACAATCCAGCCTGTCCAGGTCCCTCTGAAGAGCCTTCCTACCTCCAGCAGATCAACACTTCCACCTAACTTGGTGTCATCTGCAAACTTACTGAGGGTGCACTCAATTCCCTCATCCAGATCATCGATAAAGATATTGAACAGAACCAGCCCCAATATCGGCCCCCAACACCACTCGTGACCGGTCACCAACTGGATTTGACTCCATTCACCACCACTCTCTGGGCTCGACCATTCAGCCAGTTTTTTACCCAGCTCAGAGTGCACTTATCCAAGCCGTGAGCAGTCAGTTTCTCCAGGAGAATGCTGTGGGAGACAGTGTCAAAGGTCTTACTAAAGTCCAGGTAAACAACGTCAACAGCCTTCCCCTCATCCACTAAGCGGGTCACCTTGTCATAGAAGGAGATCAGGTTGGTCAAGCAGGATGTTCCCTTCATGAACCCATGCTGGCTGGGCCTGATCCCCTGGCTGTCCCGCATGTGCCGCATGATGGCACTCAAGATGATCTGTTCCATGACCTTCCCCAGCACCAAAGTCAGACTGACAGGCCTGTAGTTCCCCAGATCCTCCATTCTGAAAATAAAATAGAATAGTAGTGATAGTAGTAGTAGTAGTAGTAGTAGTAGTAGTAGTAGTAGTAGTAGTAATAATAATAATAATAATAATAATAATAATGAAATAATAATATACAAAGCAAGTGATACACAATACAACTGCTCATCACCCACTGACTGATGCCCAGCTCATCCCCGTGCATTGATCACTGCTCCCCAGCCAACTTCCCCAGCTTCTATACTGAGTACGACGTCCTACGGTATGGAATAGCCCTTTGGCCAGTCTGGGTCAGCTGTCCTGGCTGTGCCCCCTCCCACCTTCTTGTGCACCTGGCAGAGCATGGGAAGCTGAAAAGTCCTTGACCAGTGTAAGCACTACTTAGCAACAACTAAAACATCAGTGTGCTATCAACATTATTCTCATACTAAATCCAAAACACAGCACTATACGAGCTACTAGGGAGAAAATTAACTGTATCCCAGCTGAAACCAGGACAAGCAGACAAACTGTAATCTCTTTTCCCACTGACTTTTCTCCTGTTGTCCCCCTTCTTTCTCTTCTCCCTGTAGATATAGATACAGAGATAGTATCAATACTTGTTCAAAGATATACTATTCCAGCTGACAAGCCTTTTAGGAGACCCATTAAGCCAATAACCAGGTAATATAATTTCACACTACTTCACAAAAAGATGCAGGAAAAAAAAAATCTCTTTGGAAGTTAAATCATTTTATTGTTCTGCTTGAGCACCCATTTTTGACGCTATTTCTTTCCTGTTCTGGTCTCCTACCTGCAGTCACAAACAGTACACAAAGTGCACTTTATGAGAAGTTTTATTTTGTCTTTCCCTGAGGCAGTTTTTATTTCACTGTTTCATTGAATCCTATTTTCATAATGTTGCCTCATGCCTGTATTCAGTGTACACACACACCTGAATACAGTATGTCATACTGTATTCACTTTAATTAGAAAAGTGATCTTTTCATGGCAAGTGCCTCAGAAGTGCTTCAGAGCTTTTGAAAGAAGCAAAACGAAAGAAAGAATAAAAAGCAGTATGCCTTCGTTTTCTCAGATTTGATGCAGCACAGTCATTTATTAAACTTTGCAATATTATTAGTAAAAGATTTGGAAGTCTTGAAAGAGATGCAAGACATTTACAGATTCAGAGAATAGATGAGGTTGGAAGGGACATCTGAGATCACCTAGTTCAACCCTCTGTGCTCAAGCAGGGTCACCTAGAGCCAGTTGCCCAGGCAACTTTTGAGTATCTCCAAAGAGGGAGACTCCACAACCTCTCTGGGAATCCTGGGCCAGTACTCAGTCACCCTCACAGTAAAAAAAGGTTTCCTTGTGTGCAGGGGTAACCTCTTGTGTTTCAGTTTGTGCTTGTTGCCTCTGGTCGTTTCACTGGATACCACTGAAAAGAGCCTGGCTCTTTTCAAGAGTGCATCTTCTTTGGGTATGTCTCATGGATCACCTTTTTCTCATCTATGACCTCTATTACAAGTATGCAGCTGTAACCTTGTTTATGCTTTTTTTTTTTTTCTTCAAAAGGAGGGTGCATCTTTGCACCCTCCCTTCAGGTATCTATACACATTGATGAGATCCCCCTGAGTCTTCTCTTCTCCAGACTGAACAGCCCCCAGCTCTTTCAGCCTCTCCTCACAGGAGAGGTGCTCCAGTCCCTTAATCATCTTAGTGGCCCTTCACGGGATTCTCTCCAGTATGTCTACATCTCTCTTGTACTGTGGAGCCCAGAATTGGATGCAGCACTCCAGGTGTGACCTCATCAGTGCTGAGCAGAGGGAAAGGATCGCCTCCCTTGACCTGCAGGCAGCACTCCTCTTAGTTCAGCCCAGGACACTGTTGCCCTCTTTTGCTGCAAGGGTCCACTGCTGCCTGGTGGGCCCATTAAATTACATTTAATTAATCTAATTTCTCAATATCTTTACTCCACTGAAACATCATGGCAAGTTGCAGACTAGTTCACTTCTACTTATAAGCAAAAGTATTTATTAGAGTAGAAATCTTGTGAGCACCGTATTAGCGGACAGAGAACCTGGAGTGTCATGGGTGCTTGAACTGGAACTTCTACACCAGCTACGTGTAACACAAGGATATTCTGATGCACGGTAATCTGAATGTCACGGACACCTTGGAGCTACATCCTGCTTGGTAATATTTTATCTTGGATTAAAAACATAATGAGCTGGTGCCTAATGTGTCCCCTGCTTCATTAGTAAACATTAGACTTTTATAGAGACATTTAATTGCCAAGTCCCACACCAAAATAATTAGTTCTGCCAGACTTTTAGTTTGCTCATTAACCTTATCTGTAGAACTTGTGCCATATAAATGCGGAAGAGGCTTATGTTTTTAGGATTTTCAGTGGTGTATTACAGATAACCTTTACAAAACCTTTTCACTGATTGTGGCCATTTAGGAATCTCGGGATATTTTTCATTTTTGAAAATAATGTAATAAGAAATTGTTACTTATTGGAAGCTTAAATACTCTTAGGTAACCTATTTTGATGACTTAGAAAGAAATGACTTTTAGTGGAACATCTTTGATGCAATGTTCTGTGGTCTGTTGTTAAATCTAATGTTTTCAGGTCTAACAGAATATAGCTCTAAAAGCTTTCAGGCTGATAATCTCGGATAATCTCTAAACAGAAGCTGCTGCAGAGTTTCTAAGTGCCCCAGCTCTGTGTTCCTGAGGTGTGTATCTATCTTCATCGCCACAAAGTTGTCAGATTTCCAGACATCTCCTTCAAATACATGTTAAAAAAAAAAACCAAGACAAAATCTCATTTTGAAATTGCAGTTCTTATTCCTAGGGAAAATAAAGTTCTATTTGACTGATTTATGGAACAAACTGATACTTGAAATTTCATGTTTTTCCTGTGAATGGGAATATCTTCCTAGCTGCAATTTCAACTAGCCATATTATGATAAAATTATGAAGGTAAGGATTTTACTGTACTGGGTGTTGTATAAACACTTAGTAAGACATATTGCCTACCTGCAACAGTTTGGAGTTTCTATAGATAAAGCAGATAAAGGAAATATTATTCTTCCTATAACAGAGATGAAGAAATGCAATATAAAAACCTGAGGTTAATTCTTAGCTGGAGGAAATAATTATCACTCTGTTTAATTCAGTGGTATTTCACTGATTCAGACCTTCTGGCTATCATTTTCCATGGCCAACAGAAGACTTGCAATATGGATGACAACAGACTCCAGACCTTCTGGAGACCTTTGCACACAAGGCATGCCTTTTGGTAAAATGGTGGAGGAACTTATTTAATATTTATTTAATCATTATTGTACTGTATTGGAATAGATGAAGATATTACTGAAGCATTCTACAGCTAAAGGAAAAAGTGATTAACCATTGAATGCATTGCTAGGGTTGCTTAATTGGCTTATTTTAAGTTCTGAGTGTCCACACATTTTGTTTGACTACTAAAGTAACTAAAATGAAAAATAATTGGATTTACCTCTGTTGGATTTGTGTCCTGAGCCTTTATGTACCAAAACTATAAAAAAAGCAAAATGTCTAGGCTAGGGATTAGTTCCAATGATAAAGTTCAAATGGGGCTGCAGACTTAGTGAAAGCCTGGGGATTTAAGCATTTTTGGTTGGACATCAGCTCTATGTCCCATCTTTGCCTAACATTTTCCTTTAATCAAGTGGGAGTTTTGTTACTAAGAATGTCTGCTGTTGTGCAAAAGAATCCATGACAACAGCTAATTTATGACATATTTTGATTGTGTAATGTAGTCTCATGGTTAATATCCAGTAACATTACTGGGACAATAGCAATTTTTTGCATGAAAGGGTTATTCCTGTTTAGTACCACTAGCAATGAAGGCAACAAGAGTGGAAAAGTAAATGAGTAGGACCTCGGCCCCTCACACTGTGGGATGCAGCATAGCTGTCCATCACAGAATGCACCGTGCTTTGAGAGAGCAGGTCCCTTCTGCAGGTGCCCTGGAGCGGAATCATGCACAGGGCCATAACGTTAATTTTTTAAATCTGGCCCTTATATACCACAACTTTTTTCCTTTTATTCAGGCTAAGGAACATCTGACTCAGCAGTTCATTGTAGATTAAGATCTCGTTCTGAAATTTATGGATAACTTAATAAAAAAGCTGTGATCCTTGCTGGGAGTTTAGTTTATCCTAAGTAGCAGCTGGCAGGTGGCTTAATCGGATAAGAGAGATATCTGTGTTTTGGAACTATCTTATCCACTACTAAGAAAGTTACTTAACCTGCTTTCCTGAAGCTCCTTATTTGCCCAGGCAATGGGATGGAGAAGATAAATCACTTTCCCTACAGGCTTGCCAACATGATCAGAAAACATCCTTCCTTTCCAGTCAGTATTAACATGTGGGACAAAGCAGGACCTTTCTTTGCTGCAAGAAATCCCACCCTGAAGCAAAGTTTTGCATATTTAGCTTTGAAAGTAGTGTAAACAAAGAGGTTATTTTTGACTTAAGAGCTTTATCTGCAGCAGAGAATGATATCAGTTAAAGCAACTTTACTGTACAAGCAGCTTCAGGATTCACTTCTGCACCAAAGGGCTAATAAATTGAATTTTTTTGCTATTGCTGAAACTTCATCCAACAATTCAAGAAAAAGTCCATAAATTAATTGAAAGGAAGTTGTTTCCACTGCATGTTTATAGACCTTCTGTATTTAGAATGGTTTATTTTTATGATACCTACATCCTGCACATGAGCCAGGAGGATATCTGCACAGGTCAGTCACTCTAGATGTTGGAGATAAAAATGGATCAGTATACACGGTTCTGACACAAGAACAAAAGGCAAAAGAAAAGGGAACTTATAGAGCCTTGAAGCTCAGATTGAAGGAGGCTGAGACTAGGCTTTGTTTGTAGTCACTTGTATGGAATAACCTACAATTGTAAAAATTCAATTTATAATGCATTCCTCTATATTATATTAGAGAATAGGGATCACTAGATTCATGTGATTGTGACATGAGATACCTGGCCTCTGTCTTAGGTTTATCTACCATCTGAACAACAAAATGATTGTAGGCATTAGACATTCTGTGGCACAACTGACTTTTGCTTTACTTTTATCTCGCTGAAGATGCAAATGGCACAGAACTTGCAGAAGGCAAGGCTGGAGTATATTAAGCACTAACTTGTGTTGGTGACAGAAAATTGCCAGAGATGACAGATTTTTTACTATTGTAGGTAAAAAACCAAGTCTATCTTGTAGCTGTGGCTATGCATTCTCTAACACACGGTCTAGCATGAGATAGGAGATACCAACTTTTATAATCTTATGGTGATTTCAGCTACACAGCATCCTAGTATTTTGATTTTCTCCTCCTGAAAGATGATGGCATTTCCCTGCACATCAAGCAAGCCAGCACTTTAGCCCAGAATACATGAAGCTTTTTCTGGGATCTAACTCCTTCTGTGCTTTCTCCTTTTTCCAGTAACTACTGAAATTTGTCCATCCTTGATTGAGTTGTAGTGGACACTGTTTTAGGTATGGGGAGACAAAGCTGAACTTTATAAGCTTTCTGTATTTAGAATGGTTTATTTGTAATGACACCTACATCCTGCACATAAGAAAGAGGATATCTGCATAGGTCAGAGATAAAAATGGATTATTTTTTATCCATGCACATAGTGGAAATAAAACAGCCTCTTTCCTATCCTTGCCATAAACTGGTTTATAGATGGAGAATATTAGATACAGTTTGTGTAGGAATGTATGGATTCTTAGTCCTCATTACCCTCCTGAATTTTATACAGAGATTAAAAGCTAGTTGACCAGCTTTCAAAGTATTAACTAAAAATTTGTTCTTTCCTTTTTACTTTCTGAAATATCCCTCCTTTCTACTTTCTGAAATATCCCTACACATTAGAAATGGCAAGGTGTTCCAAAGTCTACACTGAAACCATTACAAATTTTGAAAAATTTAGCAAAATACAATTGTGACTGAAAAATGCTATAGTATTTCCATATACTGTATCTTGTACTAAAACATTTGCTTTCAGTATTTTATGGAATGTACCCACAAATGTGTAAGAAAGATCATGATTTGAATAGTAAACCGTTAAAGTCTTTTTTTGTCCACAAAATATCAAGCTTTTAACTAATGTGTATATAATTTTCTTTTTCAAATTAGAATTCTCTGAAAAAAAACCCAACCAACCAAACAAAAAAAAACAACCAAAGTTTATTGCACCCTTCTATTTTGTGGACAAATAGATAAATGATTTTGAAAATCTTCCAGCTTCCATACATTAGATGCAAATAGACATCCCTGGTGTATTGGACATCCCTTGGACGGCCAAGGCATCCAGAACCACATCTTTGACTATGGATAGGAACTGATTTCCCAGAGATATGAGCAACAGGGTAGCATGTACACATCTTCAAAGATCTGAGCCTGACTTAACTGGTGCCCCAGAGGTGGCAATACTGGCATCTAAAACAGCCATAGCACAAGCTTAAGTCTACACAGCCACTCAAAACAGTGCTCTGTGCTGGCAGACAGCCTTCCTAACACTGACAATTACCTTTAAACACCACCTTATATGCTCTGCCAAGAGCAAGACTGAAGCCAAGAGCATGTGGGAAATGAATGATTTAGCTAAATTCTCAAGCTGGGAGTATCTGTGCTGAAACTACTAAATTGCTTTGATCATCTTTTCTACCCCATGTCAAATTTAACAGACTTGAGAGTGTACTGTGAATTAAATACTCAGAGGGTCTTGAATCTAAGCTCTACTCCTCTTTCAGCCAACAAGTACTTAGACCTAATAGTCCCTTACTCAGGAACCCAGGCAAATGTTGAAAGCTATTTGCATATTCATTCAAAATCTTATGCAGTAAGAGAAATGGTGATTTATTCTATTAGCTGAAGAAGCCAGAAGGGGAACATCCAGAGGGGAACAGAAACTCCTTTCATTGCCTCCATTAGCCGTCTGGCAACTGAACAGACCTTGAACATACTCAGTCTGAGACTACAGAAGAGTTTGAGACCACTGCCCAAATGCTTAGCAAATCACAGGGGCCAAGGAGTGGGGCCACATCCCTTTTGCTTATCTCCTGGGGATCTTCTCTCTGTGCGCCTCTGCTGAAACAGCTGGGGAAGTGTTACAGAAATCACCTATGCCTGAGCAGGGAAAGGCAAGAGACGAAGGGAGTGAGGACAGGGAGAGTAATGGGAACTGCAATGGAGGAGGGCTGACACCCCAAAGGAGCCAACATGGTTTTGTGGAGCTGAATTGAATCAGAAGCCTGGTGCCATCCCAGCTTGGACCAAGTCTTATGAGGGAGGAACTTAGCCCCCTGAGCACCCACCACATATTGCCATTGACATTTCAGCTGCAGAGGGCTCCCAGTGCTGAAGATGAGGATGAGATTTCCTCATGCTTCTTTCATGCCCCTCTTCAGCTGTCATTCTTCCTTGTATAAACTTGAAATCTCTAAATTAGATTGTTCCTTTTATTTTGCATATTATCATTTTTATCATTTGCCTCCCTAATTAATTTTCCTGTGCTGAAAAGGACTGTGACATTCTTGAATAAATCAGCAGCAAATACCTCCCTGCTTCATAGCTGCATTTAGATCACATTTCTGGATTTATGAGAGGGGGTGACTTAGAGAACTATGAAGAAAATTTGAAAATAAATGGGAACTTGAATCATCCCTCCCTAAATTGCCTTTTTACCATTTCATATTTTTTTTCTAACAAATTTGCCAAGTATTAAATGCTGCACTTTGTTACAAAAAAATAAAAAGTAATTAAATGCCCATAAGCTTTGTTAGTAAAACAAAACATCTTGCTCCAGAATTAAAGCCATGAGGTTTCATTTGAGTCTTCAGTATGCACATGCACATCCTTTTGTGCACCACCAAAATGAGCATGCATGCAGAATATCATGTGTTGCCAAGCAGGGCACATAATGAGGGGAGCCTACCTCCTCCAACAAGAGATTCAGAATTTCAGAGGTTTCTTCATTAAGTTTATATGTTGCACAGATATACCTTGTTGAAAAGACTATGCGACTAGCAGTATGGGTGCATGGGAGAGTAAGTCTTTTCCCAGCCTAGGTGATGAACTCCATATTTCTTTCACAGATAGTGCAGCTAGTGGGTGGGACTTGGGAAGGGAAGATGGACTCATGGTTATGCTCTCCTATACCTTCAAGTTAGCTTGACAGGAAGGGGAACCATGCTGCGTGGTTGGGAGGAATAAAGCAGACTGTGCAAGGGAGAAGTGTTCCCAGCAGGCAGCAGCTGGGAATATAAACCGCTGCTCCAATTGGTCGTGTTACTGCAGAAGGATGCTACACAGGCAGGACATGAGGTCAGTGCAAAGAGGAAATAAGAGCATGTTTGAGTTGGCCAGAGGTTTGCTGAAGAGAGGGCTGTGCTCTCATCCTCCACTTGTTCTCTCATTTCTGAGGCAGATTTAGGAAGGCAGCATGTCTGCCCTTGGGTGAAAGGAGCAATTCACATTACTCTCAGAGGAACAAACACTGGCCAAGGCTCTCTAATCAGGGTTTATGGAAAATACTGAAAGTTGATTTCATTCCAGTTGCAAGCTGTGTTAATGTGGGTATTTTTTGTTTCAAGTTATGAACTCCATTTAAGAGATTTATATGTTTGATACTATTTATCCTCCTTGCTGTCACCATGCATATGCTTCAAGAACAATACAGAGGTGTTTTGATTACTATACTCTTAATTTACTTAATGCAGTTACTAAATATGTGTTCCCAAGAACTTCAGTGGGTTTTCATTTATAACTCCTGTGCCAAAAGCAATGCAAGAATAATTTTACAGAAGCAAACTGATATACAGAGATCAAGATTCACAAATGGAGAGGGGAAAATTGCAGACAAGACTAACAACTTAGTGGCATAAGCAAGCTGTCTACTCAACAGCACCTCCTTAGAACAGATGTTCCTTGTTGTACACAATTTACAGAGGTCAGATTTTTCTCATTACACATTTTCAACAACAAGGAGGGATCCTGGCTGCAGACCAGGCTGTAAGAACTCCAACTGCTTGTCTTCTCTGAATATTTTCTTTCATGTTGCACAACCTACTATCCTCTCACGTACACCCAGCATTGTCATGAAGTTATGACATATGACATTTCAAACACTTAAGATGCTTATGTGATGGGGGCACTCTCTAACAACAAAATAGATAACACCTCTCTCACACTCCCTCACCCTCTCCCAGATATTTTCTCACCACTTATGAATTTCACAGTCTTTGCTTTGATTCTCCGTCAGGTGGGTTGCTGCCCCATTAAAACTCATATCCATGCTTCCTTTGAGGCTGAACCTAATGTAGCTGATTGTCCTGATAGATGTATTTAAATGCACAGTGTGATCAATGGCTTCCCACAAGTTTTCTACCTATTGGTCCCTTCTGTTATTCTCTCTCCATTTTTATATCTCCCCTCCTGTGCCTCATGACCCCTTCTCTTTAACGTTTATTCTCACCTTGTTTATCTTCAGGTTCTCACCCAAACTGTACCTTCACCCTGGATCATCTGCTTTTCTGGTTACTTTGATTTTGATCCTTTTTCACACTTAATTGATGCTTGCCCTTTTCTGACACACTTCTTGATCTTTGCACCGTCATGACAGTAGAATAAACAAACACCCTTGGCAGAGCTCTTATAAGAGGTAAAAGATCTATCTTGACAGAAAGTCCATTTCTGTGCCCCTCTTCCCTTCTCAGTGGTTTTTGAAAGATTTCATCACCTTAACGGCAACAAAAAAACCTGTGAAATTGTTGCACTGCGTGTCAAGGTCTAAGTGACTGAGATCAGGATACAGCTGTAAAATTAGCTCTTGTGTTTCCTAATATAACATTATTAGATCTAATTATTTTTATTTCCAAATGTGTTCATAAATCAAGCAAATGGCCCTTACTAAAGCACTCTCATATAAGGAAGCTATTTTCCAAGCTACATGTTTCATATTTCTGCTGTTCATAAGCCCTTTTATTTAGCATCTTAAATGCAAGTATTTCTAATGCTTTAAGGAATACATGATTCAAATTATTGGGCCAAACTCTGAGTCCTTGGTTCTTCCTGAACAACTCTTGACATCCCAAAGGGAGCTACTAAAGGTTAAACTAAATAAAAGATATCAGAGCACAGCCCAATAAATTGTCCTTACAGTGTTTGCCCTCCACAAAGTTATCATTACTGACCCAATATAAACATACTCTGTATCTGCCGTGACAGAAACTACATTTGAAGAGTCCTGTTTATATGCTTTGAGTTTGAGAACAAAAGCGTGTCCAAGTAAATTCCTGTCTTTGTTTAACATATATACATGCTAAACAACCATGCTGGTACTTACAGCATGAGGCTATGCAGAAAACAAGAAATACTTAAATAAAACAATTTTTTTTGAGCTTGCATCCTTTTCTCTATGCTCCCAGTCTCTAAAAAGTAAATAACATGGTCTGGAGGCTTTATCATGTAGTCCAGTGTTGTACACCACAAGCTCCTTTGAATCACAAGAGGGCAGATGCTAAGCCCCTGGGTCCTCTCGGGGAAGGAGCTGGCTGTACTTCATGTACCTCACATGGCACATACATTTCCAGCTCAGAATAATCCCTATAGAAATCTATAGGATGTAGGGGAAAGACAGGAAGGAAAGTGACCTTTTATGATGCCAAATCATTCACAAATGCTTGTGTGAAAATTGACACTTCACGTTTCAGTGAAAAAATGCTTGCCTGCTGTGCTTAGAGGAGCCAAATTTTGATCCCAAACCACAAAAGCTGGCATTGTCCTTTCCTGCCCTCTTCCCCAAGACAAGGAAAAGCACTAAATGGTTACAATTGCCTTTTCTCACACCACTGAAAATCCAAAATTTCAATCAGCTGGCACCTGTATGAACCAGAGTGGAAGAGATTCAGGCATTTAGACACCGAGAAGTTGCCAAAGCTTTTCTAGTCTGTTATTCAGTGAAGGTACAGATGAGGACAGTGGCTATTGGCTAGACTCTTAATGCGCCAGATTTCTTGAGCACAGACTGACAAGCTTTAAAGATTAGTCACACCTTTCCCTTCCTGATGGGGATAATAACCTTTCCCTGATGGATGAACTGACCCAACAGTAGTGTTCAACACCCCAGTGAAATATCAGTGGCACAAAGTAAGGACTCCAAGCAGCAAAGATTGAAACTTAGCAGATGATGCATTTTCTCACCCACAAGATATCAATGTGGTTTAATGGGAGCAGATGATAACTCAGCATGAATGTTATCAGTTTTATCCACAAAATACTTTGAAATGTCAGGAGGGATCCAAACCAATGGAGCTAAGCCAATTCAAATTCATCATCACCCTATCCAAGTTTTCTGGTCTTTTCAATTCGTTAATTGTTTTCTGTATTACTGGAGCTTTGAATAAAGAGTGCTAAGGTTAATGTTTCATCCTCTAGACTTGAGTCTCCTGTGGCCTGCAAAATATGTGTATATATTTTCGATATATTTTAAGAGCGGTGTGTAATCATGAAGGCAAAAATCAGTGAAACGCTTCATCCAAAGACACTGAAAAATTAGGAGTGATAGAGTTTGTCTACATGCTATGTATTTCTCTTTGAGAATCTACCCATCCAAAATGACCCTTATTGGCCCTCCACAATAAATGGTAACCACCAAATATCTGTCTCCTTGCTATACTCTGTGAAAATTATTTTTTGCTCACCCTGCTGTAATTTTTTTCATTTCTTAATTTAGAAGATGTTAAATATCATTAGGTAAGGATGTAATTTCAGGCCTCACATGTCTAGTCTATGTGGCACACCAGGAAGTCATATCACTGTGGGAACTGTGCAAACACATGCCAGAAAGCAAGTCCCTTGTGACCAAAGTCAAGTACAAAGTAAATGGCTTCCCACAGTCAGAGTTCAAACAAAACAAAAGAATAAGGTTTCCTGGATAGTAGTACTATTTCTGCTGATGTCTCTGCTGTACTATTTGACCACTAGAAAGTGCCATGAGACTTCCAAGACACAGATCATGGCTCAGTGACAGATCTGATAGTCAGTCATCATCTGGCAACATAACCTGGAGGTGGGGGGGCTGAAGAGAAGCAGACACTGTCTCCATTTTCAGGAAGGAAAGCGGAAAAATTGATTCCTTTGCAGATGAGACTTAGAGGATAAAAAGTGTCAGTAGGGAAGTTAACACTGGTCTGTTCTTTTGCCAGGCCCTGACTGTGATCCCAGTGCTGTCAATGTACATCAGGGACAATTGTGTCCTGACAGAGATCAGATGCTCAAAACTGAGTTAAAAAGTTGGTGGCACCTGGCTTGCTCATCAGTGCTGTAAAACAGTAATGAAAACTTTCCCTCACAATGAAAAAAATAAGTCTTTTTGGTTGAAAGTCCATTGTGCCTATGTAACGGACCTCTTCCTTTAGAACCTATGTAATGGCCAATGTCTCACACTGCACATCTTTGCCTGTTCCTCTTTGAGCATGAAATAAATAATGTAGTATCATGCAGTAATGAAAGCAACTGAAGAAGGTGCCTCAGGATCTCCAAGTTTACTGTGGAAAAATTCCAGACCCTACTTGTTTCGTTTGAATTTAAATACCATGAAAAGGCATTCACCATGGATGCCTCATAACAATAAATATTGTTTTGCTGTAATATAACAAAAATATTCCAGACTTTTGGAAAAAGACACATGAAAGATTTCCCTGTTTCCTCTATCTAGTTGTATATGTGCATGGGTTCCTTCTGCATCCTATCTAAACAACAATATTACACAGGCAGTTTTACTGGAGGATCTTAGGCCATTTTAGAAATGTTAGGAGGTGGTACAAGTTGTGAATTTCATCTCTGTTTAAATAGTTAATTGATAGACACAGCACTGCTGTTTCAGGTCCCTCACCAAGTCTGCAGCCTGCCCACATCTTTCCACTTGCCCAGCCGTTTCTATTTTCACTTCTCACCATGTCTACACACCTGAAACTGGGTGGAAGATTGGGCATTGCACCTGAGGTCTGCTCACCATATCACACAAAATCCATCTGTGTTCACCACTAGTCATGGGATTTTAATCCCACTTCATCTTGCCTAGGGACAGAGAACAATCTGCTCCCCATGACTTTACCATGACAATTAAGAGACCAACATTATTAACATCAACTATAAAGATAAACAGCTGTCCAGCCTTGCTGGACACCAGAGGTCTGTGCACATCCTATTACTTCACCTTCAGGATTGCCATAGCTCAGCATTGGTAATGAGGGACATCTTTATTAATGAAAAGTCTGTCCTCTGCAGGCAAACATTTCCAGAGGAAGGAGCTACTCATCTCAACTGAAATGCTAACTTCCTTTGTCCTAGGAGTTATTTCATATTCTCTTCCCACTAGCTTCTACTTTGTCTCCCCAAAGCATCTGTCTCTGTGTTCCCTTCTCCCTTAGAAACGGGCTGTCATTGAAAGCACATATACAATTAATTCCATAAAGAACAAAATAAATTAAGGTAGCTCCCTCACCAGTCACTGTTAAACTGGGAATAATTCAAAACCCAAGTAGCATAAAACCCAAGCGATTTACTCTTGTTCCCTTTCATTCATTAAAATTCAAATCTGAAAGTAGTGGTAGGGCCAATTTTTTTCTGAACGCCTAGTGAACTAATACGAAATTTCATTAACGATGACTTTGACTCATTATGTTGGATAACAATCCAATGACTTACTCAAAGGAAAATATTTTAAAGTGTAACATTAAATGCCAGCTCCATTGAGCATGAAGAAATACATATTTTAGCATCAGTACCAACTAAATTATTTAGCAGAGTACAGATGTTTTAGCCAGTTGTTTTGTTCTTGATTCACACTTTAAGCTTATCTTTATAATTTTCCCAGATATTTAATTGCTCTGCTTAAAAAAAAAGTTAAGCAATCTCATGTTTAGTTTTGTTTCCAACAAAATCAAAGCAAATCTTTCATTTCCAACAGAAGCAAAGCCAAATTCATCATAATATTGATTTGCTCTAGAAGTAAAGAAAATGGTGGTAAACTTACATCCTTACAAATGAAATGGATTATCAGGAATTTATTTTTTTTATTACTCACATATGAGTAAACCTTAAACATTTGGCAAAACAATGATTATCTGAATAAATCAGATGCCCATTTTTAGTTACATACTGGAGTTTTTTCTCTGATTTAAATATTTTGGTCATACTATCAAAGAACAGAAATAGTGCTCTGAGTTATGTGACCAATCAACATAACATGGAATAGCTGGCGTGAATATAACAAACATGTCTGGAAAGCTTTTGTCTCAATTATTGATCAAACATGGCAAACAAATACAGCAGTTTAGAAATAACTAGCCATTAAGCAAAAACTGTAGCTGGACGTACTCTCCAGGTCAAGCTGAGCTGCATAAGATAGGACATGTTGAGAAAAAGACACTCCTTAACATCAAGGCTGACAGGCAGTCTTGGAAGGGCTCTAACTTGCATCCCACTGTGGATTATTAGTACAGTGTTTCAGCCAAAATGTCCTCCCTCCACCTTATTCCCTAAAAGAGGTCGGGAACAGGAATACAGCTGTATATATATAAACAGCTCATTCTACTCACCATTGAGTGCTATGAGAATTCCTTTTATGCACAGCCAATTTGGCTTTCTGGCAAACAAGTGAAACAAAGGTATTCCGAAAGCTTCAATCAGTTCTACTTATTGTGGCAAAAGGAGGTGTAATCTCTTCTTATACTCTTGATTATGCTTTCTTGCCTACAGAATATATATCATCTTTTCTCACAGTATATGTATATTTCTGGGTTCCGTTTATCTTCAGAAACCAGGAATCAAGTCCTGTTCCCATAATTTTAATTAACAGAAAAAGTCATTTTTTCCTCTCATGAAGCTCTGCAAAGCAATCAAGAAGGTAAATGTTTCACATTGTGGTGGGCTAGTCCCTCTTCTTGTAAACAGATTAATTTCACTTCATGGCAGTCCAAAGCATTTCACTAAAATGGTTCAAGATTGTAATTCCCTCAGGTGATGCTCCAATGAACACCCTAATATGCTAAAGTGCTTTTCATTTTTTAACACATTTCTAAGTATTGTGCAAAGTAAATTGCAGAATCTTGTTAATGCTCATTCAGTCATCAGTAAATACTTTTCTCTGAGTTCTCCCTCAATAATATCAATGTTATTTTTTTGAAGCACAGCATTTTAGAGTGAAAATTCATTTCTTTACTATTAATAATGCTTTATCATCACCTTCCTTTTATATAGCAGCAAAATCTGAACTAGATATGTTGAATTTTGTAGCTCTTTTTTCCTCCAAACATATTCTCCAGGGGCAAAAACCTGTTACTGAATGACAGCTGAAAGGCTTTCATTTTTACTTCAGACTGCTTCTGCATCTCCTCAGTCCTAACACAAACATAACGACCCTCTTTTCTTAGGCTATAGTGCACAGTAGCTACCATGATCCTTTCAAAGCCAAGATGCAAAGGCATCATTCCTACCTGTGACCAGACCACATCCCTTGCCCTCAGAAGGCCTGGTGGGAGTGTTGCTTTTGTGGTGATCACCAGGTCTCACACCAGCCCCATCTCCCAGCTAGCACAGCTGCAAGGAAACAGGACAGCATCGTTTCCAGGTCTACCTCTCCCATGTATTTTCAAAATAGAAAAAAAGCCCATGAAAAAGGTCAATGTGAACATTATCTGGTCCTTGATTTCAGATCCAAGCCTTGCTGTATTCAGTAAGGTGGACATCAGGGAGACTTCTGTCTTCTCTCTAGGCACCTGTGTAGAGCAGGATGCCCATATGGAGGGTCCCTAGTCAAACAATTTGAGAATCAAAATATTTAGGGAATTTTTATGGTTACTTGTCTTTAGATACTTCCTCTTGAAAAAAAATCAGTGTCAGGTGCATTCTTCTTGCACTTGTCCCTCTCCAGAAACACTACTTACGAGCTTCTCAGAAGCAGAAAGCTGCCTCTCCACCTCTGGGTGTTAAGCATTTGAAATGCCTTTTCAAAAGTCTGCCTCTAAATAGTGCAAATATTAATTTCTCATTTTAGTCTTAACAGTAAGCCACATTTGTTTATTCCTCTCTCCCTCCCACAAGAAAGAAACCCAAAGAAGAAAGAAGATAACTTCATTCAGAGTTTATTTTTTCACCTTGTTACTTACTTGTTATCAGAGAATGTCTGAACTGCCATTTCGGATGGGCTTTGGAATCACAGTAAATACCAAATAAAGAACAAACCTGGGGAAACAAAAAATATAAACATAAGTTTTTCAATTATCTCATCTCCATGGTCCTTTGTACTCCCACTAGTACAAAGGACTAGTGGCTAGTAACACCAGTGGAGTTACTAGCCCTTATCACATACTATGAGAACATACTAGAAAAACAATGTTTTACCATACAGCCCCTTGCCCACTGCCCTCCATTGCCACTATGCTTAACTACATATAAAATAGATGCTAAAGCCTACCACTACCTGAGCTGTCCATTCACTGATTTCCTGGAAGTGATGAACTTGCCTTTGACCCCCATCTTATTTAAATTTTCAGTGTAAGGCTGGTACTTATCTGATATTATCATGGAAGAAAGATTAAACATATCTGACACAAGAAATTTCTGGTGCACAGTTAAGCTTGATTACTGTGTAGGCTGGTGCTTGGGAATTCATTCCCAGGAACAGACATGTCAACAAAACCTAAGCACTTAAATAACTAGAAGATGTAAAAATTATACAAATGGTGAATGTAAGTTCATTTATACATGGGAATAAGAATTCCTAGAATATTTTTGCAACTGTTGCCGCTCTAGTTGTTAACTTTTGTCAGCACAGCAGAGCCAACACATGTGAAAGAGCAAAGTGATAAGAATAAATTATCAGCTGAATTCTGAACTGAGCAATCTTCACTGCCATCTGCATTTCAGAGCAAGTGCATTGCACACATTTGACAAAGCAGTTAGAAAAATTACCTCCTTCCTTGGACTTTTAGACAAGTTATGAAAATCAACCTGAAATAATAATAGGAAAAACTACACTCTTCACAGAAACTGCAAAACAGCAACAACAAGAAAGGCTATGAAATAGAGTATGTGTACAAGCTGGAAAACATAAACAAAAGAATAGTTAAACAGCTTATTTCATAGGTGGCATTACATTTTACTATGTTCATCTTGATAAGAATACCTATTCTCAAAAAATAGTCTAAGCTTAGACCTCCATCCGATTTTAACATTTTGGGACAAATCACATAATTAATTATTAAACAAGCTGAAACCCAGCATGCAACACTAGTCCTTTTTAATGCCTTTCTGAATACTACACAGATCATATAGATAGTATAATAATTTTCTCTGGTTTGTACTTCTAACAATAGATCATTTTTTTTTGCTCTTTCCACAGGGTAATACTTGTGTGGTCAGTGAAATGACCAGAAACCCTATTTACAGCAGGAAAATGTGACAGATTTTTATTGTCATCAAGTTTTCATGTTCAGCTGCCAGAAAGGAATTCAGAAAATACAGTCATGTCTTCTCTTAAAAATGAGAGTAAATTTGTCAGTCATTTTCTCTAAGTCAATCTCTCCTGGTCTCTGTCTACATATATATTGAAATGCAGCCCCACAGAAACTGCTTTGAAATGGCACTGATCAGTAACTGGCCATTAAACCACTCTGAAACTTGTGTGATGTCCTGTAGGGGTGTGATCTTAAATCACAGCCATCTTAAACTTTATGAACTACACCTCTTCTTTTTTTTTCTTTTTTTCTGTTAAGACGTTGCATAGGAGGAGCTTTTTCTCAAACCTCACCAGCAGACCTACAGAAAAAGAATATTTCATTCAGCCTGACATCATGCCATAGCAAGACCAGTCTATGCTCTCTGCTTGCAGGCTGTATAAACATCTCTGTAAGCGTCAAAGAATGCTTGCCTGTGATTATCTATCTTGGCAACTAAAGCAAAATACTTTTTCCTCCAGCCAACAAGTTATATTTTTTTTCTACATACACACTAAAACTAACAGCATGTATTTAGTCACAAATCTAAAATCAGAACTGCTAAACATGTCAGCTGTAATTTCCCCACAGAGCTCCAATATTGCATTTGTCAGGTAGAGTTATCGTGGTCTCTTCAATTCACCATTGTTCCACCATTGAAGGTTCATGCAGTTACCAAAAAGATCAATTTGCCCCTTGACCCCAGCCTTCAAATTAAGGCTTCATGGGGTGTTTTAGCAGAGAAAGGCTTCAGACATATTACAAACATCACTGTGTGTATTCCCCTCTTGCTCACCTGGTTAGTGATCCAAGGGATACCCCCACTTTCCACTGATTACAGGGGATGTCTCACCTCCTGCCTCTGCCTTTCCTGGCACTCATCTGTTCTTCAGCTCTTCCTACCTCATGTTTTCCCATTCTCCCCAATCACTTCGTAATTCAAACATTTAAAGTGTTTACATTCTTACAGCCTTTTTGCAGGTTGTGCTGGAGTAACCATCTTTGTAATATTGCATGGAGTTGTCATATTTTTACATTCCCTAATAATGTAAAATACTGCAGTCCTATCTCTCAGATATTTGATAACCTTGATTCACAAGAGGAACAAAGAGAAGAAAATTTAACAAGTAGAGCTTCTTCTGGCATGACACCTGGTTAAGATATTTGCACTGAATTTATAAATCCAAATTTCAGTAACAGCAAGACAAGTGGTAATGCTTTCCAGAAAGAAGTAGCAAATGAATATTACATGGTGCAATTAATGCTTTCCAACCTCTTTATTTCATTAGGTATTCTCACTGATCATTCCCACTCACATTAAACCCCTTGGGGCAGTAAGAAGCAGCATCATTTCAGCAGGTGTTTTCAGTCAAATGAGAAGCATCTATTAACTGTCCTCATCTCCACTCCTGCTCAACACTGACCCAAACAAACATGGATAATAATTTGGCGATTACTCCCCAGGACACGCTGGGTCCCATTTTAAACAGCACTTCCTTGTTACTGTGCATACCTCTGCTTTCCCTGAAACTTTTCCACCTCCTACCCAATGTCTGTGCATTATACGAACATAGTCTCCCCTACACATTGAAAGAAGGAGGGCTTAAGAAGACCCAACAACAAGGAAAAGAGTCTCATTTATACTATCCTACACATTGCTCCTGAATTCTACTAGAAGAATAAAAAATGACTACAGATTTAAAGAGCATTTAGCCAAGAGTGAAAGAACTGCAGGTCAGCCAAAGGCTTGATTCGCAATTACCTGTCCTCTTCCCTTAATGAACCTTGCCAAGAGCCCAGGGGAATTCCAGTTTCTCAGACTAGAAATACCAAATTGAACATGACAACCCTTCAAAAGACAGGGTACTCAGATCTTCTGGGCAAAACAGAGTAAAATAAAATGTTAGAAACTAATACCACCCTTGCTTGTTGTGCTCCTGGGTTCCCCCTCTTCCTCCAGAGATTCCAACCTGGCCAGGCACATGTAGCCACAGCAAGACCAACAAAAGGCCTTTGTTTTATACTGCTCTGCCACCTCCCTATAACAAAGCATACTGCACGATGCCCCTCCACTGCACTGCCGGCAAACCCGTAAGTAACTGTACTGCCCCTTGGGGATGGGGAGTAGAAGTGCTTGCCCTTAAAGTAATTGCAGAGGGTATGGCTGATGATGTTGGCTTGGTTGCCAGATATGTTTATAATTTACAGGAAAATAGGATGTGAACCAGATTTTGTCTGGTTGGACTGTCTCGCCTTGCTCCCTCAGAATGGGCCACCTCCTGTGGTCTCTGTGATCATGCAGCTGGTGGGTTTGGCACACAGCTGAGCGGAGGGGTGCAATCTTCATAAAACGGATGTACTACTAACAAAGAAAATTTCTTTTCTATCAGCAGCAGATCAGATTCTGCTTCTTCCATCAGCCACTTGCTCTCACTTTCCTGCCAGATGTTTCCACCCCTTCAGCTCATCCATCCCCACCTAGTACACTGTTTGCATGTCTGTGCTGTAAGTGAGGAGAGTGGAAAACCTTCAGCGGGGAACAGAAACAAAATATCAGACAACGGCAGGAGAGACAGAGACCTCTTAATATGCCACAAATATTACAAACCTCTTACTTCTGAAAAAATCACTAAGCTAGCTGCTATTTAACAGTCCATTCCAAGGCCTTCAGCTCCATTTAGTGCAGCTGCAAAACAATTACAGAGGAGAGGCAGTAGCTGCAGTCACTTATCAGGTTGAGGAGATGGCCTTGTTTTGTGCCAGAGAGTGATTTCAAAAGCTCTGCGGTAAATGTAAATTGATGTGGAACCAGGACCGTCATTCTCTTGGCGATGATGGTGTTTCTGTATCTACCACAGATGACAGGAGTTATTCTTTGGGCAAATGGATGTTTGAGAAGCAAGGAATTCCTAAGTGCTCCTAAGCTATTGAAATAAATGATTGCAAGGTGTCCTTTCAGCCAAAAGGGATTATGCTGAGTAGCACCTCAGCTTCCTAGCCTGCTTTCTGGTTGCAAAATTGTCTTGCTCAAGTACAGTTTCAGCTCATTGTTCTTCCAGAAAATAACCTCATCCAACCATTAAGCCTTCTTAGAAGTGCTGCAGGCAAAAGTGGTGAGAGTTGGGAAGAAGTATGAGTTTTGTCTGGGTGCTATTAAGCTCACTGAAAGAAGACAGTAAAAGAATAAAAGCTGTGAGATAGCCAAGTAGTTTCCATCCATCTCTGCTTGCCAAAGAGGTACAGATAATTCATCCTAAAGTCTTGGGCTCTTATTCCTGGCAATCCAAGTATGCTCTTCACTCTCAAACATTAAAGGTTTGGGGACAGGGGAGGGGAAACAACTTTAAAGAAATCCATTATTGGTAACACTTCTAGTACAATTTCCATGTACTCTGCCGTTGACATTTTTTGGTAAGCTAGTCATAAGAATAGATATATAAACCAATCTCATGAGAAGAAACAAAGAATTTTGGCATAAGTCTTTCCTAAAATAAAGGGAAAGGGAAATATATTTCAATGTGACTTTAATTCATAGCCACATCCAAAAACCAGCCATAAAAATACACTTCTCTTTTCATTGATTGAAAGCCTTACTGAGTACTGCAAGCTATTAAAGAATTCTGGAGACTTTTTATTATGGGCCAAATGTTAATTCTGTTGAACTGAAAGAATAAACTTCCAGCAAAGACCAGAATTTGGCTCCATGAATATGCTTTCACAGTATATCCTAAGTCACTGTCATCATGACACAGTACCTCTTATAGATATGATGAACTTGATTCCATTCTGATTTAGTACTTCCTTGATGAAATGTGATTCTCCTATTCTACATCTTCATTTATTTATTCACCCTATGTCTTCTTTTGATTATTTCATGTATGCCTATTTTTGTCTGCATTGATATTCTTTTATTCTGCATTTTTGTGGAGGTAAATCAGCATAGATAAGAGGGCTAAATCAACATTGTGAGTCTATTTAAATGCATTCACCCTGCCAGCAATCTGATAAGATTTGTATTCTGTACCCATTTTTGTCTCTCTGCTCAGGAAGGTCATTCAGAGCCTTAGGAGAATGATGAGAACTCTTTATTCATCTTACAGTATATCCCAGGTCAGTGGCTGTTCCTGATATCCGTATCAGTTGTATTGTTTAAAACAGCTATTCAAGCACTGTATTTTTAAAATAGAGTTAGAATTTATAGTTCAATTGTATCACGGTAGGATCACTGCATTTTGGTATTTCTGAGGGAGTATTTTATAAATGTTTTTAAATCAGTAATGTTCACTCAAATGTAATCCAGAACAACACAGGCTTTAAACCCAATGGCACATTCTTAGTTTCACCTCCATTCTTACTGCAACTTGATCTGACCTAGGGGCAACCTGGTGTTCTCAGACATGAGGCTGTTCTGAATTTAGCCTCTCTGGAGCAAATCTGTATTACCATTACACAACCACTGCATGTACTTGATTGATATAGTATTCTCATATTTTGTAAATGTAATTTGAATGATATGAGTATATGCTTTGGCAGTTTCCTCTACAAAGCAGGTGACTGCTCCATTTGGTAACTGTTACCATAACCTGCACATGAATTTGCCTCAGCGACTTCTACCTACTGTGTGAAAGCCAACACTCACTGGCAGCAGCAAGGTAAATAGGTCTGGTCTTGAGCTGTGATCTTGATCTGTGGGTATTAATCCGCTGTCTCTTTGGTAACCCCATCCCAAAGGCAAGGAGTCACTGGGTACAGAGACCAAGTAACCCCCATATCTGTCACAGTCTCTCTAACACAGGACCAAGGGCAGAGGAAGACATTGAAGTGTCTGTCACAGCTTTCCAAGTCCAAACTGAGAAGTCTGGGATTCAAACCTCTGACCTTAGCCCACTCCACAAGAATGAAAAGTCCTTCCCAAAGGAAAAAGGGGAATAACATGCAATGCATACTGTCACCTTAAGGAAGTATACAATCCTTACAAAACATATAACAGATATTGTCATCCTTTAGAAAGGAAACAGAGAATAAAGAGACAGCTGTTCTGAAGATGAGAACAGATGACAGCTCTGAAACAGAAAGAAACCTCATTTGATAGTCTATAGTGTCTCCATTAATTGTCCTCTTTCAAATATCAGCACCTTCTAACTCTGATCTGAATAAAGTGGCAGATCCACACCTGCCTCCAGAAACTAAATACCACTTAAAAAGCTAGCACTTTTACTAATTAGGTGGGAGCAAATAAAACAGAGAGAGAGAGAGCGAGAAAAACATGTACATCCTTATAAGGTAACACCACAAGTACACTTAGCAAAGACAACTCTATTTCAAGTGATTTTTTTAAAATATTTACAGCCTGTTGTATTCTTTCTAAACACAGAGTAACCTCAATCTGCTTCACAATATTTTTATGCTACTGTCCCAAATTCTTTTCAATTACTGTAAATGTTTTTTAAAACCCTATTTTCAAAAAGCAAACCCGAACAATAAATCTGTTCACATATAATACCTCTTCAGGGCCATACTATTATTTTCTATTATGTGTTACCAGTTTATTTCGGTTGGACAACTGCAGTGTGCAGGACAGAGAGAAGGGTACTTCAGACTAAAAGTTGTATTTGAAGAGCTAAAAGTCTGGACTGTCCCACAATGCTTTTTAAGTAAGGAAATGGAAATATTTTCCACCACAACATCCTTGAATGTGTTTTGTGTTTGTTACAGTGATGGGGAAAATGGAGAAAAACCCAGCCTATGACTGAGAGGGGAAAATCTTATGCTTCCTTAATTTGTTAATTATCAGATCTTTTTCTTTTTTTAGTTACATCTTTCATTCAAAAAGATTAAATGTTAAACACAAATGCATAATTCCATTCCTAAATAAGCCATTTTTAAAAGAATACATTCACCAGTGAATAGATTTCAGCCCACTTAAGAGTTTAGTAGGCAGACTGAGGTTCGTTAAAATATCTCAAACCACTGTTAGATAATTTATATTCCCCAATGAGTTCAAGAAATGTTAACACAATTCAAAGAAATTATTAAATACAAGATATTTTTATTATATGATTTATTGAACAACCAGGAATTTCCATATCCTGTCAAAGGATAATGATGCTAATCACGATCCATTAGCCTACAGACGCTTGTATATTAACTTTCCCATCCTTCAAGGCAGCTTCTTCTCTGCCTAAAATTACGCAAATTATTAAGGGCTTCCAGAGGAGAGGGCTACTCAGCACATAAAACTTTTTTAAACTTTGTAACTGTCTTTGAGCTAAAGAAAATAAATCTATCATTGAAATTACATCTTCAAACACTTTCTTTTATGATATTGCATACACAAGAAGAAGCTGCTATACTTCGAATCTGTCAGAGATTTGCATAGAAGATTTTGCAAATCTGTAAATATCTACATTTGTGCATGTGTGTTTGTATGTGTATAAAATATCTATATGTATTTATCTATAGTACCGACATAGTACACTTTTTTCCTCCAGACCCAACACTGTCATTGCTACGAAGTTTGGTCTTCTCTATGAGGGGAAGCTATTTCAGTTCCCCAAAAGCCTTTTACTCTACATCATTTAATCCACACAGTGTGTAATGAATAGTAGTTTGTTAGCACACGACAGAATGTATTCTCTCTGGAACAGTTCCATGCTTGTAAAATATCTGTTTTCCTCTCAGACACCATTAATTCTAGAAATATAAAAGCATAGTTACACATGCATTGTCCTATTTCACTTTAATGACCCACAAAGGAAGCAATAACACTAAATACTAAAAGCTAGGAGCAAAATTTCTTACATGGAACTTTGGATCCCAAACTATAAAATGGCAAGGAGAATATGATATGCACACCTGCAGAAGAGTCATACTTCATTCATACCTCTGTGTGTAAATACACAAACATACGTTACTGCAATTATATAAATATTTAGTATTATATCCAATGACAACTATCTTAAAAGATATTGCAAATTCCAGTGAAAAACTGCCAGATTTAGAGTTTCCCACAAGACAGACTGTTTCTTACCCTGGGAGTAAGTCTGGACTATGGAGTGGATGAACCTGTTTCTGCTAACTGGTGATGTGTTTGATGGGGGCATTAAAACCAGAGAGATGGGTGGTAGGACTTAGAGTAGTCTCATATTTAAAGCAGTTCAGAAATTCTGTCCTCGATTTCCAGCAAGCACCAAGCTAGCTACTTTCACTATGCTCTTCCAAACTGAATCAGTGGGTGATTGCTCTTTATCCTCCAGGTTCCCCATCTGACATCTCTGGTTTTCAGAAGCGCTGAGCCCTCACACCTGCCAGTTGCACACAAGCTCTCCTCTAAAAATATGAGTACTGTGTGGTGTTCAGAGTGGCCTGATCTGTCTTAATATTTCAGCTTTCTCTCTGTGATCCATGTGTAAAGTGGGATGGATGACCTCTGGCATTGGACAAAGCATTTGATTTGCCAGGAGGTCTCACAGCAAAGACAACAAAGAGATTATTAGGATGTGCAGTTCTTGGCTTCATTTCCACATACGAACACTATGATGACTTCAAACAGCTCCACCCCCCTCCCAGATTCTTCCATCTCTTCCTCTAATTACTCCTTACTTTCCAGTCAGTCTGTCTCTCGCTCTTATCACCGATGGCCCCTGTCCTGTCTTTTGATCTTCTTAGCTTCTCTATCCCCAATTCTTTCATCTCCATTGTTCCTCCTCTGTGTTCTTATTTTTTTTTTACTTTTAAACTCTCCTGTGTCAGCCTGAGGTCCTCTAACCTCCTCTGATAGTCCTCACCTCTGTGCATGAGTAACCTTGACAGCATGGAGAAGCAGTTCCATCATGTCAGGAGGTCCTCAAAAACTGGAATTTACAAGGAAAGTACTACCAAAGCCCAGGCCAGCTGCAGATTATGTTGTTGTGTTGAAGAGCAGATATGCTATGTGATTGCTACAGAAGAACCAGGGGAGGCTGGAACACTTGCATTGCACACAGGCTTAACTCTGTAATTGCAAACTGGTATTTCTCAGATAGGTATACTTTAGCCAAGCTGGACAGATTTTTAACAGGTACACCAGGATGATATGAACTTACTGCACAAAGTTCAAGTTCCTACTCCAGATCACTTAGGCACTAGAAATTCTCAGAATGATTATCCTTTTCCACATGGCAAAACAAGCCTTGTTTTAGTCCAATCTCAATTTCAGAAACAGATGGGCAATTGAGCTAAATTCTTATCATCCCACTGTCAGAAGAAGGTAATTTGAGGCAGAGTGCTGCCATGGAAGACTTCAGCTGAAACACATGTAGTGCACATACAGCTAAAAGACCCGCTCATAGGTGAAACATAACCTGAAATGTCTGTCACAGTGCACACCCAAAGATGACAAGCACTGTGGGTCTGGAGCCAGTGTGAGTCACAGTCAGCACAGCATGAACACCCGTGCGTGGCTGCAGGGCAAGCCTTGGTTCAGGCAGTGGTACAGATGTTTCACATGGTGCAGAGCGTAAGCTGAGCAGCCATGGTCTGCTGGGTCTGGCACTTTGAATGAGGAACATGGGACTACATGCACTCAAGAAGTGCAGAAGAGGGAGATGCTTTGCATCCCTTCTGCCCCTCACCAGCAGCAGCTCCTCACACAGTAAGTTTGGATCTAGCAGTGTTTAGTATGTCGGCAACTGGGTGTTGCGTGAGTACAGCTACTCAGAGGCTCTGTGCCATGCTGTGCTATCTATGAGGGCTTGTTAGCTCAAATCTGGTGCTTTGCTGAAGCTAGTAGGACTTTCAGAGCCAAAGTGCCAGAAAGAACAGTCACTGAACAGGTCCTCTGGATACAACTTTTGGCAACTGTGCCTTAGCTAAGTCCTGTTGGATCCAAGTTAATTCCCTTGCAAGTACCTCTGCTTCATAGTGTCAGTATCATCACCCTCTCCTGTTCTTTAGGTAGCACCAAAATTACCCAAGTTTTTCGACTGTCCAGAAATGCTTAATTTTTTCCCTCTGCTGTACCCCAACACTCTGAATAGTCAAGCGTAGATTCTAAATCAATGCAAATAATTAAAATGTCATGCAATACAATCTAAGAAATCCACTTCTTTATGCTTGTTCTGATCATACACAGTCATTGGGTTTTTTTCTCCATTCACAGTATCACTTTGCCTGTAGTTCTTCTACAAGGTAAAATGACAGTTGTATTTTTCCTCAGCTCATAAATCTGTCATTCTTTTTTCCTTTATGAGGTGGATTCTGAAAATACTTAGAGTTCATCCTAACTTATTACACCATTCTTCATATCACAAACAGCATGGCATTATTTCTCTCATCAGAAAAGTTGATTTCTTCCTGATATAAGCAAAAGCAATTCCCTGCAGATTTAGTGAGACTATGGTGTCCATTAGTGCCACATCTGGATAAATACAGCTTTTGGTAAAAAAGACAGATGAAGACTACAAAAAGAAAACTACGTGAAGCATACTGCAACCAGAGATAGTAACAATTAGTAGGCAATATGGACTGTCATGAATAAAGAGTGAGTTAGTATTTGGTCAATCCTGTTATCATCTATGATAAAGAGTCCAACTCTAGCATAAGCAGATCAGCTCAGCTTTTAAATACAGTATACTGGCAAAGAGGTTTAATAGAATCTGAAAGACTGAAAATGACTGACAGCCACAGCTTCCTTTTCAGAATTCAGAACAAATGAAATGTTCATTGAAGAAAGTGAAAGAAACATTCCCTGAAGTATGTGATACTCCATATTATGAAAAGTTTTATTCTGTCTATCACATCTTCCTGGTACAAACTTTGAGAAATGGGTACCACCAATAGAAGGAGGTGAAAATGAAGCCTTTTTGAGAACTAGTGGAAGACTTTTGTACACTTGGTGAAAGAAATCTATATAGATATAAATAAAACCACTGGGGAAAGGGAGAGAAATCAGGAAGCATAAGCTTAAATGTTTTGGTTGCAGTAGGCAGAGAAAGATGGAAATTATTTCAGTAAGATACTCAGGAAAGTCACAAGTTATTGTAGATCATGGATTAAAAGAAGGAAAAGGGAAGGTAGTATAGCATGGTTAAGGCCAGCTGTTCCTGCAAGAATGCTTCCAAAAATTCAGCTAAAAATGAATGTATTCATCTTACTTTCTCTTTTGACAAGACATGAGGAAATTGAAGATGAAGAACTGAGGTTGGCAACAGCTGCTAATTGTTTTGTGCAAGAAGTTGGGAGAGCTTCTGAACTTAGAAAAAGGATAGAAGACAGAAAGGAAATAAGATGCAGCATTAGCATCCAGTCTTATTATCTTCAAGGCAACCAACCTGACGTGTTAGCAATCCCTGATATCACTGGAATAATATACTAGGTGTTTCTCGAGTAACTCAGCAAAGCAAACAATTCTAAAACCAAGTTTTTTCTCTTCATAATGAGTTATAGCTCTGGACAAATCTTTTCAAATTCAAGTTGCAGAGTGCTCAGCCTACTTATCTTCTTTGAAAGGATTTTTGCTCCTTTCCTTCTTTTGCTTTTTAGTATATAAATCAGCTGGGCTTAATTAACAAATAAGAAACATTTGTCGTAAGCTTCTATTTGCATTACCTTCGCCTCTCTGATTCCTGAATCCTAAAAGCAGGCAGGTAGGTAATTTTCATGTCCAGTTCTTCAGAGATGGGCCTACACACATCTTGCAGAGACCCAAATGTGTTATGTACAGCATCAGCGACAGCGAAAAACAGGAAGACTAGTACCAAATCTATCTCTTCCACTCCACAGATGTTCCTGAACAATATCTGTGGTTTGAATTTGTATCAGTCCCCACCTAGAGATTCACGCTCCAGTGAATAAAAAGTCAGAGCAAAGTCAGCCTAGAAAGCCAAAGGTTTTCTTGCTTTGCAACCAAAACTTTAAAAATAATGAATTTCATGTGATTTTCAGCCCAAGTTAATTCAAAACATTCGTGAACCCTAACAACCCTTTTAACAAACACGGTTAAATTTGTTAAGAAACCTAAAAGCCGACAAGTTTCACATGATTTGTTAGCAAAAGTTTGACCCAGTCTCAAATACTACATCATTGTTTACATAGCAGCAGTGACAGTAAGAGGCATAAAATATCAGGGTTTTGCTGAAGTGTGGGGTTCTCCTGTGCTCCTCAGAGTTTCCCATTTTTATAAACAAACTCAAACTTAATAGCAAATCTTTAAGTTATGCTTTTTCCTTGATCTTCAACCACATCTTCTTTTTATCTCCTCAGTTTCAGCACAATGTAAAGTATTTACTCCTGGAAATCTCACAAGTCTTATCTCTTGAGATTTCTAGACCAGCTTAAAAATTTTAGCATTTGAGACCATTTAGAGAAGTATCCTTATCAAAACTGAATAGACAGCTGACAGTTCTTGTAGGTTAGTCTTCATTAATTTGTTTCCCAGGATTTTTTCTTGCTGTTGAATCTGGGAGTATTTCTCAGTCACGTTTTAGGTCCTGCTCCAAGGGTGAAGCTTAAAAGTTACCGCTAGATCCAGTTGCTCAAAATACACACATGTATCTATTGTGCTACTAAAATGTACCTTTGCATATGCAAGATATATGTAGGTGATTCATACAGAAATACTGGCAGGAGTAACTTAAAAAATTAGTTTGTTACTGTGATTTCTGTACCAGACCTTGAGAATTTCTCATGGTGTTGTTTAGTGATTTCTGAGGATGCTGTAAGGTAGTGAGCATACTGTAGGATAAAATATGAGGCATAAAAGATAACTGGGGCCATATGGAAGACAGATGTTCATGCACAAAAGATAGACTTTCAATCAATATTTATATTTTCCTTAGAGTTAATTGTGAGGTTTTGTTCAGTTTTGTTGTTGATAATAGTGAAGTGTTTGACTTTTGAGTGAATGTTTTTTAATGGAAAAACAGTACCTTTCCAGTGTTCAAATGGTTCTTTCAAGAAACATCTCAATTCTACTTGAAGGATTGCTATTCTCTAGTGATTAGATGTGGCATTTATGTCTCTGAAAGTTGTAAAAAATTGATTACAGTGCAATACAGTGTTGGACTACTTTATGTCTGAAATGCATAAATATTTCTGTCATCCTGGTGTGGTAATAAAATTGTCTTTCAACTCTTTTGACTACCCGTCAGCCTCACTGGAAACTTTTGAAACCATAGGCCATTTTCAAACAATTTGACAGACACGTAGCAGCTCTAAGAGTAGCTTCATGAAGAACTGGTAGCTGAATGTAGGTCAGAGACACAAAGCAGTGCCTGAAGGATGACATCAAAGTGACCCTGTTCCCTCTGACTAGGCAAGCAGTATGTTGGTGCTGTCCCAATAATATTTAGGATACATAGGGAATAGTAGATGGAAGTTTGAAAATAAAGTTAGAAATTAACATACTCTGAGGCTGAGGGAGAAATATTGCCCTTTTAGAATATAGATATTCTTATAAACATATTGCTGTCCTACAGACATTGCTTATTTCCTCAGTTCTTTTCAGTTAGCACTGCTTCATCAGCTAGGGATGACTGCAGGCAGGGAGATTCCCCAGACTGATGACACCAAGGGGGGAAGGAAGGATGCATTTATACAGAAAACAAGACATAAAAGAAAATAGATGATTTCTTAGATTATTCTAAGCCCTAGTGTGTATGAATTCCGATTATCCAGATAATCATGTTAAGAAGTAGTATTTATATCATAATTACAGGCTGAAAGTTTCCCAGTCTTTATCTGTTACATGTATTTGTGTCTGGACTCATTATTAGTCTGAGATCTTACACTCTCTCAGAGCATTCAGCACCACCACAATGGCAGAGCATCCCATACCATGCACAGAAAACTGCAGCAAACTGAAACCAAGCCGTTTCCTCGAGTTTTTGCACAAAGGTTTGCTCCCCAAGTCCCAAACTAAGCACTTGAATCAGGAAATGATGCACTTCATGTAGGTCCTCCATTTAAGTCCCTGAAGTTAAGTGGAATGATTTTGAGCCACTGTGAAGATGCTTCATTTTAATGTGTTTATAAAAAATCAGTGCATGTGAAAGAGGGAACAGCCAACCCCATATTGACCACATCTGTGGTAGTTAGATATTACCGTTGGTTCACATCACTCCATATTCCCTGATCATTGGGTCTCTGTCATGGTTTAACGCCAGTCAACAACTAAGCCCCACACAGCCACTTGCTCACTCCACCCCAGTGGGATGGGGGAGAGAATAGGAAGAGTAAAAGTGAGAAAACCCATAGGTTGAGATAAAGACAGTTTAATAGGTAAAGCAAAAACCGTGTGCACAAGCAAAGCAAAACAAGGAATTCATTCACTACTTCCCATCAGCAGGCAGGTGTTCACCCATCACCAGGAAAGCAGGGCTCCATCATGCGTAACAGTTACTTGGGAAGACAAACGCCATCGCTCTGCACGTCCTCTCCTTCCTTCCTCTTCCCCACCTTTATATACTGAGCATGACATCATATGGTATGGGATATCCCTTTGGTCAGTTGGGGTCAGCTGTCCTGGCTGTGTACCCTCCCAACTTCTTGTGCACCCCCAGCCTCCTCACTGGTGGGGTGGGGTGAGAAGCAGAAAAGGCCTTGACTCTGTGTAAGCACTGCTCAGCAATAACAAAAACATCCCTGTGTTATCAACACTGTTTCCAGCACAAGTCCAAAACATAGCCCCATACTAGCTTCTATGAAGAAAATTAACTCTAACCCAGCCAAAACAAGCACAGTCTCACTGCAGAGTCTATTACACAGTATGGACACGTGAGGTTCTGGAGAGAGCACTGGAGGGTTTTCTGGCTATCACAGTCAATGAAGAGGTTAGAACTTCAAATATTTGCTAGTTGGATGTTGCATACTGGCGGGAGTTTGCTTGAGTTTAATTATTATAAAGGGTTAGCACAATTCTCCACTCCTAAAAGTTGGCAAAACTTCAGGTAAAAAGGGGAAACAACCTGAGCAAAAGGGAAAATTATACTTTATAAGCATTAAAACTGAATAAATGTTAATATGCCACTGCCAAAGAAGCATGCAAACATAGTGATTGTGCTTGAAATCCAATCTGTTACACTTAAAACAGAGGAAACAAGTATATTGGATTTGCGTGGCCAGGTTTTGGCAGTGGGAGGGCTACAGGGGTGGGTTTTGTGAGAAGCTGCTAGAAGCTTCCCCCATGTCCAATAGAGCCAATGCCAGCCGGCTCCAAGACGGACCCACTGCTGGCCAAGGCCGAGCCCATCAGCGACAGTGGTAGCTCCTCAGTTATAACATATTTAAGAAGGGGGAAAAAAACCCCTGTGCAACAGCAACCAGAGAGAGGAGTGAGAATATGTGAGAGGCACAGCTTTGCAGACACCAAGGTCAGTGGAGAATGAGGAGGAGGTGCTTCAGGCACTGGAGCAGAGATTCCCCTGCAGCCCGTGGTGAAGACCATGGTGAGGCAGGCTGTCCCCCGGCAGCCCATGTAGGTTAAAGGTGGAGCAGATATCTACCTGCAGCCCATGGAGGACCCCACGCCAGAGCAGGTGGATGCCTGAAGGAGGCTGTGACCCCCTGGGAAGCCTGTGCTGAAGCAGGTTCCTGGCAGGACCTGTGGCTCTGTGGAGAGAGAGGAGCCCACGCTGGAGCAGGTTTGCTGGCACAATTGTGACCCTGTAGGGGACCCATGCTGGAGCAGTCTGTTCCTGAAGGACTGCACTCCATGGAAGGGACCCACGCTGGAGCAGTTCATGAAGAACTGCAGTCTTTGGGAAGGACCCACATTGGAGAAGGTCATGGAGGACTATCTCCAGTGGGAGGGACCCCACGCTGGAGCAGGGGAAGAGTGTGAGGAGTCCTCCCCCTGAGGAGGAAGGAGTGGCAGAAACAATGTGTGATGAACTGACTGCAACCCCCATTCCCCATCCCCCTGCTCCACTGGAGGGGAGGAGGTAGAGAAAATCAGGAATAAAGTTAAGCCTGGGAAGAAGGGAGGGGTGGGGGGAAGGTGTTTTTAAGATTTGATTCTTTTTCTTATTATCGTACTCTGATTTGATTGGTAATAAATTAAATTTTTTCCCCAAGTTGAGTCTGTTTTGCCCGTGACAGTAATTGGTGAATGATCTCTCCCTGTCCTTATCTCGACCCATGAGCTTTTCGTTACATTTTTCTCTCCCCTGTCCAGCTGAGGAAGGGGCATGATAGAGCAGCTTTGGTGGGCACCTGGTGTCCAGCCAGGGTCAACCCATCGCAACAAGGGAGGGCCTCATGGAAAACTAATACTGTGGGCTAATAGCACATCTAGGTTTTGTAGAGGTCAGAGAGTTAAAGCAGTGCCCTTGGAGCAATTCCATGACCCAAAAGGAAGTATTTGCTGTGTTTCCCTATTGCTCCTATTTTTTTTCTTTCTTCTTAGCCATCATCTCTTTGTAGTACAGCATCATCTCTTTTCCTGCTCCTCTAGCATCTGTCACAAAGTCACACCTTCAAATCAGTCAGCCTCTAAAAATGTATTCATTTTCTACCTCCCTTTCTGCCATCCCTCCCCAATCTCTCTAATTCTTCAAATAATTCTTCAGTTAATTCTTCAACTAATTCTTCTGAATTCAGGTAAGTGCCAGGGCAGTTTCTCATGCCTTGAGAACAGCAAGCAATGCCCTGAAGTAGTTTCTGCAAGATGAAAAGGAAAAACTTAGTAACATAACAAACTCCTGCAATCATACAGACAGGAATAGGCAGTCTCAGGATATGATTTGCTTTTGCTCATCAAAATGTGGATTTATTGTTTCTACTTATCAGTTTTAGGTGGACGATTTATTATGGAAATGTACATTCTCGTTACCTAGATTTGTTGACAGTACTTTTTGTTTCACAAAAATCTCATTTTCTTTGACTTACAAAAGCAAGCTGCATACTTCCTATGAAATGAACACATCTTAACAGGTATCATATTTTGCACATTTGCAACCTGAATGTTCTTCATAAATGAACACGCATGCACATACACATACATACATATACATGTATGTGTCTGAATTTTCAAAAAATTTCTAAATATGCAGATTTTCCTGTTTTATTGTAAGACACTTCTCTGGATTCCTCATGTGGCTTTTTTCTCCAGCTTTGATTCCCATAAACTTTTCTACTAAATGCTTGAGTCACTATCACTCATCTCACAGTTTGTCTGATTATCATTCATACACAAAGCCATGGCTAAAAGTCAAAACAATACATAACTTTAATCCTTAACTGTTGATAAACAAATGAAAGGACACAGTATATTACACAGCTGCAACTGCATGTTCAAAGGGCAAATAAAACATCATTTTGTTTCTGTTAAGCAGTTATTACTGTTAAGTGAATACTGACTGTTGTGTTAACAGGAATGAATGACACAGTCCAGCAAAGCCAAAAGCTGGGGTGGTAATCACAGCTCACAAAGCACTATTGTAAATCAAACAACTCTTCTCATCAGATCTCCTTGAAAACCTGTGTGCTTGTTCCACTGTACTTCTGAAGCCATTTACAGTTTCTTGCATAAGCCAAATGTCTTCAATGGGGAGTTCATGTTATCTGAGGCCTAAGATACATGAGCATTTCTTTTACAGAAGCTCCTGCATAAATTGCATCTTCCCTATCAGAGTCTGCTTGCTCTTCCTTAGTCCCTTCATCGTTCTGGCTGAGCTGCTAGAGTGGCTACATGATCAACTGTACAGGCAGCTGATCTAATAGAAGAATAAATTTTCTTTTTTGGTTCCTTCTCCAGTTTACTCATGTCTCCTGTATGGCCATACAAATACCTGTCCAGCTTACTGAAGGGGACAGGTGAGATGTGAACAGAGAACGAAGAAAGGGGCAGCAGAACAAACTTAAACAGGGTGATCACCAAATGTCTAATCACAGTTCAATGATGCAGATTATCTGAATACTTCTTTTCAAGGAACAATATTTGTGAGAAGTGTGTCAAATATGGCACACTCAAAAAATACAGTAGACCATAGTTTGCAGCTGGAGGTTGGTTTTTATAAGAGTTTTTGTATTGCTTACTATGAATAGCTCATGACATTTCCCAAAGATCATTTCTAACCCAAATGGGAAATTTAGATCTTGGGAAATGATGCTGTTATTTCTTGAAAAACTGAGCGTTTCTTATAGAGTCAGTTCTCAAAAAAATTACTTGAATTAGAAACTTCTTGTCAGTTCTATTTATTGGTCCCAGATGAGCTTCAATGCACTGGAGTAACATTTGATGTGTTCTGATATAGCTGTTTGGCGTTAAGCAGTCCTGTTACTACAACGTGTAAAGAAACCATCAGGCCTTACTTGGCTTGACAGAACACACCTGATGGGATCTGGAGACTTAATAAACAAAACAGTTGTGGTGGAAAAGCTCTGCAAATGGAGTCTTGGAGACCATGTATGCAGCTTATACAACTCAGCAACAGAGGAGATAATGGCTCCAGCATTTAAGCTATATACAAATATTTAAATATATCCAGTCTGTGGAATAAATTGTAGATCTTTTAGTGCTGTTGCAAAATGAGGATTCAGTTGAATGCAAATGGTGCTTTTTGCAAGTGCTTCCATACCTTCAGAGGGGAAAAAAGGGAGTGGACAGTAGCACACAGTGGATGAAGAGAGAATGCTATTTGTGAATGCTTCACTGTTTGTGTGAATACTGTGCCCAGGAATGCCGGGGCTTGGTGGACAGGAAGGCAGGCTGTGGGAGAGTAGGGGCCATTTGCAAGCAGTTTCAGTCAGTGCCTATAAAAAAGAATGTCATCAGCTATTTTCCTGAATGACCTCGCATAAACCAAGGACAACCTTGAGATTTTCATGCTCAGGACAGAAGTCCTGGCTCCTCTCTATATCCTCAAACACTATTTTTGAATAGTTTTGAACGAGCTCTAAAGGCCATAACTCACACAAAGTCTGAAGTTTTAAGGGGGCAATTACATGCAACAATAAATTGTTTTAAATCCTTTATCTGGCATTCAGGGTGAGTCTATGCCATCATGAAGGCACAGAGCACCTTCATAACCTAGAGGCACCATCAAAGAAATGGCCAAAGAAATGTGGAGGCTTCACCACATCCTGGCAAAGCTAGTACGTTGCAAGTTGAAATGTTCCCACATAGTCCACATTTAGTTGTTTATGTAACAGAACTTCCAGAAACAACAATTATGTGCTAGGAGATAATTGCTTGTGATTAGCCTGGAGAAGAGTATTTCAACTTCATGTTCAATATGGCATTACTTAACTAAAGGATAATATGAAATGGGAATATATTTTGTAAAACTTTCTGAGAAATCAGAAGTTCAGTGTTTATTGGCTTATACATATACATCTAAGGCACGTGAAGTTTTCTTCTTCCATATATGCCATTGTCTTTAATGCATCAGTATTTTCAAAGAATACTAAAACAAAGGCATTTCTCTAAATTATGAACAACACTTAAAACTGCACATCAATCAAAGTGAATTAGATCTTATTAATAGATTAAATCTCATAAGAATGATGATGTTTAGAAGAATTAACATTGAGTTTTCTTTCAAGCTTTCTTCAACTTAGATGCTGTAGGTCCCTTAGCTCCTGAATTGGTACCCTAATTTTCAGAAGAATTGATAATTTAAGTCTCTTACTTTGCTGCCCAAATATAGATTTCCATCAAAAAAACTTTTAAGCTTTCTTTATAAGTTACAAAGCTAATGAGAAAGCTGAGTATACAGAATTCTGACTAGAAGTTAACTCTGTCATGTTAAAGATCCCTCAATTTCCTTTTTACTTTGGCCAGAATTATAACGGAAACATTCACAGGAAAATTTTATAGGACTTTAACAGAATTTTTAACATCCTTTGCCACTTTGCTGCAGAGACAGGAGCATGGGGTGGAGGGGGAGGAAGTCAATTCCTACCGCTGACGCAGAGAGGTCATTGAGACCTCATGCCAACCTTGGAGCAGAGATGAGGTGGGACAATGGAACAGGGTTGGGCAGGGCTATACTGGGAGGCAAAAGGCAAATAATGTGAATAGTGGCACTGCTGTAATAGTGTGATGACCTGATCTTATGGGTATCGTTTGGCACAGTGTGCAATAACACACATCACAATATACTTCCTATGCTGGCTGCAGAAGAGACTGGTGCCACCATTTGAGCTAGAAAGCCCAAATGCAGGTTGTGAGCGGGAAAGAAGCTCTTTTGTGGTGGAGGATGACAAATTACAAGGAGAACATACACCGAGCTGTTGGGAGAAGTGTGGTGTAGAGGTCCAGTGTCTCATCACAGAAATACCTGCTCTGCTGTGTGAGAGGAGGCACAAGTGCTTATTTTTGTAGAACTCAATCTTTAATTAGGGAAAATTATATATGCAATAAGCTGCTTTAACTTATAGTGTTATTTGCTTTGTGTTTCTAGAACTGTTAATATTAGGAGCTTTATCGTATGCAAAATTTAAAAACAAAGAATGTTTTAACTTCCTTTTCAAATCCTCAAAGTTATGCAGGATAATAGAAGATTGTATGTGTTTAATAACATATGTAGTTGATGTCTTTCTCAAGATAGAAGATGCCTTTCTGTCCTACAGATAGAAATTTCAGCACTTGTAACAAGGTTAAAGTAGGCTACTTAGAAATACTCAATAAAGAATAATGCCTTTGTCTGTGACTTTTTTAACTTAGTAGAAGTCATGCGAAGAACAAACTAGAGAACAATTTATCACAAAAGAAGTTATTCCTAAACATCCAAAAGATATCTTCAGTATCAGCCATCAAATGACTGGGTATGTTTTTAAAATTATCAAAGAAATATTGGGTCACCCTTAAATGTTTTTTTTTTCTGTCTGCTTCAGAGGCCATTGCTAACAGCTCTTACAAAAGGCCCTATCTGCTGTTCATTTTCAGTGCTGCATTTCCTTAACAATAATGGTATATCACGATGAAATAATATGAATGGCAGATGCAAGACCATTGAAAAGAGTGATATAATAACATTACTGGGAAACAAAAGCAAAGTAGCTGGAGAGTTTAAAATCCAACTATTTTTTATTTTAGTCTAGACCTTTGAATTGGGATGCCTATTTAAAGTAGAAGTCAATGCAATTTGAGTAAAGCCAAGATTTTTTCACAGTTACTCAAAACTAAGTGGCACTTTATGCCACCGCTAAACATCACTGATTATGTGGATAACACCATCAGGAAAGTGACGGAATCCAAACCTGGTCCTTGAACAGGTAGCTCCCCGCAAGGTTTGTGTGCCAGGTTCATTTATCCAGTCACATAAATAACACAAGCTAATGTTAATATCAGATGCTTTACAAAGTAATATCCAGTCCCATTGTTTTAATGTATTCATATAAACAGTGATATTTAAAATATATAGCACTTTTTTTTTCCTAATGTTTAAAGATTGAACAAAACCATTGTCCATTTTTTCACATTCCCAGACTTTGTGCTTTCAGAGATAAAGTATCGTACACATCCTTGTCCTTTTTCCAGACAATACAGCCCTGATAACAACAAAGCTGGGAACTCTACCAGGCTTTCTGAGCCAGAGTTATTGCCACCCATTACTAATAGTAGAGATGCTGGTTCCCATAGCCCTGAAATAAAAATCTGAAAGCAATAGTGCTATTTTTTCCATAAGGATAGACAAAATTAGGAATTAACACAGACTCTGGATCTTGCAAGTGACAGATAGGGCACTTTTACCATACATGTTTGGGAAAAGAAAAGCTCCAAGACAAACTGGTAATGAAACTCTCATCCCTGAACAATGAAGTATTTCACAATGCTTAGCATCTTCCCATTCCCATTAGCTACAGACTTCTGTCTCCCTGAACCGATTTGCTTCCCACCTCCCTCCTCTTCACTTATTTCCCCATCTCACCTCTTATCATGTCCATTTACTTTCTCCTTGTCTGCGTGTCCCTATCCTTCATTTTTTGTTTGTTCATTCCCCAACTCTGTCACCCCCTTTCAACACCCCAATATTTAGTCTTTCCTTGCTTCTTTCTGAAGTTGCCATCATTCCCAAGCTTTTAACATTTAGAGGCATGACAATCTGTTCTCTTTCTCACTAACACCGATTATAAGGGTCCACTGCCCCAAACAAAGCATCAATAGGTGATTATAGGATCACAGAGCATTTCAGGTTGGAAAGGTCTCACGTCCATCTCTGAGATCAGATTGGGTTGCTCCAGGCTCTGGCCAGTCACGTCTGGAAAACCTCCAAGGACAGTGTGCAGCCTCTCTGAGCAACCTGCTCCACTGCCTGTTTCTCCTCGTGGGGAAAAGCGTTTCCTTATATCCACTCTGAAGCTCTCTTCTCAACTTATGCCTGTTGTCTTGCATTCTCCTGCCCTGGACCACTGTGAAGAGCCTGGCCGCATCTACTCCATGACATCCCCACAGGCCCTGAGGGGCTACTGTCATATCCCCTGAAGCCATGTCTTCCCCAGGCTCAACCAGTCCTGGCCCCTCAGCCTCTCCTCACAGGGGAAGTCCTCCAGCCCCTTCCATCCTGGAGACCCTTCAGGGCCGTTTCCACAGAGTTGCTCCCCAAGCAGGCAGTCTCCAGCCTGTGGCATTGAAAGGGATTTGTGCATGCCAGAGGTAGGACTCGCCATCTGTCCCTGCTGAATTTCACAAGGTTCCTGTCAATCCACCCTCTGGCCGGTCCACATGGTGGTGCAGGGACACACTGAGGTGGAGGACGCTCGTAACAGAAGGGGCAAGAGAAGCAAACACCAATGGAGAGCAGAAGGACCTTCAGGGCAAGCATGACAGCAGCCTGCCTAGGAGCTGAGCTCCACATCCAGTGCAGTGCCTGAGATACAGAAAGGTACATAATGCCAAAATTTTTCTTGTAGACTCCTATCAATCAAAGACTGAAACTCAAGAGACAAAGCCAAAATACCACTGCTCAGACAGATGAGATGGCAGCAGGGCTGCAGTGTGCCCTACAGAATTTGTCAGCGCTGAGCAGTGGCCACATTCAGGCCTGGTCAGACCCATTCAGACCTCCAGGAGACAGGGGAGTCAATCACTGCTGTTCTGCAGGGGATCTGCACATGCTCTGGGAAGACACAGACAAAGCCATGCAACCAGTGCAGATTTAGGGCCCAGAATATGACAGCGATCAAAGGGATGCTGGGAACATTCAAAGCCTTATGCAAATATCCAAATCTTCAGCTACTTTGAAATATTCACTTGGACAAAACATCTGGAAACTGACATCAGTGCCCTGTTCCAAATAAATTATTAACTAGGCAGAAAAAAAAAAAATTAGGGACTGTTTTTTGAATGTGTGCGGTAAAAGTACCACTGGCAGTTCTAGGGAGATATTTTGGAAGAAAGGAGGGGTTCATCAGTCGTTCAGAGCCAGAACTTGCGTTAGCACAGCTGTCCTGATTGTGCTTTTCCTACGTATGCAGAGAGTCTCATCCCTTTCCAGATACGATAATGACTTGTTTGTACTTTATTTATTTTGTAATCACAGATTTCAAAATACATACCATAAAGATGAGCAGGTCACATAAACATCCTGCTAGGCTCAAAATTGAAAACATGAAAATAAAACAAGTATAGACAATGGGATATGATCCTTCATGTCTTCAATAACAACTCCAAGTACAATGTCATCTGTTCATGTCAAGATAAGGTTAGTTTAATCTTATGACCAATTTAATCAAAGCTTCATGTACCAAAATGTTTGCATGCATATCTGTATTTGTATTTATCCAATTTCCGTACTTTGTTCATGGCATTGTACCTAGCTTTATTCAGTAATTAAGTCACTAATTATTATTAGTGCCTTGGCCATTCAGTGAAGGAAATACTCCTCAAAGAGAAAGTTGCTCTGAAAGCTCCAATACATTATTATTTTAATGTTAACTTGTGTTATATTTTATCAGTTATTCTATATAATATTTAGGCATATTTATAAATACAGTGTATTGTTATGAAATATAATTATTATGTACATTTTAAAGTTAAGTGTTTCTGTACAAATACTACCCCAAATTACTTATTCGTAATTAAAAATTTAAATCTGGACATTCATATGGGTGAGAACACCTAGAGTTACATTAGCCTGGATTTTTTCAGTTTTGGGAAGGATGTAAATTAACAAACAACACCCTAAAGACTATGGTCGCATTACCACATATAATTTAGCAACCTAGATTTACATTTTCAGAGCCTACCTGGGCATATATGTGCTTTTGAAAATCTGACTAAACGCCTAAATTCCACCAAAAATTTGGACTACTGCATCACTTCTATTTTCAAAGCTCTTGCAAGCTTCTAAACTATTTATGGGCAGATTTTCAAAAGCCATTTAAATGATTAGGGATGCCCAGAAAGTGTCTAATCAGATTTTGAGAAGTGTTTAAATGGATCATGTACCCAACACCCTTTCAAAAGTCAACCCTCAAGGGTATTTTTAAAAAATACACAAAGACATCTCTGCCTGGGATTCGGCAGAAACTTACCCCGGAGCAAGACAGCCTATTTCTGCCAACTGCTGAAGCACTCTGGCTGTTGGCACAGTTGGATGGGAGGCACTACGCAAAATGATTACTAGTTTGATTCAGTAGGTCAAGGGCTGTATTTCTATGGAGCAGGCAGAAGAGTCTGCAGAAGATCTGCCTGAAATTTTGTAAATGGACCAACAAGAAGCTATAAAGTGCTCTATCTAGTGTAATAACCATGATGAACACTTTACTGTGCCATGCAGGCTCTATCCTCATGAGGTTGTTGTTGTCATTACTATTATTATTATTTCACTGTATGGCAGAAATAAGGAATTAAGAGATATAAAAGAAAAGGTGGCAGGAAGGGGCTGGGAACCCTGCTTCTGCTTCCCCTCAATTTACCAAGGCCCAGCAAGGACAGATCAGTGACGATAATTGCTCTCTGAAGGCTGAGCTGTATAGAGCCAACAGCAGGAATACTGAGAGCTCCCTGAAGAGTTTCCTAGAGGAGTTTCCACTCTTCCCATCTATTGCATAACATTTATTTAGTTTACCATCAGAGCTGGTTACACACCTCGCAATCCAAGTAGCTTCGGGATTCCCTATCAGCTGGGATAGGATGGACAGAATAATCCCTTGCACGGAAGCTTCTGTTGGCCACCTGGCCCACCTGAGAAAATCAAAGCAGGACAATTGAGGGAAAATAAGTAACTGCTTCTTTGTCTTATTTCCCATTCGGGAAGCCAAGGAAAATTTTAGGAAATTGCATAACATTTTTTACGTAATGCTCCACAACACCTTTTCCTTGATATATATAGATCCTGTCCTACTGTTCGGTCTATTGGATGCTCAAGGCTGAAAATAGACATGTACTGGAGATGCTGCAGGGTCTGTTGAATAGATCTTAGTTTATAACTATGAGACAATATAGTACAAAATGCCTGCTGTCTCAGATTATAATTCTCCAAGAGATGACTTTATCTTTTCCAGAAAAAGGATTACTCTGTTTGGGGGAAGGCTGGGAGAGATGACATAAATCATGAATTAAGCTAGAAAGTACTTTGATCTTTTTCACAAGAAAAAGTGATTTAACAAAGAACTTTGGTAAGGTCTGAGGTCCCACGTGTGAGCTGAAATGAGGCTCCTGGGCCCATGGGGAGAGGGTGTGTGTGGGGGTCCCAGGTGAGGCTAGTCAGGGCCTTAGGATATGTTCAAGTCCTCAGGGTCCTGATGGTTTTCTCACAGCATATTGTATTTCCATTTCAAGTTAATAGCAATATTTCATTCCACTTTTAATATATTTATTCAATTATTATTTATTGGTATAATCAAGAAATTATGCAGACTTGCAGCACCAGAAAATGGATCATTAATTCAGAGCTTAGTAAGTTAAAGAAACAAGAGGAGAAAAATATCCTTTATTTCCTCTGGGAAGAGGAAAAGGGCACAAAAGAACACTCAGGGGACCTGGGACGTAGACTAGTGGTCTCTGAAGTGGGGTGCACACACCCCAGGGTGTGTGCAAGATAAGTCATTGAGGTGTGGGAAGAAAATATTTTTTGTACCATTAATAAGTAAAATAAAATAAACTAAAATACATTTTCTAAATAGTGTTTAATTCATCCCTATCCATTTTAAATTTCTGGTTTGTGTATGTTTTATAAAGTACATAATAGGAACAAACTGGCATTTATTGTGATTTGTCTGATAACAATAGCCATAGCTTGAACAGGTCATTTGTTAAAGACACATGCCATGAAGCTACTGTAAATCAGATGCTGCTGGCAGTGTTATTTTTCTATCTGTATCCTAACAACCTGAGAAATATAACTGCTGTCTAAAATCTGGCATTTTTTTCTGTTAAAATTGTTATGAACAGATGCAAAATCCAAAGCTCAAGTGTTCACGGTGGCTCACTTGAGTTTGATATCAGACACAAAAACTTTCCTTAAAATGACTAAACTGCTGAGCTCAGCTAAGGAGTTTTATGTCGTAAAGACTTTATAAAACAGTTTGACTAATAATTTCAGTTGTTCCTCATGGGATTCGTTGCTTTTAGTGCTTTTGATCTTCTCGGTCGTTTTGGAAGGTTTTCTCTCTTAGAATAATCAGATCTTTCCCTCAGTCCTCAGAGGTCAGCAGCTTATTTTGCACATTCATTTTCACTTCTCTGTGCTGCATTTGCCAGAACATCTGATGCCTTGGTACTCTCAGGCAGCGCTGTTGAAAATTATGACTTCAGCTGACACTGCACACAGATTTGAGGCCTGACCTCCATGTTCGCTTGAGAGGAGAGTTGGTGATCCATTTTTTTTTTTATTTTAAATAACTGTCTATATGTATATCCCATCTTTTTCAGAAATCTGAAATGAATAACCACCATTCAGGTGGCCAGAGCATTCCCTGGAGCTGTAAAAGACTCCACCTCAGTCACCCTCTACCAGATTCAGAGAGCAGAGGACTTCTGTTTTCAACACCCTCGCTTAGCAGTCATGACTCCAGCCATTCCAGCTGGAAAGGTCTTTTCAAGTGAACTAGTCTGCACATTTCTGCCAACAGTTTCAGGCCAGTTAAGTGCATTTTCCAAAAGAAAGCAGTTTTAGCTGGAAGTGACAACTATTGATCATCTCTGTTCATTTCATTACTAGAATTTCTTAACTGTTCAACAGATAGATACATCAGAATCAGCAATTTATGAAGTCTCTGGAAAGACTTTCCAAGTACATTGGGCTGCAGCAATGTCAGCAAGGCAATGCAAAATACACCAATCCATAAGTATGAAATGAAACGTGTTAAATTTGAAAAGAACACCTTAGCAGCCATTAAAGGGCAGCTGCATTTCAAGAGTGCCCTGAAAGATGAAAGAGGGTGAACGAGAGCTAGCAAAATGTAATCAACAGATCTGACAATGTGGAAGTCCTATTACATCATTCTCTTTGGCGGTTTACAATCTCTGACAGGCAAGACACTTCATGTGAAACTATTAAAAAAGTTAATAAATCTTACCATAAAGAACATTAAGACGATGATCAAACTAATTTTTTAGTTTATTAATGCCATCCCACTGCTATTAATGACAAGTCCTCCAAGTATCCTCATTTATTTGTGTTTTTTAACTTCCTACAAACAATTTTTATATCTCCACTTAATCATCACTAAAGTCATCAGTATAAACTCATTCCTTTTAATATGCTTCATCAAACAATCTGTCCAATCTTCAATGATTGCATGAGACTACAATGGGGGACGAAAAACTGTTTTTCTGTCCCACAGGAATGTGGAAATCTTCCCATCCTAATTTGGAATGGGAAACCAAAATCTCAGCAGAAATACTAACGGTGAAATATCTCTTAATTGTTTTGATGTGTTTCTATTTTGCAAAAATAAACAGTAAAAATCAATTAGAGTGTTTAAACCAAAACTTCAGTTCAAAGTTATCTGCATGGTCTCTTCCTGTATTTGAACATTAAACAAATAGTTGTTGAAACTGACCTTTTCCTACAAGATATTGAGTTCAACAGATCAGCAGTTCCAAATGAAGAAAAGCTTTACCCAGGCCTGTCTCAGGTCAACATTTACACTCTAAATGAAACCTCCTTTCTTGGAGGTACACTGATGTAGAGAAGCAGAAATGATATCAGGAAACAGTGTCAGCATGGCTCCCATTAGTGCTGAATGGACTGTGAAGTCTGAAATGATAATTTTGGCGGATAAGTGAAATGCACTCAGAATTAATTGAAATAAGATTTGTCACAATATAAATGATGCAACTTTGCTCAAAGACTTTCAGCACAACTTCTAGTTACACAGCTAACAAACACAAACCTCAAAAAATCACTGTCATTCTAAATACGAAGGCTGTAGAAAGTAATCATAAGAGTCAAATAAAGCTGTTGAAATGTGTTTAAAGGTCTGGAGAAAACTCAGCTCTCTGACTCCAGGAAATGCAGCAAGAAGTTTTGCCACCCAAGACAGGATATCAGTTTGACATTTTCTCTCTTCACCTTCCTGTAGAATGATTCCTTATGGTGAAATAAATTAAAAACAAAATTCCTGATATCACCTCATGGTGCTGATAGAGCATCATACACCATTTTCATCCAATGAAGCTCTGTATGTTACCAGTAAATTTGCTCCCTGTCATCAACCCTTTTTTTTCATGTGAAAGTAGCCCCAATTATTCCTGCCAGACACAGCATGTTCCCATCTTCCCTGGGTTTTTAATTCAGTTTTGGCAAGCTCTGTTTCAGTGTTGATCAGGAAGCATGCTTCCTTGCATGCCACTGCACAGCTGTCCTGAGCCCTTGTTCAGTGAGATGTTTAAAGTACATTTTAAAATGTCAGTTGTCCCATTAGCTTCACTTGCTTGAAATTTTAAAGCTGTCTTAGTACCCAGATGAGTCCACACGGAAGTGATTCATGGAGGAGGTGGTCAGTGGTTAGCTTTAGTTTGAAAAACTGCCAGATGCATGGGATTAACTAATGTGACATACTGCTTTAATCTGGCTCCACAAATCATACATTCCCATATTTTAACAACTTGCTCTGATTTGTTGTTGCAAGCAGAATAAAGTCAAAGCAGTACATATGACCTGTATATGTGAACATATATATTTAAACATGTTCAGGCTTTAAAAGGGCTAGCCGCACAAAGCAGGGAACAGCTAGGAGCCATAACAATCAGCACAGAGAGTTCAAAGATTAAAATGTGAATAATGATAGAGAACTATTTGGAATCATTTCACTAGCTACACAAATAGCCTGCAAATGAGAAATAGAGCATGCTACTTAAGAAACTTAGGTTTGTCTGAGTATATTCAGGAAAACTGAGGAATTCTTGGTGCATTACTAGATGGAAGTGGCAGAATTGACAATTACATCAAAGACAGGGTGGAGATGTACATGAAATGAGTCTTCTGTGATCCGGTCATAGCATAAAATGACATTGAAGTACTTCTATTCCAACAGTTCCTAACTTTACATGACTACTTAAAGGAGGCCTTCTTCAGTTAACAAGTCCAAGTACCTCGCATCTAAGAGCTTAAAAATGCTGACAAGTTCTCTGAATTACTGTTGTTGATTTTCCGTATATCTTGATAATTAGAGAAGCTCAAGAGGCCTGGAAGGAAGGAATATGCTGATATATAAAGGAGGTAAAAGACTAGAAAAGATGATCTAGTTACGTGAGTGGACAATCCGGTTAAGTGATATGACCTAGCTGATTCTGTATTGTGAATATCTACCCTCCACAATTTAACATTACAATTCATAACTGAGAATAATATAGAAAATCATTACATAAATTGTTTGCTAATGATATACAAATTGTAGAAGACAAAAATTGAGGAGGACTGATTACATGTACAGAGGAAGTACCTGAGTTAGTTGTACAGCCAGAGAACAGAGTCAGTGGGGAAACTGGATGCAGACAAGCAAAAAGATTTTTTTTAAAAAAGGCTACATTAAATGTTATATACGTATAAGAATGATAAAGGAAATCTGTACTTAAGAGAAGGACTCTATGTTAGCAGCAATTAATCAAATAGAAGCAATGAATCAGAAAAGATATTTTGAGGCTGTGACTACTGATTATCTGAACACAAGTTCCCAGTGTGATATTGTTGGTAAAAAGCAAAATGTGATATTTGATACACACAGGGGAATACTGAGTAGGGACAGAGAGCTTCTGATCCCTTTATTACCTCTAAAAAAATTTAATTACTACTGCAAAATCATGTTGATTAACTGGAAGTGGCTCTGAAGAGAGACAAGAATGCTTCAAGGTTAAGAAAACCTGCCTCTTAGAGAAAGACTCAAAAACACTGTAAGTGAACAAGCAGAGCATATTGGGGAATGGTATGATCAGCCTAAATCCCAGGAAAGGGAGCATAAATTTGACAGTGTGAAGCTCTGCAACCAAGCACTGGCAAAAGCCATGTGGCTGGATGCTTGACGAGTTCAGGATTTTTATTTCATTTTTTCCAAGAGTATAATTAACTAGGAGAGCAATCTGCCATGGGCTGTTCTGTGTTGCCCATCACTGAACATTTTTAAATTAATGTTGGGCTTTTTTTCTAACATATATGCCATGGCTAAAAAAGGAATTAACACCATAAATCCTATAACCAAGGGCAGATCTGTGACACCCCCTGCCACCTGCAAATTAAAAACAAAAGAAAAATATGGGAACTAGACACCCTGACTTTTTCCCTTCTTAAAAATCCCATTGTGGTCAAAATTTCTCCACAGAAAATCAGAAACCTTATCCTTTGAAGCAAGCCCCCAGTATGCTCAGGAGGGTCTCTCTTTCCCAATTGCTGAACATCTTGAAGTGAAGCTCCTCAGCTAGCATCACAAATTGCAATATAAAATACCAAGAACAGTCAAATACTGAAAAGTTCAGAAGAGAAGTTGTGACTTGTGACACAGCCTGCCTGTTTTTTTTCCAGAGTCTTGGCAGCATGATCCTGAGTGAAACACACAAACTGATGCACAGAGGGATATGCCAGAGCCTCAAAATACCCACCAGGACAGCCTCAATCTTTATTTGGTGACTCTTCAAAGACCATAGGTTTTTGCTCAAGGAAATCAGCTGTCAACTGATTTAAACCACGTTACACAACAGCTGAGCTCAAGTAATATTTCCTGCTTGAAACACAATCATTTAAAACCAACTGATTTTTAAGAACACATTGCTATAAATATCAGAGGTCAATGCATTTAATAGCTGAAAGAAACTGTCACCACCATGTCCTACAAACTCCTCCATGACAAGGACAAATATATTTTATTTTCCATGCAACAATTCAGTGCAGTCACTTGCATCAAGCCACTTAATGCAAAGTACCCAGTTCTTTTGTAATGAGAACGTATTTCTGGGGTAACCTTTTTTTTCATTGTCTGCTGGATCTATCTACAGAAAGTGCATCCACTGAGGCTAGAGGGACTTATATGAGGATCCTGTTCTCCGTCACACAACGTATCTCTACTTCTTACCTGGGCTTAGTTCTGAATGACCCCAAATGCTCAGAGCAAAACTCTGGTTCAGGCTAATGAAGGAGAGCTGATTTCGTGTCAGGAGGGCTCTGTACTGCCACCCACCTTACTGAGCACAAATTAATAGTAAAAGGTCCTAAACCTCTAACTCAGTGAACCTGCAGTTAGTTTTCTGAGCCTATATGCCTAATACCTGTCATTTGCATGTTTCATTGACATCAGAATACTTGTTGATGAAACATTTTCCTACTAGATTATAGGATCACTCAACAAATGTAGATAGAATAGAGCAGAACCATAGACGGCATACCTCAAGCAATTAGTGAAGAGGTAAACATGAAGAATATGCCTCTGAGTTGTCTTGCTGTCTACATTTTAAAACTTTTGCCTCATTCTCCCAGTTTTATTGAAAACTGATTAATTTCTATAGCATGATTCTTTCTGATTTATCACTCAATCTCATTTTCCTCTTCTGATTTACAATAGCTTGTCAGAGAGATTCATTCTAGCTTCACTTCCATCTTGAGGACTAGCTGCAATTAATTCTGAAGTGTTTGTGCCTTTTTTTCTTGAAGTTGCCCAGTTTTCTCATTTAATAAAAGATGGTCTTTCTTTTTTTGTCTTTTTTAAAAATATCAAATAATTTACCTCAAAAGCAATCAAATGAGCACTCACAATATTAATTGGACTGCAGAGACGTTAATGGATTTTATTCCTGTTAATAACATTTTTCCATTTTATTTCACCCACTTAAACAACAGCAGAAGCCTGCAGTACAAATATTGAGAGCTAGAATTCTACAGAAACACCATTTCATGCTTTTGTGTTTGCATACAGCAGAACACTGCCTTTAATCATGTTGAAGGGAATCTTACTTTCTTTTTTTCCCCTTAGATGTAGCAAACTGATTGTATGTTCTCACTTTTCATGTTAGGTATCCTACTACTACATAGAAGTTGAGTTCACAGAATCACAGAATGACTGAGGTTAGAAAGGACCTCTGGAGGTCATCTAGTCCAATACCCCATATCAACCAGGGTCACCAAGACCCAGTTGCCTAGGACCATGTCCAGATGGCTTTTTAATATCTCCAGGGAGGGAGACTGCACCACCTCCCTGGGCAACCTGTGACACTGCTTGGTCACCCTCACAGTGAAAAAGTGTTTCCTGATGTTCAGAGTGAATGTCCTGTGTTTCAGTTTGTGCCAATTGCCTCTTGTCCAGTCACTGAGCACCTCTGAAAAGAGCCTGGCTCCCTCTTCTTTGTACCCTCCCTTCGAGTACTTATATGTATTGATGAGATCCTCCCTGAGCCTTCTCTTCTCCAGGCTGAACAGTCCCAGCTCTCTCAGCCTTTCCTCATAGGAGAAATGCTCCAGTCCCTTAATCATCTTCACGGCCCTGGACTCTGGACTCTCTCCAGTATGTCCATGTCTCTCTTGTGCTTGGGACCCCAGAACTGGACACAGTACTCCAGGTGTGGCCTCACCAGTGCTGAGTAGAGGGGAAGGATCACCTCCCTCAACCTGCTGGCCATACTTTGCTTAATGCAGTCCAGGATAGCTGTAGCCTTCTTTGGCACAAGGGCACATTGCTCACTCATGGTCAACTTGGTGTTCACCAGGACCCCCAGGGCCTGTTCAGCAAAGCTGCTTTCCAGCTGGGTGGCCCCCAACATATATTGGGGTGTGGGATTGTTCCTCTCCCAGCACAGGACTTTGCACTTCTCACCGAACTTCATGAGGTTCCTGTCAGCCCATTTCTGCAGCCTGTCGAGGTCCCTCTGGGTGGCAGCATGACCGTCTGGTGTATCAGCCACTCCTCCCAGTTTTGCACCATCAGCAAGTTTGCTGATGGTACACTCATGGGCCTCATTTAGCAACGGGCCCACATTTTCCCTAGCCTTCCTTTTGTCACCTATGTACTTACAGAAGCCCTTCTTGTTGTCTTTGACATCCCTCACCAGACTCAGTCCCAATTGGGCTTTGGCTTTCCTAACCACATCTCTGCATGCTTGGATAGCATCTCTGTATTCCTTTCAGGTTACTTGTCCCTGCTTTTACCCTTTGTATGCTTCCTTTTTGTGTTTAAGTTTGGCCAGGAGCTCCTTGTTCATCCACACAGGTCTCCTGGCATTTGTGCCTAACTTCTTACTCATTGGGGTGGATTACTCTTGATTTTGAAGGAGGTGATCCTTGAATATTAATCAGCTTTCTTGGGCCCCTCTTCCCTCCAGGGCATTATCCCGTGAGACTCTTCCAGGCAGATCTTTGAAGAGGCCAAAGTCTGCTCTTCTGAAGTCCAGCGTTGTGAGCTTGCTTTTTGCCCTATTCCCTGCCCTCAGGATCCTGAACTCCACCATGTCATGGTCACTGTCTTTGGCCTTATCAACCGCAACAAAACCCTTCTTGTTATTGAGTATGAGGTCCAGCACAGCATCCTCTCCGTGTTGGCTCCTATTTGACTTGGGTCAGGAACTTGTCATCAATATTCTCCAGGACCCTCCTGGATTGCTTATGGCCTTCTGTGTTGTCCCTCCAACAGATATTGGGGTGTTTGAAGTCCCCTATGAGAGGGGAACATGAAGGTGCTTCTAGCTGTCTGTAGAAGACTTCATCCACTTGTTTTTCCTGGTCAGGCAGCCCACAGCAGACACCCACTACAACGTCACCTGTACCGGTCTGCTCTTTCTTCCTTACCCATAAGCTCTCAGTTGGCTCATTATCCATCGCCAGGCAGAGCTCCATGCACTCCAATTGTTCTCTCACATGAAGGGCAACTACTCCTCCTCCTTTTCTCAGTCTGTCTTTCCTAAATAGCCTGTATCCCACTCTGTGCACGCATGGGACTGCCCTGGCAGCAGGAAGCCAGAGCTCAGCTGCTCTCTGCTACCCAAGCCAGCCATATACAGGATATCCCAGAGGTAATGACACATCTTGGCAAGGCTGAAGAAAGCTGCAAAGCCGATGCTGGCTCTCAGGCATCAGTACCATGACCCTTTTCACTGAAGCTGCGTGATTAATTTTAATAATCAGAGCTACCCAGAGATAGTAATCTCTGATGAAGTAAAATGTTGCCATCACTGCAACACCTAATTTTGCTGCTTCAGTAACTTAGGTCATCCTGACCTTTATGGTCAACACTCAGCTTTGCCAGCATCAGTCAGAAGCTTTGAGCCAAATCTATGGGTGATTAGGACTTCAAGTCTCTGACCTTATTATTCACTGTGTCATTTATGTTCTTTTTTTTCCTAATCCACTGATGGCAAAAATTTTTGCAAGCAAAGTATAAAATAGCTAGTGAAGGTGTCCAGATAGCTGGTATCATAAGTGTCATTACAGAAGGCTGAAAGCCATCTCTTAAAGCAAGTGAAAAAGCAAACCAAAACAATGCAATCAAGGAAAGCCTGCACAGTACTGAAGGGACTTCTGTGAGGGAAAAAATGTGCTCCCTCAGAAGTGGAAGGAAAGGAGACATGCAAAGTGTGTAAATTTTTTTTTCATCTGCACTGTAGAGAAACTGCCTTTGTTTGCTAAACAGTAGAATAACCTCTACCATTAATGCAATGAAAAAAACCCCTGCAATTGCACCTAAAAATATTAACAGTCACATATTTGCCAAAATAATTTAACATCTTTCCTCTGTTTCTACATTAACTTGGTTAAAAGAAAACTTTTTTGAAAAACTCCAGATTTAGTTATGAGTAAAACCAGTGAATGCTGTAAGTATATTGCATGATGAGTAGCATTGCTGCAGTTGTACATGTTGCAAAGGCTTGCAGATGTTGTGCTTCTATTTGGAAGTGAAGCTTTCCAAGAACCAGGGAGAGATGTAGACTCCTCTGGGTATGATCAGATATACCCAAGTGGGCAGCAAAACTAAGTTTTGCAGAGTATTAATTAGAAGTCACCACTGATGTGTATGTTGGCTTGCTCTTCCAGAACAGAAGTCTCTGGGATTTAAGTATGTGTCTATCAACATTATATTGCTGCTATCCCCAGTGCCTCACCATCCAAATGCCCCCAGTGAGACAATAGTTTTGTAGGGTGTTGAATGCTGTTTCCTCACACTGTTCATAGAAACTGAGGTCTAAAGAATTCATTTCAAATTGTCCAGGTATCTGTGGTGCAGCAGACATGTTTCTAACATCCTAGGTTAGTGTCACAGCTACTGAAATTTTCCTTCTTCTCCATAATTGCATATGCTGTTATTCCTACTCAGATCAGTTCTCCAATCATTGAGCTTTCATTTTGTGCCTGGATGCATGCTCAGCTGGAAAGTGCATAACAGAATCTTGCTGGGCCTTTCTGAATGATGGACGTGGCATCCAAATACACCTAGTAATAGCTAAAATGCTTCTTCTCACTTACAATACAAAGACCAGATGCTCACAACTGAAAGAGTAATAGAGAATAACAGTATTCATGCTCCAAAGGCATTGCAAGCAACTGTAATTTTTGTCCCTCTCATCCCCTCCATGAATTTTTTTTAGGAAGTGCCTAGAAAGGAAGCAGCTCTCAGATAAATTGCAGGCTCCAACATCTTTTCATGTAGTTGCATAAATATATACAATATCAACAAGACTATCACCTGGTATTTTTACATGCCAATTGTTAGGAAAGTTTGTAAGTGTCACCTGAAAGCAGTCATTTAAACTAAGATCCTATTTATACTTTCAAGTGCCTTTTCTTTATGCTCCCTCTCTTATTTAATTTTTTTCTGCTTTATGATTGCTCTGGCCATGCTATACTCTCCTGATGAAACCTGACCCACACTCAAGCCTGGATGTTTTGTGAAGTGATGAGGTACTACACAGAGCTAGACTTTCTGGACATGTAGCAGGTTTGATTTACATGCTCACAGGTCTGCAGTGGAACTGACATATAGATGATTCATGTAGATTATTATTTCATTTCTAACCCAACTAATAAATCAGCCTCTGTGGAGACATATGCAAACAGTAAGAAAAATACACCACACCCTTTTTAAGGATCCCTTCTGGGAAACAAAGGTTTTCTCTGCTCAAGACAACTCTTGTAACATGACTAGGTTCACACAAGCCTAGTGGAAATGCGCAACTAAGAAAACAGGCCGGTCTGTTCAGGAAATGTTATCAAACTGAAACCAGCAGAGTTCACCCTGTCTTTGGTCTTTCCTCATTTTGATTTAAAGAAGGGAACCACAAGTGCAGTGCTTTAATTGCCAGACGTTTAGAGGGAGCCAGGCAAATGGAAAGGGAAGTGCACAACAGAGCCTTTTGTTTGCTGTTTAACACTCCCTTTGTCAGGCGCATCCCAAGAAGCAATAAGCAAAAACAATGGGCTTTCCAGTTCACTTTGCTTTGCCTATTGCTCATTTTTGTCCATGTATATATGAATAACACTTTTTATACAGAATTAATAAAAATTTTTGGCCTATATTCTAATCTTAAAAAAGCTAATGCTGTTCTACTCAGTTCCCCATAGAAGTAGTTCCCAGCCTCCCTTTTGGAAAGATATTACAGAATTATATTGTATCATACACTTGTTTCAAGAGTGCTACGCATCTGCCCAAGGTGCCTGGAATCAAACAGCTTACTACAGAGCACTTTTACAGTACTTTTCATTCAAAGAGAACAAAACATTGTACAAACATTAGTTCAGTCCCATGATTTGGACAGTTATGCACAACATCCAATATTTAAGTCCTCCAGAGTTTGATACAGAGCCACTTCCTTCCAAAGCTTGTGACTGTTATTAAAGGCTCATCCTCACTTCTCAAGGAAGGAAATAAATTTTTAGTTGGCAACACCACGAGTCAGAGATTTTACACTCTCCTGTACAAAGTAAATTGATAATGTCAGCTGAGACATCTTCACACAGGCAATGCTATCTTTCCTCCTTGTCAGAACAAGGACTGATAGTTATGTCAGGACTTAGTCCTATGTCTTGTCCATGGGTAACATGACTTTCTAAATAACATACCTCTCTGTGTGTGTAGGAAGAGAATCAGTTCCCATGCATGGAAATGTGTTCAGTAAAGATGGTGACAGGCTGGAACACAGAAGAAACTGGGAAAACTCATTGCTTCCTACATGGGCTAGGAGCTAAGTACCAAAGAAGCCTGTCAGCTGGAGGCAAAAGGAAGGAAAATCTGGGGAGGTGGGGGGGGACACAAAGGGAGGAACTGGCATTTATTTAAGAAGGGACATAGAGAAAGTGACCTGACATCCTGGGAAAGAAGGGAAGAGCAAGTTCAACAGCAATGTTCCTGCCCTACCTGATATCTCGCCTTTCCAAACCACACAGTTTTGCTTTGCATAGCTTTTCGTTTTCCCTTCCTTCCTATCTGCTCCTTGCAATTTGATCCCCAGTGTTTCCCATCTTTTCATTCTAGCCCTCTTTGCTCACCTGCATCACTCCGTTTCATTTGCTTCCCACAAACACTCAGCCCTGCAGATTTCCCAACGGCCCTGCAGAACTTCATGACTGTGAGATGTACTGGTTTTGAGTGGTCTCCACACCCTCTGGAGCAGACTGCCTGCAGGCAAGAGTAACCCTGCATGAGCATTATGCAGTGACTGGCTGCTTTTCTGCCTTGGCTCTCCCAAGTCATTCCCACAGATTCACTTGGGAAGCATTTCTTAGCTCCTGGTTTCTATTTCCCAGTTCCTTCGTTCCTTCAGAGAATTTTTCTTGTCATATTAACACCATAAAATACCTTAAGACCTTTAACTCATGGATGTATTGGTGCTGCCAGTGTTGCCTTATTGTACCTGCTAGCTGAAAAGCAGGACACATACAGGCACACATCTTAGCTCAGATGCCAGTCAGCTCCTATGGCACATAAACCTCAGTGAGGCTGGTCCCACCATACTGACTCCACAGGGAGGGAGCCAGTGGTTTCAGGACCCTGGGTGTTCATGGCCTGGTTTAAGGTCTTCATAGCATGGAAATAAGGCAGACAAGGCTTAACATGCAATGTAAGTCTTGCAACAGTTACTCTACCTCCTTTTCCACTGAGCTTTCTGCCACCTCCATAAAACATTTGCAGTGTATTTAAAGTCTGACTACCTGATTGTTCATCCACACCTATACAATGAACTTTTTTACTTCTGTATTAAAAAGGCTTTATCACTTTCCCTTGAAAGCGTCTCACCTAAAGGGATTTCACCAGCTTTAAAAAGAGGCTTTTTTTAAAGAAAGATTCATATGTGACAACAGCCATTCTGTGCTTTATAAAAGCATTTGCAGTATTGCTGACCTCAGGTTTTAAACTATCAATCACATGCAAAACCTTAGAAAATGTGATTTAAAAATAAAATTAATCTGTCATTCTTGTAATCTGTCATTCTTGTTTCCCTGCCTCTGAGCTCATAGGGTAGAGTAAGACCAAACAGGGAAGCTTTTTCTTTGGAGCAGCAGCAGCAGAAAGGGTTAGACTCTTTTTATTTCTAGGGACTATTAGGTTCTCATACATTCACGTAAGATCAGTAGATCATTCATTTAGCTGTTTGAAAAATAACAAGAACTGGGAACTCTGCCCTTTCCTGTTACTGTACATGTTTTTCCTCTCTCCTGCTTGTATGTGAAGTACCCAATAAACCAAGAGGTGACTTTCATCATACTAGGAAAAACATTATCTTAGCTATATTTAGCCAGCTTGAATGCACAAGGAATCCCATCTCCCCTCAAAGACCGCAGAGTTATAGTGTCCCTTTTCCCTCTAGCTCTCCTCAGACAAAGCAATCCTTAGACAAAGCATCCTTACAATTTAAAACTTTTTCACACTTAAGTGCTTCTTTCCAAGCTGATTCCAAGTACCTTTCCACTCCTTTCTTCCTTTTATCCCTGTCTGCCCTGTGCTACTTGGGATGGCTTTTTTTCTTCCCAGCATCACAAATATTTTGCTTCCACACAGGGCACATAGAACTTTGCCGTCCATAGAAGGAATGAAAGAGGGAGCATTTTCAGAAGGAGCTTCTTGTGGGTCACTTGAGCCTCAGGACTGCAAACCTTCTTTCCGTGTGCAAAGAGCTTTCCAGATACTGCTGACATCTGAGCCAGTTAATGAAATTTTTGCTAAAACTCGTGTCCTTGACTAATATCTTCATGCTAATGAAACCAGCCAGATGCAGAACAAGACCTGATCAATCTTTACACTCAGGCTAGAGGAAAGCATACAGCTCTGGCTCTTGAAGGATGAATTGCACATTTCCTTTTGAAGGATTGATTTTCTTTTCATGTAGTGAAACTCTGATCTGATACCAAGAATGGGGAGCAGTTCAAAACCCAGGATGTCATGGAGCAACGGAGAGAGAAATAGAAAGGACAAATGGGCAGGCCTAAAACAGTTGGTTTATGTGTGTATTGTTGTTATAATTAAATAGCTCTGTGAAGGATGAAGTTATGTTATAAAGTAGAGGGAGTTTATGATTTTACAAAAAACTAAGTCCATTCACTGTTTCTGGAATGAGTCATCACACTTAGGTTTGGCAAATAGCATTTGGGTGTAAAAAACAGAACTTTGGGAGGGGAAAAAAACTGGTGGAAAAGCTGGAGGTTTATGCCTTGCAAGAGATCCATGTGCAAAGAAGGAGAACAAGCTGAGATTTACCAGTGTTCAGTTCTCAGAATTATACTTCTAAATATAACAAAGCGTAAGAGTTCAGATAATAAGATTGGTTAGTTCATCTGAAGTTACTAGAAGCAGCAAGGACAATGAGGAATGAATTGCAACCAACAGAAAGTAGTTCAATACAACAGTTAAACACAACTTAAATCAGACTTTGCTACCCAGCAAGACTGACAGTCTGAAACAGCAACAGATCTGCAGGAGAGAGTAAGCAATCACATCCTCTAGCAGCTGCCTTTCCAGAAAGTAGTGATATTGTTATTTGTTACACTTTAGGAATAATAGTTTATCTATCTTAGAGTTTTCTTTTCTTCCTTTCTGTAAAAAACATTGCTTGTTAGCAATTTGATTCATATATTAAAGTGGTAAAAATTATCTTGTGGAGCCCCAGAAGGATTATTACAATTTCCCCAGATTTCTGGGTGACACCTGTTTTCCCTCATACCCCTTTTAGTGTTGAATCCAACCCTTGCTGCTGCCCATCAAATCATGACATTATACAGATAACTGTAAGGAGATTAAGCTTGACTAAATATCCTGGTCTTCAGCCCTTGGAGGCCATCAGGACAGCAACATTTTGATACAAGCATCAGCTCCATAAGTTCACAGAAAGAAAGAAACAAATGAAGAGAGAATGGGAAACAGATACCTGGAGCATGCATGGAGAAGGTTGATTTACAGGAGACCTCAAGTACCAAAGAGCTTTAAGTTCTTGTACATAAATTGGTATCAACCTGGGAAAAAAAAAAACCAAAACACAAAACCAACAACAAAAACAAGCCAGTATGAAACTTTGATGGCAACATGAATGTTGCCAGTCAGGCCCACAGTAGTTTGAATTTAGTAACATAGCTTACAGTAGTAAACACAGAATTTCTGACAGAAAATCCTACCAGATATGGATAGGTAGATTTTGCTGAAGTGTATACTTTAGTGACTTCTACATGTACTAAATAGACATCTTCCTACATAAGATCACACATTCAACCTTAGCAGAGCGTAACTAAACACAGGGTGAGAAACCATACAACACAGAGAGCTGGGCTTGCTCACCAGACATCCAGGCTGTGCAGAGACACCTTAACCAAAGGAATCTTTGTCTATTTGCTTTTCTTAAAGCAAAAAAATTGTCTCTATACCAGAAGAAAATAAATGTGAAGAAAGCACTCTTTGACATTCAGACAGGACCATCAAATCAAAGAAATTCCAGGAAGTGCAAGGACCATGTGAAGAAAGTATAAGTCATGAACCAATATAATATTGTCCTGAATGCCCTTAAGTATGTGTGTACCTCTCTGAAGTTCTGGTATGACATAACAGTCCCTTAGATCATCATACATATGAGCTAATTTCAAATGGAAAATTCTGCTTAGGAATTTGTTTTCATTCTGAGCTGGAGCAAAGAAAATATATGAAGAAAAGTTTCAAGAAAAAAGTTTTTTCAGATTGACTGAAATACTTGTTTTGTTCCATTCTCATTTTTCCTTATTTTACACGTCATTGTAATCTGTAATAAAAGTGTGAAGTGAAAGTAATTTCAGTACAAAAAGATACACTGATATGGAAAACTTATTTCGGAGGAACAAGAGAATACTTCTGAGCAGAAAAAGAGTCCATCAGAAATATTTTGATCACTGCAGAGCTCCACCAAACCATCTCACCCCTTGTCAGAGCCTATGGGAATGGTGAGTTGGGTACTGCATTGTCTGGCTCTGTTGGAACACAGGATGGAACCACCCATACTTTCACTAACAAAACTGGTAATGAGCAATGCATTTCTCCTGAGAGAAACCAACTGCACAGAACTGAGATCATTTCTCAAAGAAAAATAAACAGGAAACAAATAACTGAATACAAGAAATGGCCTGGTAATAGTGGGAGAACCAGAGTCTTCCTGTGAGAGTCCTTCATTTGGGAATGAAACCAAGAAAAGCAAAAGAGGTAGAGGTTTGGAATGATTCAGAAGTGACACCTGATTTGATCCCATACTTTTTTCCAAAAGCATCAAGTATTTGGTCATTTCATCTATGTGCGTTATCTATCATCTTATCTATATGTATCTCATCCGTATGCAGGACACTATTCCATCTATATAGGTATCAAAGTCATTTAAAACATTTTCTTGACACAATCACAAAAATCAGAGGATTTACCTGATCCAATTTTCCAGTTTGCTAAATATCTAGTCAGCTGCCTAGTGTGGCTTTTCTTTAAGATTTAAAAAAACAAAATTAAAGTAATCCTTAGTTGCTTTCATTATGGTATCTTGCCTGGCCCCAAACTCTAGTCTCAAGCACTAGTATTCCTGCAATGGATTTTTGCTCTAGACCCAGAGGGCATAATAAGTCTCAACTGAAACCTTAAACAGGCTCCTCTATGTCCAACTACCTGCAACTACATCTATCTGAAGCAATATTTAGATCTGCGAGTAAAGCAATATTACTAATGAGCCCCCACTGGATTTTTCCTCTATCACCTGCACTGTTGTGACAAAACAAAATTACTTTTACAATTCATATCATCTGGCAACCACACCAAGTATTTTATTACTATAACATTGAACATTTCAATACATTCAGACTTTGCTGGTGAAAATGTGATACTGCATATAGCATCTGGAAGAGAAACAGGGATGTTACCAGGAGGCAGTAACTTCTTACTGCCTACAGCCAGGTCTGCCAAGGGTACCTTGCCAGCACTGCAGGGCGCCAAGACAACACCTGTACTAGTGAGTTGTTTGGAGCTGCACGTAAAAGGTGTGTCTGATTAGGCAAGCTTTTAGCGACACATACCAGAGCTGAGGAGTGACAGGGAAATATTTCTTTAATCTATTTCTGTCGTGGGTTGAAGCCAGCCTTAAAGAACTTCTCAGGTAAATGAGACTTTGATTGCATCTGCCCAGGTCTAACTAGATGAATCCAGTAGCAGCCAGAAAACAGAAGGAATAGATGAACTTTGCAAAGTCAGCAACAGTTATATAACAATTTCCTGATACATTTGAAGTAGGAGACCAGAAGGTGAAAGAAATCTCAAGTGACACTGCTGATTGGCCTTGGAGAAAATCAAAGACATTGTCCTGGAACTATGTAGTTAGTGAGGCAATTGCAGTTTGTGTCAACAGTCCAGTATAGAAAGTAATAACCAGTGGAGACAGTAGCCCCAAAGAGAGGGGCAGGAGTAAGAGGGAAGACACATATGCACAGATACCCGACATCATGTGAAAGGCTGAGTCCAAAATGTAACTGTTATGCACAGTGGCCAACCTGCCAGCCAGGACTTTGCCACATCAAGTGGTTAGAGTAAGTAAGTGTCCTGTCCCCTTGGGTCCATGCTGCCAGGCTGAACTGGACCAGAGGGGTTGAGCCTGATGTCTGCAACTGAGTGAGAGTGTTATAGGACAGAAATCACTGTTTGCCTGCAATACTCATCCCACATAACAAACAAACTTTGAATTTTATCTTACTCCGTGTTGATTCTGTTCTTGTGTCTACTCCACCTATATTCCCTTTAGCAACATCTCTAGAAAAGAAAGTATCATTTTTCTCAGACTATGAGAAATAATAAGCTTAATGGTTAACTCTGAAGGGCATTGACTAACATCCTTTGACAAAGGCAAAGCTTAAATCTTAGTGTGCTTGTTAGGTGAAGCAGATATTGATATTCCTGATGGAGCTAGTTAGAAAATGTCTTTTCCCTGGATAAATTTCAATACGTCCTTCTACCTGCTTTTGCTTTTCTTCCAAAATACCTCTAAAAGAGGCTGGGAGAGGGAGTGGGGGGGAGAATTCAGCAATTGTTTTTCCACTCAGATATTTTCATTTTCCTACCTTTCTAGAGCAAAAAAGGCTGGACAATTCTCCCATCTGTCCCACTAGCTAGTGCTGCCCAACCATTGCCACCCAGGTGTAATGGGGCACACACCTCATCTGGGAGGTCAAGGTCCAAGATGACTCATATATGATAGGCCATTGCTGTTTCCGTTCAAACTGGATCATTGCTGAGTCTCTGCAGCTTATTGACAAAAACTTGCCCTACTATTAGTCAGGGAACCAAGTTCCGCAGGGAATTCAGGAACCGTAAATCAGTTTATAACAGCCTATCTGTTGCTTACACCAGTTTTAGATCTCTTTGTTCAGGTCAATATGTTCCAGTGTTTTATTTTACATAGTTCAGTTGATTTTGTGACACACGCACACCTCCCTGCCAAAAAAAAAGAAAAAACTATTGGAGGAAAGAGAGGCTTTGTTTCCTTAATTTCATGGGAACCCCCACAGCTTCCAGTTCTCAAAACACAATGAGAGCACGATGTTGCCATTGTTGTGTGTTAGTATTCTTGCTGGAGTGTAAATCCCAAGGGATTGAATTCCCTTGTTCCAGGGGAACCTGCAAGAGCAGTGGAAATTGCAGCTTTTTTCTCACTTCTTTCGCAAGCCTGCCTGTACTGTGGTAACTACTGTAAAGGATCTTTTCTAGTCTTTTAGTATCTTTCCCTTTGGTGTTGTAGTAATAGTGGTGAAGACTTTTCTGTCACTGTTAAATACCCTCCCCGGTGACGAGGGACATGATATGATCACCTCAGAAGATAAATCAGTGTTCTCAACCTTGTAGCTTTGATCTTCTTACCTCTGTATCCACAGAAAGCAGAGAAAAACAAGTAGCTCATGTGGCTGACACTGAAACAACAAATGTTGCAGTGGCTTTGTTCCCTGTTGTGACTGGTCCACACATGGTGGCAACATTCAACTTGCATTGTCAAATCTGAGGCGAGGCTTTCTTAGTTTAAAGTCTTGGCTTATCTGTTTCTAGTCTTTGCTTTAAGTTTTGTTGATGACTCAGGTGGTATTCCTTTAGTGGTGAAATCTGCATGCAATTTAAAGTGGTACATGAAGTAATCACTTGTCAGAAATTAAGATGTAATTTGCTCACTTGCAAATCAAAAAGGTTGTAAGTAAGTAAGTGACTTGACTTTACTTTTAGATAGGACGGAGTTTCAAGAAGGCAGAGTTTCATTATTAAGAACCTGAAAAGGTCATAATACTAAATCTGAAGAAATGGTAGAAACAGCAATCAAATAATTTCATCAATTGACAATAGCAAAAGACCATTTAACTCCAATTTAGTTCTTTTCCCCAAATTCTTCAACATTTAAAAAGAGAAAAAAAAATCACAAGTTTAAGTAGCTTATTCTTAAGGGTCACGCTAAATGTTTCGTTTTCAGGTAACTGAAGTAATCATTTACTGTTTTAGAAAACTATTTTTCAGCCTGGGAATGATTGTTTTCTAAACTGGATCACTAACATTATGATTAGCCAAGTAACTTCTATGTAAAAACACAGCAAGTTCACTCTTTCCAATAAGAACATACACTGAGATGATCTTTATATCTTTTGAAATTCAAGCCAGCAGAGTGTTAGCAACATAAAACTAATACAATTCAAAGTCCTCAGACCTTAGCTACCTTATCAAAATTGATGTGGATTTCTCTTTTTCCTCACCCTGATCTCGGAACCTTTTCTTCAGATAGGTACAGTACTAGTCACATGTGAGGCCACTGAGTACCACAGATCTTCCCTCACTACCTGAGTGACACCATACCAATAGTGTTTATAGTTACACTTCCTAGCCATGGACCACCTGCCTTTAGAGAATGCTAGATGTTTTCTATCATCAGCTCTACCACAGCTAGTTAAACTCTTATTCTCCTTAAGTTGACAAATTGAATTGATTTGCATCACTCATCTTGTAAGTCTTTTTAATCAAAACCTGTTTGGGACATTCCATTATTTCATTTGGAAACCACAACAGCTTTACCTGTCTTTAATTTCTGAGTAGTTCTATGTAGATGCTAAGATAACACTAATTCTAGTTTTCTCAAAATTCCCCAACACTTCAAGACTTCTGTGGATAAGGTACAATTTAAGTCCTTCATGAGGAACTTCACTGGTGGTTAGATCATTCCACCGGCTTACTGTATTCAGGGCATCATTCAAGCATATATAGGAATTATGCACAATTTATCCACCTAGGACAATGAGATGCTTCTCTCCCAAAAAAGGCTCTCATATGCAGTGACCTACACCTTGTCTAGATCCTCTGCTCAGAGGTAAACCTCCAGCTACATCAGCAAGGATGAAATGAGGTTTTCCTGACACTATATTGGTATTCTCTCTATCAGAGGCAATGTCACATAACTGCTTTTTTCCTCCCACTTGAAAAAGAGACCATTAATTGACTGCAGTGCAAAAGCCTAGGTAGCACCTATCCTTGTCAGCTCCAGAAAAAAAGGCAGTTTCTGCAAAATAGAAGCATATCATATTTTGAAAACACAAACTACTTTGCAACAAACCCTTAGACATGGCAAAGTCTCCATTACAAATTCAAACATTCAGAGTGTAGGCTACAAAATATTTCATCAAATAATTTCATTATATCCTAAAAAACATATGGAAAGAAACTGCTTTGAATATTTAATTTCAGTAATGAGTCTAAAGATCTGATATGCTCAGCATATCCTCACCGCAAGGTTAAGGGAAGTAACAACTCAAATACAAGAAGGTACTTTAAGTAATACCTTTACACAGCAACGCTGAAGGATCAGCTTTACACCAGGAGCTCTGGTTTTATTTAACTATTTTCATTAAAGCAATACTAATTTCAAAGGAGTGTTTCGAAGTAGGTTACCTGAATTAACACTTCAGTGCCTCTGAATGAGGAACAATGTGAAGACTTTCCCAGCCTGCAACAGATCGCGAATGTTTTCTTGTCATTCTTTCACAGCTCTAGCAAAGATTAAAAAAATCAGCAATAAAAAAGAACAAAAAACTCCCATGCACTCTTAGAAGCTTTCATAAGCCAACATCAACAAAAGCTACAAATCCCATCTTTGGGACATGATCATTCTTTAAGCTTTGTTTTTTCTTTTTTTCTGGCTTTTGGTTTTATTTTAAAATAAGGTTGTGCTTTTTTTTTTTTTTTAAAGAATTTAGGACAATTTTTATCTACTAAAATGAACTATAACAAGACATTTCTTGCCTACTATTATCTACCCAGCTCTAAGCAAGTGCTTAAATATAGGAAAGGAAACCAAGTAAAAAGAGAAGGAACAGAGGAAAATATGAAGGACTACACTATTACATATATTGAAACCAAAGAAAACACCCATGCTGACAGCAACAAGTTAATAGAGCTTATATGAGGTTTCTCTAGCTTTAAGATGAGCAGGGACATGAAAAACAAGGCATGTACTGACTGTAAATCAATTTAGAAATTTCTCTTTTTTTATTAAGAAACGTTTCCCTACAGGTGTGAAAATGCTTGTCAGTTTATATCAGCTGGATCATAAATAACGACTCATCTGCAGTGTCTGACCTTTACAAGTCCCTGCTTCCAGTCAATCAAATGAATTTGATGGCTGATTTTGATTAAATGCCTAAACGTTTTAATTTAACCTTCCTTCTCCCTATTGCCTTATGAGATTCCCTTGTGCTAGAGCCAATATAGCTTTTTGATTCATAATTTGTACTGGCTTCTTCCTAGATCAGAACAGCAACAAAATTGTATGCAGTTCATCTCTTAATGTGAGAATTAATTTTCTTGAGAAATACTACAGCTGGGCAGTATTTCTTAACTTTATAGATGCAGAATAAGAAGTGTCAAGCAACTCCTAGGCAGAAATTGTGGTACTGCCATTACACATTTAAGGTAATACCTCCTAAACATCTCCTTGGAGTACCACTCCCAACTTTGGTCTTTGGGAGGGCTGCCATTAATATTGGTGGTGCTAGGATTTCTCTCCTAGCACTTAAAGGATTAGACACTTTTCTACGTAAGGACCTTCAAAAAAAATGTTGAAAAAAAATTAAAGGCAGAGGTCTGGCCAATATAAACTAGTGTTCCGTTTACTAAAAACAAAGCAAGCTACATCAGCTGAGGTAATAGCATGTAATTCTTAGTGCATCATTCTGTCCTGGCAAACTACACTCATATAAATAAGATTTACTGAAGTAAACAATCCAACTGGGAAGACTTCCGTGACCATGTCTTAGATGATCAGAGCCTGTGAGGACTCTCTTCTTAGAGTGATTCTATCTTAATTTTACAGGCTGCAGTTTAAGCTAATCACAGGACAAAGTCCTCAGAAAGGCTGGCAGGGAGCTGCTAGACAGGTGATTTTCTTGTGTTCAAATGAATCCATTTACAGAAACAGGAGAGAGGGGGAGACACACAAAATCCAGCATGGAGGATAAACAACACCCATGGAAGGGCACACTGTGATACTACTCCTACATCTTAGCCATTTGACAAAGGAGAACATATGTGTCAGATTATAGTCCCAGGTTCCTATTGTTTTCTAGTGCTCTCTAGTTCTCATTAAACCATGAAGGCCAGAGTTTACATCTGGTATGGCATAGCTGGCTAAAGAGAATGGCTAAACTTATAAATAAACACTAGATTTCATGTATAAGTGAATTGTGGAAGTCGGTACGTGGTTGTAAAAGCTTTGCAATGATAGTTACATATTTTATAGTACAAAGAGAGAAATCAGAGGTGTGTAAGGAAAATGATTAGAGGGCTAGAATGACTCCATATGAAGAGACACTATAGGCATAGACACTGTACAGTTTTAGGATGAGATAAATAAGAACAGACATAGCAGATATAATAGCTGTTATTGGAATGGTAAATTATTCACTGAGGATCATTCCTTCTTATAGTTCAGAGACAAAGACACATACAGTAGTAGTCAACATGTGTAGGAAAAGTGTATTGCACATTGTATATCAATTATGTGAAATTTATTGCCTCAAGATATCACCATATCTAGATTTGGGGAGGTCTATAAAAAAAGCTAAACATTCATTAGGTCTTAGTCAGGTAGATGATGACAACATTTGCATTTAGCTGTATTAAAAAGACAACAAACCTTAATCCTCAAAGTCATAAATTAAGTTAACTTCCTCCATTCTGGTTATTCCCTAACACTGTACACTTCCCTCCAGCTGATGTCTGACTGTGTTAACATCACTTACTTTTGATCTCTATACACAAGAAAGCACTTTCAAGTTCCTGAAATCCAAATTGGTTAAACTATTTCAAAAACTATTTGTTTAAATGTGCATTCAGTTCTCATCCCAACCCATTTTCAAGTAAAGTCTAGTAATTGACTGTACAATGACAAACCTTAGTGACATTTAGGAAGTCTTGATTTACAGCCCAGTTTCAGATGGCTTTCTGTGGTTATTTGGAGAGACATGTTAAGTTTTTACTTACCTAAATGGAATTGTTCATACCTGAAACTTATTCAGCATCAAATCTGGATTAGTTTCCCAGTTCTAAGTCTCTGCCTGTGCTCACTCAGAAAGAGAATTCCAGTATTTTTCTAGCTGTCTTGTATTTAAGTATTTCCAAATAGCTGAAAACAGGTTTCTGCCTGGTTTTAGCTCAGCTTATTCCAAGCTTCCCAGATAAATTAATTACCAGTCTTTAATATTTCAAAAGTTCCTCATACAGCATGTGTCATACCTTGCATCTATGATATGCTTTCATCCAGGAAATGTTACAGATTTTACGAAGTCCAAATCTTCATGCCGGAAGCTGGAGGTGATTTTTAGCCTCCTTTTCCCCATATTTTAGATAGTTTTGACTAACCTTTTACTAGACAAGCAAAAGGAAATATGGCAGGTATTTGTCTTTCTGTCATTCTGAGACATATCAATGGAACATATATAAAGAATATAAATGCAAAAGAATACAGATATTGTATGCAACAAATTATACGAGTAGTCATGCCACTTAGGTAACTTGTGGAGCTAGGATTTCCAATTGCAAGTTTCTTCTAAATTGCCCGGCACCAAGCCCCAGAAGATGAAATCTTTTAAGGAGGTCTTAAACAGGATCCACCAAACAAATGCAATACTCAGAGATACAAGCTACTTTTGAAAATTCTAGGTGTTAATTGCTGCAGTGATGGTCTTGTGATTTCAGTTTGTTCCAATGTCAGCTTTGAATATGTCTTTTCATGATGACAGAGTTCTATTTTTGCATGCCACATGTTTATTTATTGGGAGATGGAGGTTAATTTCCAACATTCTTGCTTCAAATTTAAGCAAGGTCTTTGGATGTAACATCAAGACTAATACGGACTGTGGTTATCACTAACTAATTTTTAGTTGGGAATCTGGTCTAAAATCAAAAGGTAGCAAATAGGTAGTCAGTATTTATCATTTGAGAGCAAGTAATGCAGTAAACCAAGTATCTGATATCCTAAATAGAGAGAACAACATGATTAATGAATGTATCTATCTGAGGAACATGGAGCTATATTTAGTATTTCCCATACAAACACCAGAGCTGTCATGCCACACTAAGATAACACCTGTTCCACATTAAGCTGCTGACACTTCCACTTTAATTCTCCATGATTTCAACAGACATTCAGGAGAGAAAGATAGAAGAGAATGTGTAACATTTTCAATGCTAAAATTCATATGAAGGGCTGCACAGAATCCATTAGGTTTAAATGTATCGGATGTAAGCATAGGAGGTAAATGAATAAATAAATAAATAATCATTATTTCTTGGCATTGGGCGATACAGCAGCAGTAATATTACCATCTACTCTTCCCTGCAATAAAACACATGCAACTCTTGAAATCATCAGCTACTTGTGTAGGTGGCACAGCTATAATTTTTCAAGATTTACAGTGGCTTAATTCAGTCATTAATCCTGTAATAATTTTACCATTGGTAGTTTATGAAAGAAAGTAGCTATCAGATTTTATAGACTAGTGAATTTTAAAATAAACTAATCCCACCCTGAACTTTCATTGGCAAATAATACCTAACCATGGTTACTAGCTAGCCCAAATTGCAGAAATCTTTGCCTATTTACATAAAGGAAATAAAGAATTCAGTATAAATTAAATACAAATATGAGCGTATTACTTTCATGACTTGTTCTTGCTAAATGTTAATTCGCCTTATCCATTGAAGAGGTAGCACAAATAGAAAAGCTGCATACCAGAGGACAGTAAAGTGGCAAAGAATGAGGAGGATTGTATGGAATATTTAAGTTCCAAAACACAGATTGCCCAGAGCAGTATATCACCAACAAATGGTTGTATGTGTAAATAGATGAGAAAATCTTGATAGCAGCAAAGAAAGGGTACAAGGTGCACATACAGTTGTTGCCAGTTGCTATGCAGATTTGACTAAACTTTGCTAAGGAAATGAAACTCCAGAAACGTCCAAAAGAATAGAAGATAAATCCTTTAAGAGAATTGTTACAAAACTGCATCAGGCACAGATTATTTTGCCTATAGGAATTTTGGCGCATTTTAGAGGACCACTTGTGTGACTGTCACGTGAAACTCATTTTGAAAATGTGGGAGTGAAGCACATGCTTCCACTGGCAGGATGGCATAAAACTTGTGTCCTGGAAAAATCTGAAGCTTGCATAGAGCAGCCCATAGATTTTTCACCAGTTCACCTTCTTTTCTAAGAGTACAAATTGTCAGCAGTAATCTAGCAGCTCAGTGAATCAGACAGCAGCATAGAGTACAAACTGTTCTGGTTTGAAGAGTTACATAAAGATTGCAAAGGATATATTTTTTTTCTCTATTCATCCACCTCATCCATCCACTTCAGTGATTAAAGTATTACCTACGGCACGCTGGCACAAGAAAACATGAGAAATTATAACTCCTTGTTAAAGCCCATTTGCATAGGCAATGAAAAGGCACACACAACTGCACTAGCTAAGTCACCGGGTGTGGAGCTTGTCCCTTTCTGCAAGCCTCTCACATCTTCATTTCATGGGATATTGAAAGTCTCATCACCTTGCAAGACTGGACCACAAGATCTAGTTTTTCTCATTCTGTTTAGTGGAAAAAGGACAGAGAGACAGCTAATTTCCCTGTTTTCCATTTCAAAGCCAGTTTTCTATATGTATAATTTTGATTCAATATTATGGTGTAAACACAGTCAGCTGAACAACCAAATCCTTCATATCCCAAACAGCCTACAAACTAGAAACAGATGGAACAGGAGAGTTACAACACCTGAATGGTCTGAGAGACTAGAGATACTCTGAGACCCTTGAGACCTAATCACTGGCAAATTACTCCTTACAAATATTTCCTCATTACATTAGTGAGAAAAAAAGAAGCCAACTAGGTTCCATACATGCAATCAATAGGCAGCACACACATGCACCAGGTTATTCATTTGTTAACACCACAGCACTGATACTGTAATGTGATGCCATTTATTTGCTTAGTGTATTCATACCATATATCCACTTACCCAACACACGGAGCTTTCAATTATGTTCACTGTACAAGCTGGCCATTGCAGGCAAAGATGTATTTGGATTAAAATGTATTGATGTTGGTGGGCGCATTTTCCTGAGATTTACCCACCTTGAAGAGCTGAGAGCACTGCGTAAATCTCTGGAAATCCCATAGAAAAGTCCTGGGAGGGCGTGCTTTAGAGGAGAACATGGAGCAGAGCTACAACAGGTTTCTATGCTTGAAATAAGGTGCAAAAACCCCACTAAGCATCAAAGTTGACTGAAGTCCACAGGCATCGGTGAACTGAGCTTAAAGGGTTTTGGATCAGGCCCAAAAGGGCTACTTACACCTGTGTGAAATTTCATATAAGATCTGTCTGTTGACTTCTATTTTTTTTTTTTAAAAGCAGCTTATAAACACTTCAAAAATGTTGGAAATCTTCCTGTATATATCAGTAATGTACTTACTAGGCACATCACTTTTTACCTGTCATAAGCCCATGAGGTCTAACATTTATGAATCTGCTTATGGTAACATTGCTGATTTCGACTATATTTCAGATTCCTTAGTCAGGCAATGATATTATTCATGTCATAAATATATCAGGTGCCATGTCAAACTGCTATTCTTTTTATAATAAGAATGAGTAATATAATTTTTTGGAAAGGAACTCAGACCTTGCTGAAGGGAAGTCTTACCTCTTAATTGATATATAATGTTACATCCTCAGTGTGCTCCAAAGCCATTCTGAAAGAGAAATCTTTATAAAAGTTTAGTAGACATGAGGCAAAATATCATGATTTGCTTTGGGATTTGCTAGGCTTTATGTCTTCAAGCTTTCATTTTTATTATATTTTGTGAATCACTGGAAGGTATATTTCTCTAGCCAGAATTACAAGTGTTTCAAATTACATAAAACCACAAATGTAAATACACAATTCCAGTATAGCCTGAAGACTACAAGGATGATCTCCAATTTGGTGCCTCTCTTGTTAAGACTGCAGTTTCTACTTGATAAAAGCATTCTTCAAAATACTTTTCAGTTTTCCATGCTATCAAGCTAAATAAATTTAAGACTGTTAGCCCTAGCAGAGAGAGCCACCAGTCCTAAAGTCTAGTATACAGCTGAGCACACTCAGAGCACTAGTCAAAACAAGAGCTGTTCAAAATGCAGCATCATGATTTGGGACAGGTCATGAGCAGTTGTAAATCATTGCCAACCTTGGAAGTAATTTACATCAACTAAGAGCCTGGCTGGAAGCATTGACCAGTTTGTATTTAAAACGTTTCCATCTGCCTTTGGGTTATGAAGCAAAGCACAAACTCTAAGCAGCAAAGTAACCTGTCCTTCACATTGTGAGCTTCTGATACCAATGATCTCCACTGGCTTCCATCCAGAAATACATCTCAGGATGTGTTCAGGTGAAACACAGCTCTCATCTGTCAATCACAGTTTCAATGGTCAGGACCATAAGCAATAAATGATACCAGTTTATGGGCAGAAAACTGAGAATTTGCAATCAAGATGCATGTTGAAAGTTTCATTGGGAGATGGTTGAAAAGTTAGAAATAAAACCTGGGCACTTTCTGAGACAAGATCCTCTTCATCTTGGTGTTAAATTGCTTAATGTCTGTAAAGCAATTTGAGTTGCTAAGACTGCGATAAATTGCCAACCCCCCCCCCCATTACCATTTTCATCATTACTATTAACTTTGAGCTTTTCTTTCATTTTCCTTCTCTGGCTCTTTGTGTCCTTTAATTGTCTTTGTCTTTCACTGTCTTTGTCTCCTTAAGACTGTAACATCTTCAAGACAGGACCCATTACTTAACACTCTGCAGGTTCATTGCTTACCACACTGTGGCCCTGACTGCTACCTACAATTCTATATGTTAGACATATTGTATAATGTAAAGATTAATCCTCCAAGCAGTTTCTGTTTAAAATATATACATGGATAATTTTTCAGCTAATGTAAAATACATGCTGGCCTCTACCAAGGTTAACAAGGTAACATAAAACTTTAATCTGTAATTCTAGAGAACAAGTTTCATCTGATGAGCATGACTTTCATTTACCTTGGGGTTCATTTTCAGCTGAATTGCTCTTAAGCACAGCTAGAGAGACAGGTAGCTTCTATATATTGTAGGAAAGATCACAGCATGGCTCTTCTGCTAGCTTTGACATTTCCAAAACTCAGAGAGTATGAGTGTCTAAGAGGACAGGTACTTAGGATTTTGGTTCTTTCTACTCCAAGAGCAGTGGTTACTACGTCCACACCACATTTTCCCCCCATGGCAGCAAGCCCACCACATTTAGATCTTCAGGAAGTTTGTCCAGGTTTCCATTTTAGCTCTGGCCATTCCCTTTCCCATAACAAGGGCAACCATGCTGGAGTTTCACTGTAGTCCAACATCCTTGACTCAGAAAAATTTGGTTTTGCTTGCACTGCAGACAAATTTTGATCAGCCTTCCAACTCATTAGCTTTCTTCCACTTTTGCTGTCATATCTTAACACTTGTAGGTGCGATGACTTCTTATGCTGGCACATGTATGCAGGGACAATAGACTGCCAGGTGCTGCAGCCTTTGAAATAGGTGTCCCCTTCCCTGAGGACTTGTTGGCAACGGAGTGAACATGATTTTATGAGGAATCTGACTGACAATATCTCCTGAAAGCATCAAAATGGAAATAGTTCTTCCCTTTTATGTTTTGAAGTTTTAGCTTTGGACAGTTTAAGCATTTGAACCAAGCCAGATGTCAAATACTCTCAAGGGGAAATAACCACAACGTTACCTTTGGATTGAAATTTTCTGAAGAGAAAATATTTTACTGGATCAAGATCATAAAAAGGGAGTTAAATCTGGACTTCAAATATGAAATAGGTAGTACAGATGCAAATGTTCTAATTCTCAGACATACTTTAAAAGAATGTTTATGATTTGACTGTGTGGCTCTAATAAGACTGATTATGGGTTTGTGTGCAACAGCAGAGCATGGTTCACTCAGTTCTAATGCTTCCTAGACTAATCCAGTCATTTCTGCTCGTAGAAAATTATGGAAATTCTGAAATTTATTAAATTGTGCCTTGAGCGACATACATACATGTGGCCCAGGAGGAAGATATTAAATGAGAAGTCCTCTTACCAGAACAAACGAGTTAATTTCTAGAAAAATACAAAGAAGTCAAGCAACTAAGAAAATTCTCAGACATAGAACATAGCTAATTTAGCGGTAGATTAAGGAATAATGTGAACTACATCTGAAAGAGTTTCACTTGGCTAATCAGACTTCCATCACAGCACAAAAGCTAAATCCAGTTGGAGCCACTACAGACTCTAACTATATCCTGGAACATCCACGTTTAGTGTAAATTCAGTTCTCACGTACAGCAAAGTAATCACTTTATGGTGTCACAGTTCTACTGGAAAAAGAAAAAAGTGTAAAAGGACTGCAAGTGCAGCCATATGAAATCATGCCACCTAGGAAGAAACATGATGGAAACCTCTAGAGATGTAGCGGAAAGTATGTGCTTTTTTACTGTAAGAAAGGCTATTGAATGTTTTCTTATACAGTCTGCTCCTCACATAACCCAGAATAAGTCAGCTTGTTCTGAGGGTCTGGGCCAAATTATCAGAATGTAATTTGGTCTTTTGCATTGTCTTCTTTGCTGGTCACCTCCTATAAAATAAACTCAACACAAAGGGAAAGCCCTCTTGCCTCCAGTTAGTATTTTCTTTCACTAGTTCCCCCAAAACAATTTCACTTTCTGTTGTGTAAGGAGCTTCATTTTGTATTTAGAGAAAAAGAGAGAGCCACAGAATACATGTTTGTATGGCATTGCTTTGCTTCCAGCAATAAAAACAATAATTATAATTCACTGTTACGCATTACAGAAGAAATATAGTCATTTAACTATTCCATATCAGGTGATGCCTGATTAAGAATTATTTCACCCAGTCTAGGATTTAAATGTGGTTTTAGTTCAGAGACTTTGTTCTTGTTTGCATGTTTGTTGAAACAGAAAAACAGCATGGCAAATGCTTATCTTTGCAGTATTTGTTCAAGAGAACAATGGTCTTGGAGGTAATGGACTATCTATCAAACTTGGTTATACTGCAGGGAGCAATAAAAAAAGAAAGTAGTTGTTTGAGTCTGATGAGGGAGATAATATATTGAAATAATGGTTCTTTTGTTTCCTTACTTCCCCGCTAACTCCATTAGGACATAAACTTCCCCATTGCGGTAAACTAGCATAGGCTCCTGTGGGTAGCCCAGTGCCAACTGCACGTCTGGCTTTTCGAGGAGACCACACCATCAGACATACAGAAGAACTGAGTTTTTCAAACAGGGATTCAATCAAATGGGATGTTGTTATTCTTATCTGTAGGAGAACTATAGTTAAGACACTGAATAAAGCTGAAATGATTCAATTTTACTGGAGGTTTAATCCCTTTAGGATTAGTTTTCATACTGAGATAGGGGCATTATTTCTTTTCAAACTTTGTGCTAAAAGAAAACAAGTAAGTTTGTTATTAGCCTCTGTAAGTATTGATTTTCTTTTCTTTTTGACATGTTTCCTTACAGCCACAAAGCTGTCCTTTCCATTTTAATGAAACCCATTGGAAATTTTATTGTGGCAATGCCCTGTTGTACCATTACACATACTAATTTTTAGGAGCTTTTGTTCTGAACCTCCTGGGATTTATAGATCAGCTATAAACATTTGTTGTGCTATCCCCACATTCCCTAAAGTGACTGAATAACTATGGGATAGTGTCTGTGTGTGTGCTGGAGTTAAGTGCATTCAGAAAGTCTGGAAGGTTCACAATGGACACATATATGAGCATGTTTCCTTTCTGAAATAAAAATAAACAACTCAAGTAGACTCAAGTTCAGAGGGGTCAGAGATCACCCCTTTTCATCTACATATCCAGAACCACGTATTAACCATGCAGTAAAGACTAAGTATTTTGTTACAAGCAAGTTCTTCAGTTAGAAGAACTTTTTTTCAGTTAGATTAGTTCAGTTAGATTAGGGGAATCTAAAGCAGAATTTGTCCCATTCAGGATCACACAGTCCTTGTGAGAATTTTGTATAATCTTCCTGCAAACTACTGAGCCAAGCTGTTACTTCATTTACATTGTAAGCTTCTATAAATTGCAATATTTCCCCTTTCTTCTTTAATATCTTTTTCCATTGCTTTTATATTGTTGCCATATGGTCTCATACTCCGTAATGAGATGGCATGTACTACGTACTTTATTACCGCTATAGTCTAATGGGTTTTATCTGGATATCTTTTGGTGTTCTTAACTCGGGCTCTTTCAATTGCTCTTCTTCTAATCTGACAATGTTCTTCACATGTATATTTACTATAATAATGTCATCGCTTATAACTATACACTTGCAATGCAACCAAACATTCCCTATTCCTTATAGGTTGCTGAATCATTTCCCTAGGAAACTTTATTCCAAAGCAGAGAGAGAGCAATTTATGATAAGGGTACATAAGTCTGTGGCCTCCTCATCTATTCTGACTTAATATCCATCCCTCTCATGTTGTCAGGGAACCATGGAGGTAATCACTTCTGAAAACTGGCCTGTAGATTAGATAGTGGTATAGCAATACAGTGAGAAAGCTGAAGCAAAAAGACATTATTCTGGAGTATCACTCAACCAAAAAAACCCTGTGATTTTTAATGACTGATACAACCAGATATTTTTTATTCCTACAATGGTTTGAAGATACTAATGCTTTAGATCTTTTTCCAAGCTTCACCCTGTAAAATGCTGAGTGTGTTTTAATAGATGCCAAATAATAGAATGTTTTTCTAAAGTCAGATGAAAGTGGGATAACTCATCACTTCACAGAACTGATTTTTAAGATGGATCTTACCCTAAACTGATACTATGATTCCTGCATTCAGCCTTTGACTGTGAATTCAATAATGAAATTAACCAAGTGTACAAGTGAAGATTTTTTTTCCCTGTTTCTGGAAACTCAGCATGAGATTCATAAATAAAAATGCAACATTTCCTCTCCCCATGTGATTGCTAAAAACTATGAGTATAGTCAGGCTCTTCAGTTCCATGTAAAATGAACAGAATGCAAACCCCATACATCATGCTTGGATCCATATACTCAGCAACCACTGAAAAGCTTTCCAGAACATAATACTTAAAGACATGTGTTGTTCTTTGCAGACTCTGTGACAGAATTACAGTTGATCTATGCTGCAGTTTTGCTATCCCCATTCAACAGTCTGAGTACAGGATTTAAAGCTTAGCTTTACAGATACTTCTGCTCAACTATGAATTGAAAAATAAGACAGCTGTTTTGTAGCATTTTCCAAAAAGGAAAGGGTTCCAAAGCAAAGATACTATAAACTCCCTGAGGACAGTGAAATATAGTCAAATCACATTTGGATCCAACTTTTCCATTACAAATCCCATAGGAAATTATAGTTTGCAGATGGGAAGTAAATGTCTCGATGAGATGTGGTCTAAGTGGTCCAGCGAGAGGGTTTTGTGAAAAGAGCAACTAAAAAAATAAAGATTTTATTGCTTTTCTCTTCATTCCTATGTTTTTCTCTCTCACACATTCAAAGTTATACTCTAATTCATCAAGCAACCATAACTTTACAGGGATGTTTTAATTACTATTGTACAGAAAAAATGCAATATTTTTTATTAACATGATATCCTTTAGACATACCAAATAATATGTTTGTTAATCATTTATGAATCAAAATCCAGATATAGAACTGATCTTTTCAAAGACTGTTCTACTTCTGTCTTCACAGGAGAAGTCACCATGCACACCCATTCATAGCAGTCAGCCAGGTCATATGCTAGAACCCCTAGTATCAAGAAGCTGTCAAACAGTTGAATCAAAAATACCTCAGGATTATTTTAAGTGAAGGATCTCAGACCCCTGCAAAGAACTACTTTATTCAGAGTCTTTTAAATGCTCTTGTTCATGAATACCCTAACTTACTTTGGTTTGGTATCACCACTGGTAAGAATGGCAGCAACAGCTTCTCTTTCCTCAGCTAATCTCTTCAACTTTCTAATTTCTCAAATCAGAAACTCAGCTTCAGTAGTCACCCCTTGTATTACATCTCCAAACTTTCCAAACAAGGACTCCAGTGCCATGCCCTCACCTACTGTCTCCACTCTCCTACTATATACAGCATTTCAAAAAAGCTGAATATCAACCCGTTACCTAGGCCACCAATGGCATGTATCTCCCTACCATATGCATAGGAAAAGCCATCCCACTAGGGCATGGGATAGGACTCTGTTTCCCTTGAAGCCAATAACTGTACATGAGGATAAACACTGTTGATCAGACCAAAGGTCTGTCTGCTGTCTGCTGATCCCTCACAGGACCCATAAAGTCCTAAGGAAATTAGAAGAAATAAGGTAAGTGTAGAACACAGCTCTACAAGGTCTTCCCAGATTCCAGTAATCACTGTCTTGGTGAAATCAGAAGTTTTGCATCAGACTAGAGTATTTAATAATCTTTGATGAACCTCCCTTCTATAAATTTGCCTATTTGCTTCTTTGATCTTCGTTGTTTCTGAGTAATGATAAGAGATTCAAGCCATAAGGTTATCTTGTTATGTAGCAAGTCAGAGCTAGCAAATTTAAGTGGCTAATGCAAGGTTACTCATGGTTTTTCATCAGATGAGCTACTGATTGGTCTTTTGACATGTCTGCTAAATCAACATTTCAACAAGTTGATAAACTACTGCCCCATCTTTGTTCATCACTTAGCTTCTCATGACTATTGCAGCAATTTCTTACAGACTAAATGTGCACAGAAGAATATTGGGTGCATATTCATTGGTGGGGGGGGGTAGAGCAAGCACCTGTTTTTCCATGTAATTACTCAAGGTTATAATTCAAGCACCATCCTAGGTATGAAACAGAGATATATTCATGACCTATCCAAGGAAAAAAATGAGATCAGGCAGACACAGATAAAGAAAGCATCTCAGAAGACACATCCTTATTACAGAAAAGCATTGCCTTGTTTTGATGCAAGAGGAAGAGAGCATACAGAAGACTATAACACGGAGTAATCCATCTGTAAATAGCATACTATACTCACAGTCCCCTACACAGGACTTGTCTGATGCAGGAAAAAGTCATAGTCTGTGTCAAGCAAAATAGATTTTTCCAAAGTCTGAATAAAATTTTGGATTATATGTCTATCATGATATAGAAGCTGACAATGTCTTCGTACTTGTCAGGAAAAGGCCTGCATCCTGAAACTCTTCCTCCTAGGGAAAAGACATAGTTAAATTCTGCAGCAGATTCCAAACTGTGAATACCAGAATTCTGGACCACACACAGGTATAAAATGCTGAAGACAGATTTCTCAACAAGCAGCTAATACGCTGTGAAGAACTGGCACATGAACAAACCTATAAAAATCTTAAGCATGCAACAGAAGGGGACATAGTTTAGCCTAAAGCCTAATGGAAAAATAGGATGTATGCCCTGTAAAATTTCCATTTTAATTTTTGACAGAAGTGACTAATATTTTTTCCACTGTAAGAATTTGCAACATAAATGTGGATATTAGCAGTTCCATGTATAGCAGTGAAAAATACCCATTAAATTGCCCATCACAGTCATTGTAACTGTTGTTATCTGTACACAACACATCATTAGTTATCTAGCACCATTAGCTTGACTTAAGTTGTCATACCTTTACTGATCCCCAGAAGACTACATTGGTGAAGTAAGACATATCACAGGGTTCTTTCTCATACATTGCAAAGAAGAGAATGTTTCATTAAAACTATCTGTCATTCGGTCCCACTTAAATATTGTTGGTTTTTTTTTTTTTAATTCTGGAGTTTGTTTCACTGATTGTGAACAGTCCAAGGGAAGTTTTATGTTCCTTACATAATTTTATGAATCCATATAGCCAACTAGTAAAATATAACTATTCTCACTTGGTGGACCACCTCAGTAGACAGGCCTACAAAATAACAGTGTGGTCTTTGGGTAAGCAGAGCAGAAGTCAAATGAGTGCAGCAGTTATTAGAAACATAAAGTCAGCAAGACTAAATTGCCTGAAGTTTATTTGCAAAATTAAAAACTAATTAACAAGAAGAATCTGAATTAGAACATAAAGAACATGTCTGTATTCAAGATGGAATGAAAGGACTGGAAGTAGTAGAACAGGGGAAAAATTTGCAAAGTTGAAAGATTAGTTGGAATATGCAATGAACACTCAAGGGAAGATGGTCCTGGGAATAGGGCACCAGAGCTAGGCTCAGGAGGCTTGACTCCACCATTAGCCTTAAAGGACCCTAGTTTTAGGAAGCACTGAGTATCCAAACTCTGAGAAGCTGGCTAATTTAAGGTAATATGAAATCACAGACCACAGTGGTTCATTTTGGAAGATCCCTCTTTGCTTATGAGAACAAAATATACCCAAGTTACTGTTCTGAATTAATTTAATTATAATCACTTCCCTAACTCTGCTTCATGTGCCTCTTTCCCAAGAGATATATTCATTTGTTTCCAAAGGGGTCTTGAGAGAAGTAAGAACGTCAACAGCAGTACTGCAAAGCAAATAATTCACTGAGCTATCCAATCCAACCCTCTACACTCGAATACTTTTCTTTTAACTGCTGCCAAGTTTGCATCTTTAATATTCAGCAAAAGTATATTTCCCCTCATAGCTACTCTGTGAGGAGCAAACATTATTTACTATATAACTTTTACATTCAGAAAGAAAAAAAACCAAAGGCATAATTCATCATCATTAAGCTTTACTTCGGGGTTTCTCAGTTGAATCAGTAGGACTACAGCAGAATAAAATTGGAGTAACTTGATGATGACTCAAACTCCCAGTCTCTGGAAATTTCAGGTTACTTGTGGCCTGTGAAATGGCAGCCACTTACAAAATCACTGTAGCTATCAATTTTTTGATCTCGGTTTCCCTATGATTTATAACATGAATAGATTTATAAGGAAGACCATAAGGAAATTTAGGAAAGTATCAATTTAATGGGAACTGAGGATCATGTAGATTAGGTTATGTAATCAAGCCTGTGACTAGGCAATAAAGAAATGATTCTCAAAATCAGTTTTCTTAGTGAGAAATTTTGAAAATGGTGAAGAAAAAGCTTAAAAGTAAAGTCAATACCTGATCCGCAGTATACAGGGTTTGCATTTTTTTGAAGTTTCTAAACATTGTTTCACATAACAAAATGTCAGCATAAATATCTTGGGGAATTTGGGGGTCTGTTTAAGCCAACAGAGTCCAGCAAAATAAATATTAAATCATCAAAACCTTCGATTAACAAAAATATGTATTTTTTTGACTTGAAAAAAATTAAGCCAGAAAAGTCATAGAAACATAGAATCACAGAATGGTTTGAGTTGGAAGGGACCACCAAAGATCATCTAGTACAATCCCCCTGCCATATGAAGGGACATCTTGCAATAGATCTGGTTGCTTAAAGCCCCATCCAACCTGACTTCGAACATTTCCAATGATGGGGCATCCACAACTTCTCTGGGGAACCTGTTCCAGGGTCCCACCATCCTCATAATAAAGAATTTCTTCCTTATATCCAATTTGAATCTACCCTCTTGCAGTTCAAAACTGTTGCCCCTTGTCCTGTCACTACACACCCTGGTAAAAAGTCTTTCTAATAAGCCTCCTTTATATATTGAAGCGTTGCAATAAGGTCTCCCCTCTTCTATTCTCCAGGCTGAGCAACGCCAACTGTCTCAGCCTTTCTTCATAGGAGAGGTGTTCCAGCCCTCTGATCATTTTTGTGGCCATCCTCTGGACCTGCTCTAACAAGTCCATGTCTGTCTTATACAATCATCTGTATCAACATAGTCCTGAGCACTGAGGCAACCAATCACTTCTGAGGAAAACAAGCAAGCAAACATCAACTATTTTTCCTCCAAAGTGACACAATTAATAGCAAGTCAAAGCTTAGGAAAGGGTGAGAAGTACCAAACACCAAGTAGCATTGCTTCATGTGGAAAATGCCTTCTTCTCCATATTCGAGGCCTAATCTCATTCACACTCTGTTTGTAAAATTTCCATCAGTGTCAAAGCCAGTTCCTTGTGAGAACGTTGAGACTAAGATGAGATCCCAAAGGGCTCCAGAAACTCTGAAAAGATTTTTGATAAGGCCTATGGGATGATCCTGACAGAAACAGTATAGAAAATAGAGAGATGACAATTAGAATAAGAACTTTCAAAGTTTTGTAGCCCAAATTCAAGGCTTGACCAGTGATATTGTAATCACATATAAATAATGTCAAGCCTATTAAAACAGGGTTTGGCAACTTGCTTATAATTCTAGATGCTGGATATGTTGTCACCTTAAAACAAATGCTTGTTCTTTTTAATACTTTAATTTGTATTAGAATTTAATTTACAAGTCCCATTGAAAGTAATGGTCTGAATAACAAGCAGATGCACTTTCCCTTCACAAATGTCCATGACAGATGGGATGACAAAACCCTGAGCTGCTCAGTAAATTACCTACAGTACAACATGCAGTAATTCATCTACCCTACCATTTGCTTGTCTTCATTTTTTCACTCGGCTGGGCCAATCCCTTACTTATATATTCAATATTGTTTACACTTTTGCAACAAAGTATATAATTTCTAGTCACCCCAAGTTTGCAAAGAACAAAGCACATTACTTAATGCAGAAAGTACTTAAGAGTAGTTAGAGGTCTAAGTAAGTAGTAGCTACTTAATGGTAGTTAGCAGTCACCAGAGCCATCCTCATTCTAGGATCTCTAGCATCTCAGTTACACTGCAAACATATAAAAGCTTTTTGGAAATTAGCTGACTTGTTACCTGCTCGTTGTGTAAGAATAAACTTCAAACTGAGTTGGCAAAGCTGACTTACATTGTTAGCCTGCGAACAGCTCTGCACTGGGAAGGTATCTATTCTCCTAATATGCCTCAGCCAGCTACTTCACAGCTAGCTCAAGCTTGTATGTGCCCAGGAGACGGATTTTTTTTTGCTGTCAGTAGCTTTACCTTTGGAAAAGTAGAGGAATGTTGGAGGCTGTACTTGCTAAAAACTCTTCTCCCCTTCTCTACTCTTTCCTTTCCCTGTCACAGAAATCACTTGGAGGCTCAGCTGTGGCCAATGAGCCAAGCCAGCTCCTTTAGGGAAAATTTCACTTCAGTTTCAAGTACAATCCTCTCTGGGCTAAACAGCAAGTTATTGTTTTCTAGTCCAAGGTCATACTCTGCAAAGCTAGTACTTCTCCTCCTGAAATGCCTTCTCAATCTCCAGCAGGCAATATGTGGATTCAAGAAACCAAATGAAAGTTGCAAGTTATACATAAAGAACAAGAAGCATACACACAATTACCTGTTGCTCCTCCAAAGCCACTCTCTGCATTACATATTTTTTGATTTAGATTTCAAGGCAGAAACCTATATGCTCTCCAAAACTAACAAGGACTCCTGTATGCTTTGATAACATTAATATTCTTGATTTCTATACAGTAAGTCAATCTGGTTTTTACTGTCACTAAAATCTTGATCTCAACAACTTCCTGGGGCAGTAAGTTCCACAATTTAGCCATATTTCATGTGAAGAAGTTCACTAGATTAGAATTTTGTACCTATTAAATCTACCTAATATTTCCAGCTCCTGTGTTACACACCAGGGAAAATGTGGTTAATAAAAAAATCTAATTGGAAAACCCTAGACTTCTCACAGCATCTACTGTATTTCATACAAAACCTGTAATATATTCTTTGACACAGCTCTCTTGTCAGTGGTTTAAAAGACTTGGACAGAAATATGAATGGAGATTTTCCTACCAGCAATGTGAATATATTACTGTATTTTGAACAAAATAAAGCAAATTATGACTGTTTTAATTACCACCAAATCTACTGTGTGCTTTTGTTTCCATTCAGTTAAGATTACTAATCTATGACATCCTCAGAACTCATGAAGACCAACTTCTAAAAAGTATCACTGCATAATTCTCGTCTTTTGATCACTAGTAAACATTCCCCAGTAAAATGAATTTATTTTCAATGTCATTGTACTGTGCAACTGTCTGGTACTGTAGCTTATGTACCTGGTAAGTGGCAAAAATCTTACCTTACATCCTCAGACTTTTATTTTAAAAAAATAATAATAGGCACAGAAATAATTAATTGTTTGTTTTACTTTTTTGTGCAAATTTCCATCCCCTCACAGCTGTTTGGCTAATGCATCACTTTGGTTCACAAACATCTCAAAATTCTCCAGTATTTGTAACTGTGAGTTCGTTGTATATATATACACACACACATATATATAGCACACCAGGACTCTAATTTCTGACTGCAGTTTCTAGCTAAATAATAGTAGATTGTGCTTCCCAGTAGCCATATCAGTTTACCTGAATGATGTGAAAGCAGGCGAGTATGATAAACATTGTGGCCACTTTTTTTTTCCTTTATATAAGAAATAAATTTGGAAGAGTACTCAGGGATATAATCAGATATCTACACAGAACGTCTAAGAGAATTTCTATGCATCTAAAAACATCTGCACTGATGAGTGACTCCCACAGCCTGGACCTGTAAAGTCAATAGAAAGTGGTAGGCTCCCCTATTCAGGTTATTTGCCATGGGTGTATAACCTGGGTGTCATCCTTAATGCCCTCTGTATTGACTGTATTGGCAGACATCCAAAACATGGCACCTTTTTGAGAGAGGATCAACTCACTCTCCTGAGCTTAATCATTATATTACACACATTAAAGAAAAGTAGCTTTCAGGCACCACAGTGATTAATGGGGCAAACACATCCACCAGGCCAACCCTCCATCCTGGTCCATATGGACAAACTGGTGCCTAGGAAACCTGGGGAGTGCCTGGTTTGCACTTCAACACCAGTGCGAAGAGACCAAACCCGGGTAGAGGCAAAGGACATTCACATTAAGCATGAGCAGAGTGATTTGAATGTTCAGAAGAAATGAACCCAAAAAAGCCTAGGCTAGGGTATGGTCAGAGTGAACTCCTCTGGGATTCTGAAGTTTCTTTGGACCCCCACAAAAATACAAGCCAGTTGAAATAGAAATGACCTAACTTCCCTATGAATTACATTATAAGCCAGCTGAACTAGAAGTGACCCTACACCACCAAGCAGGTTTCTTATAAATTGCATTGTCCTCGTCAACTGCTTAGATGACTCCTTGTCAGTCTAATGCTAGCCTCAAAAGAGGAATATAAATAGTGCAAGGCAGTCACTGCATGCTTCTGATCCACTGCAGCAGCCAGAAACCCTGCTAACTACTTAAGAGAGAAACACATAACACAATTCTATAAATATTTCCATTTTTTTCTTTTCTCAGGCACTTTTTTCACCCCAGAGAGTGGAAATAAGACTGAGGAGGCTGATCATATGACCCTGGGAGTTACTGAAATGATTGCTCTGATATGAACAGTCTCTGGTGGGATCCTAATGAACAGTATGCATTGGTGACATTAACAGCAGTCATTAACTTTTGGCCTAGATCATCAGTTTCAGGAAATGTGTGGCTTGCAGCATGCTTCATAGTTACTGCTGTTGTTCTCATATATGGGTTACTACTAAAAATGATCTTCCATTTTGGAAGACTTGTGTCTGTCTCAAACATCATGTTTAGTGGGGGGAATGTAAGAGGAACTTGTAGTGTGTCTTATAAAAGGAAAAATGTTTGACATAGACTTCTGTATCTGTGATTTCAGGTGTATTTTCTGTTAATATCTGTAAAGCTGTAAGATAAGATATTGTAAGGGACAATAAACTGAATTTGGTTTCAGACAATTTTTTCAGCCCCCCCTTTTCTTTGACTTCTAAATCCCATGTATTTCCTACTTCAAAAACAAAATTCTCCAAAAGGCTAGTGTCTAGCTAATGACTGCTAGCACACACATTAATTGTTTCCACAATGTCAAAGATGATTGGTGCAAGAAGCAAGTATCTGGTTTGAAAGTTCTTCTGTAGATGGCAATATCCACTTGCCTTTTAATGCCTTCAGCCACCAAAAAGGGCAAAATTTCCCCACAGTATTTGAGGCTTCATTTGTGATGACACTCAAAAGTCCAAATTTGGGTTATTAATGCTGAATCAAAAATGCAGCATCAGTCAAAGTCAAACTTGATTTTGGCATTGCTCTTTCTCTTCCATCAGTTTCAGAGCTGGATCCAATTTTTGCTTTATATAAATGTCATGGTTCTGCCATGATCCAGGCCAGTGGATCAAAACCTCCACTGACTTCACTGGTGCATGAGTGGTTCCTTAAGTCATTTAAGAACAAGTCAGGAAAGACCCATGGAAATGTACAAGCTTACAAGCTCGTGCAGCAAGCAACTGAAGCCATTGAAGACACTGAAATTTTGAGCCAAAATAAACCAACTTCCCAGGTCAGGGGGTTACATGACACCCTTGGAGCACTGACTGGTAAATTGCATTTTGATAGACGTGCACTTTAGCTGAAGTTTGCTCTCTGGCTTCAATTCAATGAAAACATTCCTAGGTTAACCAGGTGATTTAGCTCTACTGCTTTTATTGCCATTAACTTACAAACATCAAGTGACATTTGCCCTGGAGATTGCTCTTAAGTTACACATTGGAAATACATCCTTTCACCCTCATTTGTAGTGGTTTATTTAACGTAATGTGAATGGGACAGAAGCGCCTTGTGGTTGTTGGTAATCACAGGGTTGTGAAAATAATAACTCCATGTGATGTTCTTTTGAGGGGTGAAAGTGTGTATAACAAGTTAATCAGCGTTTCCCTAGTGTCCAGGTGTCAAGGAGCAAGGCAGCAGGCCCTCACCCCTGCGGCACCCAGCCAGGTGAGGTGGCATGGGGCCCAGCTGCGGCCAGCAGACCACGGGGACAAGCCTGGGACAAGGCCTGGCTGGGAAGCCATGCTGGCAGGAAGGATATTGCCAGGCATGCCGTGGCCATGACATGGTGTGGGCTGAGACTGAGGGCTGAGATTAAAGCAGCCCTGAGCAAGAAGGAAGGCCCCAGGGTGACTCCTCACAGCCCACACCTGCACAGCTCCTTCCAGGTCATCCTGTCCTGGCCCCACGGCTGCCCCTGGCAAGTCTGGCTGGGCACCACCACCAGGTCCCCCAGGGCAAGAGGGACAAGGCCACAGAGCCCTGGGAGGCATGGTAGACAACATCGATCACTCTCAGCTATTCATTTTCAGTTTACATCAGTATCCTCCTTGATGGAGGATTTTTTCATAGCTTCTGTATGCTGACTTCACTATCTTCTCTTCTTTAAAAGGCTGCCTCCCAAAACTATGTGTGCTTCCCTGAGTAAGTGGTCAAATGACACTGCTTCTCTGAGGGAGTGGTGATGCCAGCACCTCGCATGCCACCATGGGGCCAGGGTTTCCACACTGCCCACATATCTCATCAACATCACGGTAAATGAGAAGTAGCTCACATCTGATGGCAGGAATCTTCCTCCTGGCTGGACTGAGAAAAATTTGGAAGGACCTTCTAGAGAAGCTTTTACTCTTAATGTCATACTCAGTTTTGATCATGGATATTTACTGTCTGGGACGGCTATCAGTGAAATGAGACACTTGACAGAATTCATACATAAAAAGATGACTTGGAAACCCTAGTACATGAATCGCAAGTGATAATTTACCATAAGTGGCAGATTCATTCTCCATGTCAATAAAGTGCATTTCGTAAGTGCAAAATAGAGCCAACTTTTGTTGGATGCTTACCATACTGTATGGCTGGCCATTTGTAAATTCCACCAAACCCAGTTAGGCATCTATTCCCATGGCTGTATCCTTGAACACTGAAACAAATGCTTCATAAGAGACACCATGAATTGTATTTTTTTTTATTCCAAGGCTTTTTTTTCTGGATAGTACATTACAGAAGGGCAAAAAGAAGTGAAGCATTCCATTTATAAGAAATATTTGAAAGATCAACAACCACATTTTTCCCTTCAATTAAGTATCCCCATGAGCTAGAATAACATATATTGAACAAAGAGAATGCTGCTTCTATTTTTGCCTGTGAGCTGGGTGGTCCAATTGGTTAGTGCCTTGGCCTTTCTCCTCTGAACACTTTGATTTCAATAATAGCTTTGAGCACAACAGAATATGAGTACGACAAATTCATCCTACTTGTCCCTACTTGTGTTATAAAAACTCTGTACAATATTTACTTTAATACACTGGGGAAATTTGGAAAACAAGGGAAAACATCAGTGTATAACTATTTTTGCATAAATTAATTTTACCAATATAATGAAAATTTAAATGAATACTTACATTGATGATATGATTTTTGACACCACACTTGTTACAGCTGCTGTAAAACTTCCATCAAGTTTTATATAAGCTAGCAATTTTGTCATCATTTTTTTTCTCAAGAAAATATGTGACCATTTCTTTTTACTTCTCCTTTTATACATCTCTCTAACCTATCTAGAAGTCAAGATAAAGGGGCATAGATAATATTTTCCATCTGCTAACACATTATTAATACCAGCAACATTTTAAAAGAACCTTAAATGCTGATTGGTATATTTCTGGAGGCCAAAAGTTTGTAAGACTCTTTAGTCTGCATTGAGAGTGGAGAAATGCAGTGGTGGAGCTAATGTTTGACTGACATTTGTTTAAAGCCGTTGAGCTAAAATGGAAAGTTCTTATTCTTTGAATTCTCCAGACTGCAGAGTATCTCTATCATTGGACTCAAAGGCATTTGAGCTGAACAGAAAGTGTACTGGAGGACCAGGAAGGATCAGATCCAGAAGTGTATTTCTTTGACTGTTCATAAGAGAACGTAAAATGACTGCCAAAGGATACACTTCTCTACTTCTTATTATACTTCTCCCAGAACCTTCTCATCATGACCATCGGGGTGATATTAATCTGCACATTTAACATCCAGAGGAGGAAAACTTTAGAAAGCACCTTGTGTCTTACTGCTCTGAGAACAAAGGAGTCCAACTCTGATCTTTTACCATGTAGTACATTGGGAGAAAATGTTTTCATGACACTCTATAAATACCATACATTAGAGAATGCAAAGCACAGTTTGAACCTGTACAATTATCTCACCTCTAACCCAGTGAAATCAAAACTTTCACATTTGAGAGCTTAAAGTGAGATACCCAAGCTAAAAGTAACTTGATTTTCAAGTACAGAGCAACTGCAATTCTTAACCAACCTCTGTTTCAACTGTCTCCTTTCAAAAAGTACGGTGCAGATGATGTCATACTCCAGCCACAAAAATGCATCATCTCTCAATCATGCTACTCTAGACTTTAAAAAAAAAAAAAAGAAAACACCAAATGTGTTCAATATGGGGGCACAGGACTCTGCAAAGAGACTTCACAATAAAGAAGAACGAACTAGAATTCAGATGAATTGCTTTGACTATTATGAGAGTTTTTAAGACGATAAATTAACAGTTTAAAAAAAAAAAAAAAACAAACAAGCCTCAGTTACTGCATTACTCCAATGTCTTACTACGTAGAATTTTGGAGAATTTTCAGAAGGATGTACCACAGCCAACTATATAAAGATGCATGCAGAAAACACCTATGGAAGCATTATGCTTTATTGATTTTATATGTCAAAATTCTTATACCCTGGAAGATTTTGGAGTTTTATTATAGGCCCATATCATGACAGGTTTCCAATACTGTATATTGTTTTGGAGCAATGGCCTTCAGTAATATGGAAGATACTCATTCACTGCACAGAAATTCATATACTAGCTATACAAATCACTGCTTGAGGAGGGTTTTATGGAAACATTACACAGTGTACTGTCTAAGCAAGATCCAAACCTTTATTTGCAAGTTTTTGATGCTGCTTGGAGAAGTATGAGACATTTTTAATTAGATTTTTTAAAAGGCTATTGGTACATGTTTACTACGAATCAAGTTTTTTCAGTTAGACATAAATTATTTCTTTCCATAATCATCTTTTCATGCTGAGTTAACAGCAATCAGACATTTTATCTAAGTTCTCAGTGTCTATAACTTTGGATTCATCTGGATACTTTTTACCCACTTCTTTCTTTCTTTTCTTTCAGCTAACCAATCACATAGATTTTTTAAAATAGAATTACTGTCAGCAGAAAATTATAATGACTGACTCATATTTTGGTCTAATTACACAAGTTCATTACAGAGAAAAAGGAATTATTATTATTATTATTATTATTATTATTATTATTATTATTTACTTACTATTTTTAATGCAGTGGAGCCTAATGGCTACGTACTGATAAAAGAGATATTGTAATTCCTCCATGTACTTTCCACAGCTGCTGATATATTCAGATAATTCAATTTGAAAGGCTGAAAGATGAATGTTGATCCTTTTTCAGGGTGTATCTAACTCTGGCACTTTTATAGACTGAGCAGCAGTATAATCGAAGAATATTGTCACATTTACATACACAGTCTTCCAAGTAAATTTTGCCATTATGCTGGTTACTGACCTAAAGACTCAGATCTCAGGCTAAAGTCAGATCCTTTGGTTTTCAGATTTCACTTCAAATCAATAGACATTCAGAGGCTAAAACTGTAATACAATAGATAACACTAGGAGAATGTGAGCAGGGATATTTGTGAAAACAAAACAAAACAAAACAAAAAACAACACACAAGATGAGCAATGTGGGTTTTTTAACACAGAATTCACTGCATTATGGTCTCTGGAATCCATGTTACTTAAGCTGCACTCCATTTTATAAATTTTAGTTGATTAGCTGTGTTTGCTCCCTTGAATTTAACGTTCTTAACACTTCTGGAAACCAGGACCATTAATCGTAATAATCCACAGCATGGCAAAAACATTTGACAGACTCAAATCAAACACTGTTTATATTTAGGAAAATTCAGAAGCTGATGCAGATCTAGGTCTTTGCTCTTTCAAGCATTCATCTAACTGTATTCTTGCTCTTTACCAGAGTTTGGTTTTTGTTTATTTTTAATAAAAGCCTCAACTGGCATAAACTATCATACTGGATCCTTGATGTATCTAAGCAAATATTATAATGTTGTTTTTCCTTGTGAAAACCCTCCAGTTTCATTAGTATACTTTTGCAGTATCAGAAATATTTGTGGCCTATTACTGTCCTTTATGTCTATTTCTAAACTGTCACTATACAGTGTAAATTGACAGTACTTCATGTTACACAAAACGCTGTATCTTTCAGTTTTATAATCTGCCAAATTCACTGTATGTAGCCAGAGCCATTTTCCTTCACTTTTTGCAGCTAAATCAAAATTATTTAACCCTATTTCAGAATTATTTCAGATTATATACAGCATGCAGACAGAGAAGATCACCACAGGTGAAGTACTAAAATTATGCTTATTGGTTTCACTTTCTTATACTCATTATAGAAAAACAAAGTTTATATAGTAGATTTATCAGAGTATTTTGTGTTAAGTATTACAGATTCAGTTATTAGAAAGGTGTTTTTAAATATGGACTGCCAGTTCTGCTACTCTGCTAAAGAATGTACTCCCAAAATGTGCTATTTTTGCTAGCAAAATCAAATTGTTGAAAGATAGAAAAAAATGCAGAGTCTGCAAATATTTTGCCAACATGATTGTCAAATACTGGTGTTTCTCCAAAGGTTTTAAAAAGTAGTTTTAATGCCCAGATGAATTCCTAGAAAGGGTAAAATTTGCTGGCAGATCTTTTCACTTTAAAATAATCTGGGACAAATTAAGCAGTCCAAAAAAGCTGGGACTCACTCACTGCTGACAGGAAAATTCATTGCAACCACCTCATAAATATTATACTCCGAGCAAATATCTCTCCTCAGAGACTCAAGCTCATGGGAATCCACTTATTCAAAATCCCAGCAAAGGTACACAGGTCTCTCAGATGCTGATCCTATAAAATTTCCATAAATGGTGACCTCACTTATTAATAGTTATCCTTAGAAATTATTCTCTTTGTCAAAACCCAGCAAACTCAAGTCTTCCCAAGTGAGGCTTCTACGTCTGCAGACTGACTCCAGATAGCCCCAAGCTGAACAAAGCACTCATATTACAGTGCCCCATTAGGACTAACAAGATTTCCTTTAAAATTTGACCCAGATGTTCCTTCAGTTCTGCTGGCTCAGAGACCGTGACCCTGACCCTGCCATAATTGTCTCCAACATCTTCATCTGGAGATGTCCCAAAAGACTAACCAGCAGTGACATCCCACCATTCACTAAACAGAAAGCAAGGCACCTACATTTCCAAAGTTGACTGGGTTAGTAGCTTCATGCCTTTGAAAAAGTACACATGCTTGACCTTAAAGAAAGTAGTGTACTTTTATACAAAGTCTACATTGCAGAGTAAACCAAAGCAATAATAAATAATTTATTTAAATAAATAAATATAATTCTTGAGACTTCATAGAATATTTTGGCATTTTTATTTCTCTTTCTTCTTTACCCTTCTCTCTTCACTCAGGTGAAGTCATGCAAGTGGGGAAGACCCACTTCTTAAAAATCAATATGTAACTTCATATGCATGATTTTATTTATAAGTGACTATTTAATTTATTATAATTCCTACAGCTCACTCAAATCCAAGCCTCTTTCCAGTCAGTTGGAATAGGAATGATTTAATGTAACATTGCCTTCAAAATTGGTTCCTATTCAAGTTCCTAACAAAAACAACTGTTTGTTCAATTCTGATAAAGTATCTTTGCTTTTACAGCAGTTGACCAAATATAAAATACCTAGCAGCCCTCTCAGCTCTATCTGACAAGATCTGTAAGTAACAGTGTTATAGGAGTTTGATCAGACACAGGCATGCTTCAAGACTTGTATCTGTTGGTCTCCCCCAAGTATTTTGGTTCTAATGATGCTTGGCTCTGTGTTCTTGATAGTGGCTGAAACATGCTGAAATGGCATACATGCCTCCAATGGCTTGTCATGGCAATAAACTTGTAGGATTTCCTCTTTGCACTGACAAGCACACATGTAACCCTGACTGTTTTGTACAGAGTGTGTTTGTGCATCAAATATTGAGCAGATATACCCTTCACACACATACACACACAATTGCGGAGAGGAGTGTCCGTAAGGTATAGACAAACTATTAGCCCAGCTGGAAAATAGCAGCAAACCCCCTTGCAGCTATGTTACAGTCCTGTTAAAGGGAAGGGAGAAATAAGGCAGTCTCTTACGTACATGATGGAGCTAGTCAGGCTTTCTTCAGTTGTTTTTGAATAACTAAGCTGAGGTGTTTGTATGAGGTGAGCAATTAAATGTATCACAACTTCCTAGGCTTTGAAGTGAAGTTGTGCCAGTGGAATTATCTGCGTGTTCCCACTCACTGTCTGTATGCAGTCCCTTGGTGTGCTCTCCAAGAATAGTACAATTGGTTTCCAAGCCAGTCAACATATTTCAGTTTTAAGCAGCTATGTGCTAAAAAGCTTCCACTGTTGTCATTCTGCATCTTTAATGCTACTGAAACTGTCAGGCAAAAATCACATTCTCCTGCAGCTCTGAGCAGCAGGAGAATGAAGATAACAAAAGACCCATGCTAATGTTAATCATAGAGGGGAAATACAACGTCATTTTTCAAATATATAGGGCTGTGCTTTAACAGCCATAGGCTCTTTATCTCTCCCTTCTAGTCCATTTATTGTTTAAAAAGAATAACTGCAAAGCAAAGAAAAATAACAACAAAGAAAAACAATTAGCTGAATCCTGAAAATTCTCCCTGCATGTATTACCCACTGTTTTTTTAATTGCTGTTGTTTTCAATTGTTAGATTGTTGTAGATATGTTCTACATACTCAGTATTCTTTAAGTAACTTTTGATCATTCACGTTTTTATCTTCATAACACCCCTCTGAGATTATTCCCTTTTCAGACAGGGCACTGAAGAATAGAGGACTAAGGTGCTTGGGAGCATGATTAATGTCCTCTGTAATTTATATGTCTACTTTGTAGCTGAGGCTACAGTGAGACTGTCACTAGGATCCATTTGATGGTTCCTAGAGAGCATTTCTGACCATTAATCTGACCAAAACCAGGTGTCTCCCTTAGAATGTGATGAAAATGAGATTAGAGAGCCTGCTCTCATGCAGATACCTACACTCTAGATATAAAAAAAATTACAAAGAAAACATATCCTACCCTGAAGGATTCAGAAAGAATTCCGATATCTCTGAATGGCAAATCTTAATGAGTAATTCTAGCTACACTGCTGCCAGCTCTGCAGGTTCCCAAAAAAGCCAGTAATGTGCCTGGTAGTCTTGTCTGTATACACATACTCTTAGGAAACTCTACAAAGGCACACCTTCTCCAGCCCCATGTTTCAAGCTGTCTCCAGCCCAGCAGTCAGGTCATTGCATTAGTAATGCTCTATGCATAAGGCAATACAACAAGGCACATCTCTCAAAGACAAGTACAGTATCACATTAATGTGGCTCCAGACACTTTAGACCAGGCTTAGCTTTCACAGTGAGCTCTAAGCAGATTGGTGCCTATATGCTGCCTGTGACCACCTGGGATCCAGAAATATGGCATTTTCCTGCCTCCATTCCCTGAGCGTCTTGGCCCAGTTAGTGTTGACAGAATATGCCCATTATGCAGCATTACTATTTTTCTCCCTTCCAAATGTTCTGCTGAGAGTTTACCTAAAGACAAGGTAGTAGTCTTGGTGCTCCAGAGCCTCTAGTACTCTCTAGCTCTCAGTACCTCAGATTTCCTACTATGCAGAAAATCTGGTTTTTTAATCAAATTCACAGAGCTATTTTGGGGTCTCAGCTCATTCTTGCAAAGTTCTCTCAGAGTAGCAGAAAGACAGATTCTTTAACTAAAATTAAAAAGTTTGTGCTATGTCCTGAAGTACTTCTCAGTATTAAGGCAACACCACATGTTCTTAGGTATTTCTAAGCACTGACAGAGCTTCATTCTTCTTGTATTCAGAAGCAATGGCAGTCATTAATTGCCCTTATCTTCCCAACACATCCATGAGGTAAAAAAACCGCAACCTTTTCTTTTCCCTTTGGAACTCAGACACAGCAAATTCAGGTCAAGATCTTTCATTCTATGGGAATGAAATACCTTCATGCCTTTGATGATTACAGCTAAAGAAAAATAATGTCCAGCATTGCAGCATTACAATTACACATTGTCTTCCTGCCTTGCAAAATTCATACTTCACATCAGGTTCCAAAAGATCCAAACAATGTATTGGAGCAGGTAGAACACCTGCCACCAGGATCCACAGATGACATTTAGATAGGCAGAGACACCACCTACAGCAGCCAAAGAAGGGGATGATCCTAAGTCTCTTTGCCGAAGGTAGCAAATGAAGATCTGTTAGGCAGAGGGATTCTCAGCCACAGCTGACCTGCAGAAGTTACTAACCCATGCCAGCCTGAAACACAGAGACTCTTCCCAATTCAAAAAGTTCTGTGAAGGCTAAGTAAGCCCTATTTTCAAATCTCTACATAGCCTTACCAGGATTGCAGATTCAATTCAATCAAGTATTTCTGGATTTTGCACCTGGACAGAGTAATGCTAGGCACAAGTATAAACTGAGAGAGTGGCTGGAGAGCAGCCCTGTAGAAAAGGGATCTGGGGATGCTGGCTGACAGAACACTCAATCTGAGTCAGTAGTGTGGCCTGGCAGCCAAGAGGGGAAACTGCATCCCGGGATGCATTAAACACACTGCCTGCTCTGCACTTCTATCGCATGCAGGGAAGGCTGCAAGTGGCAGCTGCGGATGGTGCAGCAAGCCTGGAGCCCTTCCAAGCCCAGGCTGTTTGGCACAAGCAAGAACAGCTCGGGAAATGGAGCCAAGGGAAGAGCAGAGCTCGCTCCTGCTCCAAACTTGCAATGGGCAAGCGAGGCGGGGGAGAGGCAGGGCACGAGTGGCGCCTCGGAGGTGCAAGAGCAGCAGGCAGGAACCGAGCGGAAAGGGCCCAGAGGAGCCCTGACAAGGGGCTGTGCTCAGTGCTACGGAGGACAAGAAGCAACCCCCGGGGGCCACCCTGGGCCCGCCCTGGGAGTCTCAAAAGCTTCCTCCCCCCGGATGCGGGGCACGAGGGCCACCTGCGTGGAGCAGGAGCAGCAGGCACCTGGCCAAAATGGCCCAAAGCAGCCCTGGCAAGTGCCCCTGCTCCATGCTGCAGAGGAAAGCAAAAAAAACCCCCGGGGACACTTGCTAGCCCACCGTGGGGAAAAAAAAAGCCTTCCTCCCCCAGCTGCAGGGCACGAGAGGCCGTCTTCGTGGTGCACGAGCAGCAGGCAGTAACCTAGGCCAAAGGGAGCAGAGGAGCCCTGACAAGTGGTCGGTGCTCAATGCTGCAGAGGAAGGCAAAAAACCCCCGGGGACCAGTGCCAATCCGCCCCGGGGGAAAATTCCTTCCTGACCCCAGCGCTGGCAATCGGCTATTCCCTGAGCATGTGAGCAAGACCTGCCTCCTCGTCCCACAGCCTGCTCATGCCTCCCCGCAGATGCCCAAGCCCTCTTCTCCCTCCACCTGCTGCCACCTCAGGGCGCTTCCCCAGACTGGCCAAAGGCCCCCAGCCTCATCCACCTTGGGGGCAAGGATCCTTCCCGCGCCTGGCAGGGCACCAGTGGCTGCTCCAAAGCACCGCGACCCCTGGCAACATCTCTGCATCCCATTCCTCACGGCTGCTGCCCCTGCCTCCGCAGGGCATGAGGACGGCGAGCTCTGCAGTGCTCCTCAAGAAGGCATTCCCTTGCTCTTGCCACTGCTGTCCAGTGAAAAGGCCTGACAGCCTCGGGAAGCTCCAGGTGGTGCTGGTCCTTCTCGTCTCCAGCAGCCTCCTCCGGTCTTCCTCCCTCAGCCCTCGCCAAGTCATTCCACGGGCTCCTCAAGGACCTCCTCTCGCATGTCTTCGGGCTGCGCCCAGGCCAGCTATGGCAGCGGGACACGGGACGATGCTCCCTTTTATCCTGCCCCGGGGCATTGTGACTGCTGCGTTGACGGGTGGTGGCCCTGTGACATGGGAGTGACGGGGCCCCCCCTGCGCAGCCCCGCCCGCCGCCCCTCCACCCAGCATCCTTGGGAGGAGGGCCTTTGGGGTGCTGGCCCCGAGGCAGCCCCTGTGCCCAGGGGGCCCTGCCCTTGCTGGCCATGCACTGGGCACAGCTGCTGGGCGTCCCGCTAAATACATCTGCACATTCCGACTAGGTCCAGAAGGGCTTTTATACCATAGCCATTCATTTGCTTGTGGGGATGCCAGAGGTGAAAGAAAAGGCTTTTTTTTCCCTCTGCATGAACTTGGCAGAGACGTAGAGCACGTGCAGGATTTCCTCACCATTCCTTACCAATGCACCAAGGGACATTTGCTACTCCCCTGCTCATGGTGAGGTCTTCTTCTTGGAAAGAAATCCCACATTGTTTTCTGTTCTTCACCATCTTTTTCCTTGCAGTTCAGTAGCTCCTTTACTCCTTTGGCCTTCCCCCTTAATACCTTTCTTGAAAGTGATGGCAGCCCTCTCAGCCTTTGTCTTGCTCCTGCTAGTCATCTTCTTCTGTCAACTCTTTGCTGAAGCTCTTATACCCCATGGAAAGTCACATTTTCCCAGTTGTTCCTGAATGCAAAAAATCCCACAACTCATAGGAATTAAGCGATGTCAGCTAGCTGCTTAGCAAGTCTGTCACTTCTGGCCGAAGCATTGCTTGAGATCAATGACTGTTCCAATTGTAGGAAGGATTTTGAACCAGTTACCTACTTTCTGTTTGACTCTCTGCCTGTTTTCCTTTGAGATTCTGTTGTAACGTAGAATTAATTCACAATTACAAAATGAGCCAGATTCTTGGTCCCAGATGTGATTTTCTTGGCAATAGAAACAGGCTTTGGGGGAAAGGTAGCAAGCTCCATGCAGTAGAAAATAACCACTAATTCTCACTAACTCACAGTACAAGTTATGTCAAAAGATCCAACAGTTACCATTCCAGTTCCCTATTGCTGTACACAGCTGTTAAGAACTGGACACTGTGGTTCCTTTTTTCTTTAAAACACTATAAATGTTTCTCCAGATTTAACCACTGAGGCTGCATTAAGTTAGCAGTGTCGTTTCCCACGCACTGTTTCAACTTCTCTGCCCTTCTATCAAGTATATCAAAAAAATAGTGGAAGATCACACTTCAGATGGGGGAAGACACACAAAAAAGATTAAATTTTCACATCCAAAGCTCACAGCAGTGACAGAATCCTCCCCCCTCCCCACAGCACATGAAGGAAAATCCACTCTCTTTATTCTTTGAATCTTGCATTTCTTAGCATCTTTGAAAAGTTCACACTAGATTTATTGTCAGATTAAACAGAATCCATTTAAACATGGCATTTGTTTAAAGACCACAAAACACATCTAGTAGTATGATGTCATCAAGGTGACAGTTTCTTCTCCATTTAGTACCCAGGCCAATCTGTTTTTATATTGATATCCCTCAGATGAGGTGAACACAGTTTCAAATGAACCAGAACTGGTCAAGAATTTGCACCAAATATGGCAATTAAATTGAAATGAACATGTTTTTGAAAAAGTCAGAATTTTTGCTATGTGGCTTCCAAACTAAAGTTTTGAAACTTGCTTTGAAGCTTGTTGAAATTTAAAGTAAAATGAGGATTGAAATGAAACTCCATGCAGAAAATAAAATTGGTTTTTGGCCACACAAAATGCTTAACAAAACAATCTTTTGGATCAAATGAATGGGTTGGTTTTTTTGTACTTTGCCACTAGTTGTGGTGGACCAAAACATTTTAATGCAGAAAATAAGTTAAGTAGAAACTAAACCAAAATCCTCAGTAGATATGTCATTCTCCTTTTACAAAGAGTCATTTTCTGCTGGCATCTAGAGAATGAAAACATATCTTTGGAAACACACAGGAAACACCTTAGAAAATGAATCATTCTAACATTAGAATAATGAAAAAACAAGACAGTGCCTTCAAACCCTTGTGAAAGGATGTGAGAACAAACCAGTACAGCCATAGGTGTTCTTTATCTATCTACATATAAACAATTCTAGTAAAGGGGGCACTTCAAATTTGATTCAAGCTTGGAAATGCTTCTTATACACACAGATGTAAATTTCAAACACTGGGTCAGAATCTTAAAGGAGAAAATCTAACTAGCAGAGATATGAAGTGCCATTACTTGGCCATTCAACCTGTATTTTATTTGTGTGCATAAGATATGGACAAATGAAGTCACTTGTAACAGATATTGCTCACTTATAATAGAAGAGCATTCGACTGAAAGACATTTTGTGAAAGGACAGAAAAGAAAGGTTTACAACACAAACATAGAAGTTGTTTTATTTTGGGCATATAATCTTTATTTAAACTGTTACATAGGAATAGCTTTATAGAATAAGATTTCTGAGTAGAATTTTGTCTGTTTCCTCCTATATCTGTTTTAAGCTTTGATGTTCATACTTTAGTTCCCACACTCTTCACGGGATAAAGATTTATTTATGTACAAAATTATACTCTGAAAGGCACCTCAATCAACATGACACCTTTATATTTATTTGTAGGATATCACTTGCACAAATTGAAGTGAGAGCAGTGAGTATACAGTGAACACAAGTCATCAAGAATAATAATTATTAAAAGAGGAAAAATAAAGAGTCTGGCATATGAAAGTTTCTTCATTACTCCTTAGTATATTTATAATCAACCAATTTCCTCTCACATTTTCCCAGCTCTGTAAAACAAGACCTGTATATCTTCCCAGAGTTTGTTTGTAAGCCATACAATTCCAAGTAGCCATGCTTAAAGGCATTTTATAACTATTTTATAACATGGCATGATAATTTCCCCATGGGGATAGTCACTGGACACATAAATTGTTTCTTTGCCAGGATAACACTTCCAGTTCTTGATAATGATGTTTTTGACTAGCTTCCAGGAAAAAGCTGCCACTTGGTTACATCCATGCTCAGCTCCTTTGCCAGTGATCTTCTGTTCAAGTCACAAGGTTCACAGGATGAAAACCTCAAGTGTCCTGCACAAAAACTCAAGAGATATCTCCCCCGCAGCCAATGTTACACCATGTGTACATATACTTACCAGTTTTGCAAAACTTAGTTTACCAACAAGCTCTACTCATGGGAAAGTAACTTTACCCCTTTTGCAGCTAGGGGTCCATTTGCCTGGGGACTCTCCTTTTTCTGGGAGCTGCCTGTGAATTCCATGCTGATGAGGCCCAATGGAAGTAGAGAGCTTTGCACCAGCAACGCTGATGGGCCATGCTCAGAAGCAGTGACTTTCGGTAGCAGCAGCAGGCAGGCAATTTGTTCACAGGAGCATTGTCTCTGTCTCAGTATCTCACAGGTTCCATTTCAGCAGATCTGAAATCTTTATGTCGAGTTTCTCTCTTCGTCCTCCTTTCTTAGTGTTTTTGGAAGAAGGAAATGGAGAAAAAGAAAGTCCAGAGGAACAACTTACACCAGGATATCACTTCTCTTGCTGCACCATACTACCAGTGTTATCATGGCACATGTCAACATGACTGGGATCAAGATCAGAGTTATGAGAATTTCATCTGGTGGATCTTCCCAGTGAACCTTTTCTGAAGTACAGTTTGAAAAGAATTGTTTATGAATTCCAGTGATAAACCCCTCTGCAAGGGGGTTTGGCCAAAAACAACTCGCGTTGTTGGCTTCACGTTCTGTGCACTGGGTAAAAGTTGTCATAATACCTAGGAGAAGAAGAAAATTAAGAGAAATTTAAATAGAACACATATGCATATCACACTTAGCGAAAGCTATACAGGGTGTCATATAGAATCTATAAGAGTGGGTCTATCATGTAGATATTCTGCTGAAGGAGAATGGAATTTACCCACAGCTTTAATGGAAGCTGTGGGTACCAAATACTACACAGTGAGCCAGAAGGAGAACAGACTCACACATACTTATACAACTGAGAGATGTCATGTGAAAATCCTGAGATCTTGGACAGACAGTGGTCAAAACCCTGTCTTTTGGGTGCTGTTCCTACAGACAGGACCTCCTAATGCCACTTAAGTAGAATCGGAAACCCCATCACTGCAGACATCTACAGTAGTCTTTAAAAAACATACATACAAATGTGCCAAGAACAGGACATTTTAGCAAAATATTTAGCAAAATCTGTCATTGACATGATGTTGTGGCAAAAATGATGATGTGACGCTGGGACTGTGCCACAACATGCATTACTGTGTAACAAGTTCAATTCTGTTGTATCCTCAGTCAGTAAGAAGATAATGGGAAAATAAACACACTGAAAGTTAGCTTTTGACAACCTTTCTCTTTTTCCTAACTCCAGCAAATGCCCAGTAGGAAAAAAAAAATCACTCCTAATTACACATGTTCGCAATGTTCATGAAAGGCTGGGAACCCCTTGTAAAGCCTAACTCTTGATTTCAACACAGCATATGCTGAAATTTACCTGTCCGGGGGATAACTTATATTTATGAGAACTGGCTACCCCTCAGGAAAAAAAAAGGAAACAATAAGCCTAAATGAGTAATCAGATGGGTTTTGTGGTGTTATCATAAGCTGAAGAAATTCAGGAAGCAAATGGAGTTTGGGGACGAGATCGGGAAATTAAGAAGACGAAGAGTGTCTGGTCAGTACATGAATAGGGCAAGAAATAAGGAAGCTGAATTATTGTCTGTTGCATTTTTAAATATTTCTTTCAGTCCTGCGTGACTCAATAAACTCACTTCAAAGGGAAATTAAAAATAGAAAGGAGACAGCAAGAAACCACATGACACCTCAAGGGGATAGCATCCTGCACTATTATCTGAAGGCCCTACCCTCCCTTTCAGTACTTGTAAATACAGTAACTCCTGACGAATGACTCATTCTGACATTAAGTATTGCACAGGACTAATGCTGACTCAATCCTTTGCTGTGAAGTAGTGGAGGAGACATATTCAGTCTTTGGGTCAAGACTGATGTCCACTGTCTATTGCCTGTCTGTCAGAGGAAATGTCTGCCTGCCCGTGCTACAAGCACGCAGGTTGAGAACACAGGCTGCAGAGCATCTACGTTCTCAGGGCTGTGTTCACAGAAGAAGAAACAGCCTCACAGAAGGGTCCTCCTTTAACCTCCTCACAGTTTTCATTCTCAGGGAGTTTGAGCTGATGCCACTTTATTCATGAGCAAATATGCAGATGCATATATGTACAATGTATGTATATTTTAAGCAAAGCAACTAGAAAGGAAGCTTTTGTGACAACGTCAGCAGCCGAAGGGAAACAACAGGAAATAAGCTAAAAATAAAATACAAATATTAACTGTTTGTTATTTTAATAGTGTCATTCTTCCATGCGACCCGGTAGCATCCATTCTTTATGTTTCTTGGACAAAATTAGAAGCTGAAGATGTCTAGCTGAATAACGGAGAGACAGTCCCAGAGGACCTGAAGAATAATACATCTAAAGGCATGCCTACAAGGTTCAACAGGACTACAATGCAGAGATGGCGGAGTTAGCACCCCGTTGCCCAGACAGGTCAGTGCTTCATGTAGCACAGGCACCAGGCAGGGCTCCAGAGAGCATTGGGGCTCTGCTCCAGCCCTGCTCTGGTGAGCAAGCTTGTCCCATCAACTGCTGCTTCAGCTCCCCGCTGCCACAGCCAGCTCAATTTGCCCATCTGTTCATGCAGAATAACAAAACCAACAATAAATCCTGTGACCTGAGCAGACTTTATATAAAAGTACCCTAAACTGAAATATTTAATGATAGAAAACCTTTCGTTTTTCTTTTTTTCTCTTTTTTTTTTCTGAGTGTAATGTCCTATAGAAAGTTCACTGTTGTTCCAAGAATCTGTAGGGTTTTTTAATAAATGTTAGATGGTGTCAACAAAAACATTTCCCACCGATTTTGTATTTCAAGTACAACATAGCTAGAAAAATTTGGTTAAGTGTTGCCAAAAGGCCAGATAAAAATAATTAGGGAGTTATATTGTATTTGAAAGTCTGAATCCCTAAGAGCCAAAACAGAGTAAAAATATTATCTTAATAGTTTGAATTCCTTACAATTTTCCCTTAACACCCTTTCTCTCAAAAAAAAAGCTACCTGCACTATAGCTGTTTTTTCACACAATTGTGAGAATGTAGATAAGAAAAAAATCTCAACTATTTGAGAATTACATGTCTGCCAGTAAAGCTCAATTCACTTAAATATTTATGTAATTTAGTAATTTAGAGTTTATGCACTGCAACAGAAAGTTCATGTTTAAAAAAAAAAAATCCTCTGCATGTACTGTGTAACAGCTGCCTCAGAAGCGAGCAACTGAATCCTCATTACTACGGCATGGGCATTTTGTAGTTGATCAATTGGTTTGCAAGTTGTTGGTCTTTTTTAAGAGGGAGGTAGGGGTTAATAGATATTTAATTCCAGTTCGATTCTCCTATGTTTAATTTTCTTATGACTTATGTAATTCTCTTTGTTCAAATGGTAGAGCTAGAGTAGGAAACCTTTTCATTCTGTATAATAAAATGCCTATCACAAAGGCGCTCTGACCTCTGACTGGAGGTACTTCAACACAAATGCATAAAAATTACACACTTTGTGAAAGGAAAGAAGGAGATATTACATTTTCTACTTATTCCCAGAACAAGTAATTGGAGAGCAGTACAGTAGCACAAGCTACTTCACCTCTTGGATTATAAGGAGGTGTGGGAAGGTTATTATTCTCTGTGCTGAGTCACATTTTCATCTCTTTCAGGCTAGCTACAAGCACTATAGTTAGTTAATACTCAGAAAAGGTATATTCACTGGTCACAAGCTTTGTGATCAATGGGCTGAAAAATTAATGTATCTGTGAGTTTCAACTCAGTTCAGTAGGCCAGTACCAAAAAACAAAACTAAGCATAGTCTGAGCACCGAAATTCATATAAAGATATGCTTTCCCCTGATATGCTCAGGAGAATCATTGTAAGTTTTAGTGAGGAACCAACTACTTGGTCATACTGCGTATTATTGAAAATACTCACTTTCAGAGAATGTGAAAAATACTTAATTCCTCTTTGGAGCAATCTGAGTTGTAACACATTTGTCTTGAAAGACAATTTTCAATATTCTAGAGCAATACTTCATTTTCAGAGCACAAACACTTTTTCTCCTGTACTTTATGTTTCCACTAAAACACATAATAACAGTCGTATGGTTAGTTTTTGTAAAAACTGTGGAAAATTTTATTTTGTGAGGTTTTTTACCCGTGAGCAAATGTATTTATATGTATTTACCTATAACCAAGAACCTGGACAATAGGCAGTTATTTTCAGGAATGCTACTGCACACATTTGCCTTAATTCACAGAGTGCCCACTCAAACTATTTAAACAGACAGCTGGATGTATTATATCTCACCTATCTCAGGGTACCTAGTTGCCTACCACTCAGGGCACTGCTCAGTCTAAGTGTGGGCTTGAATCTCATCCATAGCTTGCCACATCCCCAGGAAGGAATGTGGTAAATTCTTGCTCTTTCTTCCTGAACACCCCTGCACAGAAAAACTGCAGAGATGATTGGTTTACAAACACAGAAAAAAAATACAAATCCCTCCTCCAAATTTTCATGAGACCAAGAAAACAAATAAATTGTGTCATTAAGAGTTTCAACAAATGAGCATTTTCCCAAAGAAAAATTGTTCTTTCAAAAAATCCCAAACAATTCTCAAAAAGCAGAGTACCATATATCATGTTACTGAAGACAAACTTTTGAAGGCATTTGCTGGCTGCAGCCAGCAGACCCACCAGAAGTTCCAGTAAGAGAATTTTGCCACCTCTCCAGCACTCATGGATAGACCACTCCAGAGACACTCCACACACATGCAGTCAGGGATGTTTTGCCATTGCTTAATGAGATGGGTCAGGAATTAAAAAACAAAACAATCACCGCACTTTCACTCTCCTGTTTTACATAAATCAGCTTCATGATTAGTGACATAATTATGGAAGGGTACAGCAGAGTATATACATTATGAGTTAATTTTTTGTTATTTTGATTCCACTAAGTATTCAGAAAATACAGGGAAAATTCTCTCTAGCATAAACAAGTTTTGATGTAAATCAGTTAATAAATATTCCAGGGACACTCACTCCTTCTGCTGCTCTACAATCTTGGACAGGAATCTAGAGGCACTGTTCCAGGATACTACAAGTTATGTGGTGTATTTTAATAAAGATGTTTTAAAAATCTTTTTTTTTTCCCCCCAGATGGTTCAACCAAGAAATATCTTTATACATAGTCATATATTAAATTAGAGTTCAAAGTGAATGATCATCCTTGTAACTTCCACCCAGTCTGGAATGAGAAATGCTGAAATAATAATAATTATAAATATCATATGATGAGAAAGGCTCTTCGTACAGCATTTTCCACAGATGAAGTGGAGACAAGAAGTTATCAACCAACCTCACAAAAAAAAAAAAAAAAAAGCCTATTCTTGTGTGATATGCAGCCAGATTTTATAGAATTTAAGGGTGTAACAGTCTGGATGAACTTCAAATAAGGATCCAAACCTTAAGATGATTATCTCCTGAGGTTTCACCATCACATTAAAAGGAAAGCTTTAGTTTTATAATCAGCTATGAGCCTACAAATATGGTGGAATATTTCTGAGCTTTTTTCATTCAGCATCTCTCCAAACAGATTTGTGGCTTTATCTCACCATTGCTTTAATCACATATCTCTGCCAAGAGTATTCTCACAGACACACTTCTACCTCCCTAATCAGATCAGATCTGCTGTTGTGCATCTCCAATATAGACTTCAGCCAGAAGAAAATAATGCACTACAAAACATAAAAAAGGAAATGAAGGCGGGGGGAGGGGGCAAAAAAACCCCTTGCTGGTTTAATGACAACATTATAAAGTATAGTTTACTCTCATGCCACTAAATAATGGGCATTGTGACAGATTTACTCACTTGGGCTGAAAATAATAAATACATTCTGGTGTCCTTTAAAATAATTACAGATCTCCACCCTTGGCTTCACATCAACAGCTGTCTGGAAAATGAAAAATGGTTGAATAAACCTAACTGAAAACCCTAAAATGCACAACTATTACTAAATTGTTGTTAATTTCCTAAAGATACAGCAAGAAAATGTAAATATAAAGAGCAACTGTAGATGTAAGCAGTAGTTTATATACCTAATATCCATCTCCAATGAGCAACAGAAACGACAACATTAAGCAAATGTAGAACAAGGAGGGAAATTTTACCAAGCCAGAAGCTTCTACCATCAAGTGGGCCTTGCTTTCCACCACTCCTGAGCTATATTTTAATGATTATTTAGTTGTAAACTCAGCCCATTTTTGGGGAACACCAGTTCAGAGGCGAAGTATTCTCTGAAGCTATCGCTATGCCAGGTCTATTGGAGCCAGTCCCATAACTCCCTTGAATTAGAAAAAAGTCAAAAGAGTAAGTGAAGGCAAATCCTAATACCACAAAAACTTAAGCATATGTATCCAACTTCTTATATGCACCGCACCTCCTAAGTAGCCATCAGTGATGATGTGTGGAAAAAGATGTATTTAATACACTGAAGAGTCTGCACTGGGTCTCAGATGCTGTCAGCCACCTCACAAATTCCCACCTCTCCAGCCAAGAGAGAAACAGAGATACAGGGAATGCACTGCGGAGGGCACAGGAAAATGCAGGATGTAAGAGCAGCACATGGAACTCATCCTGCAATCCAAATGCTGAAATGCCCTGCAAATATCTGGCTTGCAAAGGTTCATTCATGTACTGTATCTTCCAGATAAGAGTTTGTTTTGCTCCTTAGAGATGATTACAACACTGCAGTGTCACTCTGCTCTATGCAGTGATCTGGCTCAAGAGCTGTGGCATTAATATAGTTTGTCTAAACCATTATTTACTATGCTATTTCATGAACAACGAATTATGTCAGAATACATTACCTAATCATGAACTCATCAGGGACAAAGACTAAAATGAAGAAGGCCTAACTTCTCAAAAGAAATCCTTCTTGAGCTAGTTTTCAGAGTAGCAATGAAGAAATACGTGCTATTTTAGTGGTGAACATGAATTCTCCTGGGAGTTGCCAAGTTGAGGCAAATCCCTTCATCAGTTTGACACAACTTTAACATTAAGCTCCTGAGTTAATTAACACACATATTGGACACTTTGCATTTCTGGCTTAAAATTGTACATTTCTTTATCGTAAGAACAGGGTTATCTGTGGCTCACTGCTTTTAAATCATCACTGCTCAGTTTCTAAAGTTGACTTGAATTACAACTGATGATAGAGCAGCTGATAGAGATCACAGTTCCAGCTGCAGCTCATTTCTGCATAAGCTCCTGAGACATGGCAAAGTTGCTTGTTAACAAGTTCCTTGGTAAACAGATGTCCTCAGGTTTGCAGCAGCAACCCCGCTATCTCAATTCAGAATAAGCTTAACACGTAACAGTGAGGATTCAGTACTATTTTAGGAAGTCTGATGCCTGCTCTCTGCCCTGGTCCAACACCAGCAGCTATTGTAGTAACACTGACATTTGATGGAAAACAGAGAGAATGGCAAGGGGGAAAGAAGAGCCATTTGTTATTCACTGAAAGCTGAAAGAAAGCAGAGTAATTTTTAAAACAGCCTTTAGTACTGTGAGCTAAAAAAGACACTTCCAATTCCCAAACCTTGAGAAGAAAGCTTAACCACAAAATGGTATTTGGAAAGAGAAGGAGACTGTATGTGGAGGAGAAAGAGGATTAATTAAAAATGTACCTTTTTACTATAATGTACCTTTCATTTTAGAAAACTATGATATTACAGCTAATGAAGATAACAGTAATGCTGATGTATTTTCTCACTTCTCTTTCTTCTGTCTTGTGTGAAGGGTTGTTTGGGACATATTTGTTTGTTTAATATTTTGTGCTTAATTTTATTTTATAAGCAGAGCTTAAGTGTGTACTGTGGGTCTGGAAGGAAATGAGCCCTTACGAGATCTACAGCAATTCTTTAGAGACAGATTTTTAAAACTAGTGAAATCCCTAAAGAAAGTCACTAAAAGCCCTTGAAATCATGTGCGTCATTTGTAATTTCAGCTACAATCATTCCAAAAGTATTTGGGAATTCTGGTCATATAACCAAAAAGCAAGTTTAACTTGGCACAGATGACAAGGTTTCTACACTCTGCTGTATTCCTCCTCCTCCTCCAGCACCACGATACGCACTCTTCACGAATGGGTTTCTGAACCGTCAGGCTGTACAGCATGACGCTGGAGCACCACAAGGAACTGTGGCAGTTTGTCATGCAGATGCTCATGAAGAAGAGGTGTTGCCAACCCAATCTGCATGCGCTCATCAGTTAGACATCTCTGTTCCTTATTTGTCCCTCTGAGGCTGAAGTAGCCTGAGATTTCCAATCTCACAAAAATACTGTGTAATAAAAGACAATATAGTCTCTGATGACTACCTTAATAGGGACCATATGTGTCATATACAAATAGTTAGCACCCAGTTTAGATGTCCAAAATCTTCCCAAGTATATAACAACAATCCCTGTATTATTTGATTGACTGCCTTGTAAGTGTTCAAATGAAGCCCACAGTAGCTGTATCTGTTTCTCATTCTCAATCCTGTTTGCTGTGCTCCTCAAACTGTAGGTAGCAGGTTAGACAAAGCAAAGAAAGCCTTCCCCTTACAATTTCTGCTATAAAAGAGCCAGACAAATGTGGCATATTTTCCATATCACTTCACAACATCTGTACTCAAAAACTCACACATGTAAGTATCCCTGCAGTGACAGTGAGAGACCAAATACCACTGAAAAAATGAATAAACAAATAAAGCCAGCATGGAAAACTGTATAGTTTTGGGTTCAAAGTCAGTGAGCAGTTACAAAACCCTAGCTAAAATGAAACAACTAATTTCTAAATAAGGGATAGTAACACAAAAAAGTGTGCAAGACTGCTATTTCAGACACTGGCTTCTATACACAAACATTTTAGTGGTTTGTATTTTTTACTAATGGATATAGGCAAAAAAAAAATTGCTAATAACGTCTATATGTCATCTAATACCTTTCATTAATTTGCAAAGGAATCAAACGTGCTCATCATTTTCTAGATGAGAAAACTCAATCATAATACAGAATCACAGTTCACCCACTGCAGAGTAGTTCATGGCAGAATGGAGAATAGAGCCTGGGTCTCCTGGGCTCAGGACCAGGCTCTAGATACAACCCACACTGCTTACTTACACACACACACCCACCCCCCCCACACACCCCACCCCCCCCCCCATGACTACATATGACTTAATTCCTTAGGAAACCAGGCCAGAAAGTGGCCTGTTTTTTCAGAGAAAGAGGAGCTCCAGAAAAGCTCAGTCTTTGGGGATTACTTGGACAACAGAGCACCAGGTCTGCCAGAACCTGACAGAGGGGAATGGAAGGATGCCCTGAACTTCTTTCTGCTCTTGCCTCTGCACCTGACTGACATACACAGAAAAGGAAAATGCTGTCCACACTGAACTCAGGGACAGAAAACAAAGCACAAAGTTACACCTGAGCGATTAGCTGAGAATATACACAAAATTGCAACAGCCTGAAGGAGATCCCTGAGTGACTGAGACCTGAGCTGCTCATTTGCAAATAAGGAATATATGAACTACCATCTTTAATTCAAAGTATAAAAGACACCCTGTACCTCAGTCCTGAGCACATGCAAGAGGCTCTGCTCCCAGAGAATTCATGCAAGCTTTGATATAAATTCCAGTTTCATTTATGTTACTGAAGACTGCAACACAGTTCCCAGGTTAAGGGGAACTCGGTTACAAACTAATTCTGCATAGTTATCCACCTCCTCTCTCTCTTTGTTTCCACAAAAAGCAAACCTCGGCACACAGGCCAGATGAGACCCCCAACGTGCTTCAACAGAGCCCTAATAATGGGCTATCAGAAGAGAAAACTTCTGAAGCATTGCACAGCAAGTGAACCACACCACAATACCAGAAATCAGACACAAAATAGAGGTGGGACTCATTGCACCTTGCTTTCATCTGGCTTCATTCCCCTGCAAATGCATCAAATTTGTATTTTTCACCCGAAGATCAAACCCCTGCCTACATTCAACAAATGGCTTCCCAATTTTAAGTTCTGCATAGATCCTGCAAAGCTCACTAAAAGAAATTTATGTTACATAGACTTGCATATCCTGACAACTTGAAATCATACTTTTAAGACATGCTGCAAATAAGTCCATAAAGGTGAGGAGGGAAAACAGATTTAAGAATTCACAATACTTTTGTGACTACTTTAAACTTGATTTTCACACCTGCTGTTTCTCCCTTCCACAGTTTCTCATTAAAATGATGACCTTGTCAAAGAACTTTGATGTCTGGGAAAATGCACATTTCATAGCAGAAAAGAATAAGTCAGGAAATAAATAATTCCATTTAAAAATAGACCAGACATTTAAGTTCAGCTCAGCCACACAAAAAGAAATCTCAGTGTTCCTTATATACATGAAACCAGGAATGTTCTTAAGAGACCAATAGCATTTATGTGCCCTACAGAAGCTGATTTTTCAGAATAAACTCAGGGCACTGATTCCAGTCTTAAATATAGAAAAATGCATGGACACCTGTTTACTCCCTAGTGAGAGGAAAACTTTTGCTCCTAGCAATGCTTGTGCACCAGGCTTGCTGTCACCTATGGAATCTCATCACCATTAACTCATCTGTGACCACTCATCACCTCTCCAGGTACTGCAAAAAGGGAACATGGTCCTTGACAGACAAAAAGCAGGTTTTGTACTTGCTCATGGGTAGCTAGGTTCTTCTGTACTTTCAAAATATGTCAGACTTCTCACAAGATCTGTTTTGCAAGCCTGTTTGTCCTACGATTATATGAAGTACTGTTGTGGTGGGTGTTACCAGCTGATAATGTCTTCTCTCTCCAAGCGCTATTGGCTTTTTTTTTTTTCCACAATGCAGAAGCAAGCCTTACTTTTGGAAAGACATACTGTGCTGCTAGCTTTAAAGTAAGCAAAATGATGCATGGGAGCAGCTTAAAAGACAGAAAGCTGCATGAGCAGCAGCAGTTTGCAGTTTGTCTGGGGCCCTGGTTAGAGGCAGCTCTCTTGAATAACTCATCTCAACAGCAAAACAAATGTATACAAAACCACAAAGACACCTTCCCTAACATTGCAGTCCCCAGCAAAACTCCTGCCAATTTGCAAAAAAAAAAAGATGTGTTCCTTTCCATCAAACTCTGCAGCAATGTACTAGCACCTAATCATTTAAGAACTAATCCTACTATTAAACATATTAATCCTAGTATTATTAATCTACTTCAAAATGTAGATGAAAATCTAGATGAGCATGGACATTAACTGCTTTACTGGCAAACCACTGTGGGAGTGGTCACTGCTAAGCTGCAGCAATGTTCTGCTAAACTTAGGTCTAATGAAACGTAGTGTTCCCGTAGGAACAGAGTTCCTCCTCCAGCCAAATCACTGAACACACTGAAAAATTCTAACCCTCAAATTCAGCAACAGGAAAAACAAAATTACTGCGAAACCACAGACCTAGAATGGAATTCCTCAACAGTGATGTTTTATTGCTATTTAAATCATCACTTCCAGACCCAGATAAAGGAGGTGGTGTTCTAGTGGGAACGGCAGTAAAAGAGCTTCCCTGTAAACAGCCTACATGATGTTGTCAAAAAACTCCTACCTTCAATACCATAAACTGGCAAGGGACTGAACTGTATTAATCTGGCCAAGCAGCAAGATAATTTCTCACTAATCATTCCCTGGAAAGAACTTAGGTAACTCTAACACAGCAACTTTCCCTGTAATTGTAATTATACAACATTAGTCCATAACCTTTATTCTTATGGTAAATGGATGACAAATAAAAAGATGCTTTTTCAATCTATAGATCAGTAAGCCACTAAACCAATGCAGTGCAATGCAATTATACCATGGTAACTTTCAATTGGCCAGCCTGAATATTAGAAACAGTATAGTCTTACCTACATGCACCTCAGAACAAGCTTATGTAACTCTTTTTTGCAGACAGCTTTGCTCAGCTCCATTCTCCTGTGGAGTGGACTGGTACCGTTCCCAATCTACCTGGTTTTAAAGGAAGGCAGTTGAGCTGACATTACACTGCAGCTGGTGCTGGAGCTTTTGTGCGGATTTATCTACTGCAAGACTCCTTTTCTTCTGAAGCTCAAAGCACAGGTCCCTACTCAACTCCAAAAGCAATAATTCATATGAATGAGAAGAAAACTTGTTTGCTGTCATTTGAAGAACAGGGATCTCATTTGCAGAACTGTAGCCAACAGTGAACATCACAACTTATTAGTAAATATATTTTTATGCTTCTGCAAAGTGAGTCGTGTTTTCAGCACTACTTGGAAACGAAGAATAGCAAGACCCACATCATCTAGACAAATAGTAAGTGCCCTTGTTGATCAAGTCCTATCCCATTTATATTCAAAGCAATATCACTGGAAGTCTAAGGAATGCCATAGCAACATTTGTACAAGATTACTGAGCTTCATTGCTCCAAGATTTCTATAGCCCCTCCAGCTTCTTTCAAGAAAAACAAAGCTCAATGTAAATGAATCTAACCACCGAGGGAAAGGGGCCTTGGCATGTTCCTTGATATCTTCAAGTAAGCAGATTCAGAGATAACAAAATTAAAGGACCCTGACCAACATCCATGAAGGTTAATTTTTGAGTTCTTAGTTACAAAATAGTTGTTTTCCTTCCTGGAGTATTCTGACTGCACAAAGCACTATCTGTGTGTAGAAAACCTCAGTTGTGTCAAGTTTACAAATTGGCTGGTGACACTGCACCCTCAGATACCACCACCCCAATCACAAATGACCTCTTACATTTGTCACTTTATTTCCCGCTCAGCATTGCTCTTTACCTCTCCATTGAAATGCCATAACAGGTGGCTGAGGACTTTTCATGCACAAACAGGTATTTGCTTGCAAACAGCCAGTAGAGAAAAAAAATACAACTTAACAGCATGCTGAAAGGAGAAATTGTACAAAAGCACAAGATAGCTCAGCGACCCAGAGAATTTAATTGCATTAAACATCCTAAGTGAGGACAGTTATCTTGATACAAGGGCATTATACTGAACAATTCAATATTGTTCAGCAGTGATTCTTCTTTAAGAAAAACAAACAAACAAAAAACACACTTCCCCCAAAGATCAGTGTAATTAATTCATATTAGAGTATTACTTTGAAGCAGAATGGGTCTGAATGCTAGATTTTGTAAAAGCACTAAATACTTCCAATCCTATGTGACATAACATGGTTTTTGAGGAAAAGAAATATTTCATAAGGACAGTTCTCTCAAAAAAAAAAGGTTGTAGCTGTATTTTGCTGTCTCTAGAATGGGAGAATTTTATCAGTAGAAAATATCTTCAGTGCATGCAAGGAATAAATTTTCAGTTTAGCAGCAAGGACATTACATAGAATTGTTATTTTATTCGAGGTATGACATGCTGCAATTTTGTTAGACACATCTCTAATGAAGGGGAGCAGCCAATACATAAAACAAGTTACAGGGAACAGAATTGCTACAGAAGCCTGTTCTCTCACTTGATATTTAACAGTCTCCAACAGCTGAATACTTTTCATGGGGAGAAGGTAACATATTTCTGCTTGGCAAGACATAAAATAAAAGCTCTTCTGCCAGCAAACCAAACCTCCTTCGGAGAGCTGAAGGGACTGCTGCTAGAAAACAGCTTTTTGTTCACATGATCTACACGACCTACTTCTAATTTGTATGGGGATAAAAGATGTTTCCAGTGATGATTAATGTCCCCCTAAAAATTAAAAAGACAAAATAGGTCCATGTCAGTTGTCATCAGTTTTCCTGTCTTATTTATCGGTGGGGTACATTTTCTTTAATCTGCCTTTTCTCACCAACATACCTCTAGCCCTTATTATTCTTCACATTCCTTGCCAAATTCAGCTCCAGCTATGCCTTAGCTTTCTTGATTGCACCCCTACATATCTGGGCAGCATCCCTATGTTCTTCCCAGAATACATGTCCCTGGTTCCACTGCCTGTGCATCTCCTTCTTATACTTTCATTTGACCACGAGGTCCTCACTTAGCCATGCTGGTCTCCTGCCTTCCTTGCCTGATTGCTTACACATAGGAATTGACAGCTCTTGTGCTCTATAAACATGTCCTTAAAGAGCTGCCATCTCTGTTCCGCTCCTTTATACCTGAGGGCAGTTTCCCAGGGGGCCCCATCCACTAATTCCTTAAACAACTGAAAGTTTGGTCTCCTAAAATTCAGGGTCCTGACTCTACACTTCACCTGGCCCATATCCCTCAAGACTGTGAATTCCACCAGGGCATGATCACTGCAGACCAGGCTGCCACCAGTCTTGACCTCTAACATGAACATTTCCCAGTCTGCTTCCAAAGGCCTTGTGAGCAGTGCAGAGATGGCAGCAGGGGCAACACTCTGTTAAGCAAAAAGCGAGGGGGGCAATTCTCTCTTCAGAGAAAACACAGTAAATCAAGAGTTACTTTAGAAAGGCACCCAAGCTACTACCTGTTTCAGCAGCCTCCTAAGTATTCACATCTCCTCAAAGGCTGAGGAGCTGCATCAACTTTAGGCTCTTTTTCTTCTAAAGTTGAATAGATTCTCAAGATAATGTTGTATTTCAGACCCTCACATGCACACCTGCAATGCTGACATGCAAATAATATAAAAATAAATATCAGAATCTTTACAGAACCACATAGGTTTTGCTTCCAAAGAGATATTTTAATATGGCTGTTTATCTTCCCCTTTATAGTTTGCTTTCCAAGACCCATGAAATCCTCAGTGGCTACATCAGTGTATCTAGTCCCTTAATCCTGGGCTTTAACATCTGCACTTTGGATAGAGCTTCCAAACAACTCTGTCAAGAATTAAGACCTGTGTTTCCAGCGCTCATCAAACATCTTGTCCATTACTCCTTACTGTCTCATGTTCCTGTTGTCTGGTGCAAGCTTGGTAACACTTTCTATGTAAGACAGCAACTTCTAAAGCCCATGCCTATTGAGCCGCTGCCCAGTGCCCTCAAAGGGGCAAGAAGGTCTCCTGCTCTGAGGCCACACAAACCGGTACTGAGACTAACCCAGAGACCTAACCCTCAACTATAATAGCTGCTCCTGTAGTCAAGAAGAAACAGTGGAAGTAGAGGTCAACTCGGTTAGTAAGAGGAGAAGCAGCTCCTCCTGAGAGGGGGAGAGGGAAAGAATCAGAAGAGGTAGCTTATTCTGCCAGGACAGGAGAGAAAAGAGATATAAATCATAAAAGAGGCAAAAATTATCCAGTTCCTATCCATGACCAAGCTCCAAGACAGGTAAAAAGACTTCACCCATCAAACAGGTGAGCAAATTTCTACCTGGTTGCTCCAATGCTGGGAACGTAACAGCGAACTATTTATAGCTCGGTGGGCCCATGTAACATCAGGACATCCAGGGACAGATGCAACATACATTTGGGTTTGAGATCGAGGGGTGGACGTAACTACGGAAGCCGTTGCACAGGTTATTCAAGAATGTGAAACGTGCACCATAATCAGGTGAGCCATGTGAGTAAAGCCTCTCTGGTGTAAAGGACGGTGGCTGCAATATCAGTAAGGAAGGCCTCACAGACTGATTATATCACAGTGCCACAAACCCGCCAAGGCAAGTGTCATCTGTTTACCATGGGAGAAGTAACAACTGGATGGTTGGAAACATACCCTGTAACCCAAACCACTGCCTGAAACACCATCCTGGGCCTTGAAAAGCAAGTTCTGTGGCAACACAGCACCCAAGAAAGAATTGAGTCAGAGAATGGGACTCATTTCCAAAACAACCTCATTAGCACCTGGGCCAAGGAACATGGCACTGATTGGGTGTGCCACATTCTCTATCACACACAAGCTGCCAGAAAGACTGTAAGACACAATGGACTGTTAAAGACCATACTGAAAGGGATGGGCACTGGGACATATAAGCAGCAGAATGCAAATTTAGCAGAAGCCACTCGGCTAGTTAATACCAGAGGATCAGGTAACTGACCTAGCCCTGAAAAAATAAAACCCCTGCATATTGTAGGAGATAAGGTCCCTGTAACGCATGTGGGGAACTGGCTGGGAAAGACAGCATGGTTTGCTTCTCCCTTGGGAAAAGGCAAACCTGTTTGTGGGATTGCTTTTGCTCAAGGACCTAGTACACACGGTGGGTAATGCCAGAGGATGGGGAAATCTAATGTGTACCTCAAGGAGATTTAACCTTAGGGGAAAATAACACATGATTTGAGTTGTCTATTTTAGGAAGTACCACAGCAGGAATCACCTAAAGCAACAGAGAAAGAGTGTTGCAAAAGCTTAACAAGTGCAGCAGTGACCTAACCTGAGCTGATTTTGGTGTCCAGTAACTCAACACAACACACCTCCCCTGTTCAGAGCGACCACCATAATAGAGAGAGAACCGAAGTCACGGACTAAATTAACTCAGTGGACATGTTATGGACATTTCACAGGGATCACCTGTAGACTAAGGGAAGATATCTGTGTACAAATCAAAGGATGTGAAGGGGGACGGTGGTTAATGAGACTGTATTGGATAGTGTAGCTCCTGAGAAGGACATAAACGGTATGGAATAAGGGGTGGAGATTATACAGGGCCTGGCTAGGATATAATTAATTTTCTTCATAGCAGCTCATATGGTGCTGTGTTTTAGAATTTTCACCAAAACAGTACTGATAACACACTAATGCTCTAGCTGTTGCCGAACGGTGTTCGTACAACATCAAGGCCTTCTCTGTTTCTCACTCTGCCCCCGCAATGAATAGATTGGTGGGTGCACAATAGGCTGGGAGGGGACACAACCAGGCAGATGGCCCGAACTAACCACAGAGATACTCCATACCATGTAACATCATGCTCAGCAATAAAAGGAAAAAGAGCAGGGTTTAGGGAGGTTAGCTGTCTTTTTTGCTTGGGAACTGGCTGTGCATTGGTCTACCCACAGGATGTGGTGAGTAATTGCCTTTGCATCACTTGTTTTGTTTTGTTTTCTTCTCTCTCTTTCCACTTATCCTTCACTTTTTAAACAATTTAATTATTTATTTGTTTTATCTTGACCCCAAAGTTTTCTTGCTTTTATTCTTCCTTTCCTCCTTCCCTGCCCCACTGGGGTGGGGGGGGAGAAGTGAGTAGCAAGCTGCCCACCAGGGTTAATATAAATTCTCCCCTCTGGTTCAAAGTGGTATCTGAATTCAGAGTATTTTCTTTAGAAAATAATTTTTAACTTTCCAAAGACATATATCCACAAGACACCTCATATTTAAAGTACAAGAACCAGAAAATGGAGGAAAGGCAAAAAAAAAATGAGGTATGGTTCTGAAATTAACAAGGTTAAAGTGTGACAATTCATGCCAGCTGCACAATTAAAATATCACCTAGGTAAGAATACAATTAGCCAGACAGCATACTAGGGAACACCCTGGCCTTACCGATGTGTACTCTCTACCAGACCACAAATATACCTGTCAAGTGACATCAGCTGAATAAAATAGCACAAATCATTACATACCTACCCCTTACAGTCAAACAAATCAGGCTTGTGTTTCTGTAAGTGAAATGCAAACTTTGAATCTTCTTACTTATGGATCAAGTTTCAAACGTTTTGTCAAGTTGGTAAACTAGTGAAAGCCCTTCATCTTCTTGCGCTTCTCATGATGGGAGACAGCATGTTTCTGGGGCAAGCACTGAAACACATCACATGTTTTTGTGTTGCTATATTCATCAGTATTTAAAATTTTATATCTAGAATTTTAATCCTTGTACTAGAACATGTGAAGGGAAGGAGGAAATACTCCAAAATTCAGACCCAAATGATCAGACCATCTTTTGATTTCTAGTAAATACTTCCCAGTGCTGAAAGTCACATGCACAATATCTGCTGTGTCATCTGCTTTTTGTCTATTACAATCAGCTATTTCTCTATCAAATTCAGATTATTTCACAATATATCAAGGCAAAGACAAAACCAGACTAAGATCTGGTATATTTTCTTTCCCATCAGCTTTGCCACTCCCTTCAGTCTCATTAAGAAAACCATTAGCGTTTTCTAGCACATATCCTCCTTCAAAGGCCAAGCATGAAGAAGATGAGAGCCCTGAGAAGCTAATAACACCATCTGAAGGTGCATTCCCACTATTTCTTGTCAGGTTAGATTTCAAAGCAAACTTCTGCGTGCTTAGAAACTCAGGCAGCATAGAAGGCTGCCTTTATAGTCAGTGGAGACACTGGAGTAATTGTAGGGCATGATGTATATGACCTCTTTTAAGACACCTCCCTTAAGTTTCCACTGACTAGAAAGGGAGTCCAAAACAACTAGTACATTGGACAGATGAATCCCACACCTGTTCTGTGTAGCAAAAAAAAAAAAGCATCACAAAAAAAGTAAGCTAGTCAAGAATTACACTCAAATATGCCACTGTCAGTGATGGAGAAACATGCAACCAATATGCTATCCTTGTATATACCTAAGCTCAACTCCTTCCCAAAAGTATTACCATCACAGGCATCATTGGTTTGCACAATCTTCCCTCCAGTCAGCCCAAGTGTAAATGCACTTGGTGCATGCAGGTATTCAGGTTAGTCACTAGCATCAGTCATCTGTTGAGGCAATTCTGCTTTCTCCCAAACACATCAGTCGCTTTGTTCATTCACCTTGTAAAGTTTGCTTTGAATAATGGCTTATTTGACACCACTTTTCTCAAAATGTTCCCAACTCCATGCTAAAACCATTATTCCACCACTGCTTCCAAAACAAAATGCTCACCTGGCTTCAGTCCAATCCTCCAACACCTGGGGAGGAGCCAGAGTCAGGAGGGAAGAGCCAGGCCCCAGCCCAGAGCTGCTCTGAGCTAGTTGTTCACAGCACACTCTCTGTATCATCTCAGCAGCTCAAGGCTTTTCTTTCCATCTAGATGAACCAAGCTGACATGCAAACATGTGGCTCTAATCCAGATCAGTACTACACAGCTGGGCCTCCAGACAGCTATTCAAAAGAGGCACCTGTGAACATAGTCATTTTTCTGACCAGCAGACAAAAACTCACAGGGAAAGAAATAACAGAAGAGACCTCCTCATTCATTCCAGCTTACATCTACAAACAACTGCTTCGGATTCCTTTCTTAAAAGGATATTAAAGTGTTATCAGCTGAGTGGAAGCTGTTAGTAGATTCTACTTAGTCTAAAGTAGCACAAGCCTTTTTCTAACACCACAGCATCATTTCTTAAAGTGGAAACAGGAGAGAGAAATATCTGATCATATCCAGCTGTGAAACAGAAATCACAGGTCAACCAGGCTTACACTTAGAGAAACACCCACTACACCACGTGCACAGAACAAAAAATAAATAAAATAAAAAACCCAATTAATCTGCTTCTAAGTTGAACTTTCCATCATAGTTTCCATATCCCTCCTTACTTAATTTTTATGAGCACGCCAAGAATGTAGATTTTTTCCTGATTATTTATGGAAAATGGGTTTATATACAACAATAAAATTCCTGTTCTGACATCTCATACAGACAACAGAAGCAAATGGTGGACCTGAAGGGCCCTACTCGTTCTCCACAACTGTTTATGGAAGACTTGAGTGTTGCAACACTCCCTGGAGTTGCTTAAGGACAAGTCAGCAGCCTTGGGTGCAAAAAATACTATGGCAGGAGATTTTGGATGACATTCAGTAAGACTGGCTGCAGATCAGAAGCAGGGGGACCCAGCATCTTGAGGGTGCCACCTGAGAGAGGGAGCTGGTTCTCAGCTTCTGACTCTGCTGAGTTTACGCAACTTCTTCTTGGGTCCTGCTAAGCTCTACCTTGAGAAAGAACAGTGTAATATGGCACATTGCCTGTGAAAGATTACAAACACTTGCCCTAAGAAGGCTATTATGAGGTCTGTTAATTTTTAAGCACTGTGACTAGCCAAGTAGTGATTTTACTTTTTGAGTCTTTATCTAATTTCTCTTTAGATGATGAAAACACTGCCTTATTTTCATGCTGACGGTAAAAAACCTCTTTTTTCCATGCACAGCAATAGTCAAAAGCAGAAACAATCTTACATTTTTGTACCTATTTTTTCATAAGCAGTTAACACTAATACCTTACACCTGTATGCTGCATGTCAGCCTAGATATGTATTAGGTATATATACTCCCCAGTAATACAAAGCAAAAATCCATGATAGATTACAGTGTGATGTGATAAATTATACATAACATAGACCATCTTAAGATCATTCTGCTTCTTAAGCTACCGTCCTGCGGATAAAAAACAGACTCAGGGCCTCAGGGATAACTCCTAGTCCTACAAGATCCATAATGGAGGCAGACACAGAACCCAGCTCTAGATGTCAGAATGTTCATTTTAACGTTTTCCTTCCCAAAACCTGTCTGTTATGAACTGATACTCACCGTAATATGAAACAGTACATTTTAGCAGTCACTGAAATGTGTGAAGGACATTTGTATGCCCAAGAGAAATGTAAAACATCCGTTTCATGATAGCTGAAAACAATGGTGCTCTTAATTGTTCACCTATGCACTATGCCATGGCAACCTTTGTTCTTTCCACCCCTTACACATTCGGTTCCTATCATAGAAAAGATTAATTTTACAAACGTTCTGTACCTCTGTTATTTTTCATAAGTACTATAGTAATTTCATACATTGCCATCAAGTTTATCAATGCAGCTAGCAACATATATGTCTGCCCTTTGCAAATTATACAACAGGCTGTAGAAGGTGACTAATGTCTTTAAGAGTGCAGAACACTGCATCTATTGTCTTGGATATACTTTGCAACATTTAATTATATACTGTTTTGTAAGGGTAAATAGAAACGCCAGAGCCTTGTCAATTAACCATGTAAAATACTTTTTTTAAAGTATCGTTATATAATAAACTTCTATAATTGAAACAACACCCTGAATACAGAACAAATGGGTAGTATTAACTCATACCTCGTCGTGCTGTCAACAGTTAACCACACGACTAATACCACATGTAGCCTGAAGCAAGAAAATCTATTTTTTTGCCTCTGCTGAGTTAATCTGGGTTGTTATATGTTCGTGGTTGATCCATTTAGAAAACAAGAATGTAGAAACTGTCTTACAAACCAAAACAGAAGAACCACAAAAGTTTTTATTAAGTATTCATTTTCATAACACATTTATCTTCTTTTTTCATTTTCACTGCCTCTAAAAATATACCATCCATGATATTTGCATTGCAGAAGTGATACCAGTCTATCAGTTATGCCATATTATTTTACAACCATGTAACTTTAGACAGAAATCTTATGTATTGCTTCTTTTGAAATACAATCTCTAATAATAAGCTCCATGAAGATTGTTTTCTATTACTGATCTTGCCACAGTAAAATTCAAAGAGGGCATGAAAGGTGTTGAAAGGGCATATCAGCTGACAGTCATAAGATTTAACAGCAGAGTGCTTTCTAACATCACTTCTAAATTGCTTACATTATTTTTTGCAAGTGACCTTACTCATCAGGCTTATTATATTCTTATATCTTGAACTATTTGTTGTTTGACTTGGTAAACACTGACATACCGATCCCGCCCTTGCGGGTGCAAGCTACCAGCCATTAGTGCAATGCATCTACTGCGGTACACATCAATTTGACTCACAGCACCCTTGCTAAAATATGGTAACTGGTGTCTTCTGGTGACCTTAACTTCACCAGTGTTGAAAACTCTGTCAGAACTTTAAGAAGCAATTATCAATATTTACACTGGCGACCTTTTGGCAAATGCCAGATTTCACTCTCTTTTTGAAAGCAATGACTCATGACAAATAAATGTAACAGATGTCAAAACTTGTTGAAAAAAGCACTTGAAAAATGGAAATCTGATATTAAAAATTGAGGAGTTTTCAGCTGTTGGTAATGAAAAGGTAATTTTTTTTCCTACTTAGTCTCAGGCTCATAAGATCTCTCTCTTTTCTCACACTGGTAAGAACTTTCATAAAGATTTCCAAAATTATCTGTAAACTGAAGAACAGGAAGGTCTGAGCTCTTAAAAACCTTGAAGAGGTGGAGAATGGGCTGCAAAAGCACACTATTTTGGCATGATACAGTCATCATCATTTTCTCAATGGCAGACTCAGAGTCTTCACTGGTTTAACAAGAAAGTTAGTTATCCTTGATGAAGAACAAACTCCAATCATCATCTCTTCTCCCCATTCCTCAGCAATGGTATCCCTGAGTTAGGGCTTTTGTAGTCTGCAGTTACAACATGTGTTGTGGTATAAATAACAAATAACATTGTCTGACTTCATCAAATCTGAGCTCTTGGAAGTTTGTGTGTTTAATTCAACAGCCTCCCAAAAGATTGGCCAATTTAGAATCATAGAATCATAGAATTGTTAAGGTTGGAAAAGACCCTTAAGATCATCGAGTCCAACCGTTAACCTATCACTGCCAAGTCCACCACTAAACCATGTCCTCAAGCACCACATCTACCCATCTTTTAAATACCTCCAGGGATGGGGACTCAACCACTTCCCTGGGCAGCCTGTTCCAATGCCTGACTACCCTTTCAGTGAAGAAGTTTTTCCTAATATCCGACCTAAACTTGCCCTGGCGCAGCCTGAGGCTGTTTCCTCTCGTCCTATCACTTGTTACTTGGGAGAAGAGACCGACCACCACCTCGCTACAACCACCTTTCAGGTAGTTGTAGAGAGCAAGAAGGTCTCCCCTCAGCCTCCTCTTCTCCAAACTAAACAACCCCAGCTCCCTCAGCCACTCCTCATAAGACTTGTTCTCTAGACCCTTCACCAACCTCATTGCCCTTCTTTGGACATGCTCCAGCACCTTGATGTCATTCTTGAAGTGAGGGGCCCAAAACTGGACACAGGACTCGAGGTGCGGCCTCACCAGTGCCACGTACAGGGGCACTATCACCTCCCTGGTCCTGCTGGCCACACTATTCCTAATACAAGCCAGGATGCCATTGGCCCTCTTGGCCACCTGGGCACACTGCTGGCTCATGTTCAGGCAGCTGTGAACCAACACCCCCAGGTCCTTTTCAGCCAGGCAGCTCTCCAGCCACTCCTCCCCAAGCCTGTAGCGTTGCATGGGGTTGTTGTGACCCAAGTGCAGGACCCAGCACTTGGCCTTGTTGAACCTCATACAGTTGGCCCCGGCCCAATGATCCAGCCTGTCCAGGTCCCTCTGCAGGGCCTTCCTACCCTCCAGCAGATCAACACTTCCACCTAACTTGGTGTCATCTGCAAACTTACTGAGGGTGCACTCAATCCCCTCATCCAGATCATCGATAAAGATATTGAACAGAAGCGGCCCCAATACTGAGCCCTGGGGAACATCACTCGTGACCAGTCGCCAACTGGATTTGACCCCATTCACCACCACTCTCTGGGCTCGGCCATCCAGTCAGTTTTTAACCCAGCACAGAGTGCACTTGTCCATGAGCAGCCAGCTTCTGCAGGAAGAATGCTGTGGGAGACGGTGTCAAAGGCCTTACTGAAGTCCAGGTAGACAACATCCACAGCCTTCCCCTCATCCACTAAGCGGGTCACCTTGTCACAGAAGGTGACCCTTGTCAAGGTGTCACCTTGTCTCCTTACCCTGTTTATTCAACCTGTTTATTGGTTTCAAGGAAGCTCTTCAAAGCAAGGTTTTCTTTGTAAAAAGCAAGATTTTCCAGTGTCTAAAACAAAAACCCAAGAAATCTCGTCGGATGAAAAGCTGATAAGGCTTTGCTAGTTTGTAGCATAGCTATTTCTACAATATGCTGCAGAACAAAGTGATGGCTTTGCATTTATAAGCAAAATGGTCTGCAGGTCTTCACAGAATTCATAAATGCCAATGTCCTTAATACATCATTAAAATTCAGAAGTCATACTTAGAATAATTCATTAAAAATTTGATGTTCATGAATGTTTTTCACCACCTTTCTGCATCATCTAAGGTGGCCATAGCAGACACAGATTTAGGAGCGCATTGCCATAACTTTGCACTAAAGAAAGAAAAAATATTAGAAATGAGTGTCCAAAGCCATAAGTCTATTCAGTCCCTTGTCTGGAATTATCAAAAATACATTTCATTTTCACAGCCATGAATTGTATAAAATGTCCTTCCCTCTATGTAGTAAAGGAGAAAAATTTATAACTGCATTAACTAACTGTATTTCAGCCTCTGCATCTATCAGTAGGAAAGCAATTATGCGGTAATGGAGTATTCTTGCCTGATGTGGAATCCTGGTCTCTGAATTCAAACGAACCCCCTTATTCAAATTCATCAGGACATACTCTAATCTACACAACATAAAACAAAGCTAATATATTTCATTTGAAAGTAATGGAGATTCACCTGAAATGCAGTTCCTCTTAAAGATGTTAGAATATAGCCTCATTCAGGGAAAAGCTGTGCCTTTGCATTAACTTCACAGCGACTTTGTGGCTACAACAGCTGATCCCAAACAGCATGTGAAGGCACACATTTTCAGCACAGTCTGCATCTGACAATCTGGTAAGATTTGGGTTCTTTTCTTTTTCTTTTCCCGCTAAACTGCAGGGTTTTTTTCTTTCCAATTTTTTAAATAATAGATTGCAAACATTATTATTTCTACAATGAAAAATTGCTATTGTCAGCTACCAGCATGATGGCAACACAACTGCTCAAATATGACATTCTTTTCCATTGCTTTACTTGCTCACACCTAACTGATTTATAAGCCGCTTTTCTTTGCTTTTGAAAAGAAAGGCATGAGTCACAGAAGGAAAATAATAGGTTATTGGGGGTAATTAGTACCTGGTTTTGCCACTGCTGCCATGACCTCTAGGAGTTTTTGGAAGGATTTTTTTTTAATACAAAATTACTGTACGTTTTGATATTTGAAGAGGTGAAAGAAATACACAGGTAGAAAGGATGAAATATCAGCATTATCTGCATTTCACTGAGAGCTTAAAAATAGCAGCAACTGTATCTGTATGGAAAGCCCAACGGAAGACCACCCTATCAAAGAAGCAGAAAATGCTAGCATCTACCACAGCAGTCCCTGTTTTTCTATCCTGCATCAAATACTAAATGGTAAATAAATTACACTGACATGAGACCACATAAAGTGCAGGTTTCTTCAACCTTCCTTCACAGAGACACTAAGCTGACAAAGAATATTTTCTTCTACAAAATCCGGGCTGACAAAACTGGGAGGGGTTACACCAGGCTAAATAAGGAATTTTGGTTCCCTTCCCCAGTAAATCTTCCAGCAAAAAAGAGAATTACTCTTCAGACACATACAGAACATTACTCGGAAACATTGCAGAAGATAATCTGGAGAGCAGGCAACAATACAGTGAGCTTTTCTTGTGATTTGCACATTTGTGATTTGCAGCATTTTACCATGACTTTGTCCAAGATAAAGCATAACCGATGTACTAGTCTGTCTACTGGGATGTAAATCCTAACACAAATACAGTCACACATGGCACAGCTGAGGAAGAGTGGGACTCCCTTTAATCAGTACTATTCTGGATCTAAAATCACGTATGTGCCACTCAAACGTTCAGCTCCAGGCAGCCCCAGTTTGTCTTTTGTGTGAGAAAATCACATGCAAAAATCCAGAATTGAGGCTTTTCTGGTAACGTTGGAAAAAATGAGCCAAAGATGCCCGCTTTCTAATTGTGAGACATGTTACTGTGGGAACGAATTAGCTCACACGAATCAGTGCCTCACCTTAGCTGCAAAACAAACCCAGTGGTTTGAGATTTTCACAGTACACTTCTCTTCTACAGATGTTTTGACATTAGCAGCTGGATGCAATCACCAATCAGCATCTAGATCAGACTTCCTGCAGCAGTCAATGGGGAAGATGAAAAAAACTTATACAACCGACCAAGAAAATGACTCAGTTTGGAGGGCTCTTACATACACACTCAGCCAGCACAAGTTATTAGGGCCAAGCTTTAAGAACTGGGGGCATATAATTTCATCTTGGATTGCACATGTTTCTTCTACAGTTTATTTTCCCATTGATCTTAATGCCATCTGGCTTTCTTTTCTTTAATATTTTACTGTGTTTCTTTGAAAACTAGGCACTTTTATGATTAGTTTAGTTTAGTTGGGCCAAATTGTAACAGGCAAAACTCCCATTGATTTCAAAATTGAGCAACAGCTTTAGGATTATTTTTTCCAGAAGATTAGATCAAATTTGGCTCTAGTCATGCACATCTTTTTTCCTTAATTCTTTTTTTAAATCTTCAACATCTGTACAGAACATGGGTGGACCTCCTTCGTCATTTTCAATGGGACTGAAGCCTATTGCTTCTGTTTATAGGGTTCATTTTTGATGCAAAAGGTTCTAGGAAAAAGACACTGAGGCTGGACAGAAAATAAAATGGTAGTTCAGCGTGGGGACAGACCTTGGACCATGCTCACAGCAAAGCAGGGAATTGCACCAGGTACACACATACATGCAATGAATCAGCTTCAGACATATAGTTAAAGACAAATTTTGCCCTCTCCTATTCTTCTAAGGACTCAGATGTAAAACTTTGGAAAAATCAGAATTGTAATATCTTCCAGGTGCCATAGAGCAGTGCCACACGGTCACTGCCTCACAGCAAATTAGGGGCTGTCTGGGCCACGAAGACAGGCTTGATGAGGTAAAAAGTAATGTAGGGACTGCAGGAAGAAGCCTGCTACAATCAATTCTTTTGCTGAAACAGAGAAGCCACATCTCGTTACATGCGCTACTCTGCTAGAACTCTCTTCCAAAACACAAATTGCTATTTCATCCTCGGCCTCTCGATCCACAGCTATCCCTTGGCTGGCAAATACAGAATGATTGGCTGGGAGCTCCCAGGGTAGCAGTATGCGACTTTATACACTTGTGAGATGACTGTTGCAACAGTAATACTGGCTTGAAGTAACAGAATGCCTTACACTGAAATAGATGACACCTGACTAGATTAAAGATAACAAACATTTCTCATTTCAGTCCAATAGCAATTAAATGTTATTGTTATGTCCCCTCAGGAAATGTTTAGTGGATTCAAACACTGGAAATTACATATCAGCACTATCTTTTGGATATTACATTATCAACTGTTACTTCATTTAATATTTTTTTATTTTTTAATAAAAATTGATTCAGCTAAAGAAAAGCACTCATTTGCTTTGGATCTGTGAGAAATTAGTTTGGGGATGCGCTCCTTAGACAACTCCAAGGTGGCATGCCTATGTGGAGACTCGATTTAAGAGAGGACTGTTGGAGCAACAAAATGTGTCGGGATACAACTGAGTAAGTGTGCAGCAAAAGACATGTATAAAACATGCACGCATCCATTTCTCTTTGGTGAAAGGAATGTCTTTGAAGGAAGATCACTTTCTGGGCTCATTTGCCATCACTGTCCCTAATGACATCCGAGAGAGACTGATCAGCTCTATTCAGAGACGTAAGGATGCTCTCTGCACTATATCTTTCCCTGTCCAGAACCATGCAGGATCCTGCCCTCGTTTTGATTTCCTGATACACTTGCCTAAGCGATGGCAATAGGGTCGTGTTCTTTAGTGGCATCTGCTGCCCAGTGCCCCAGACACACAATGTGCATCTTCTGCCTAAAGCAGGATCCTTCTGGCAGCCAAGTAAATTAAGCATCAACTCTCAACATTTCAATCAAAGAAAGCAGATGGCCTATGACTAAATATCTATGTCATGGTCAACTTCACTCTTCCAGTAGTGACCCCTTGATTATTTCCCTGTATTCTCACAGCCTAAGAATTTTTATTGCAGAAAAACTTAAACAAGCCCAAATCAATGATACGGAGACCCACATAATTCTAAACAGAGAAAGCGCTTGGTGGTATGTCAACAAAAAGAGTACATGAATGTCAGAGAGCAATGTTGTTAGCCCTATTACTACCACTGAAAATACTTTATTTCTAGATATAATGATATAATAAAATCAGGAAAGCTGACTGGATTGTGCTACAGTATAGTTCAATATGGACAGGGTTTTTTTAACTGCTGTCTTTGAATGGAGTTACTGGATGCCCTTACAAAAAAAATTAGTTTAACTCTTTGTCTGTAACAAATGCAACACAGGATTAACCAACAGCAAAGATTAAAGTTAATCTAACAAGACTTGATATCATCTACTAAGTAAAAGATTCTAATTAATCAAAGCTCGCTATATATGTCTCTTTTTTTTGGTATACATTGGTACTAAAGCTAAATAGTATAGTAAATGGTGAAGGAGTAGAAGATGTTGGTGTAGTTACACAGACTGATTTGGATCACTCAAAAATGTGGACTTATCTAAATCATATGCATTTTAACACTGGTGAATGCAAGATGATAGATCCAGAAACAAATAATGTATGTCACACTTAAAAGTCACTCTGAAAGGGATTTAAAAACATATACAGCTTTTAGAGCATGTCCTCCTGGAATTACTAGGTAGCTAGGAGTGTTAATGCAAGACACAAATATTTTTGCAGAAGAAAAAATGCTGAATACCCAGTAGGATTAGAGGAAAAAACAGGGAGTCTGTACATAATACTACGCAAACTACTGCCGGGTGAAATGTTCAGTTCTAGATTGGAATCCACTCTCCAAAAGAAGAGCTGCCAAAACTTGCAAAGGGTTCAAGAAGTCTGAAATACATGCATTATCATGACAGGCTTTAAAAGTTTGATCTTAATTTACCCCCTCCCCCCCAAAAAAGTGATTGAGAAGTGACTTAAAAGTGACTTGCTTGTATTTAATTGGGAAAAAAGGATTTCTGACAACAGGAGGAATTTTACTGTATCAGGGAAATATGTAAGAAGGTAACACTGGGAACTGGAGTCAGGCAAACTGATGAGAAATAAGATACATTTTCCTCTGACTGTGAACAATGAACCCTTTGGAACAATCTGTCTATAGATGTAATGGATTAATACTCATTTGTTATCTTTTAAATGAAGAGTTGATGCCTTCCCGTAAGATACTCACTCACTCTTACAGGGTTTAAAATAGTGACTACTGGGCAGATTGCGTGGCCTGTATTATTCAACAGTGCAGACCAGATGGCCATAACCATCTCTGTGGCCTCAAAATTACTGAAATACTAGTAAGTACACTCAGAAACGTTTGGAAAATGGGGATGCAGAAGAGAGAGGAGATACCAGTGCCCGAGAGCAGGCCAAAAGCTTAATGAGCCACTGAGAACCAGCATGAGCACACTGCGGTCCCGTATTCCCATAGGGGTTAGGGCTGGGAGAGACATAGAGATTTGTTTAGAGACTGTTTATTCTACCTAAATTGTTTCCAGGATCTAGTTAGAAGTATTTAGAAAAGTCTTTCATTAGCTAAGAATAGAAAGTAATCTACGCAACTACAATAAGCAAAATTTTTTCAGGTTTGTGTAAGACAGCTCTGGGTACGCCCATCTTCATCTGGCCTCTTGTTTAAGGAATTAGTCATACCTGGCCTCTCGACTACAGTCCCATTGTAACCAGACCAGGAGTTATCACGTAGAGCACAGTGAAAAAAATCTGATTGTTAATAAGGAGCTTAGGTTTGTGGACAGTAGTAGATTTTACATATTTAGTTGCTGTTGCTAAATATTAAGAATATAATACAGAAATATAACATACATGTTACTATATATCATATATATGTTACTTTATATATATGTTTTATATATATATTATATAAAAATACAGAAATATATAATATATATGTTAGTATGTGTGTGTGTATATATATATATTAAAAGAACAGAAATATTACACATTAAGAAGAAAAAGCTTTCTGCAATTTCCAGTCTTCTGGTGAACGAAAAGACTATTTGCTTTTGTTAGCTCCCCACATAGCCTTCACCCACAATTCAGTCTCTACTTGTTCACTTGCCATGTACCATAATTTCCTGTCATTTAAACCACTCAGTCACATTTTCATCTTCAGGGCTGCCTCTGAATACCCTAAAAGCATCAGCAAAACTGTGAACAGCTGATCCCCTCCTCTTATGTCAATGAATGTCTCCAGCTGTTTTTTGAAGGTTTTACCTTTCTTGTAAGCTATTTCTGGTTGTCCTTCATATTCTAGTGTCCAAGCAAGAACCACTGAAACCCACAGTGTCTAAATGACTTAAAATATTTTAAAACCCTACTTGGATCCCTCATCATATTTAAGCTTTCAAATACCTTTGGACAATCTGACCCAGAGTATTTGTATGAATCCTCACAGAAAAATGTGAGAACTAATAGGGAAACTTTCTCTTGATAGTGTTTCTGTAAAACTTTACCTGAAATTTTATGGTTTATATATGATCATATAGATTTCCAGCAAGATCATGATCAGCTGTGGAGATAAACTCTTATATTGGTTTACAGTACCTTCTGTCACACAAGAGCCTCATCTGTTTAAAATCAGTCAAAAGGCTGCTTTTGAAAGAACACGAGTTTGTTAAAAACAAAGTTAAGAAATAAGTAACGGAGCTGTCAGAAAATCTTACAGTATAATTAAGTTACAGCAAATTGAAGTCACTGAAATCTCTCTCACAACTGTTTGGCCAAACAGTGAAGCAATGCAGATAACTGCTATTTATAATCCCATAACAAGGACAGCCATTTACGGTGAAAAGCTAAAACTCCTCCATAAAACAGAGAGTTTAGAAAAGAAGTAGATTTCCATAAATGATTACATTTTGATATAAGATACAAAGCCAAATTTTGCAAGATCTCTGTAAGTGAGAAGCACCGTGCAGAAATTACTATATGAAGAAACAGTTTCCTTCATACAAAACTTACAGTTTTAACCCACTATCTGATCCAGGTTGACTAATTTTTACTGCTGGAGGCTAGATGTAAAATAAGGGTAAACTAATACTACCAGGTTTAAATATCGGAATTTTAAGTGACTACGGCTAGAAATACCATTTTTTCATTAATTTGTCAGAATACTCCAAATAAAGAAGTGTTTCAGTCCCAGCCATCAGGGTTCCTCCAATGAGCTGGAAGAAATTAGCCTGTACGTTTCTTACATAAAGCATTACATCAAATCACAACATCTGTTCTCCAAAGAGTAAATTCTTAAAGGTAGATGTAAATGTGCTGTTTCTTCAGTGCAATGAACTCTTAAGATAACTTTGTAATCAGATGGATAATGCTTGATTAACACTTGATTCAGGAAATAAATTCCAAAGCAAATTCCTCCCTCTGCTGTCTCCTAAGCTAGAACTTGAAATATAAATGATAGAAAGAAGTTTTATAAAACAGTATATTATGTAAAAATGTAAGAGATCTTTCTTTGGAAGAAGTGGGAATTCTTCTTCTGGTACTGCATATGGGGAAAAATGTGCAACCCCTCAGACTGACTGATTTCTTCAGACAAAACAATCTCCATGGACAGGTAGGAATTTCCTTGTACAGGGAATGAAAGTGACACCAAAGGAGAAGCGCAATTGAAAAGGATAAAAGCAAGGTGGATTCTTAACTCTAACTGAAAGTCAGGAGAACTCAGACACTTCAGTCACCTCCAAAACTTGGGAAAACCTTGCACCAAAATATTTAAACTCTTGAAGAAATTTTAGCGTAAGGCTTGCAAAAAGCTGCCTGCTTCTTCACCTGCATTAACAAAGGCAGAGTCTAATATTTTGACTCCTGTAGGTACCTTTCTCTACTGCAAGTAGTCCCACTAGTTGAGGACACTTATCAATATGAATCAGATATTAGCAAAGAACTCAGTTTTGTGATTATAATACAACTGTAACAAATGGAGCAAAATTACAGTGCTTCCTTCAAAATAAGTAAAACAACTTGTACCTACGTGAGCTGCAAAATTAAAATTATTGCCCCATAATGTACAGATATTTGTTAAATAAATTTAGCAGTACCTGCATTGCAAGGATTTTCTTTTCCTTTGTATATGCACATTTCTTTGTCAGATTTGAATGCAATTCTGCCAGCTGCATAAGAAGGGCTTACCTCCTCTTGCTCCTCCACACATTTGGAGAGAGCTGCATGAATGCATCTTTCACTCCAGTGCCATGAGTTTGAAGAATCTACCTTTTAAAAGGTTGTAAGGTTGTAAAGTCTTCTGGGGCATGCAAATAAAATTGCTAAGAAGGAATAGCATCTAAGTTGTTAATATGCTGTGAGATTATGAAACATTATCAACAGGTGGGACATTTCAACATGGGTGTCAGTGGTAAGAGAAACATGGAGAACTGCTGCAACAGCACAGCAGTCCAGCATTTCGTTATCTGTCATGTCTATTGGTGATCAGCTAGTTAAAATCTTGCATAAGGTGATTGTGAAATCTTCCATCACATGAAGTGATACTAAACAGGAGACAAGACCAAAGATCGCCTGAGACAAGAATCTATCTGGGGCTAAATGACGCTGTAACAGACGTGGTGACAGCTAGCTTGTGGCTACCCTGCCAGCCCCCGAAACAGCACCAGCACAGTTTAAAATCCAGGAAGATGTTCTGCTTCAGGCTGGCTCACACCACACCAGAGCTAAATCACTTGAGTCTCGTTTTCTGAAGTGCTGAACACCTGCAGTTTCCTCTGATTTCAGTTGGCGTAGAGGGTACTCAGTGCTTCCGAAAACCAAGCATTATGCATGAGCAGACATATTCTGAAGCAGCAGATGCTCCACAAAGCCAAAAATTCCACCAATTACACAAGCCCTGTGAGTTTCCTTCAGAGCAGAGTTTGAAGTGCGCAGCTTTATAGAGAGATGTTTAAACACCTCCAGCAACTACAGAACAGGAATAGAGATAAGAAAATAAAAATGCCACCCTCACTACTGTCAGTCTTGCAGTATTTTAGTCATCCAAACAAAATGAGTGGTGCTCACTCTTTCCATGCTATCTGGCAGGCAAAGAAACAAGCCACAGCAGTTTCAATAGGACGAATCATTTTACATTTGGACAAGATGATTTCACACAAGAGGTGGATTTCTGAAACTGTGTCTGAGGAAATGTTCCTGTCATATTACTGAAAAAAAAAGAAATCAGAGGAGGGAACTGCATTGCTACCAACAGAGAAAACAGAATAGCGTGATTCTAAAAGCACATTGCTTTAGCAGTTTCACAGAAAAAAAAAATATTTAAGTAACATTTGCCTAAAACGCACAGAAATATAGATTAAATATAAACATAACTGTCTGAGGTAAAAGCAATAGCAGCTAGTATTGGTTAGCCCACTGGTTAGTTTTTATTAAAGTGCTCTATTTTGTGCACTCTTCAAGTTAAGAGCTGGGTCTCTGTGTGCATGTGGCCATATTGCAGGGACTTAAGAGCTAAAGCTTAGCCCTCTGCGACTGGCAACCAAATACAGGAGGATTTCAATTTATCTGCAAAACAAATATTTTACATGCATTAGGGATATATTAGGGATGTAGGCATTACAGTGCTCTTGGTATTTGAGGTGATCCTTTTTTTAAAAGACAAACATCATTATAATGTGAGAACTATCAAAACCAAAACTAATTCTTACATGATAAATTCTGTCAGGTTGCACCATTTTTTAGAGTCCACTTTCTTCATCATCTCTTCAAAGGATTTTCCACAGGCAGGCAACTTTTCTAACATAAGAGATTCATTGCAGAGATTAGCCTGTTGACGTGCACCTAGGTAAAATGAGAAAGCACCTTAAATCTGAAACATTGAAATAGAAGATGCAAGAACACATCACTCACAAACTCCTTCACATAATTCTGCTTGCCACTTAGATTGTTGTAAACCTAACATTCAACTTTCTAAACAATTTTAGAAGATAGATGAAATATACCTTTACATAAATTTATTAAAAACATAACTTAGTATACAATACTATAGGTTACCATATATAGTGTCATCTTTGAGACCTAGCATAGAGGAACCTACCTAGTCACTTTTCTAATCTTACTTAGCTTCTACTCATACTAACTTACTACCACCCATTTGCGTTTTTAGTTAAAAGGTAACTGGAGTTACTCATCATATACTTCAGTGTAGAAAGCACTTCTCAAGCTTACACAGATGCATCGCGTTCAACTAACTATATGACTGTAAATGTATTTTAACATCAGAAACATTTGTATATCTTATCCAGCTAAAGGGCCTGAATTCCCACAGTCACAATTAAGCTTTTTCTTTAGTACATCCACTAAAGGAATTATTTACCATTATCAGATGATGATGTTACAGCATACAGCTACTTGCAAAGAAAGAGTTAACCTTGACTTGAGCAAGCCTGTATCTTTTGCAACCTGTAATGGCAACTCTACAATATTTAGAGTCAAAGTTGAAGGTTTTTCTCATCCAGACCATGCCTGCATTGGAATACAAAGATAGTATATTGATATTTCTTATAAAATTAAAATTCTGAAAAAAATTCTATTCAGACTAAGCATTTGATTTTGATAAGGCTGAAACATTTTGTTTTGATTAAGTAGTTAAATATGTCTTGCTGTACCTTTATAATTGCCACTGTTTTGACTGTTTTTCTATATACAAAATGCATACATTTTGCAGAACATTAAGAATTACCTGTAAGTATATGTATGTCAACATATTTAATACAAATGTCTAAATTAAATTAGTCAGGAAAAAACCCAGTGTGATTTCTTCTCTTTACAGCAGCACAAATCTGAGAAAAGGATTTACCTGAACAAAACTGCAACCCTAACAAACCTGTGTGTCAGGCAACCCTCCTGAGAACTCTGGAGGAACAGCTTTTTTTAAGAATAAAGCCAAGAAGAACAGACCAATTCATCCTTTTTTAATCACAGAAAAAAGAAGTCTAAGTAGGCTCAGGTCTTGCACCTTTTTCTTCTGAACCTGCATTTTCACTGAGACCCTATTTACACCAGGGAGAGGAGGTATTTATTTTCCTTCTATTAGTTACTTTGAGAGCAGGATCCCATCATTGCTGAAAAGAGCCAGTGGTTCTAATTTTGTGTGGTGACAGGCAAACACGCTGCCAGATGAAGTGAGATCAAAGGCGTGCAAGCCTTCGCTTGATGAGAAGTCAGGCACAGCTCTCATACTGAACAGAGCACTGTTCCTTACTATTTAGTCCAAAAAAACCTAAGGCAAGATGACTGGTTTCAGGCTTCACATCATGACCCAGCCATCAATCAGGAACTTGAACATCTCCATTCAAAATGGGGCACGTGATTGTAAAACAGGCTCAAGTGCACATTAAGTGTCTCACCCATGAAGGAGATGGCTCCTTCAGAGCCCAGGCAGGAGCACCTTGCAATTTAACTCCAGCTATCCCAGCCGACTCCTTAGCTGGGGAAGTCACTGACTCAGTGATGCCATGTGCCAAACAAGAGACAGCCATCACATCTGACCAAAGAAATACTTTGCTTTCACATACTTTCCAAGAGCAGCAGGCCCATAACTGGACAGCCTGTGCTGCACCTGAGACCCTAAGCTTACTACTTCATACAGACCACAAACCTCTCCAGGTGCACGGCTGACTCACTGGGACCTGACCCTACCTCCTTAGTCATGTCTGATTGTCAGAGCTCTTAGAGCTGACACGAAGCCTTCATCCAGACCAGAAAAAAAATCAGAACTACAGTTAATCATCGCTTATAGAAATGGTGAAAGTTATGAAAAAGGGGCAGTGTAGTTTTGTCCTTGGGAAGTTTACATGATAGCATGGACTGTGCCTATTTAAGCATTCCCGCCAATTCATCTGGCAGCTGCCGCAGTTATACTTTGCACAGCTAGATCTGCAGATGGAACGCTAAAGCTGGGCAGAATTCAAAACCAGATATGAAAATTGCATAGCTGGGAACTTAAATCCTGCATTGATGCTTTGACAAAAGTTAAGCAAAGCTGCCTTCCCTGGCAGGGCATTCTAAACAGCCAGCTATCCCTTGATTTATAACCCTGTAAATCCAACAGAATACAAGTTTCTCCTCCATTACGTCATGTGTGCTGACAGTTTACTCCAGCCCGTTCCCAGCAGGGTATTTAAGTGGATTTTCCATGGCCTTGGTGTTTTTCATTGGCTCTCTTTATAACATCAATATTTTTCAGGGTTACAGAAAAGACTCTGACAGAGTCATTTGACAGGAACAATCTGATGACACAAGGGTTTCTGTCTAAATCCCTGGGCAAAGGGGTTCAAAATTATGAATAATTCTATGATTTTACCATCACTATTGAGACTGACCTTTACAAAACACTACAACACTCTCTGTTCATACAGCCGACGGACAAGACCACTTGTAAAAAATGCATGATGGCTGACTAATTGAAATGAGATAAGATGGGAGCACTTCTCAAATGGCTGCCATTAACAAAACAGAAACAGAAGTTTGAATTTTAGAAGTAAAGCTCACCTGCAAATCCAAGCGTCATTAGACCATTAACTGGGGGAAAAAAAGGAGAGAGAGGAGTTAGATTCCTCCATACTATTATATAAAAGAATTAGTGCAGATACAAGTAAACTTGAGCATAATTTAGGTTTCAACAGAATACTCAAAATGTTAATTCGAACGTCAGTTTCAGTTTTATTAAAGAGTGTGTCTGAATGGAAAAATGAACATTTAGAGAACATTATGTTTTTAAATTCCTTTTTATCTATCCTTTAAATGGTTGAATCATGCAGACTTGTTATGGGTCTGTCCACATCACTCTTTCCTGTAGCCTCCAACATTAAGGATTATAGACAGGGAAATTTTTACTTTAAGCGCCTTGAGGGTGAAAAAGTTGGAGAAGATAACACATTCGCTCAAAATGTAGACAAACTGCACATTCTACAGTGTAGAGCAAAAAAAAAATCCTTTTGCTATTAAAATTAAGCAAGCACAGAATCATAAATAAGTGTGTACTCTATTCATTTAGAAATGTAATGCTGTGTTTCATGGTCTCCACCTTTTGCACAGTGAAGTCATACATTTTGAAAAGCATTACATTCAAAACACATAAGCTAATCACATGGACATTACACTAACACAGGTATGTCAGAAGAGCATCCAAATAGAAACAGACTATGCCAACAGAAGGAGTTTTCTGATCAGCAATTTGCAGTACATCCAGATGGATTAAATTAACAGAAGCCCACTGTGTTCACACAGCTCCAGCCACACTTAGGATTTTGCAAATATAGCTAAGAGGGATGTGGCTTCAATCATTTTTTATGTCCCACTGAAAAAAAAAATTGCTGACAAATCTTTATAGCGTTAACCTTGCATAAGAAATTAAATGAGTAATTTCACACAGATGGGTGCCTCAGGCTCCTTTTTTATACCCTACACATCACTCCAGTAAAATGAATTAAGATATACGTAGCAGAATATCAGTCCAAATCATATTGATCTAGACTGTGCGTTCACTGAGATATGCCAAGCCCTTGACTGAGTAAACTGCAAATTGTTGCCTGCATACATCCGAGAAGAATTTAGATCCTTCTAAGGAACATATTTTTCTTCCAAGCAAGCATTAATCTCTGTCATAGTTACTAATGAGCCAGAATGTACTGAAACTGTGAAGAGCAGGAATCCATGTATCAGAAAACTCTGTTGCATCCAAACTCACAGAGCTGAAACTCCATTATACACTCTGATGGCTGTATCTCTTTCACAAATAGAGCACTTTCCTTTCCAGGCTATTAGCTGTTATACTAGTAAAGATATTTGAGTCCCTGGGTAGGTTTTTCTTTAATCCTCACTTGAAAATGTGCCTTATCAACTGCAGAAAACTGAAGATCAAATTAAAAGCACACACTTTATGAGGAAGTCAAACCCACCCATTCTGAGGAAACAGTCTAGACGCACATAGGTGCCCTAGATGCTCCCCTTGAGCATCACAGACTGCACCTCCAATTATTATTCTATCGATTCCTATAATTGATCTCTAGATTCTTCATAGTTATTGCTGCAGTAATCCTCATGAGACCACAGTGAGGCAAATAAAACAGGATTTAGAACGAGAGAACCGGTAAGAGAAAACAACGCGTCCGTGTTTTACAGACGAGAGGCTGAGTGACTACCCCAGTGTCAGGCAGGGAAGCTGTGATAAACCAAGTATTGAATAAAGGCTCAGAGGTTTGTGCTCACAAATCCCCCTGCTCACAGGAAAACATGCTTTCTGCATTTTCTGATCTGCTCATAACAAAGTAACACAGGATGTTTTGCACCTAGCCTCAACCAAAAGTTCAGATACCTTCAGAGAAGGGTAAAACAACAATCAGGACCACCACATGCTATCATGCCCACCCCTCTTTGTTTTCTTTGCTCCCAGATATTCAATTCATAACAAAGATTTAATCAGGAGACTACATCTTGTTGGGCATGATAGTTTACACAAAAATTACGACCTTTCCAGCAGCTCTTTTAAGAAGGCGCAAGTTCAGCTTGTTTCTTGAAAGGTTGATGCCATCGCATCTCATTAGAAGATACACAGAGGAAGCAAAGTGGATCACAGTGTTGGAAGATATTGCCATGATCGCAAAACAAACAGTTGCAGTACACTCCTACCTGAACCAACATTTAAGGGAGGGAAAAGGAAGTTCAGTTTAACTGTACCAATTGTCTGCAGGGTAATAATGGACCACAGCAATGGCCTTTAACTTTTATTTTCTCCATACACTGTAGCAGCCCCTAGCATTAGTGGAATCAGATGTGAAGGGACCAACCAACTTGGAGTCGGAGCAAGAGGCTAAAGAAAGCACCATCGAATGAAAGATGGGGAAAAACAGGTTTGAAGAGCCTTTGGAAAGGAAAAGATAAGCAACATAGGATAAAGTAATAGAATGAGGGCTGGAACGTACTGGGTTTGCATGGCAAGGTTTTGGCAGTGGAGGGGCTACAGGAGTTGCTTCTGTGAGAAGCTGCTAGAAGCTTCCCCTGTGTCCTACACAGCCAATGCCAGCCGGCTCCAAGACGGACCCACCACTGGCCAAGGCCGAGCCCATCGGCAACAGTGGTAGCACCTCAGTGATAACATATTTAAGAAGTGGAAAAGAAAAACCCTGTGCAACAGCAACCAGAGAGAGGAGTGAGAATACATGAGAGAAACAACTCTGCAGACACCAACATCAGTGGAGAAGGAGGGGGAGGAGGTGCTCTGGGCACCGGAGCAGAGATTCCCCTGCAGCCCATGGTGAAGACCATGGTGAGGCAGGCTGTCCCCCGGCAGCCCATGAAGGTTAAAGGTGGAGCAGATATCCACCTGCAGCCCGTGGAGGACCCCACGCCAGAGCAGGTGGATGCCTGAAGGAGGCTGTGACCCCATGGGAAGCCCACACTGGAGCAGGCTCCTGGCAGGACCTGTGGACCCATGGAGAGAGGAGCCCACGCTGGAGCAGGTTTACTGGCAGGGCTTGTGACCCGATGGGGGACTCATGCTGGAGCAGTCTGTTCCTGAAGGACTGCACCCCATGGAAGGGACCCACGCTGGAGCAGTTTGTGAAGAACTGTAGCCCGTGGGAAGGACCCACATTGGAGAAGGTCATGGAGGACTATCTCCAGTGGGAGGGACCCCACACTGGAGCAGGGGAAGAATGTGAGGAAGGAATGGCAGAAACAATGTGTAATGAACTGACTGCAACCCTCATTCCCCATACCCTTGCACCGCAGCGGGGGAGGCAGAGAACTCAGGAGTAAAGTTAAGCCCGGGAAGAAGGGAGGGGTGGGGGGAAGGTGTTTTTAAGATTTGGTTTTATTTCTCATTATCCTACTCTGATTTGATTGGTAATAAACTAATTTCCCCAAGTCAAGTCTGTTTTGCCTGTGATGGTAATTGGTGAGTGATCTCTCCCTGTCCTTATCTCGACCCACGAGCCTTTCGTTATATTTTCTCTCCTCTGTCCAGCTGAGGAGGGGAGTGATAGAGCGGCTTGGTGGGCACCTGGTGTCCAGCGAAGGCCAACTTACCACATAAGAAAACCCAGAAAAAACAAAGTTTTTATTAACAACCTGCTTCAAAATCTTGTACATGAAATAAAAGAAAATCTGATCCTAGACCTTCACTGCAGCCTCTTATGATCTACCCTCCACTCTCCTTTTGTAAACAGACATTCTTCTGCCATTAAAAAGGGAATTCAGAATGAGATTCACAGCAATATGTAAATTCACTATTGGGATACATGAGAGGGTAATGGTCCTATAATTTTTCAAGTATAGAAACTTCTGTTTTTCTGTGAAATGGATAAATATTTCTCAATGTTTATTTTTCTGCTATATTGTTATTATTCACTGGTATTTTTTTCTAGAGGCTTAAAAGTAGCACTGAAAGTCTTTGTATGGCAACTACTTCATAAATCTCAAGCAGCATATGAATTGCTGTGTGTTCTCCCTACTGCATGTTCCTCCAAACACTTTGTAAGAACAATTTTGAAAACCTTGTATAAGTATATAAGAGGAAAATGTTAGAATATCATTTTCCCTTGCCTGAACATTTCTTCAGGATGCTGCAATTACTGACTGGTTTTCTGAGCGACTCCAATACTTTCTCAGAATACAGATATCAAATAATTCTTGTTTTACCTGACTGCTGTATGCAGTTTTTCACCAGCAATTACAGCAGTGTAATCCTAGGTATATTCTTTGAAATTTGTGATGTCCAATTCAAAATCATATTTTTATCAATCGTAATTTTCATACAAAAAAAAGAACATATAATGACCTCAAGTTAAACCTCATGTCAAGACCCTACTTCTATACCTCTTTTTAAAGACAATCCTGCCAATTACTATCATCTAATCTTTAACTATATGGCAGGACATCAGATCTATATTGGAAGTTATGCACTAAACAAACACCTGCCTCTCTTCAGAACCTGAAGTTTTATTGATAGCAGCACATAACTGTGAAAGAACTGCTCCAACATACAGTTCATGAAAGCAATTAAAACCACAGTTTGAAATAGCAACTGCTGCTCTGTAGTCATGTATCTATGATATGTTGGAAACACAGGAAAGAGATTAATACTCTATTAATATCACTTTGTCATATTGATCAAATCTCATTACCCATATTTCTTTTATAAATTTGACTTTAAATACTGAACAAACCGATCTTACAGAAGTGTACCAATGTTTCTCCAGGTATTTAAATGTTACATAAAGTTACCTGTTGCATAGGTGGTATTAAAGATCATGTTAAATTCACCAATCTTTTATGTAAACCCCAAGTTACACCATTACAGGTTTTCTGGCAGGAATGCACAGACACTTCAGGGTCTAATGCATAAGACAGAAGTAACTTCACCTATGCTCTGACATGACGTCAAGAGGCATCCTAGTGCATCAGAAAAACACTGGTTACAACTGGGGTGGGGTTTCTTTATTATCTGTCTTCCTGGGCATTTATGAGCTCAAGAGCCTCATTTCACTGGGGTCTCTATGAGTACAGAAGGAAAAGATGAGCTAACACAGGCGTCGTGGCTGCCTTCTGAAGACTTCTCTAAAAGCCCTCTATGGGGGACAAGTCAAATGTATGTGGCCAAGACACCTCAGACTGAAGAGGCTGAGCAATCCTGAAACTTGATGTGAAAGCCCGCAAAGGTCTGAGCCCTCCTGCTTTGAATAATAGGACTGTAAGACAAAACAGTTTCTTCAAATATATTTCATCAAACCCACTTTTTTCCCTGCATAGTCTCTACACCTAGCTTCAGCTAAATACCATCAGTAAGCATTTCTTAAAAGCATATGAAGGCACATCTCTCTCTTCCAATTTTGCATCACGTTAGAGCACACAGTTTTGTATCACCAGCTCAAGCACAGTGCTGGCAGGAGGGGCAGAGGTGAGACCAAGTTAGGATATGGCCACGGAGCTGGGAGTGCAGAAACTGGTCCCAACAGTAAGAGAAACATGTGAAAGAACTTAGCATTTCTGTCCTTTCAGCTAAAAGCCAAGGTTTGCTATGCCAGCTGTTGGAAGAAAAGGGGCTGATCCTTAGCTAGTATAAAAGAGCACTCACCGAGTTTTGACCACCTCAGTCCGCTGAGGAGTGGAGGAGTTATCATGACTTCCCAGACATGATAACCGAGTTATTGAAACAGATTTGGCTTAACACCTGCAGTGCCACTGCCTGCAACTCGGAGAGAAGAGTCTTAACACTGATAGCTTCCTACAGGGCTGTGGAAGCTTGAAGCAATGTATTTCTCAACAGCCACACAAGACACCTTGCTCGAGTGCTGTAGAGAGCTGGCTGGTCCTCCCCCTGCTGCAGCCTGTGCTTAAGCCTTTATCCTTACAGCCCTTACAGGCCTACTTCATACCCCCACAAAGTGCAGCTCCAGGTTATTTTTTAAACGATAAATTGCTTCTCTGAGCCCAATTCTTATTCCAGCTAATCACACCAGGATGTTAAACCCTCAGCAGAGATAACAAAGTGACAATTTAGCATGAAATTGCTATATAGATGGGCAAAGCATAAACTTCTGCTATGAAAAAGTCTGAAACACATTCAGGAAAAAAAAAAAACTGGCCTTCCACCCGGGCTTAATAAACATGATTCAAAAACTGGTCCAGCTGGATACCTCTACTTGCTACACAGTGAAATGCATGCATATATTTATGGGGAAAATGAAACCCGCCCTCAGAGAGAAAGCTAACATGAATGACCATATTGTTTCAAGTCCAGAGGCTGTTGCAAAAGTACAGAAAGGAAAAATAATGCTATTGGTACAAAAACTAAAGCCCTACCTGCCCATCTTTAAATAAACCTCGCTACGATATATATGGCTAAGAAGGTCATCTTTTGTTCCTGGCTATGAACTGTCCCTTTAACACTTTTCTTTATAAGAGGAGCGGGATGGGGAGGAGGGGACAGGGACAGGACGCAAGAACGTTATCACATAGTGTGAACACAGCTGAGGAAATGAGGCAACTGAAGTTCATGGAGCCGGGCAATGACAGGAACCCAACACAAAGGAAGGATGCCAGAAATAAACAGAAGCCTGCAATAAATATAGTACTTGAAAGAAGTGTTACACTTGCATTCAAAATTGGCCCAGAAAAAAACACGCCTTAGCACATGGAGATGCAGAAGCAAGGTAAACCTGTTGGTAGGGTGGATTGATCTGTTCCTACGTCCAAGAAGTTATCTAGAGAGCTAGTGTAACTTGGAGGTCAGCTTTGCATTATCCCCTGCTTTGATGCTGAATCCTTTTTAGTATTTTTTTTTCCTTGTGTGAACCATATGGAAGATGTACATGAGCCATGGAAATATAACATTCAAAACTAAAAGCACAGTTCAGTGCTGTGCTTTGTCACAGTTGGAGGCATTACATTATTGCTTTTGAATTGGTAAGGTAATTACCTTACCTCAGACAGTTAACAATTTTGGACATTAGAGTCTTCTTCCTGCAGAGCAAGAAAAGCATGAAAGAAAGTAATTTAAGCTTTTTCATTTCATCAGTGCAAATCAACAGGGAGCATTACTGAGGGCATCAACTGTTCAGTCTCATGTTGGTTCAGAGTTCCCCAGCTTTCTAGTGACTGCAAAGAAATCTGACAATTATTCAGAACTCATATTTCAATTGGGAATTTTTCAGAGCAGAAATACAAATGATTGTCCTTTACATTCTTTTGTGAACTTCTTAAATCACTGCTGGCAGCATATAAATAATACTTCACAATTTCTGAACAGCCTACATCTACTTCCATAGGTCTTGGATGGGTTTTCTGCTACATTGTTTGAAACCAGGATGTTTTATTTAAATAAATATACAAACAGTATGTTCTATTTAAATATCTGTTTACTATATGTTAATTATTTATTTATTAAATAAATATTTAAATTAACCGTACCACTTCAACGACATACTTAGGGATGGGATTACTTAGCAATCAACTGAATGCTGAGATCTGTACTGTAAGAGAAGTTGTGTGACTCAACCTGAGATGCCACGTAATGTTTTCTTCACCTTTTCTGTCCTGTTATGTTTTTGATGAAGCACTGTGTAACTGAAATATAAAATGGCATTTTTTACAGCCACTGACTTTCAGACAGTGGATGAACTAAATATTGCAACAGCAGAATCAATTGCTTGAAGTAAACTCTCTTCACACTGTTTTAAAAAAAGAGTGGTATAGACAAATATACTCCTTGATGGAAATCCCAACTTGAGATCCTTTTGGAGAGTAAAACTGAAGAAGAATATGAGGAGTACCTTTGTTTCTAGAGTAGAAAGAAATTTGTGGCATTAGTAACTGTTTAGAGATGACACTTAACAACAATGCAGGGACCGTGATCTGATTTAAGGTGGTTGGAAGAGAGTTCCAAAGGACTATGATCCTCAGGAAGTGCTACAGTCTACAGCCAGCAGAGATGAGCAGAACAGCTTTCCTAACAAACCCAAACCATCTCTGGCTGAATTCACTCCTGTGCGTGTTCCCCAGGATATTAGGAAAAGACTGTTATTCGGGATGTATCTACAGGATTTCCAAAGGCTTCGTGCTCCTCATTGTCATCTAACTTTTGCCTGTGAGACCTGCTCTTCTGGGTCTTGGGATACAGTGGTTGTCACACAGATGTATAATCTCTAAACCAAACACATCGTAGCTCTCAATAATTTCTGATTACAGATAAATACGCCTCTAGCAAGAGGAGGTGAACATCTTTTTTTCGCCCCCTAAACATCTGCACTTCTTCAGGTTCATTATAGCCTAGTGACGTACCGCTACTGCAGTCTCCGTTTTACATCAACTATGGAAATAACAACAAAACTAGTAAGAAATTTGTCTAAGGTCACAAACAGGAACCAGCATCACGCTGAGTACAGTGTGACCCCAGTAGTGGACCTGTGCCAGGACTTCTGTCTCACCACTACCTCCTTCTCTCCGAAAATGTTACCAAAGCAATCGAAGAACATGACAATGTCTCTCTGCCTAAAAGATAATTGTGAAATGTGTCTGCTGTGTAAGTCATGCAAAAGGTACATCAACAAATGAAGTAGCACAGTTCAGATTTATTGCCCCCAAAAGGCCAGATGGCTTGCAATTACTGTGGAGAGACACAAACCCCCAGCCTGCATGTGAACTGTGATAGCCACCTAAGTTGGTCATCCACATCTGGGACCTCAGTCTGACACTGTACCACCTGATCACCTGGAAGCACACATTTGATCTAATGGGTGCTCCTTATTGTAACCCAGCTGAATGTCATTAGTCAAAAAGGCAGGAAAACACAAAGGAAAATGTGATGTGACATAAGGTTTCCCTGTAATAAGGAAACGAAAGGTCAGCACAATACTTACTTTACTCTATACCTATCCACTTGTGATTGAGGGTAAAAAAACAGTCCCTCAAGGCAAATAAGGACTCTAATCTGCTCCTGTGGAGTAGCCTGAAAAAGAAGCCAAGCAACTTCTTTTTTTTTTTTTTTTTTTAAATAACGTTGGGAATGGGAAATGACCTGTGAAGGTTTCACAGACGAGGGTCACAGCACACTCCCTCCTGAGGAAGTGTTTAAAACCATGGGATACTTGAAGACATTAAAAGTCTCTTCTTCCCTTGACAGGCAGAACATTTAAATCAAGATACTGCCATCATAGAAGGTCTGGGAAAATGTGGTTTTTTTTTTTTCCTTTTCTGACCAGACAACAAAAGTCCCCACCCTGCACATCCACGTTCTCTTGATGCTATGTGTACTCTTCTTGCAGAATCCTAATGCTGGTACATACTGTGTCAAGTCATTACATCAGCATAATTACAGTGGAGTTATGCTTTCAGTGAACTCTACATCTACCATGAAATAATCAGTCATCCTGACCGTTCAAATGTGGGTTGTTTTTCTTCAGCAGCCCAGCTCGCCTACCAGTGCTCCAGAGCTCTGGATATTGAGTATCCAGAGCTACATGATCACAGAGTATTTTAAATGACATATTGCCATGGAGAACTCACAAGAGCAATGGAACAGTAACAAAATCTCAGAGCTTCATATGCCTAACTTATACTGCTATATATGTACCTGCTCATAGTAGGTGTGCGTGGCTCTTGACTACAGCATCCTTGCTCCAAGGAATAAACACTGAAAACAGATACTTGCCAGTCCGGCATGGCAGCATGATCCCTCCACACCGTAGTTTTCCCTGGATGGATATCCACATAGAAAACTTTGCACAGCAGCAGATTGGCATAGGAAATTACTTAGGCGAATCCTGGAGTAAATCATTCCTCTCAGTGGATCTGAGAAGCAGACCCGAACCCCAGAGGAGCACAAATTCCCAGGTATCCCCTCTCAAGGCACACTGCCTAGCTGGCAAGGCAGGGCACGTCTGGCTGCTCATGCAGAACTCAGTGCCTCTTGGTTTGCACTTTCTGTATTTTCTTTCATTTCACATTTCTTAACACAGTTCTTTTGCTTTGATTTTCAAATGGCATGGGCCACTAAAGGAGTAAGAGGACATAACAGTGAAAGGTTTAAACGTTTCTTTCTTCTTTCCACCATCCACAATCTTCATATATTAACACTGTACTGAAAGTTTATTACAATTACTCCTGAGTAATAGAAACAAAGCATTTACAAGTAAGTGTTCCATAAAAAAAAATTACAGTAACAAGACAGTAAAATGTTTAAAGTTTTCTTTACAGCCATTAATAATCTCTGTCCTGTTTTTCTTTCATGTCAGTATTTTATTAAGAAAATTTAAAAAGAGGGTAGTATGTCTGACCTTGTTTTCTCAACCAGCCCAAGACCAAAAGATGTTTCAGCAACAGCAGCTCAGCAGTGCTTACATTTACATTGGAAAATGAAGATTGTGCTAGGAATATGCCAGTTAACAAGTATGGAAAACCAAAAAAGTAAAGACTGTACAGAAAAATGTTAAACCATATTTCTTCTTGAGGTAAGAGAATTGCTAGGGAGTGCAGAAAAAATCATTCATCACTATTTGTGGAGCCAGGTTGAAACAGTGAACATCAACCTTGAAGAGCAGGCTCCTAAGATCTTCAAATCTGCACGTTTTTGAGCTCTGGAATGGTTGATGAGTAGCCCCGAGTCCCCTGCTGCACAGCCACCCTATTGTGGTCATTATCCAAACCTTCTTTGCAGAGGCTTTTTCTCAAGCTTTCACCCTATAAATAATAAAAATGCCTTCAATAACTCGAGAATGAAGTGAAAGCTCCTTTTGGGGGTTACACAAATAAACATCTGCATAAAGCCAGCTGCAAAAAAATTTATGTCCTGCTATTCAAAAAAAAGGCATCAGAGCCAACTGTATTGTTGTGTGACTGTCTCCTCAGCTAACACCTCTTTTGTAACCAGGACTTTAATTAGTGGCATTAGAGCTGGCTGCTTAGTTTTGCATAAAACCAGCCTCCCTGCATTGCTATGGGAGCCTTTTTATCACTCTTTACTGATGCCCTGAGGAGTAAGTGATGTGCTTTAACTCATCTTGGCTTAAAGAAAAGAGCACTCAATAGACCTCCAGCCACTTCATTGCGTATTCAGATCTTTCAGCCCAAAAACCAGAAACTAAAATGCAAATGTAGACATAATCTGACCCATATTGGTTATTCTCTATTGATCTATAGAACATAAGGGTTTGTTTAACACCATCAGTGAAGCTGCAAAACAGTTTATCTAAACCTGACTGCTTTCACAGTCTTGGAGACATTCTTCTTGGGCTGAAATTTTCCATGGTTTTGCTCCCATATTGGGGTGAACTTTTTTCACCCTGAAGTCTAAGGAAAACCCTCCTCGGGATTTTTGAGTCATGCAAGAAATCAGTAGAAAGGGGAGTAGAGAAGAATGAGGACTTCCCTCCCTCTCATTTTGCAAATGTGTCAACAATTCTTTTCCTTACAAACTTACGAACATCTTTATTTTAAAACCCAGTGGAGTGATACACTCCAAGGCCAGAAGGAATCCCTCGGATCATCTAGATCTACCCCTTTTGTAACACAAGGTAAAGAAAGTCTTCCAACAATTTCTGTGCCAAACCAGTAACGCCTACTCAAATGACAGGATATTTTTCATAAACATTTCCAGTGTAGATTTCAAGATTGCAAGTGATGGAGAATCCCCCACTTCCTAGGAGAAGTGTTTATTTTTTATTATTTCTGCCAACACTTTTTATTTCTTTGACAAGGTTTTTTATAATTCATTGCATGATAAAGCATGAAGTAGCTGGGAGGAAAAGAAAACCCAAATATGCCTAAGGCATACTCAGCCTGTAACAGCCGAAATCTTCAGCAGACCAGTATAGGAATCAAACATCCTTATGATGTTGTAATGCATATTCTACCTGTTCTGTACTGCCCCACCAGAAAGGTAAGAAAAAGAAGAGTTGGAACCTACTTTAATCAAAACTCACTGTAAATACCAGGCTTAAAATGTTACATTACTACACAGAGGGAGATTCCCCTCCCCATTATTAAAAATATTTAATTAAATGCAAGAAAGAACATTAACATTTCCTTCCAAAATCTTCAAATGAAGAAAGACATAAAAATACAAATATTTTCCTTTCACCTTTCCTTCACATTGCTCTGACTTTGTTGGTGTTTCTGGTTTACACTAGAGCTAGTTATGGAGAAACTGGACCAATGGTTATTCCAGCAACACTACCTCTACTTCATTGTGCATCACAAGTATTTTATGGCAGAACACTTCCCACCCCAAACATACCCCTGGAAATATGTTCAACAGCAACATTAACTAACAGCAAAGGCTGGCTTGCCTGAATGCAAATCCAGCCCAGGTCCACTGGTCAAAAATAAGGAAGGAGATTTCCATGATTTTTTAATATGATGCAGTAAGTTCTAACTTTGAGTTATTTTGAAGTATGTACTTAGCTTATAACAAAACTATATATTGATCTGCTTTTCTAAAAATAAAATAGGAATAGAGGAGATTTCACACATACTGTATGACAATCAATGCTTCTATGGAAATGTTAAGCTTTGAGCATTTCTGAATTGAAAGCCAAAACAAATTTATTTTTGCCATTTCGCTTGAACTTGTAAGCTTAATGCTGTATCATAGTAAGTGTATATCACACATTGCTAAATACATTTAGAGAAATCTCTTCTAATATTAAATTGGACAAGTTATGTTCTTGATACATGGAGATTGTTGAGGACTAAAGCTGGAATAGCTCATGAACTCAAGGAGCGTGGAAGGACAGAGTAATACTCGCAGCAACTCACCAAAACCAAACGAGAACAGAAAATCTGTTCCACAGCCCTATGTGGCTACCAGGCAGCAAAGCTCTGATGCCAAGGCTGAGATAGCCTTCGAGCAAAGGGCCCCCTCCACTCCAAAGCTGCAGAACGTGTCCGGGTACCCCAGAGACAGCCAAGTCTCTTCAGACAATGAGACTGACTGCAAGCACTCGTGTGGCCTTTGCACCACCACATCAGGACATCTTCCTCACATCCTTGAAGATCTTCTTCTATGCGCAGAGGGTGAGCAAGAGAGAGGACTACAGACCAAAGCTAAAGTCCAAGAGCTTAAGTCTTGGAAGAAACCTGGACTTCGCGTCCTATTGATGAGCACTTCAATGACTTCTACAAGATGCTAATCCTGTCCCAGTATCTCCCAGTCTCTTTGCAATAACCTATGGCTGTGAACTCTCTTTTCCTTTCTACTGAAGGCTGGAGGGCCACACAGACTGAGAGTAGCACACCCTGTCAAATCCTGAACTATGTATTTTGAGACAACAAAAATGGCAAGAATATTTTCTAAAGATTGGAGTCTTCAACATCAATCTCTCTGAGCACAAAAGGATGCAAAAGAAATCTGTCACTTCTAACATTTGGAAATAAAACTCTGAATTCCCACAAGAAGTGACAGTCATTACTGGCCAACGTGAATTACAGTATTTCCTCTCACACCGCCCACAGAATTTTTCCCGAGATCGTGCTCTCCAAAATAAGGGCAAATTATTCACATTTATTAGGGTGTGAAAGTAATAAGACAGATGCCTTATTGTAGGGTGTGGTGCTTCTGCATAATCCTTTGCTTACTCAGCTTAATCTGGTTAGATGTGAACAAGATGTGCTTTCATCAGCCCGGTGCTATGCTAGGGCCCCAGCAGTGCCTATCACATTGTCCTCTTCAGATCAGAGTCTCCTTGGCTTGGAGCATAGGTGGAGCAAGTGACATCCCGTCTGCAGAAGGCCATAAACCTGGCTTCACACAGACAAAATTCTATATTTCAGGGGATAAATTGAGGCTACCAGCTGTTATGCAGACATGCCCCTTGTTCAAGCCAATATGGTAGGTCACATCAAGCTGCTTTAAAGACAAAGGCTGGGACCCGCTCTAGCCTTCAGACCATTCCTAACAGCACCAACGCACTTTCTTTTAAAGCCTTTAGAAAGGAACAAAGCTGCCTCCTCTTTTCAGACTGGTTTCAGAGAAGCCAGCATATGGACGGAGATCAAGTCTAAAAACTTGAGGACAAGTCGTCTTTCTCCTATTCTGCTTTCCTACTCCTTTCTTTTTTCATACCCACACATCTCCCTCCCAAATGACCCAAAAGTTCTTCAGGCAGCTTTTTAGGTTGTTCTACATATACAGTCAAATTAAAATAATGTCATTTTTTTCATTTATGTTTTCCAGTCTATCTCAATGCAAGCCTGGCTGTGAAGAGACTCTTATTTTAGAAAAAAGCACAGGCTGTTTTCATAAAACACACAATAATACACTTCTACACTTCTGTTCTGAAATAAGATGGTTCATGAGACACCTTTTGCTAAAACAAAAAGGTGTGAATTAAAAAAGGCTTCATTATGTTTGTGAAAATTAATCTCTTTATGAGCCCTAAATGAGAACATAGTTTGCTTTCTTCATACCTCTCTCTCAAGCACTAATTTCAACCGCAAAGACACAGATGATAGCAAATGTTGTTTTGTAAAGGACCCCCTCACTGTATTTCTTTCCTTGGTAGGAGAAACTGGAATTTCATTTGTTTGCCTCCAATCCAAGCCATGAATCATCTCTGTTATCAGTAGAGAGGTGGAAGAAACTGAAACAACAAACTGTACAAAAAACCGCTGGTGCTGCAATGTTTAAATACAACTTAATGGGCAAAACCTCCCAGAGTTCCCCTCAAGCCCACCCAGTCATGCTCAAGATCTTTTCCTTAAAACCACATGGTTTGCATGTATCTGTACCTATAGCGGTACCTGTTTATCTCAGTATATATTTCTAGCTTCAGTTCGCAGTCTCTGACAGTCTCTCGCAGGTTTGGCTAAAGCAAACCTAAAAGCTAAGGCCTATGTAGGTAGGAAAATCTTATGAATTTAAGAGCTCTAGCTAAATGGTTTCCAGGATTGGATCTCATTGGTGTAAATCAGGTTCAGGAAGCCCATTTTCTTCCTTCCCACCTTCAATCTGGAGTTACCTTCAAACACAGAGTGCTATTCCTCCTCGCTGCTGGGACCAAGCCAGCTGGAGATGGCATTTGATGCTCTGCACTACCACCTGCGGTCCACTTGCAGTCACCACAGACAACTGGACTCTGACAGAAAATACTGCTATTAGCCCTGTCAAGTGCACGTAGTATGAATGTGTCTCCTGTTGTCCATGCAGACCTCAGGAAAAGGGCAATGCCTTCCCGAAAAAGGAATCAGGAGACACAAAAAGGGTGAAGGATGGTGGGAAGGATGTCTGGATCCAACAGCAAGTTGGAACAGAGGTTGCTTTTACACTCGATGCTTTGCTTTCAGGATGGATGTTGACGGGGTCTGCTGACTGTCTTCCTGTTTGCCTGGTGTTGAAAATCATGTCTTTAGAAAACGAAGCATCATTTTGGTAGAGAAGTGTTTTTGTTAAAACTCTTTAGTTTGTCTCAAAATCACATGTTCTGCTTTGCAAAGGTTTATTTGTTTTACATGCATACCCACCTGGGTCTATTAAATTCAGGACTCCCACAACAGTTTTCCCTTTCTTCGTTCCACCCTTTGCAGCTGCAGAACAGCATGATATATTCATAAGAAAATAATGGAAGAAAACTTGATTTGGTTTTCAAACTTTAACCCAATAAAATTGTTTCCAATTTTTTTTTTCCTCATTAGAGTCCAAACTCCCCAGGAGTTACGGACGCTGTGTTCCACACAAGGGGAGCACAGGACTTTACAGAATTCGAACTTTAATACACAGCCTTTTCATTATTGTCTGCAGAATGAAGCATGTTCTTTAAAATAGAAAGTAAGAACATGAGCCTCAAGCCAGGCTCTGTTCACAGCTTTCCAACTGTCCAGTTGTTCACCTCTGGCCAAAATGCTAAGCTTCGCTAACCACTGTGAAACAGGATTATGAAATGTGAACAACTATAGACGGTCTTTGAAATCTGCACAGGAAAACTGCTCCAGATAAGAATCATACCATCTCTCCCTACATGGGTATACATACCTATACTGAGAAAGATTCCTCTAGAATTTAAAAAAATATCCAGCTTTACTCTGGTAGCATCTTTCAACTCATATACAAATAGCACCACTGAAATGCAGGCATTATGCAAAGAACAAAGGACCAAATGTTTGGACAGGGATGCCAAATGGCCACTTGTGTAAAAAACCTACTTAGTCTCTTAAAAGTCTTGGTCAAGCCCTTAAGTTTCGCCTTGCCTCAGTTTCCATACATAGAAGTGGAATAAAAGAATCTGGTATGATGGTAAATACATCATTATTTCTGAGGCGCTTAGATCCTGCAGTAAGTAGATAACTTCTAAGTACCTACAGCTCTGCTAAGCAAAGTACAGAGGATTTCACCTGACAGCTGGTGTTTCCAGCTCTGCATCTCACCCCATTCTGGATGTTATCAGCACTTCATAGGGGAAACAGTACCGATGACGTGCCTGTGCAACACCTCAGTTCACACATTCCTTCCCCCCAATACACACACCCCACACAGACACAGCAAATCCAACTTCTATAATCACTGAGCTTCCAGCAAGCAAACACACTGCCTTTTTTGCCATCCTTGTTAAAGAGGGACAACATAGCAGATGGTTCTACATAGTGATAATGTTTCAAGAGCCCTAGGCAGAAAGATATGTAGAAAGCAGTGGTCTGAGGTTACAGAAATACGGTCCCAGTCCCCACCCAGGCAGGCTTCACACCGAATTCAGTGTGAATTCAGTGAACACCGATGGATCCTGGCAAGAGTTTTACCTTAATGAGAGAGGTCACGGGTCTCTGGTTAATCAGAGGGAGGAGAGCGCATTCAGTTCAAGTAAAAAACCTTCCGAAATAACTGATATTAAAAGTGTGTTTGTATTGCTTGAAGAACTTTCGTTTTCTGCTACTTAAGGCTTTCCTTATTAAAAACCTCAATTTCACATCATAAAACTTTCAGGGCTTTTCCATAGGAAATTAGTCAGATTTCATTAGTTCTTGATTATATCTATCCTTTCCAATTCCAAGAAAAAGTAATGCATTATCAGTTAACAGATATCCTTAAAATCTTTTTTTTTGGTGTTATTCTATTAAGAAAGCAACTAGCACAGTCAAAAATGTCTAGCACAATTGATTTACCTGTGTCTCTCCACTGAAAAATGTCTTTCTGTAGCTTTCTGAGCTACAGCGACATTGTCCCTCACTCCACTCACTCTCTGCAAAGAAATCTCCAGTGAGCAATTTTGCTTTGTAAAAGTCACAGTAACATCAGGATGTCTCCCCATACAAAAAGATTACTGTCTGCTTCCCTAAGTTCAAGACTGCATAAATCCTTCACGTGTCAAGACAGGTGTTGGCCATTTTTTTATTCCTTTTCAGGTGGGAAATAACAACAAAATTGAGCAATCAAGGTAAAATTTTAGCAGTCCTCAAGCCACAGAGAATCAGTAAATTTATGCATTTGACATGTCATTAATTTGACAGACCAGATCAAGACAATGCTACTGAACACAGTCAATACAACTATCCATTTATTTGTGAGTCCTTTCATAGAAAGACGTCCAGGGTTTACCAGCTTTGTACTTTGGAAGGGGCATAAAGTTAGCAAACTACGTTATAAAGTCCTCAGATAAACCTTCTAATCGTACGAGGCCTGATTTTCTTCTCCCGTATCTGTGACTCGTGGGGAATTAACTACGTCTCTGGGTTTGCTGTTGAGAGAAGAAGATCAGAACTGACTTCTCCCAGCAACTTTTGACCTGACTGCAACTTATTAAATCTGTGAGTCCTAAAACAAGCTACCTGACATGAAAAACACCACCGTTTTTCTAGCGGTGGAGTTGCTCTTATACTAAGTGAAAGATCTGAAGGATATCTGCACTTTTACAACTGCCTGATGGTAACTCAACCACTGTGAGGGGAATCAGCCCCTCGCCTGCAGCAGAAAACCTTCCTCCACGGCCAAACCTGCCTCCCCAGAATCGGATTTGGGATCCCAGACGGAAAGCCCGACTAACGCCAGAAGTTGGCGATCGGTTTTGCTGGGGGGCCGCGTTTCGGGGCTCCCCCCGGGCGGCAGGGTCGCTGGCGGCGGGATGCGGGACTGGACCAGCGGCGCAGATGCTCCGCCCGGCCCCGCAGCCCGGCCCGCGATGCCGAAACGCTGCTGCCGCGAAGCCGCCGCTCTGCTCGGGACGGAGAGCCCCGGAGGGAAAGCCGCAGCCCCCCGCAGCCCGGCCAGACCCACCCGCAAGGCCCTGCCTGCCTGCTCTCCGGGCGGCCCCCTCAAGGGACCCCCAGAGAAACCCCCCCTCCCCAAGGGATGCTCTTGCAAAGGGAGGGGGGAGCTCACACCTCTCCCGAACTTCACCCCCACGCCCCGGCAGAAACCGCTGCCCGCGGGGGCCGCGCACACGCCGCGGGGATGCTCGGCCGCTCCCCGCCGCTCCCCCCCGCCGCGGCAGCCGCCGGCGTCCCGGGGCGGTAGCGGCGAGCCCCGCCGCACGCAGCCGGGCCGCCCCCGGCCAGCCCCCCGCCACTCACCCCACAGCAGCAGGACGGGGAGCTGCCGCCGGCGGCAGCAGCCGGGCGCCTCCATCCCGGCGCGGGCGGCGGCGAGCGGCCGCGGGGGACGGAGCCCGCATGGGGCGGCCGGTCCGCAGCCGCGCAGGGCCCAGACCCGCCTCAGCCCCCCCGCCGGGGAGGCTCCTCTTCATGCCTCGGCGTCCAGCCCCGGGCGGCGGCGGTGGGGGCGGGGGCGGGGGCGGGCGCGGAGGGGAGCGGCTCCCCCGCCCCCGGGGGACTCCCGGCGACGGGGAGGGGGGCTGCACCGGGGGGATGGGGGTGTGCATTTGGGAGTGTGCGTGCGCGGGTGTGCCTCAGTGCATGCGCGTGCATGTGTGCGAGTGCATGCCTCTGTGCGTGTGAGCGCGCACGCGTGTGTGTGCAAGGGCAGCCGTGCCTGCAGGCCTTCCAAATGCCGCGGCAGGAGGGATGCCGCTCCCATCCCACGGGGCCGGGTGGGTGTTTGGGGGGAAGGACCCTCCCCTCCACGGGGAAGATTCTGGTCCCAAGTGTCCGAGGGGGTCAGGGACCCCTTGCCCCCTGTCCTGGGAGCCAGGGCAGCCTCTCCCCTCCTGCCACAACATCCTGGCAGCGGGGGCGAAGGTGTGAGGGGCTGGAGGGCTGCCTGTGTTAGCTCACCTGCAGCCCTTTCAGTTTGGCTTGCAGGGCACCAACATGTTAGCATGCTTAATATTTACAGCTGAACATGGGCCGCGAGCTGGCGTAACGCCACAGAGTGCCCGAGCAGAGCAGCCAGGAGCTCTAAGAAAATGCTTAATGTGTTTTTATGTTTCCATTTCATCTCTGCGTGGCTCTGTTCAGAGAATGGTACGGCTCCTCATTTTCATCAATATTTAAAGGCTGTGTTCCTGGAGCTCTCTCTCTCTAGGAAATCAGCATCTCCAGCAAGAAACACCAGACTGAGAAGCTGCTAAAGAAGCCTCTTTTTAGCTGAAAATAATTGTACTGCTCAGTACTCAGCCGGAGTGTGTTTCTAAGTAAATGGACCTCAGTAACTGCCTTTCAGTAGAAGATCAAATCACTGCCATTGTTAAAGTCAAAAACTTCAAATTTCAAAAAGAGTTGCATGCCATACACAAGAATATAGGGTACTTTTATATATCAGTCAGGTTGTTCCCGTTGACTTTGTACACTTGCATAGCATGGTGCTCTCAAACACTTTTGGAGAGTGGGACCCCAATGCAGCCACAGAATTACCCATTGCACATGCCTCCAAAAGCAAACTCTGCCTGATTTATGCTGTTATCTACACTGAAGGAAATGGAAAACTTGGGAAACCACAGAGAAGGCTGGGAATCCACAGTGTTGAAATAGCTCTGGAGACATTTAAGTGTGTCAGTTATAATGACCTCCTATCATTTGTGTGCCACCTTTTCCTCTTAGCTGAAAGCAAACCTTGTAAAATACCATAAACCATATATAAACCATAGCTCAGGGAGGTTATCCTTCAGCGGAGGGGCTGCCACTTCTGCTTTGCAAGGAGCGTTTGCAAGGTGCCCCTGCCAGAAGGCACTACAATGAAGTGACAAGCGTGAAGGTGCATCCACTGCATACTTGCTGTAACATCCTTCCTAACAGTAAGATCTTGATATCCCTCATAAAATCTGTTACTGGCAATATCTGAAGTTACAATTAGTATTTTCAAGAATTTGGACTGATCTTCAGGAGGATTAGGATGTATTGTGCTTTATATGCAATATTACACATTAAAAATATGTAATATATTATACAATATACAGTACACAGGCAACATTTTTGTCACATAGGATACGGAGATAATGCTGATAATTTTCCTTTACATCTTTTGTATTTGTTTTCCTCACCTGTTTCAGATGAGAAACTGGCAAATTTTATAAGTGAACATTACTGCTTTCAACTAGCAAGATTCAGCAAGCACTTCCCATTTTGTGCTTGCAGCAGGTAGTATGAAGGTGCAAATGGTATCCTTGAGGTAGAACAATAGCTAAAATTTATAGGCAAATGCACTAGAGTGTTGTATTGAATCACAAGCCAACTATGCTAGGTGATATCTTCAGCAACATGATCTAAAATGAGTAAGTCTGATTCACAGGTGTATCTGAACAAAACTGTCATAGCGTTAGAACCATCAGCAAGAGGCAACTTGGGCTGTTTGAAGGTTTTCCTGAAGACTGCTTCTCCCCCTCTGTTGCAGTAAGGCCAACAAATTTACTTCAGAAAGGCTGTGAACCTTTTTATTCTGCAAATCTGCCTTAGTAGCATCATGCCTCTACGCCAGCAGCAGAAATCTGATTCACCTTCAGATAAGAAATGCTATAAATTCCCTTTGCTGTGCAGAGCTCTGAGTCCCATCCCTGTCAACATGCTGTAACGATAACCTCAAAACCATACTTTCTTGTAATTTCCAAACATGCAATCTCCAGAGGTCACACAAACCCCTTTTCAGGTACCCTACAGATGGTGCTCCAATCACATTACTTCAGGCATTGCTTTAAAATACTTAAATCTGCTAATAAGCCACTGACTAAAAAACAATGATAGCAATAGACAGGTAGGTAGTTGTTTCAGTATGGAAATTTCCCAAGGAGTCTGAGATGAGAAAAGATTGAAGGAGTCAAGTCATCCAGGACAGGTATTATCGTGAGCGCTAGGGTGTTCAGGGCAGTGCGGGATAAGGTAATAAACTCTCCTGCTCCAGAGGTTAAATTCACCCAACAGAAACTAAAAAAATTTTTTAGAAATAATAAAATAATTAAAAAAAACAAAAACAAACCAAAAAAATCAAACTGAAGGCATTACACTATGGAAAGCAATATTGCCTTTCCTTTTTGCCTCAAGTATTGGCCTGGATAGAGCGGCTGCTTGCCTGTGTGGAGAGACCTTGCCCAGTGTTGGATGGAAAGTTTTCTTCTCTTCTTCCTAGCACAGTAATTTTGTATAAAAAAATACATTAAGATTTTAAGACCACGTTTTAATGGGATTGCTTGCTAGAGTGAGGTTTGAAAAAGTAGGCTCAGTTCATCTGTGGTTTTAAACTAAAGTAGGTCATCTTTCCCATTTAGTGCTCCTAGGAGCATGCCACTCCAGAAATTTAAAAAACTAAAAGGCATCTGCAGGTCATTAAAATAATTTCCTCCTTTATATTCTGCTTGCATAATTCCACACAAATCTTTTCTCCTGTCTTTTTAGCATGAATATAGAAAATGTACAAACATGCTAAAAAAACCCACAGTGAATAAAATGGCTTCTTCCTGTGACTCAAAGGCCACACTGTGGTATATTGACTGCACATAATGCTAAATTGATTTTAAGTCAGTCAGATTTGATAATCTGAAACTCTTTATGCCTATATTTCCTGAACTGAAGGGGGAGAAAAAAAGGGCATTTTTGTATGTAAAGATCTTCATTTTTTTACATAAGAGCAGATGGGGATTAGGGGAGCACACAAATATTTTGCCAGCCTTCTAAAACTGCATTTTTTAAGCGATGTGTGAATGTGCTCTGTGACTTCAGCAGGGTTCCCGTGTTCAGATCAAAGCATCTAAGCAGTGTGTACATGTTTCAGTCTGCGCTCGATTTCAGAGGTGCTGAGATGTAAGTGTTAAGCACCTCTAAGACCATTTTATTTTTCATACCCAGCTATGACATGACAGCCTTTCCCTTGGCACAACATGCAGGCTTTCTTTGAAGGAACCAGAACATTCAATTACTTTGCTTCCATGCTAGTTTCTAGGATGGAAAACTTGACAAGGGATGTGAGCACGAATCTGTAAGAGCTGGCACGTCTCACTGATTCCCAGACGTTTTTCTCTTATCAAAAGGAGCATCCCAAGGCCACTGGTGACTGCATGTCATACACGTCGTGATCTTCTCTTCCTGTTGCACACAGCTATTCTTCTTTTTGCACATCAGGCAGAAGCTTTAGCATAACAGAAAGTCTTTGTAATTTGGCTCAGGCATGGGAAACAAATCATGCCTTCATTTTTAATGTAAACATTAGTAAAATGTGCACAACGCTCTATTCCTTCTAGACTAAATAAAGCCAAAATTAATTTATGGGTTTTTAAACACTTGACTGTCAGTTATGTTCTAGAGGCCCTGAAGTTTTACTCAGAAAATGTATTTATTTTTTCATAACAGGCTGTCTGAGCAGCTTGGGAAATGCCAGCAAGGGAATATGTAGATTGTCTCCATACATGGTTGTGTCCCTGAGAAATAACTCAGTTGGAAAATCAGGGAGAAAGGTACAAGAAGAGCGATGAAAACACACACATATATATTTTTCTTTTTAGAACTAATAATGCTGTTACAATTTCTCTTGATATAAAATCTTACAGAGCTGAAGTCTGAAATCTTACAGGATTGAGTCATCAATACTCTTGCAGCCATCTGAGGGAATATTCAAGGATCATTTTATAACCCTTGATATTCAGCTGACTCTGCAGAGATTGGTGAAGCAGCACACAGTACCAATGTAAACCTACCTGCAACAGAAAGCAGCAAAGCCTATTCGAGTTCAGTCTGAGCCCAGGATTTCTGACTCCACACGTGGACTCTGTTCAGTGCAATTATGAACCAGCCAGCATCTCCTTAGCATGAAAACAGACTAATTGTCCTTCTTAGGCACATGGAAGACTGGCTTTAGGGCTGAGCAAGACAGATCCTAGGACACTTCTTAGGTGGGAAATTCCATAAATTTCCATTCCATGGAAAAATGCAGCACTATATAAAATGGAAAATATTGCCATAGTAAATAAAAGGTTATTTGGAAGCACAAAATGACTGCAATGTATAACATTTCTAATTTTCTCTAGTCCTAATTCCTACTCTAGTTCTCATTCTAAAGTAAAATAGAAAATTTAAAAAACCCCATGGTTTCATTAAGGCTGAGTTCAACTTGCTATTACATTCACACTGTTAGATTTCTATCATAATAAGTCATCCTATTTTAATCTTGTCATCTTTACAGCCCCAAGGCAATGCCAGTTCATGCACAGATCCCTTACACCTCTTTCCACAGACACATCTCACAGCATTTGCTAAAAATGCTTGCATAAGATGTGAACCCAGGCACAAAGATTGCCTCATGGTGTTTTACTTGTCCAGTTTCCCTTGCAGTGCGATGGTGCAGAGCTCCAGCTTCTATTATTCGAGGACAAGACCCAGTGAGCTTCCCCAGTGTCATACATTCTCTTTATAAGCACTGCCTCCCTTTCCCCTGATTGAGAAGTGATGCACAGTAAATACTTTTGCTTCTTAATGGGAAATTTGGAGAAAATTTGTTGGCAGTGTGCCTAAAGCACATCACTGATCGTCACTGCCATTGGAAAAGGGGAAGAGAGGAAAGAAAGATGATGTGTCAGAGACACATCATTCCTCGTGTTTTCCATCACTGTCATAGATCTTTCCAGGGATCTCAACTTTATCCATTCATGAGGGTTTTTTCACCCTTTGAGCACATACTTTCATAAGCCTTGGGATTCCCTCCAGATTACTTCAATAAAGGACACCAATTATTTCCCTCACATAGCAATGAAACTACTGTTTTCATTTACAAGTGCATCAATTAAAGGTGTAAGCAAGTTTACTGCACTTACAGAAAAGACAGCATCTGCTCGGGGTCTGCTGATGCCAAACGACAGAGCATGGCTCAGTGTGCCAAGTGACCTTAACTCTCATTTGAGAAAATAATGTGTCTCAAACATCTGGAGCAGCACAAAAATAAGAGCAGGACATCGGTGGGAACAATGAATTGAAGATTTATCTTGGTAGTACTTGCTATCTTCACTCTACATCAAACAGCAGCGTATGCTGCTGAAACGGCTGTGCTCAATCTGTGATTCACTGAGAATTAACCTACACTTTAAGGAAATTCCAGCTATTATTAAGAAAAGTAAAGTGTGTGCTTATGGGTTAGTTAACATGAAATAATATCTATCCTCAAATAAAAATATAAAATATAGAAGAAAGGAAGGAAGATTCTCCTTTCACATGTTCACTGTTTATGAAGGTTTTATTCTTCGTAATTACCTTTAACAGAATATCTAGCCCTTCATAGTTAATTGATTTGCTGTAAAAATCTCTCACTGTTTTTAAATCTAGTAGTATAATGTTACTGCATCTCAGGGAAGTATCAATGAAATCTTACAGAGGATCTCTTCTTACCATTGCTCCTTTTTGTTTTCAACTTAGAAAAGATCAGAAGCAACAAAATGAGATAGCAATAGTTCCCATAACAAGTTAAATTTACCAGACATTAAATTGTTCCATGGAAAGTGAACAACTAATATACATGAGCACAAATACTTTAAATAACTTAGATTAACTGAGATAGGCAGCTATTTTGTTGGTAGATACAGTTGTAAAATATTCCAAAGGCAAGCTATCTTTACTATTGTCTCCTGAGATTTCTAAATCAGAGGAAGGATGTGAGTAAGTGGATGACAGGCACAGCAGGTGGTGTATCACCAGCACGCATGCACACTCACCATCTCCATCTACTGTATCAGCTGGTTGATTAATTAGTTGCAGCTCAATTATTTCAGGTGGAATTTACTGCTTGCTGTTGGCAAGGGTAACAGGAATACTTGAAGCAAAGCTCAGTGTAAAAAGTACAGCGCTGCACTAGGGAAGCGAGAGGTATCAGATAATATGAAATCTCCCCCGGCCAAAAAGCCAAACTAAGGTTTAAAGTTCATAGTGAAGTCAAGCAGTGTTGAACACATGCAAGAACGTTTGTTTGTTTTTTTCACTGGTGTTGCATGTCGTTTGCCTCAATCATCCATCAGAGGTTCAAATAAATTTGAGTTTCAAAATCAACCCCAAACAGAATAACGCAAAACAAAAATATACTTCCCCAAGAGTGCTTAAAGTGCATGTTGAGCTAAAAAAAAAAAAAAGAAGCATAAATATTTAACCAAAAACATATACCTGTGCACACCATAAATTGGGCAACTGCTTTTAAAAGGCAGTATTACCTCCAAATATTTTTAACTTGCTCTGCCTTCTGCACATGTCCCAACTGTTCCTCTATGAGAACAATCTCTGTTTATTTTTTGTCTACTTTTCAGAACATTGCTATTCTCATTCTGAATAAAATACATGTTTATGATTGAGCTTGTGAGGCAAGCTGTTTTCATGGATTGAGACAGCAATTCCATCTCTTAAAGGAATAAATTTCCTTTAACAGATTTCTTGTAACATTTCATCCTTTCTTGGAAGAAATGAATAAAAAGATTAAAAAGATCATAATTTCCTGAACAACGTTTCTTTCATTTGTCTGTTTTGCTGAGTATGAAATCAGCATTTTGGGTAGCATTGTGACAGTTTTTGGGATGGGCCCAGAAAGCCCGAGCGTGAGACTGTTCCTCAGGTGAACACTTCTATGGGTTTACATTAAATTGGTCTGTGTGAGAGATGGGCACAGATGTTTCCTGCAATAGTATCATATAGATTTACTTTCCTCAGTTAATTCATTCTGGAACCTCGCAAATATTAATTAATTGATAGAAGATCTTCCATTAAAGTAAACTTCAAAAGACGCTAATCTTCCTTAATGAACTATAGAAAAATGTGCTGTCCAAACAGTATCTGAGAGGACTCAAGCAAAGAAGCATTAATATTATCTAGAGATCATATTAATGGATTTGCTTAATCAAAGAAATCCTTTGAAGTGAATTATCTTGACCAAATAAGAGAAAGTGATTATCAGCCTGGAGATTATATGGGTCATAACGGATAGGATGCCAAACTCTACCAGTGAGAGACACCCTGTGGTAACAGCCTGAACTGTCACTCTTGCAGTCACCTGCAAAGAAACAGCAGATGAATGAATGATTTCGGATGATTAAATAATAGATTATAAAGCCATCTCTTTTAATAATACATGTAACAACAGCACAGATCTGATGTAAAAGTGGCAATTTCTGTTTCCAAAACACTGCTCACAAATTTAAGCTCATCTTTAAGCTCACAAATCAACGTGTTGATCTTTTTTGTGCCTTCCTGTTCCCCTGCCTGAGGTGTGACTGTCCATGCAGCTGGAGCTCTCATTCTGTCTATCACATCCCCTATTAATTCAATTCACAATAACCACTTCTGCCATCAGTTCACGTGTTCCCACCAGCTCATCACATTAAGAAAATCCTACTGCTTAAATCTGTTTTTTCAAACTTCTTGCCTTCATTTACATGATCATTCAAAGCCCTCCCCTCTGTTGCCTTTTGCTGGCACCTTTGTATGCTTACATTACCCCTAGACATCTCTAACCCTCAAAACACATGAAGGATAGAAGGAAAACGAGGCTCCCCCAACTGTAAGAGCCACAAGGACTCACACCCACAGAGGTCACTGTGGTTTTGGTCAGATGTGGTATCATGATGTGCCCAAGCTGCATGATGAGGTCTTCTCACCTCCTCTGCCCTCTGCTCTGCTCCGCTGCTTCCACCCAGGGAAGGCCATGCAGCAGGCTTGCCCCAAAAGGTGGCAGGTTAAGCTGGCTGCTCTCTGCAATTAGGAAAGCAGCTGGGTCCCAGCCAAATTGCTCGAAAGAAGTTCTGCCCTCAGCAGCCCAGAGAAGCCGCCCAGTGCTCCCACACACATGTTCAGAGATATCTCCGAAACGGCAGGATCAGGCAGGCCTGCTGCCAGGTAGGTCATTTTTCTAACACAGCCAAAGCACAGTGAAGAAAACGGGATGTTTTCTTCTTTGGAGGGTTTTCTGATAAATTCCCATGCGTGTTGCAAATAAACACCTATCAAGGGACTTTTCGTTAGAGCGTGCGCGGTGCCTGTAGCTCTGGAAAGGCAAGAGATAAGACTGGTTTATATTTTCTTCTAGATCTACCAGACCAGCTAAACATGCAGCCAGGTTTTATCAAAATGGGCTTGGCATAAAGAGTTTAATCCTATGGAGGTGGGAAAATGAGAGGTTAACCTGGATCGTTTTCACAGAAACAGTCTTAGGGGCAAATACACGTGTCTTTATAATGGCAGCTCCAATGGACTGAATCTCAGGCTTGACTGAAACCAGTCTGACAGCAACTAAAATACACAGACAAATCAAAACCCCAACACTTAAAGAATCTGGAAAGATTATTTAATTCTCAAAGCATAAAAAAGTAACTGAAAATTTTCTCTTATAGATCTATATCTCATTTAAATTTTTCTATTAAATGAGTATTTCTGAATAAACAGCATCAAGGTAAGCTGGAGTTTAATAAAATCAGCTGCAAAGTATATGGTTGAGCAGCATGTTGCATCTACTCTGCTCTTTTATGACCTGCATAGTAGTGCTCCCAGGTAAGACGATTAATACCACTGACTTAAAATCCTCTGACTCATTTCACTTAACAGCTTGGAATAAATGTCCATCATCTTCGTGAACTGCAATGTTAAAACCTCATACATTACTTCACCCACATTTCTCATCTTTACAGGCAACAACACACTAAATATATTTTTAAAAATTTCAGCTCCCTCTATTGTGCAAACTTTATCTTCAGAAAAGCAGCTAAGAGTTTTGTTATTTAAAACAAAGGAGTAATGAAAAAATTAGACAAATAATAATGTAAGAAAATATTCAAAGCAATCTTCTTGTTTTCCCCTGTGTTGAGAAGTTAGGTTTTCAGACGGATCTTTACTGACATCCAGGATCAGGCATCATGGACCTAATCTTACATTACGATACAGCATGACATTGCAATGGAGAAATTGGCCAATCCTCACTGCAGGCTCTTCATACTCCTTTAAAAGCTCAGTCAGACACACTGGACATCAGTACTTAAAGAAATTCATGGTGTAGTCACATCATAATGGGGACACTTCAATTTGCTTCAATATATATGTTGTGTCTGTGAACAGCTGCCTCTATATACACCATCACAAAATATCAAACCACTGCAGAAAAACAAATAAAAGGAATGCATCTTTTACTAAGCATCAACAAAGCTTATAGTTCTGCTTCATCAGGAGCAGGTTTGCTGATACTCAAAGGAAAAAGAAGAGGAACAAGAAGCAGAACCAAGGTTGTCTTCCAGTCTGTAAGAACATCTACAAAGAGCGAGCCCTAACAAGTTAAACCAGTTCTGAATCGCGGATCTCAGGCCCAAGAGAAACCTGCAGCCCAAGGAAGAAGATGCTTGAAAAAGAAAAGGCAGTGGCTCGCTCACTGCATGACTTGCCACGCTACACAGCAGAGGCACTAGCAGAAAGAGATCATTTCTGATTGAAAGCGTTTAATCTAGAAATGATTGAATAATTGAGGAGGAAAAAAACCATGAGCACCATCTTCTTTCATTCTGAATTCCCAGAGCAGACAGGAGCCTTGACACGTGCGAACAAATATTCGCAGTTCTAGAATTTAAAATGCCTTAAAGTTGGGAACAAGGTGGACATTCGCTCATCTCCCATCCCAAGAGACATAATGCGGCTAACCCTAACCCTAACCACCAACCCTAAACGTAACCCTAACCCTAACCCCAACCCCAAACCGTATCCCTAACCGTAAACCTAAACCCTAAACCTAACCCTAACCCCTAACACTAAAGCTAACCCTAACCCGAAGCCTAAGCCTAACCATAGCCCCTAACACATAATCCTAACCCCTAACAGTGATGCTAACCCTAACCCTGAACCCGAACCCTAACCCCAAACCCTAACGCTAACCTTAACACCTAACCTGAACCCTAATTGTAACCCTAACCCTAATCCTAACCCTAATCCTAACCCCTAACCCTTACCCTAACCCCTAACCCGAACCGTAACCCCTAACCCTAAGGCCGGATTCTGCACCTGGGACGGAATAACGCCGGGTGCAAGTCTAAATTGGGAGAGGAGCGGCTGGAGAGCAGCCCTGCAAAAGGGGTCTGGGGGTGCTGGTTGACAGCAGGCTCAACAGGAGGCAGCAGTGTGCCCTGGCAGCCAAGAGGGCAAACCGCATCCTGGGGTGCATCAACCACAGCGTAACCAGCCGGTCACAAGAGGTGATTATCGCGCTGTATTTAGTGCTGGTGCGGCCTCACCTTGAGGATTGTGTGCGGTTCTGGGCCCCACCATTTCCAAAGGATGTTAAGGTACGGGCATGTGTCCTGGGAAGGGCAGCAAAGCTGAGGAAGGGCTGGAAGGTGTGTCCTGTGAGGAGCAGCGGAGGACACTGGGCTTCTCTAGTTTGGAGAGAAGGCGGCTGAGGGGCGACCTCATAGCTCTCGACAGCTTCCTGAGGAGGGGACGTGGAGAGGGAGGTGCTGAGCTTTGAGCCATTCCCACACAATGTCTTCTCCCTGGTACCCAGTGCCAGGACATTGTGTGGGAATGGCTCAAAGCTGCGTCCGTCAGGGGAGGTGCAGACTTGACCTGAGGAAACATTTCTTGCCCGAGAGGGTGGTCAAACCCTGGAACAGGCTTCCTGGAGAGGTGGTCGATGCCCCATGCCTGTCTGTGTTTAAGAGGCATTTGGACAACACCCTTAATGCCATGCCTGAACTTTTGGTCAGCCCTGAAGTGGCCAGGCAGTTGGACCAGGGGATCGATGTAGGTCCCTTCCAACTCAACCCTTCTCTCTTCCCTTCCCTTCCCTTCCCTTCCCTTCCCTTCCCTTCCCTTCCCTTCCCTTCCCTTCCCTTCCCTTCCCTTCCCTTCCCTTCCCTTCCCTTCCCTTCCCTTCCCTTCCCTTCCCTTCCCTTCCCTTCCCTTCCCTCATGATGAGTCAAATAACAAGGAGACCATTAGTTGCCTGAAACGCCAGGGGGTTTTCAGCTCCAAAAACACTCTCACAGACACAAATCAGAAAGGTTACAGGTGGAAACAGGATTTTATTTTATGTTATGTCATTTCATGGTATCTTATGTTATCTTATTTTATGTTATGTCATTTTATGGTATTTGATGTCATTTTCCTGAATCCGTTTCAGAGCCGATGCTCACAAGCATGAAACAAAGTGCACGTGTAGCCAGGAGCAGGCTGATGTGTTCTTCCGTTTAGCTTGAAAAAACATCCCTTGCAGTCTGGCAAAGGCAAGCCACAGAGCCACACAAAGTAGCAGCAGGAAGACAGGCCAAGCAGTCCCTCTTTTCCGAACAGCGAAGAAGAACTGGAAGAATGAGGATGGGTACCGACCACCCGCAGAAAAGCAGAAGAAGAAGAGGCGTGTGGTGCCATGGGGTATTTTCCAAAGCAGGACACACGGCGATGACAAGCCCGCTTTTTGCCCTCCAAACCTTGCTGCGCTGCGCTTCTTGGCCAGTGATGCAGGAAAAGCGCTCTCGTGCCTGCCCTGCGCTTGGATTGCAGGCTGGGAGAGCTGCAAAGGGGCAGCTGCGGATGGTGCAGCAAGCCTGGAGCCCTTCCAAGCACAGGCTGTTTGGCACAAGCAAGAACAGCTCGGGAAATGGAGCCAAGGGAAGAGCAGAGCTCGCTCCTGCTCCAAACTTGCAATGGGCAAGCGAGGCGGGGAGAGGCAGGGCACGAGTGGCGCCTCGGAGGTGCAAGAGCAGCAGGCAGGAACCGAGCGGAAAGGGCCCAGAGGAGCCCTGACAAGGGGCTGTGCTCAGTGCTACAGAGGACAAGAAGCAACCCCCGGGGGCCACCCTGGGAGTCTCAAAAGCCTCCTCCCCCCGGATGCGGGGCACGAGGGCCACCTGCGTGGAGCAGGAGCAGCAGGCACCTGGCCAAAATGGCCCAAAGCAGCCCTGGCAAGTGCCCCTGCTCCATGCGGCAGAGGAAAGCAAAAAAAACCCCCGGGGACACTTGCTAGCCCACCGTGGGGAAAAAAAAGCCTTCCTCCCCCCAGCTGCAGGGCACGAGAGGCCGTCTTCGTGGTGCACGAGCAGCAGGCAGTAACCTAGCCCAAAGGGAGCAGAGGAGCCCTGACAAGTGGTCGTGCTCAATGCTGCAGAGGAAGGCAAAAAACCCCCGGGGACCAGTGCCAATCCGCCCCGGGGGAAAATTCCTTCCTGACCCCAGCGCTGGCGATCGGCTATTCCCTGAGCATGTGAGCAAGACCTGCCTCCTCGTCCCACAGCCTGCTCACGCCTCCCCGCAGATGCCCAAGCCCTCTTCTCCCTCCACCTGCTGCCACCTCAGGCGCTTCCCAGACTGGCCAAAGGCCCCCAGCCTCATCCACCTTGGGGGCAAGGATCCTTCCCGCGCCTGGCAGGGCACCAGTGGCTGCTCCAAAGCACCACGACCCCTGGCAACATCTCTGCATCCCATTCCTTACAGCTGCTGCCCCGGCTCCGCAGGGCATGAGGACGGCGAGCTCTGCAGTGCTCCTCAAGAAGGCATTCCCTTGCTCTTGCCACTGCTATCCAGTGAAAAGGCCTGACAGCCTCGGGAAGCTCCAGGTGGTGCTGGTCCTTCTCGTCTCCAGCAGCCTCCTCTGGTCTTCCTCCCTCAGCCCTCGCCAACTCATTCCACGGGCTCCTCAAGGACCTCCTCTCGCATGTCTTCGGGCTGTGCCCAGGCCAGCTATGGCAGCGGGACACGGGACGATGCTCCCTTTTATCCTGCCCCGGGGCATTGTGACTGCTGCGTTGACGGGTGGTGGCCCTGTGACATGGGGGTGACGGGGCCCCCCTTGCGCAGCCCCGCCCGCCGCCCCTCCACCCAGCATCCTTGGGAGGAGGGCCTTTGGGGTGCTGGCCCCGAGGCAGCCCCTGTGCCCAGGGGGCCCAGGGGGCCCTGCCCTTGCTGGCCATGCACTGGGCACAGCTGCTGGGTGTCCCGCTAAATACATCTGGACATTCCGACTATTTAAAGAAGTGGTGATGAACTGCCTTAACAGCAGGACGAGGAGAGGAGTGGCTTGAGTGCAACCCTGAAAGAGTGGTCTGGGGGTGCTGGTTGAGAGTAGTTCTTCTGCAACAAGTTACATTTCCAAATAGAGGCTGTCCCACAGAGAAACAAGCATTTCAGTATCCCTGTTTACTAATAAACATTAATTACATCATTGCTTTAGAAGTGAATAGCCAAAACAGCTGTGTTCAGGTGGTTAAGTCTTTATAATACAAGGACTGTGGAGAGAGCATTTAAAGGCTGGGAAAGCTAACCATTTACCTAGTAAAGAAATCAAGAGTTTGATGAAAATCTCTCTCTTGAGTTTTTTAAAGTTGAATGTAGCTCTCACAGAGAGAAATATGGCAACATGGAGATATCAAAGCAGACAGCAGTTGAAAATTCCCATCCGTTAGGAGCATGAAAATGGAAGAAAGAGGCAGACTTAGGCCTTTTTAAGACCAGTAATTCATTAACAATGACAGGGAGCACACTAACAATGGAAGATTTTTAAATATCCAAATGCATTCCCAGATCCTGTGAGGCTCCTTTTTTCCCTCATCCCTGGTCCAGCTCAGGTAGAGGTCATCTGGTACTCTTTTTGAATTGATGACAGAGGGTTAGTGAGGAAAAATCCAGAACTGTAAGTTGACCTGACATAAACTTACTCCCTGTCCCTTCAACATGTCTACACCACTAGGCCTGTAGCAGTCCCACATCTCCCAGCAGATAACCTGCTCTCCTCCTGCTTTGCCCCCATGTTTGGTATTTTCCCTTGCACTCCAGAAAGGTTCACCAGACTCTCCAGTGCTATCGGATCCATCTGTCTACAGACTTTTTATCACACCCAGTCCTCTCCCGTCAAGATCTCCCTAACACTGTCCCAACTTCTACCTTTCTAATGTGCCTCTGAGAGAATGAGGGAGCATTCCCAGTGTTTGCAGTAACGTCAAAGCACTCAGTCCAATTTAAGCCTCCCTGTCTCTTGTGCTCTCCTGACAGAGACATAGGTTTCAAAGCCTGTTCTGTGAGGCAACAACTACCACAAAATTCAGTGTCTTCATCCAGTTCAGCAGAACTTGGCAATGGAAGGGGGCTCGTGGCTTATGTGTCCCACCTGTCCTGAAGTTCTCTGAAGTTTACAAAAGAAAAATCAGAAAATCTCTCTCTTTTTTCAGCTGTGTCATCCCCCAGATTGGATGCAGATATCTCCACTTGTACAAGGGGGGCACTTTATCCAATAGAAGGGTGCACAAATCCCCAGAGAGAACCACCTCTTACACTGTGACAGGCTCCTCTGCGGGCACATCCCAAGACAGCTGTTGGCAAGGTATCTTTCAAGGAGAGTCCTGCCAGGTTCATAAATTCTGGAGACAAAGAATAGAGAGGAAACCACACATGGAGTGGGGACCTACTGAAGCTTCTTCCTCCCGGGGTCTTGGTCTCCCACAGAAATGGATCATTATCTTCCTCTGCACTTCCACATTCTCTTGCAGATTGTCAAGGATCTCAAAACACAGCACATGCACTATTTTTTTGTTCCGTTGCAGGAATTGTCAATTTAATTTGACGATCACTTACTATGACCTGCAATCCAGTCTCCTCTCTGGAGGCTGGCAGGACTGTTAAGTAAAAAGTGTTCATCTTCAGTACCATACAGATAAAGGTATTGGAGACAATAATAAAACTTGCAGTGGAAGAGAATTGTTCAAATCCATCACGATTAACAAAGGCAAAGCTTTAAAGAGAGGCCAGAAAAAAGGCTAATACTAGTAAAAAAAATAGACTACAGAGATTTAAAAAAAATGAGTAGTAAGAGGCAGACATGAAATCATGGCTATAGGGTAAAGGTCAAAAAAGAATATTTTTAAACTCATTGGAAAAGAAGGGGATTCTTGCAGTTCTTACAAATTTAGAAGTACAATATGCAAATAGCATTAATGAGAAAAAATGGTTGAGTGTCAAGAAGATAATTTAGTGAGCTATCAGGCTACTGTATAATTTTCTAATACAAATAACTACTGCTGTTGTATCTTTTGATATTTAAAAATAGACAAAGTATTGAAAAATACTAAGTAGGGAACAATGCCACAATAGTCTGAGGGAATTGGACTAGGTGACTTCCATTTTTCTTTTATGATATGCACTTTAACAAAAGCCAAGATGACTCTCTGATCAAAGAGTCTGACAGGAAGAATATAAAAGATAATGAAGATGAAAGCCATGAGGTTCAGAGCTTGAAGAAAGGTTCTGCTTAGATTAAGGAAAAAAAACCAATGCAACCTGTAGAAGAAAGAACAAGTATTATAAGGAGAAGAGCAAGGGAAAAGCTATTATATGTGGTTTATAAATCAATATAACAGAGATAAGAGATTCAATGTAAAATTGATCCATTTTCAAAACTGACTAAACCAAGGTTAGTCCAATGATAATAAACTAAATGAAAAAAGATGAAAACCAAAGAAATAAAGAAAACCAGAATAATTTTGGAATAAGTGCCTCTGGGAGATGTGGAGTTTTAGTCACTGACTCACATTGGTCTGTCAATAACTTTTGTGTTAAGCACAAGTTTTAGCATTTCAATGTTAGTAAAATGATAGGAAAAAATTAGGCACTTTTTTCTTTTTTTTTATTTTTTATCTCCTGTGTTTATTGGTGAATGTGCACATTTGGAAAAAAATGTATCTTAGGACTTAGTTTTCAAATGGAGTTTTGGTTTCAGTGGAAACAGTTTTTCCAACAAAGAGCACTGCACAGAGAGAATAAATAATGATAATTAACCAATGACATGAATTCAGAGCATGTAGCTCACAAAGTGCAAAGAAGCAAAAGTGCTTCTGTTCATGAACAGGTGACTCCATGTGTGGTCTGCTTCCTTCATCTGCTGGATAGTAAGGTTCATTCAGCACATTTTTCTATTTAACTGATGTTCACACAGGCCTTGTCCCTACGTAGCAGAACAGGTGGCTGAGAAAAGTATGCAGGTAAGAGAACTGAAAAGAGGACAGTGAAAGCAGGAATTAGGGCAGGGAGGGAAAGAGAGGAAAATAACTATCACACAAAAAAACACAGTGATCAGCAAAAAGTTTGAAAGAGTTCAGAAAGCTGAGAAGTACACATAATCTATTAGCAAACCTAATAGAAAGAAACCAACCAAACAGAATTATAAAGAGAAAGAGGAAATTCACTTAGACTGCATGACAGAAAAAGAAATAATCATATCACAGAAAACAAATATCACTGTTCCCCATGATAAGCCTGAGGTCCAACCGATACTTAATTACACTAACCAAAGAATAGCTGTCAAGGTGATGAATGCCAGAACCATTCAGTACAACTCAGTGGCTAAACCAGAAAGGTATTCAATTTTTATCAGATCTGTTTCAAACTCTGAAAGAATGCTAGAAAGCAATGAAGTAATAAGTCTGTAGAGCATCAGAAAACAAAATTCCAAGGATTCAGTCCCTGAACCCTGTACCCTGGGGTATGGGGGTCCCTGTACCCTGAAATAGTACATTCATAGATGACCAGAAAGTTTGAGATCTAAAAATCTGATGGAATTCCAGGTCTGAAAAGAATATATTGAGAGAAGAATAAAAAGGGAATGAAATTGAGGCATGGATACAACATATTTAAGTTTTCTGCTCTGAAAATTCCTGTTACAGTCAGGGCTGTAATTCCCGTAAAAAAGATGAAAAGAAAAAAAAGGAAAAAGAAAACAGGTCTATAATCTAAAGATATAGAAGAAATCTTGCAAGTGTTTTATAATGGCTCATTTATATGTAGATTCTAGCTCCTTCAAAAGACTTTAAATAAATATAGCAACTAAACTTCAAATTAATATTCTATTCATACAATTTAGTATTACATCCATTTTGCTGGCAAAACTAACCATAAGGTCATACAACTAGCCTTGAGTCACGTAGCACATCATTTACAAGTGAAGGTACAAAAAGCCTTTCTTCTAAGCCTCTTCAGAATCCCACAGTGCAGCTCCCAGAGTAATCTCTACTTTTAGTGCAAAAGCCTTCCTCAGTAAACTCTTCTCTGCCTCCCTTGGTTAAAAATAAAGCAAGGCATTTTCCTTTTTTTCACTTGGGAACCAAGAGATTTTATGTCCCTGTGGGAAACTGATGTTCTGAAAAATTCACTTGTCTGGTATTTGAATTACCACAAAGTTGTCTAAGCTATGGCTTCCTGTCGGGTGCCAGCATCAATCTTGGAGCACTTGGCTACGCTTACTCAACTTTTGCCATCTTACCCAATCACTTTGGCCTGCCCTCTCAAGACCCAAGCATCACATTTGCATTGGTGCTATGATGGGAGAAGTGGATAATGAAACACATGGCTCAACGAAACTAGGAATATTTTTCTATTAAAGACTAGGGAAAGGCTTAAAGCAGAGATTGTTAGCAATATAAACTTAATATACACACCCAATAAATGTTTGCTACACCCAAGCACAGTACGGAAAAGATGCTCTAGGGCAACATCTCAGAAGTTCTTTTCCTTGTGATGGAAAATCCTTGCTGTGATAGCTCTGAAAACACAGGTTACAACGGAGTCTGACTGAAGAGCTGCTTCATTGTTACAGAGCTGAGACTCAGTCTACACGGTGAACGTCATTAAGAACCAAATAAATAAGCCCAGCAGGCAGGAAAAAAGCATAATGCTTAACAGAGGGATTTCTAGGCTTTCCCTACAGGAAGGAAAGGGCAATAGCACTTCAGTAACTCACTGAAGGTTTGCAAGTAGAAACACCTGAGTGCAGCTTTACCTGTTTATTCTAAATGAGCAAGATTAGTTCGCTTATTATGAACAAACAGATAACAAAATACCCTGAAATCTTTCCATGATTCCAAGTAGAAAGCAATGTGCTTGCTCACATTACTAAGTAATTATTCATCTGTAGGGTCTGATTGAAACAGCTTTACCATCACATTTTACAAAGAGGGAATTTACCCTCCCCTTCATCCTCTGCTTTACTCTCACCATAGATATCAAATATATTTAATAACATATTTCAGACTCGCCATTGATAATGTGTAAAGTAAACCTTGGCATAAGAAAAATCAAAGAAAGTAGTCATTATTTTGCCCTTCACAATGATTAGTGCCCTTGTGGCAGCAGAAAAGCAGGTGGAGCACATCCTTTCTTGGTTACCTGGGAAGACTTCAGACTTCCCCCTTGAGGCAAGAACTGCTGCAGAGTTTTGTTATGACACAGGTATGTCCAGGAAAAAACACAGAGGAAGAACTCAGCTCTGATCATCTGACAAATACTGCTGCATCCCAAAGAAGAGGTCATACTGACTTTTTCAAAAATTGTTTTAAAATGCCCATGCTGACTGGTATGACAGTCTTACCTCATACATCTTTCTAACTATTTCTTGGAAATCACTTGCTTAAACACAGTCTGGTTGCCAGTATGGACAGGACAGGTTACCAGGCTCATATGCACCACTCATAGTATTAATCTATTGCTAATGAACAGTGTCTTGTCTCCTCCCTTCTTCTCTCCGTAAACTACTGTAACTGCTTAAAAAGAAAAGGGGGAAAAAAAAACACAAGACAGAAGTTTTCTTCCTAAAATACAATAAAATCACAGTGCTGGAATCCAGAGGTGATCAGTTCTTTCTCTGGTACCAAAGGCAGGAACCACAATATTTATTGCACAGTTGTAAAAGACTTCAAAAAATGAAGGCTTCAAAACCTTCTCAATCTCTTTCAATACTTCAATATCTTCATCACAAAAGCTGTTTTTCCCCAAATCTAACCTGAATTTCCTTTTGTTGCAATCTACGTTCAGTACTTCCTGTGCTGTCTGTTGTTGATAAGGGGAACAGGCTGGAAAACAGCCAGAAGCTGTAGCTACATCTAGTGCTAATAGTCCATTAGAAGACCTTACAAAGAGCTCACTGATATTTTACAGAAAGCTAAATGCTAGTATGTCAATATGTCAGCTCCGAAAACTGTATCTCATCCATTATTGAGGTGATACATATGTATATTGGACATAATAGCAGTGTCAGATGTTTTGGGGTACTGGTCATGAACAACTTTTCAAGAGATGGAAGACATAACACCTTAAGTGTGGGAAGAAGCTGATAAAGAAGACAACAGGAGAAGCAGAAAGCCTTAGCTATAATACATGATTTTATACCATACTTTGTTTTAGAAATGGAGCTGCACGCTTAAGTCTGGGTTGGAAGCTAATACTCATAAAAATTCAGAAGAAATTGGTTCCAGGTCCTGTGTTTGTGCGAAGTTTGATCCAGTATGTAGACCTCCATGCAGGGAAAGCCTATGCAGTCTCTTGCAGCCAGACATGAGTTTGCTCTGCCCATGTTCCAAGGCAGTCAAGAAGCTGTGTGGCTACAGTAAGGGTGGCATTTAGCCCGTATTTGCCATGATGTATATAAACACAAAATCGAGGGCAGCAAACTGGCTTAGGGAATCTGCAGTCCCTTGGCTGCCTTTTCTAAATAGCTTCAGAACACAAAACATATGGGGTCAACCATTACAGAAGTGTTGGCTGAGAAAGTACTGAAGTAATTGGAAAAAATTGTGATGAGAATGCAGAAATTACATAGCCTGGAAATTTTGCAATAAAGAATAAGCTTGCCTTAAGACATAAAAATAAACACACACACACTAAGAATCCAGGAAAGTATAATACCAAACTGAGATGCAGTTGCTCAGCTACTAGCATAATCATTGTTTTCTCCATTATTTATGGTTTTAATAGCAAAGTAGTATGATGACATCCATCTGTATACCATTAGTTGTGGTAAAGGATGGGTTTATTACAACAAGATAAGTATTAAAAATATTTTAAACAAGCTTATTTTCGGTGTGGAACTGTTACAGTGCAGCACAAGTTATTAGGTGTGAGTCAGGCAATCTTAAAAACAGATGGCACTGATCTGTGAATTGGATTGCTAAACATAGTATATTATTATACCTATGCAAAATGACAAAGAATTATTTTCAAAACAAAAGCATACCAGATTCTATATATGAACAGTATAGCCAAAGTATAGACTCATATGCATGAGTATATCTATGAATATATATAGAGAGTTTATATAAACCAGATTTTTACCAGAATAGTAGGATGGAAAGCCCACTAAATTTTCTCTCTCATTGGCTGTAAGGCTCTCTGCTTTCACAGTCCCCTCAATGCACCTTTAGACCCTTGCAGACCTCGTGCTTTTCCCTCCTGTTACAGTTTCCCATCTCTTCTGGCATCTCCACAGCCCTGACCCCAGGTTTTACCCTTGTGGTTTTCTCCTTTCCCCTTTTCTTACACAAATTCTGGTCATCATTCTCTTTCAGTATCCTGCCTTTTAACCCTATTTTCACTAGAAAACAGATTCGACATGCAAGAAAAGGTGCAAGCTTTTGATATTACCTCTAGGAGATATTCCTAAGGCCACTCAGCTTTTTGTTACCTCTCTTCTTCAGGGCCAGAAGGTGGTGCTCTTGTTAATCAAGGAGCTTTTTTGTTAATTTTACTGCGGCTTTGATATTGTTGAGGAAAACCATATTGCTCTGGACTTGGTCTACTAATACCATAACGTATTCTGTATGCTCCTGTATTCACCTGCATGCATAGGTGAATGCACAGCAATGCGATTTTCAATAAAAAGCTTCAGAGCATCTCTAATTCCTGAAACTCAGTCAAATGTGATTATTCCTGACAATTTCATGAGTACAAGAGTAAGTAATGTGTACCTGTTTACTGTCAAGAGGGACAAAATTAAGATTATTAAATCTTTTGAGAGCACAAGGGCACAAGCCTGACAAAAGGCTGAAATGTTACTGCAAAAATACGTTGCTGAAAATATTAGTGGTAAGAAACAGGTGTGTAGAGAAAAATAAAGTCATATTAGCTGAGACTGTAGACATTTTCCACGGAATACATCACCATTCCTACCTCTTGCACACAGTGGTTTAAAACTGTTCATAAAATGTTTCCTGATTCAAATATAGAACAAAAATTTCCTGTGGGAAAACTGAGTGCAAAACAATTTGGTGTCATCTGTTACCACAACAGATGGGTGGAAACTGTGTTAGAAGAGCATGGAGCTTCCAATGATTTTTCAGCTGATGAACACAGAAAGTTGTTCCTACCTTGAAAGGGCTCTTGAAATCAAAGAGAGGTTTTTAGGTTTCTTAAGGAATGGCGAAATCTCTTTGTCTGGACACTGGATTTTCTAGATTTAAAAATGATGCTTATAAAACTGAACAGTAGGAAACAAATGCTTATAATCCAAGTCCTTCAGTGTTTCTCTAAAGTTCGGAGATGTGGATCTGCAGAGATAACCACTTCCTTTGTGTTTTACAGAGCCAAAAGAAACATTTTTCATAAAACAAGAGAGGCTGGCAGCCCCAGATTGGCACATGTCCCAATGAGAACAAAAGCACATGCCAAACGCATCCAAGTGTTTTGTCATCTGTTGCCATGGCTATTGCTTTGTGCAGGTTTGGGTCAAGGGAGGAGGAGAAGAAAATAGTGCTAAAGAGAAGAAAGAAGGAAAAAAGAGGCACAGGCTTACTAAAGGGCACTTGGCTCTGAAAAGAAGCTTTGAAAGGGTTTTTTTGGCCATAACATTATCTGGGGGAACAAGGAACCAAAAGACTTGACTTTTACTCTAAGGTTCAGGACTTGGCACGTTCCTCTTAAAAAACCACGGTTGCACTTTAAATTTTTGAACTCAAACAACTAGATTTTATCCTTAACTCCTTGTTTATCTGCAAGACCATATAATTTTTTCCAACCCCTCATCTCAAAAGGGATAACTCTTTCTAGTCATCCATGATGGATAAAACTAGATATTCCTAAGATTATATTTTAGAGCAACAAAACAGGTCATGGGTATAATTGTCAAACATCACGACACTTTCAAATATCTCCAACTTTAGATGGATAAATGGTGTCATCTAAATCGAACAGTGCAGTGAACTACTTTGTTCATTTATATACAGCATTGAAATGCTCAGAGAAATGTGTTATACCTCAGCAGGAAAAATGTTTTAAAATTTCCACCCACACGCTCTTAATTTTAACCCATAGAAGTCATTAGTAGTTTCTAGCTCGGGTTTTAGCATTAATTGGAAGTGCAGAGTGAGCTCAGAATAGGCTGGCAAACTGATATAATTTATTCAATTACATAATTCTTAATGATTAGCCTAATATGCTCCTCATTAAAACTATACCTGACCCCTTGGTATATTCAGTTATGACTCTGACTGGCATTAGGTTTACACATATGTCTACTTCAGGTAGCATAATCTTACACATTTATTTAGTGACTACGCACACTAGAAAAAAATTTTTAAAAATACCAACAGTAAATGACTCAGTAATATTTTTAGTTTAGTTGATGTATCTGGAGTTATTCTCATGTAATGAAGAACACAGCTACAGCAGCAACTCACCACAAGTCCGAAAAAGTACAAGCATTCAGATTTCAGCCATCATGCTGGCTGCGAAAAGCCCTCTCGTTGACCAATAGTCCCCTTTGGCACTCATGGGCAGACTTTTTGAGGCCAAGGCGGCACATATATGACCTCTCTCATGACTTTTGCCTTAGATTTGGCCAGAGGAAGTTAAGAACATGGGATGAAAACAAACACACTGTGGACCACACTTAATAAACAATGGTCTTCTCTCTCCTCACCGGCCCCGGAAACCCAGAAAAGAAAAATAAATTATTTGTATCAAAGTATGAGCAGACTTAAATGCAAGGATAACTAAACTCAATACACATACATAATCATCTCTAAGGTCACCATTTTCACACTTTTAAAATAACTGTTTCTTAAGGATAGTGCAGTGTAAATCCAGCAAATTATTGTAACTGAGCAGGAACGAACTGATAGCTAGGTAAGCCTAAAGTTTTAATATTGCCCTTAAAAGGAGCAAGAGAAATGCTATCTAGGAAGGGCACAGAAGCCTTAATGTTTCTCTCTGTCCACATCTGAGTACAATGGTACTTCCAAAAAACAAGCTAGTGAGACAGACCCTGTGTGGAATAGCAAGCAGAATCTCTGACAGGCTCCTGCATCCTCCTAGCAGCAGGCACAGCACCCTCAGCCTAACTGTGCTGGTGAGCTTCTGGCTCCATTTAAAACACATCACACCAGTGGAAGACTGGTGTCACGGACTGGCACCATGGACGTTTCACCCAGGCCAGAGGCCAGGGGAATGGAGGTATCAAAGGATCCTGAGCAAGCACACACGTAATGACAACAAAATATTACCCTTGTGCCCCACTTTCAAAACCAGGTCCAGCCCCACATCTTGATCAGCTGCAACATGATTCCTTCTTAAATTGCACTACAAATAAACACTTGCTTTCTTCTACTTTAATGCAGACAGATCAGGTGCTCTAGTTCAAAAACTACCACCCACAACCCCATCAACACATGTGACAGTGGGGCAGGGTTCAGTATACCTGAGGAGCAGGCTCCTGAGAAGTTTCTTATTTTCACTGGTATTTGAGTATCTCAAGCGGAGGAGTTGTGCTACCGACAGCAAGGAGGAAAGGCTTTCTGACACATAAAAGCAGAACACCCTGGAGAACAAAGCCTCCCCAGTCATCTCCACGTGGACACCAGAAGGTGAAATCAGACACTGAAATCCCTGTCTAGTTCTCACCACTAAAAAAGTTGGCTCACACTGACCAAGATGATGGAAAAAGTGAATATAATAACAATAGCAATTCCCAGTACAAGGAGAAAATAAACCTTCCAATACCTGATGGTTCTCTAAAACTAATTTTGTATTATTTCATATGTTTGTCCTCTTATTTTTATTTCTGGTATTTGCTATATCTAAGCATGTTTATGGACAATTTTTTCTGCCTGTTCTGACTCTGAGGCTTGACAAAAATAATAAAAACATACTTAAAAATGTAATAAGATCACTATTTTAAAAATCTTAAATCCAAACCAGAAGAGAGCTAAAGGTATACAGGACAAGCAAACACAGCAATGGAAAAAGTATTAACTATGTTCTTCTTGTTGTGTTCATTGTCTTTTATGTTGTGTCTTACATGGAGCAGTCAGCCAATATTGAAAGCCATTCATGTGAAAACAAGTGAATTTTAAATGCTAATTTGTCATTGACAACTAATGTACACAAAGTCCTGCTTCTCCAAACACGACTTCCTTTTGTCACCTGTGTACGTACAGAAGCCTTTCTTGTTGTCTTTGACATCCCTGGCCAGATTCAATTCCATTTGAGCTTTAGCTTTCCTAGCTTCATCCCTGGATGCTTGGACAATGTTTCTGTATTCCTTCCAGGTTACCTGTCCTTGCTTCCACCCTTTGTATGTTTCCTTTTTGTGTTTGAGTTCAGTCAGGAGCTCTTTGTTCCTCTACACGGGCCTCCTGGCATTTTTGCCTGACTTCATATTCATTGGGATGGAGCTCTCTTGAGTTTGAAGGAGGTGATCCTTGAATATTAACCAGCTTTCTCAGGTCCCCCTTCTCCCCCGGGCCTTATCCCATGGAACTCTCCCAAGCAGATTCCCTGAAGGGGCCAAAGTCTGCTCTCCTGAAATCCAGGGTTCTGAGTTTGCTTTTTACCTTCCTCCCTTCCCTCAGGATCCTGAACTCCACCATCTCATTAAGTAGATCTCTATTAATCTCAAGTTATCATTTACATTTTGCTGTGTTATATATTTATCAAATGTTTTTTAGCTTTCCTTTAGAGTGCAGAATATATCTTCTATGTTATTATTTTTTAAAGTTGAGGGCAATTTCTTAATTGTATCTGTATTTAGGAAAGATTTTTTTTTTCCCCACAGGCAATAAATAATAAATTGTGTGTGCTATGGAATTAATCTTTTAATAAATATGTATTCTAAAAATGTAATGCTACAGTATTGGCTTATTATATGGTGTTATGTCTGTTTCATAAAAATCCAGGACATCATATAAACAATAGTAATTTCATAAATTTCTTTGTTTTTAAAAGAGAGTTCCAGTGACACGAAAGGAAAATAATAATGAAAAGTATGTTTCACATTATTTGAAAAACAAATAAATACCACTTAGACATTGCAACAACTTCTATTTGCTTTTGTAACTCAAAGCAGAGTGAGGACATACATATAATTTCCTGCTCTTTCATAAAAGTAAATATTCTGTATCTCATGATCTTCAACATGTAAATGCACAAATAGAAAAGGGAGTTATAATTTATATCTATTTTATTAATTCAGGTTTTCAGGGGTTTTTTTAACAATCCTGAAAAATAATTACATTTTAAACAAAACCAGTGAAACATGGCATTTTGTTTATGCAATTTTCATAGCAAATTTGGAGGGGAGAAATAGAACTGTGGGACACTGCAGTTCTACAGGTATTTCTTTACAAGTGTGATGTATTTAAGCTATTCTCTCACTAAGACACTTATATCATTTCAGTGGAGGAGAAAGGCAAATTTAGATCATTGGGACTATTGTTATAATAGTTTAATGTTTCTTAGAATTATAGGAGAAACTGTGCTGCAAAGGATCAAAACATTGAAGACACATGAATGAACCATAGCAGGACAGCAAAGGAGAACAAAGCACTGGAAACAAAGAAATAAAAAGTGATGGTGTCAATATTTACCTTTTTTTAAAAGTTAAGTATCTGAAAACACAAGAGCACAGAACAGGAGCTTCTTTGACTGAAGAGACAACTGCAGCTGATTTATCAAGATAGAATGGTAAAAAGATTCATATTGTTTTCAGTGAGATTTCCATGTCCAGAATAAAATATAGTAGTGTAAATAGCTTGAAAAGTGCAGTATTTTCTGCCAGCATTAGTTGCAGATGCCCCATTTTCTTTCTTTCAGTCCTAAGAAGCAACTTTTTTCCTCCTTAGGCCCACTTGGTATCAGAAATGAACCTGATGCAAGTCCTACCTGCCCCATAGGAGGGAAGGTACATTCTTGTTCATGCCATAGAGTTCCCTGTGCTTAAGAAGTGGTTAGAGAGAAAAGAGAGAACCCTTTTGGCTACAGCCTAATTAGCATTTCCAGTCCTTTCAAGAGTACATATGTGCCAGCACCTTCCACCATTTCCAAGTAGAAATGTAATTATGATTTTAGTCACATCAAGTTGGAAAATCTCAGTTTAAGAATACAGATCCTTAACCTTTCTGCACTTTTGACATGGAAAATATTTTGACTTTTGTAAAGCGCTGTGAACCACAGAGGAAGGTGCTAAATAATGTATATTATTAAATAATTTATTTCAGCACAGCCATTGCATTCTTACTGAATAGCTCTCCCTCTACGACTGTCTGTAAACTTAATGCAATGTTTACATGCAAGAATAACAAACTGCTCTTGTAAAGAACCTATACTACAAAACTTAAAAAGTTTCTTCTAAAGAGTAGAGTTTGAGTTTTATTAAGTGAATCCTACAAATGATTAGATATTGAGGTTTACAAATGAAATAGAAATAAATGTCAAGGCCTGCTGCTGTTCTCTAAAGAGCAAGACTAAAATAAATTATCTGAAATAGATATTTTGAATTTAAACCAGTTTTAAGAGTCAATCTCATGGATATGAGTATCTCATACATAGCTGAGACTTAACTATTTTCATTGCTTTACTAATAATATTCCTTGTATAGGAAAAAAACAACTGTTGAAAAATTACAAAAATAAAAGTGTTTTATTACTGCATAACATACACACACAGATGGTATGTTCTTAGGAAAAACAGCGGAATACTGCACCTAGCTTAGAAACATTATCAGCTTGCAAGGAGAGCAGTGTTGAGAAAGGTCTGAGACCCCTACAACTCCTAAACAAGGCTGCAGGAAAGAAATTGCTACATATGAAAGAAATTGCTTTGCCATCCTTTAAATAAATATAACATACATTTCCTTTGCCCAAGAAGCTTCACTGGCTAGTTAGCGAGTAAAACCTCCTGTCTGCGCTAAACCTTGCTTGCTCAAGTCATGACTCTGGCTCAGAGGAGCGGACTCATATCCTAGCCGCAGCACACCTGCCCATATGGTTCAGAGCAACATGCCTTGATGGCCTCCTCACAAACACAATGGAAAGAGGAGGGCATCTAAAACATTATTCACACCATAAAAGAAACAAGAAAAGCCTGAGTCTTCCCCTTCAAAGCATTACAGATTTAAAATACACCATGCAGACCATTTGCAAATTCTGGATTAAATAACATTCTCTCCACTATCCCAAGACTCAAACCTGTTAATTATTGATAAAATGATGAGTTAAGGAAAAAAAAACATATAAACAAGCACATCCCTCTGGAACACTTTCCTCATGCCTGAAGGCAGTTACAGAAGGACCAGCTGTTTTAAGTCAACTATAGTTTGTTGAAAAGTACCATCTAGTGGTGATTTTAATTACACAAACACACTGAATTCTACACACTTAAACTTTCTTTGGCCTGTTAATATAAGAGCACAGATTCACCAAAACTGAATTTCGCATTATGATACCACCCTATATAACACTTTCACTCAAAACAAAGAAGTACGTTATCCTTTGATCTTACCTTTGTTCAAATACCAGCTCGTGAGTCACTGGAAAGGCATGATATTCCTGAAGAGAAATGAAAGGTCTGCAACCTCGTTGCTGAGTTTATCTCACTTTCAGGATTGGAGAAGTAAAGAATTCTGGAAAGGACATTATAGTAATTACCAAAAGTGGTTTTTGCTCTCTTAGCAGAAACCTCAGATGGTACTTTCTATCAAATTAACTAAGAGAGCAACCCAGGAAAAAAGCAGCGCCTTGACCTTTTTCACGTTGCCAATTCTTGGTGTAAGCAGGGACATGTTTACTCTAAATAAAAATACAAAAGATTTTATTGGAATTTTTGCTATTGATTATCTACATTTGCTATAATTCAGAACCCTTCCACCTCTCCTGGGAAGTCTAATCCACATCAACTCTGATGTCAAACCATAGACTAAATTGTTCAACACACGGTTGATGATAAATATGACTACAGACAGTGCTACTATGATTTTTGAGGGTCTTTAGGAAATAGGGTAGCAGAGCAGTAGGTGATAACCAAAAGTAGGTGTGTTTGTCGTAGCCTCTGGTTACTCCAAGCCTGTGGACCCTGCAAAAGGACAGAACATCTGGCAGTGTATTCATCTACACAGCCTGAGGATTCAGCCCAAATGCTCAGTCTTATATGTCAGGTGGCCCTGGCTAATGTTATTAAATACTCCTGTAGGAATGTCAAGACCCATATCAACTTAAGGAAGCAACAAAAGCCAGGTCAAACAGAGCTAATGGTCACTCTTAAAAAACATTATTTAAACTTGCACTTAAGCCCCTGATGTCAAAGTTAGAAATGTCAGGTAAAGAATTCTCAGGCAGACTGAAAACAGCAGCAGTTCGCACACCAGCAGTGGATTTACTCTTGGTGAGTGATTTGTGGGGAGTAGGAAGGAGAGCATATGCAACTCTTAAAATAGTTTGCCTTCGCCTATCCTTGTAATTTTCTTTTTCCATGCAGATAATGAACTGTCACACTGGCCTTTGTTTTCCTAGCCCAATTCTTTACATTCCTGGGCTTGCAGAAGCAAATATCATCTTACAATAACTTTTTTTATTCAAAACTCCTCCCAAAGGAGGACTCTTTCAACATTCATTTTGTTACTCCACATCCCATCCATGTGAGTATGTAAATACTACAGCAAGAATTTCCCTTCTGTGCACACACAATCTTTCAAAGTGGTTTTGACTTTGAAAGTTTAATCACTAAATGTAAAATTCTTTTTAGTTGCTAGACTGTAAAATATGCTACCTCACGGAATTGTGTGTCGTGTGTTACATAGGTCCCCCTCATGCAGATGATCTAAAACCATGTTCTTTTCCTAAAAGAAAAAAAAATCACTCATTTTTCTATCTGCCAGTTCCTGCTCCCCTTACATTATGCAATTAATTCTTCAAGCCCTCCTAATAGTTTCTGTTATGATTGAACCATCAGAATATACTCCATCAATCAGGTTCAGTTTATCTTTATTCTACCATGTCATAGTTTCATTTAACTGGTTTAACTAGTCAGCTGTTGAAAATAGCTCTAGCAGAAAATCTTGATTATTCCAACTGCTTGACAAATTCAGTTCAAAGAGAGCTTGTCAGTGCTTTTAAATACAGCCAGCGTAACAGAATTTTGTATTTATTTTAGTTTTTACAATAGTGGGTCAAATACAATTACTTTCGCTATATGTTGTATAGATATTTTTGAAACCTAAAGCATATACACTTTCTCAGACAGTTTTTCCGGAGGGCAAGTTATAATCACATGGTGTCAAATTGGACAGAGTTATTCCTTATTGTTTTACATGTGAATTACTTCCAATTATTTCTTGTTAAGTGTACTGTTGTTTGCATGAGCTAGAATTGTGCTGAAATTCTTAAAATATTTGTGTCATTTTAACTGCTTCAGACAGATAAAGTAGGGAAATGAAAGCCAGAAATTTGAATGATAAAAATACTCAAGAGTGAGATTCACTTTACAGAGGTAAATAGATAGGATTAATTTAATGATTATGATTAATTTCAATAGGACATTCATAAATAATCTGAATTCCTTGCTTTGGTATGATGTGGAGTATATCTGCATTTTCTACCTTCAATATTTTCTAGCCTAAATTTCATACACTACTTTCCTCTGTTACAGATTTGCATTGTTAATATGAAAAGTAATACTTCACAGTTCCAAACCATAAAGAAAAAGGTGAGAAACTTCACAATACCTATAAATGGAAAATTGATGATTTTGTTACAGCCTGCATACATATGCAGCTCTGCATACTTCTCTTGTCTACTCTGTGCTGATATTGCACTGTGCCCCACATTTGGGAAAGGTGTTCCTGCTTGAGATGCTAATATGGTTTGAACTCAGTGGGTGTTCTGGAATTTAAAAGCAGCAAAGCCTCAAAATGTCAGTCAAGTCCTACTCAGATGGGGCATGGCACAGCCTGGAGGTTTTTAATGACAATACTACCACAGATGATTGACTCTGCCTCTGTTCCTGGCTCATCCGCCAAAACAACGAGCTCTTCCCAGAGAAGCTGGGTGAGGTGAGGCTGGAGCTCCCTGACAGGAGGAGGCAGGCAGGATTTTGGAGAAAGAACTGTTTTTAACCATAGTCAGAGGGTTAGAAGGCAAAAAGAAAGGCGAAGATGCACCTCAGGACCCCTTCTTGTTTTTTTGAAGTGTAAACACCTACGACTTCCAAGCCTATATGTGACTGCATTTTAGACACGCTCTCCTTAATTCTTGCTCACCTACCACAATCCACCTGAGAAGATTAACGACATATTGGTAGCAGTTGGCACCCACTGGATGAGGTGACAGAGTAATATGTTTTATTATGGGAAAATTTCTAGGCGTAAAAATGGTTTCACCGCCTGGATTCACATACAGGCAAACTGTGGCGGAAATCTGTAGAATTACAGTAGGTCACTCTTACTGTACTGCACTGGCAAGAGGCTCTGAAGAGGGAGAAGTGGAAATCACCAGAGCAACACTCAGACAAATGTAGTGTATGATTATGCAGGCTTTCAGAGGAAAATTCAAACTTGCTTGTACTTCCAGTAGCTTTAAGCTGCACAGTAGTGAAGCTGGGTCAGGACAAATTGTAGAAGCCTAGCCAAGGCCTTCACACTGGTAGCTTCTCAACAGCTTTGTCACTGCTGGTACCAAAACCAGCGAGCTTGTGTATGCCCATATGGGCTAGAATGGCAGCTCTGGATTGCAGGGAGGGTATTCTCATGGCAATAATGTGACTCTTAGTTCGGCAAACTGTACATATATGAGGAAAATGGATGTAAGCTAGCCAATGTAATTATTTAAGAATTTGAGATTTCAGCACAACTTACGCCTTGATTTTGTTTGAAAGCAGAAGACTGCGAAGAAGCATCTCTTAGTGCTTTTACTCCTACAAAAGCTAGAAGCACAACAGGAATGACACAGATTTCAACCATGTAATATACAACAAACTGCAACTGCAAGTCTGTGCTTGGAAATATAAACAGGAGAAAAATACATTAGCTGAGCCTTTAAAGCATAAGAAAACAAGAGCATCTTGGAAAAAATACAGTGCTAGTTAGAAAAAAAATATATATCACACAGTTCAAAGACTCTGGTTCTGATCTGCTATAAATAGAAGGGATTTTTGATCTACAGTCGTGCATGTTTTGTTATTCAGCTTTAGTTGGTGGTAGAAGAGAGGGAATTAGGACTTCTAGTCTTCCTTCCTAACCCTTTTGAAGGGTTTGCCACAAAGGAAGTACTGAACATCTAACTGAACCTCAAACAGACTACGTCTTACCTACAGTTCTGGAAAATTACGTTTCAGTAGGAACCATGAGTTATCCTGACATGTTTTTCTTTCTGGAAAACAACCGCTTCCCAAAGCTCCTGTCTGATAAGAACTAGATCATGGGCCAAAAAAATTCCAAAGGATTATTGGCTACAAACACTTGGCTGGCTGCCCCTCAAAAGGCAAACATAGATTAAGGTGATTTATTCAGACAGAAATTAATTCTTAGGCCTGTGACCTAAGGATATGCAGCAGAAACATTGGTCCTTGACTTGCAGTTGATAGTCACAGGATTTTTACAGCTCTTTAGCTGTGACAGGCTCAATGTCATGACAGTACCTATTGAATGGAAGAGATAAAGATGGCCTCTAACCCAAAAGTTCAAGCCAAAACAGCGGTAATCAGAACTTTGAGAACGTGGGGCAATCATATCAGGGACTGGCAATTCATCTTATGGACTAAGTTAAGAGATGCACTCACTTTGAATGTCTCTGAGACAGTGTCATCTTCCACAGTTTCAGTTTGTTAGTTTTTTCTTAAATACATCCCTGACTGATACAAGCAAAATTTGTTGGAAGTCTTTTCAGTTCTCTTTTTCTGTCATTAACCATTCCCTAAATTCAGCATTTTTGTAGAAATATTTTCACGCTCTGCAGTGTTTCTCTACAGCTTTCCCAAATTTTCTCTCATTCTGAACATTGAAGTACATTCACCTTCTTTTAATCAGTCTTCTTTTAAAGGAGTATCTTCTATTTCTATTTCAGACATAGGATTTTATCCATGCAATACCAATCCCAGTCTTGACCTCTGCAATTTATAATTGAGATCAGTGTTTTACTTCAAAAAAAATCAGAAAGAATTTTCTTAGTTTATACTTTGTTCTAAATAATTTTTATTTCTAGATAAAGAGTCAAACAACAGCTTCATAGGGTCAACCAATACATAATATTCAAATACAAACTAACTTATTTCTGTTCCATATTCTCATATTATTAGCTAGTTGAGCATTGACAGACACTTTAGCCCTGAGGTTTGACCAGCTTTAGCCAACAGATCAACATTTGCATTACGCACACACCATCTCTGCTTGACTCATGAGCCAAACAAAAACCATTAGCTAATTAGAAAAAGGACCCTTAGCTGTTCAGTCAGATTGCTCTTGCACACTTGTAGTTTGGGACCACCCAATAACCTCTATAATTCACACTGACTAGCCAAAGCCAGCAAACTCTGCTCAGTACTCCCAAAAGGCAGACCTGCTTGGGTTACAAATGCCTGTAGCAGACTGAAGGAGGTTTTGCAGTGCAGCAGGAGATGCTGTCAGCAATGAAAAGCCCTAGCACAGCCCAGAGGGCTACTGCAGTCTCTAAAGGTACAAGAAGAGGTAGGTTAGTGTGAACTTTAGATTAGGTGCTGCAGTCCAAGGTAAGATTTTGGTCAGATACTTACCAAAAAATAATCAGTCCTTACTGATAACAATTGCTAGGCTTGCTTTCTTAAACTGACAGAAAGTTATGGAGAAATACTTTTATTTTGATTTCATTTCATATATTCACCAAGTTTAAGCTCTGAATCAATATTCCATAACACAAATACCAAAGAAAAACTAAAATACCAAATTTTGTTATAAACAGATTCACAGTAAAAATATCTGTTGGGTAGATTAATATTCTGTAACGTAGGCAGAGCATCAAGCAGAGGAATCCTTCTGAACTTTCATAAGAAAATGCTGCAAAGTTTGTAGTTCACATGGTTTTGATAAGAAACTCATAAACACTGACTCCTTCCTGAAGTTGACCTTGTATTTACAACTTTTTCAGAGGACAGTTTGGCATTTTAGCAGAAAATTCAGTTTGCTATCATGTCACAGTAATTTTAATATGTTGTGTTCTGAATTAATACTCACACTTGGTTTGTGATTTATTAAAACAAAAATCCAATTCTTTCCATTGTTTGGTTTCTATTTTTACAACTATTACTATATGTTACATAGGTCATTTTAAGAGTCTGTAAAAAAATAATTTTTCTGGAGAATCTGAAATTCAAACAACTAAATTGCTTCCAGGAAATGTGTTTTTTGAAAGTTATATTATTTTCCCTTTTAAAAAGAAATTACTGTAATAATTTCTTCAGATAGTTTTAGGAACTATGTGAAAAGGATTCAAGTGATAGCATGTGGCAAAGAAACAGCTGCACTGTTGTGTGTTGTGTATGTTAAGTTGCACCTCATCCAAACCACTACAGGCCAGAGGTAAGGCAGCAAAATACCTCTAAGAATGAACACAGGTTTAGAGCAAAAAACCCTCAAACGCCTCACTGCTTTTCACATTTCAACAATCCAGCTCTTTTTTGCGTAGTTACACATGCAAGTCTTCACCCAGGCCCCCATCCCAGACCGTCCATCCTACAAAAGCAAATATCAACAGTCACTAGCACCTAATATGTCATTTCATCTGTGTTGGCTTCTGGAAAGACGAACTTACATTTGCTCCTGTGACATCTGGTGTAATCATTGTCTCCCACCCCAAGCCTCACATGACAGCAGCAGACACTGAGGACTGAGTGGTGTGATGTAGAGTCACAACCATCTTCAGGGAGCACAGAAAAGGAAGTTATTGAGCAAGCCATCAGAGCAAGGTAGCACATGACCAGGCAGGGCTTTGGGTGTGCAAGGAGGCACTGCATGAGGAGGAAAGGTGTTCGAGAGGCCTCTGCAGTTGTTGATCAGGCAGGTGTTGCTGAAGAACCAGGCAGCATGACAAGGGTTGTGAGCAAATATAAAAATGTCTAGCCATAAAAAAGCAAAGCTAGGCATCCTGTCAATTTCTCAGGAAAAAAAAAAACATGATGCTGACTTCTTTTTTCTAAGATGGACTGTGCAGTTTATGTTACCAAAGTGTGTGGTATAACCTGGCGAGCATTCAATACCATTTTCAAATCAAACATGAAAAATAATTTAGTAATAACCAGGACAAAGAGAAGAAAGAAGGTAGCACAGGAAAAGACAGTGTTCTGACACATTTAGAAACAAACTAAAATGAAAAAGAAAAAAAGGAAACATTCCAGAAATAAGTTACTGGATTACAACAAAACACCCCTGCATTTACAGATGGGAGTTCTGGGTAAAAAACACCCTTTCCTCAGAAGTACTGAGTGTTTGCTTAATAATCATCCAAATGATGACTTAACATTGTCCTGAACAGAAAACTGCCAGTTTCTGTAAAAACTGATGAACAGCAGGCATAAGAAATGGAAATTATTAGAGAATAACAAACAGTGAGAAAAGACAGAGAGCTTTACTAGTTTTATACTTGATGAAAGCACGAATTTAAATGATACCTCACATATGGCTATTCTTTCAAGACCTCGTCTCCTGGAAGGAATTCAAGAGGAAATGTGTTGCCTTAAACAGAAGGGATAGATACAATGGAAGCTCTCTCTGAGCGACATTTTGAAGAGGGTAGGCAAAAAAAGATTCTTAATAGAACTGTTGATGGTATTGCTGTTATAACAGACAAGCAAAGAGGAAGAGCTCAATGCTTGTTACACTGACAAATTTCACTACCTGACCCACCAAAAGATAATTTGTTTTAAATACTAAATTCTCAACCTAATGACATGATACACACAATGAAGAAAACAGATACTTTTCTCACTTTGAAAGCCAAGAAAGACTCAAGCAATTTAAACCTGTGATGAATAAATTAGATGGTTTTAGAGAAAATATTTCTTTCCCTATTTGACAGCTAAGCCACAGCAAAAATTTTGGACTGATACACAAACTGCCTTGATGCAATCACACAGGCTTTGCCTGAAAAAAAGACGAAGTTATGCTTAACTGAATCATGAAAAGTAGCTGGGCAAGCTGACAGTCATGACTGCATGCTATGGTTATGAATGCTGGGACAGCCAGGACATTTGGAAGGCATATGTTTCAAAACTGATGGATTCCCTAGGGTCTAGTTCCTGTTTGTGGCCATAGTAATTTGGTCCTCTGCACTGCTGCTTAATACTATACCTACACTACTGCTGCAGTCATCGCATCTGCATTTGTTGCCTGCCAAAAGCGGTGATGCCCTGTTTGACACCCTAATAAGTCTTGCCAAGAAACGTCCATTGCAGAACTATTTGCCCCTGGCTACAGACAACAAACCAGGGTAGTGAGGTCTTAATAATATCATCATCATCATCATCAACCACTGTATGAATTTCCTGAGCTCAAACCAGAAGCTCTGCTAGCACAATACTAGCTGGGCTGGTAAGGCTTCTACCCAGAGAGTATGGGGGAAGCTTTTACATAGAGTACAATGGCAGCTTCCCCCTTCATCAGAGGTGGTCCGGTTCCCACTAAAAGCAAGCCTGTTTTCCACCCTAACCCACCCTGAACCAGCTGCTGGTACTGCTGTTGTAAGTGGATTTCTCTGGGATTCTTGGCATGATTTAGATCGAAACGAGACACCAGGAGCACAGAAAGCTTCTGGGAAAACTTTAGAGTCTCCTTTCTACACAACAGGGCATCATGCACGGTGCTGCAATTTCTTTGAACTTCCCTAGCTTTTGTTCATTTTTTTCTCAGGATCCCTAAGAAGAAAAATTAAGGCTTCCTAATTGCATTCCACCTTTCGAAGTTCTTTGTGGACATTAAGCAACAAGTCCTCCCAGATCCCTAACATTCTCCTCATTCTGGATTTCTAATTCTAAAAAAAAATAAATAATTGCATTAGATATATTTTTTTTCCTACTGCAAGACAGCAGTTCTTGCAGCCTGTATTTTGTGTACTTTCTGTAATAATCCACTCCAAAGCCAGAAATAGTGGCATATAGCTGAACCGGACTGGAGCTACAGATTCAAAACATCTTTTTTGCTGTGTACTTGTTACAGAAGACAGTGACAGTAAATGAAACAAGGAATTAGGTAAACAAAAATTCCTAAATGGATACTGAAGTAAGAGCTTTAAAATCTCAATTATTTTAAAGAAATTTAATATCCCTTTTGTTCAACACACTGATAGTCTTGTGTGTTTACAAGAACTTGCCAGCTACAGGGAGGAGTTTCAACAGACATGATATCATTTACCGTTGCTTCAAATTTGCACAGTATTCTGGTGAATCTCAAAATGCTGACATGACTGCCTTTTAAAAATACACATATTTGGCAACTAGAAAACATCCTCATAAAAACAGCTACAGGAATAGCCTCATGTTTGTAGCCTCTGTAAGACTGCAGAAGCTATAAGCTCTTCTAAGAGAAATAAAACTACTATGATTAATTTGTTATGGGCTGTCATAGAATGACATGACATGTAAATGAAAACAAAGTTGCTAAGCATTTTCATATTTCTCTTTCAAAACAAGCAGGCACAGAAAAACTGCAAATAAGAAGAAACACATTTCAAGTTAATTTCAGGTGCTATAGTAACAAAATATTATTTTCTCTTTCCCTTGATGACAGCACAAATATCACAAACATTAAAGAACTAATATTGATAAAAGTAATAGCAAAGATTTTGTCATACAAAAGAGAGCTGGTCTACATTGCTACTTGGTACCCTCAGTAACAATGCCAGTATTTTTGAAGTAGTTCATCATGCCATAGGTGAATATGGTGGCTTTGGCGTTATATCTGACTTTCTAGAAAAGAAATCAAGTTCTGTGATATGGGTTTGTTGGGTTATTAAGGCATAAATGGAACAAAACCCAAGCAGTACATTACATTTTTAAGCAGGAAGCCTTTCACAGTGAACTTTTAAAAGTTAACAAATGTTATGAAATGGTCATGAAATCTGTTACTGTCATCAAAAATGGTAACCCAGGATGTGCTCATCGTAGTTTTGTTACATTTTTTTCCAGGGTTGAATACTGCATCCAAAAAATTGTTACTGCATGCAGAAGACTGATGGTTTAGCTGTAAAAAATGTCTTAAGAAGACTTCTTAGGAAAGAGTTAATTAGATTTCTGAGGGATTTAAATTGCCTGCTGCTCATCTAGGAGAGGAGTGGTGGGAATCCAAATACGTATACCTTTTTCTTACAAACTTACCAAGCATCTTAGTGAACTGAAACTGCAGAAACGTGATCAAAACCAACAAAACTCAACACCTGTTAGTTATGTTACCTGGTTTTGTAGAAAGCTGAAGCTTCAAAATGAAGTTATGATTTTGAAGAATAACTTCAACTTCTTCCCACTTGCAAAGTCTGCTCTGAAGACTATGACGAAGTTGACTTGAGCTCTTTGTCTAGCACTGGGGAACTGACTTGCAAGATCCTTTTCCGAGACTTCAAAAACACTCCCTTAGCTGACTCTTTTCAACTGACCTCTTGAACATGAAATGAACTTCAACAGACCAGTTGCCAATTAGAACGTGGTGGCTTAGAGGGTGAGCCATTTCTTAGAGCTCACAAAGAACAAAGTCTTGGTTTTTTGAAAAATCTTCTCAGCATTGTCATAATCTTGTAGCATGGATGTTGTCACACAATATTGCCTTCTCTGTTTTTACCTAGGACTGTGACTAGTCACACGGAACCCCTGAGTGAAAGCTGTATTAAAAAAATATTATTAATATCTCTGAAATATTTTACTTAGTAAAATAACTTTCCCCTCTCTGAAATTCCTGTAGCATTGATACAATATAATATTTGCATTCCTTATCTAGCTATTTACACTAGGCACCTGGCTGCAGGGTTATCTTTAGGCATAGGCAAAGTACCCTGCAGCTGAGGGAAGGCTTTGGAGGTGCAAAATGACAGTGTTATGCAGCCCAGAAGCACTGATGGAGTTAGACCACTCAGAGCAAGAACAAGAACAACCTTCTACAGACACAATATGTTTTATACTGACCCCACACACTGGATTTCACATGACTCACTCTTCCCTTCTCTGCTCCTCCATGCTCTCACACTTACATTTAACAGAGCTGATGTGGAAAACTGTGTGTGCAGAGACTGATCCTACTGTAGCCACTGACTCCTCTGCCAGCAGATAGATATTCAGGTTGCTAACAGTAACCATTTTATTTGTTTAAAGAACCTTCTCCTCTCTCAATTTGCATAGCACACAATGGAAAGGGGCATGTTTTTCTTTAAATACTTTCAAGACGAGAAAGTACAGATGTATGCAAAAGTGTTTCACCTTTTTACAAGTGCAGCCATTTAAATCCTGTCTCTAGTATCATCAGAGACATTATTACTAATATTAAATAACCAACTGAACTACTGAACAACTAATAAAAGCAAAAGCTTGTCAATCTGTTTTCTAAGATGTGGTAAGTAAGTTGGCAGAACCATAGTAATACTATAGGAAAGCTGTCCATCCATATCGGCCTCCCAGAACAAAAACACAGTGAGAATAAAACATTCATTTATTTTCCCCTCCTCAGACGTGGCTTATCTGATTATGATGCTACAGCAAAGAGCATCTAGTGGCCTGAGAAAAGTAAACAAGGCCTGGATTTTAGTCAGGTACCCCATCCTGAAATTAAAGGTTTGGATACAAGAAAAAATCCTGAAGCATATATTGTAAAGCAATACATTAGAAAAACCCTACAGAGCAGCTAGCTATTGATGCAAAAACTAGACAAACTACTCAACGTGTTATTCAAATAAGAAACTGTTCGTTTATGAAGACAGCAACAGAAGGCTATGAAGACAGCAATAGACGGCTAAATAGCAAATAAGTCAATGCAGAGAATCTTATACGTAGTCCACACAACATAAAATCAAGTTGGAGTTCAGCATAAGATCATGTCATGAAGTTGAATCTAAAGACAGAGCAATTAATGATCCTAAAAAGACTAAGCAACTCCTTTACCCTCTGATAAAACTCCAACCAGTCTAATCAAGAGATTTTTACTGCTAAGGAAACACAGCTTTTTTCCAAGTACTGTACAACGTTTCCTTAGTCCCTGAAATGCTTCCAGGTGACATTAGGAAACATCAACATGACCCTGAGAATGTTTTGTCTGACGAGCTATCATCAAACATTTTTGATGAAAGAAATGTCCTAGGGAGACAATGAGCAAGAAAAGACAAGTATTCACAAGAGCAAAACAGAAATCAAAATGAGCCATGGGATATTCTTTTCTAGCGACAGTTTGTCCAGGAATTTCGAAAGGAATGCTTCAGCATCATCCCTGGTTTATAGTTAGTGGACACTAGCCTGCTGTTCAGTTATTTTTATAATGGCACACCACTTCCCCCTGCTGGTATTCCTGCTTCCTCTGAAAGCAGCTTCAGCTGCAGACTTCTCACAAGTCATTTGTACCCAGCAGTCTTCATGGTCATCATGCCAGGTTATTAATCACAATCACGTGAAAGCTGTTGCAAGTCAAGTTTTAACATAAATATCCACTAGTATTATAAAGCTTAGCAAACCATATTACAACGTCCCACCTGTAAGGAAAGGGAGGCCTTGGCTGGTTGAGATACAGGCTGCAGGGGGTGGGTTGTCCTGAAATGAGTTCTAGATCTTTCCCCTCACTCCATTTTGCCAGCAGAAGGATCATAAAGCAAACCCCCAGGAGAAAGAAGCCTCAATGGCAGGGAAGGAAAGAGTTATGCAGAAGTGTCCTCTTTACCATGACAGTCACTGGGGCTGCAAGGACAAACTGCACACTTTCCAGACACAAATCAGGAAAGAAAGGGAGCAAAAAAAGCAACAGTCAAGCAACTACTTACCAGGAAGGATATTTTGAGTTCTGGTACCTTGTAGGGTATTTTCTGAGGGACAGCTAGAACCCTTTGGGGCCATCACAAGGGAGTTCAGGGAAGTAAGGGGATATCTGGAGATATGAAAAGAGCATTTCTCCATAGCAATCAGAGCATAAAGGAGAGAAAACTTTCTGGCCCAGTCAGATAAATTTGGTGGGCTGAGATTTGTGGTGCATTTCAAGAACAAATGTCATAGCCACATGTTAACCACAGATATAGACCCATGGGGACATTACAAGAGATACCAAACTTACTTCTACAATTTTTCCCACTATAGTAGCCAAAAAGAGATGACAAGGCTAACAAACTAACAAACAGATTTTCATGTGGCATCTACACTGCTTCTGCAAGTTATTAATGAAAAAACAGCATGATCCTGCTGCCGGACATCCACCCAGCCACTCTCTCACTCCCCCTCTTCAACAGGACAGGAGGAGAAAATAAGATTAAAAAGCTGGTGGTCAAGATAAACACAGGGAGATCACGTACCAATTACCATCACAGGCAAAACAGACTAGACTTGGGGAAATTAGTTTAATTTATTGACAGTTAAAATAGAGTTGGATAGTGAGAAATAAACACAAAAACGAAAACACCACCTTCCTCTTACACCCCTTTTTTCCCCCAGGCTCAACTTCACTTCATTACCAACTCCTTTACTAAACAGCACAAGGGAATGGGGAACGGGAGGCTGCAGTCAGTAACAGCTCCTCTTTGCCACTACTTCCTCCTCACACTCTTCCCCTGCTCCAGTGTGGGTCCTCTCCACAGGCTGCAGTCCTTCAGGACTAAATCTGCTCTAGTGTGGGTTCTCCACAGGCTGTGGTGTGGGTACCTGTTCCACCATGGTCCTCTCCACAGGAGAAAAGGAAATACCTGCTCTACTGTGGTCCTCTCCAGGGGCTGCACAGGAATCTCTGTGGGGACACCTGGAGCCCTTCTTCCCCCTCCTCCCGCTCCCACCTTGGGGCTCGCAGGGCTGTTTCTCACACTCTCACCCCTCACCGCCAGGCAGTGTTTTGCCCTTCCTTAGCTGCACCTTCCCCGAGTCAACTGCCCGTGGCTGAGGGGCCCAGCTGTGCCCTGCGGTGGGTCTGGCACAGGGCAGTGCCTGGCCTCTCCTCACAGAGGCCACCCCTGTGCCCCCCTGCTGCCAGCACCTTGCCATGTACACCCAGTACAAACGAGTAGCTAAGTTTAGCAGTGACTGCAGTTGGGAAAAGTTGTCTCTGCATGTCCCTGTAACACAGAAAAAAGCGCCTAGATCATGTATTGCTTGCACACAATATGCAGATTATGAAGATGTAAATAATCTTTTTAAAACGCAAAGTTTTTCACTGATGTAATCTGCAACAGACCATACCAAGACAGTTCAGGCTTAAACCCCTTGAATCATCTTCCTGGATAAAAGAATGGGCTCTTTACAGGTGACAACCTGGAAGGCCTGTGTTTTCATGTGTCAGCCAAAAGCCATATGCAAGATACTCACCTTTGACTAGTGGAACACTGTACCACACAGGATAGCAACAGCCTCCCCCCAGGCCAGAATCTGTTCCTGCTCCTAATCCTGTCTGCTTCCTGCTCTTACCTTGCCTCAGAGAGTTCTCAGCTTTCTGCTGGGTCTGATGCTCAAACTAAATCAAAACCACCCTGCAAAGAGCTGGAAAAATTCCTGAGCTGAGCTGTGGCCTTACACCCCAACAATACCGTGCCAGTTTCCAGTGCCAGGGGCCAATGCAGCAAACGTTCCTTGCAGTGTTCCCAGAATGGGGAACAGGGAGATCTCCGCTCCATGTTCAGCTTCCCAGGCCCTTCACTCCCAACTTGTTCTCTGGCACCGACATCTTGTGATCAACTGTGCATATGACAACACTCCTGCTCTGATGGAGATGGGACCCTTATTTCAAGGGGATGCTCATTCCATGTTATATCCTTTTTTTTTCCTGTGGGATCAGTGGATCTCTTCACAGGCCAGATGGATCAGAGTCAGAGATAAATGAAAACTGGAGACAAATCCACACAGGGGCTGAGGTGTAAACAGACAATGCTGGGAAACCTGCATTTCCATCAGCCTCACTAACCCCAAACACAATCCCAAAATGAAGCCAGTGCTTCCAGTGACTGTGCAACACCATTAGCACAACCACTCCTCCACACAGGTCCCTCACCAGCACCTTTGCTGAGAAGAACACAATTCCTCTTCCTCTCTGCTGCTTATTTAGATGCATCCTCAATACTTGCCTCTCAAAGCCTTTTCTGCTCCCTGTTTGGGCAGCACCTATCAGGCAGGTCCTGCCCTAACCTAGGGTCCTTTGTGGCAGGTCACAGCGGAAACTGTAACAGAGTTTTCTCTGGCTGCAAAGAAGTGTTTCAGCTTTCCAGGCTGGACTCAGGAAGGGCGAAACGAACTAGGAAACTTTTTCCTTTCTACATGATATTATTTCATCCTCCCTTGCTTCTTCAGATGGAAAGCTGTGTCCAAACACTGTGGCATCTCTGACCTTTGGAAAAGTTACAACATCCTCTACAAGGTAATTACTTTTTTTTTCCAGTTTTCCAACATAAAACAACTAACTATTCTCATCTTCTTAGGTCAACCATTATCAAGATACTACCACACATTTCTGTACTTTCACAGTACTGTTCTCTTAAACCTCCATTGTGCTATATGCACACATAAATCTGCTCCAGTTTTTTCTAATGAGATCCCCATATGCTAAAAAGCGTTAGAGACAGCAATGCACTGAACTTCACCAAGTTTAACTGTCCCTTACAGGAGGCAGGACAAACATTTAGTCATCTGTACAAAAGGTGAAAAACAATTTGTGAAAAAGTAAGTAATTCTAGCAGTAGTCACCATCAAGGTTCTGTTACATCCATTCTGTTACATCCACGCTGTCAACACATTGTCGTGTTGATACTGATAAGACTGCTTTTGCACATTGAAAGTGCTAGAATGTGACCTTGCTGAAAGGTTCCAATGTTTATTCCATATTCATTTACCATTAAACTCCATGACAGTGATCTATATGTATATATTTCAGCTGAAAAAAAAATGTTATAAACTACAGTTTAAATATAAACTACACTTACAGAGTTGTATTGGGTTCGTGGTCATCCAAATTTAGGAGCCATGTAACTTCACAGACACCTGAAGTAATCTCTTCTGATCCATTACCCATTGCTTCTTACGATATAGAACTCTGAAAAAAAATAATGTAAGGGACAGCTTTTAGGCCACTTATCTCAATGAGTACATATTTTCACACGTGTTCTCTGCTATTCTTGGCAACAACTAACAAATCACTGAAATGACACATCTATACCAGTAAATCAGACATGTCTGGGATATTCCTAGGCACTCAGGCCAACCAATATGGAAGCGCTTGCATCTATGCTAACAAATTCTCTCATTCTCCAAGCAGGCTGACCGCACACAAACGGCTCCCAGGAACATGCCAGCTCCAGAACAATGCCCGGAAGTCCTTGAAAGTGCTCTACTTGGCACAGGCCAGTGCTGTGCCAGCAAGCACCTAACAGTTTACTAGAGTAGGTAATCACATTCCCTTGCCTGGGTGCTGTTTAACTTACTACCACAAATTTGCCAAATCCTACTAGCAGGGAGTGTCCAAATACACTTGATACACTTGAGGGAAGAGATGCCATCCAGAGGGACCTTGACAGGCTGGAGGAGTGGGCCCATGTGAACCTCATGAAGTTCAACAAGGCCAAGTGCAAGGTCCTGCACCTGGGTTGGGGCAATCCCCAACATCACTACAGACTGGGTGATGAATGGATTGAGAGCAGCCCTGCAGAGAAGGACTTAGGGGTGCTGGTGGATGAAAAATTGGACATGAGCCAGCAGGTCAAGGGAGGTGATTCTCCTGCTCTACTCTGCTCTCGTGAAACCCCTCCTGGAGCACTGCATCCAGCTCTGGGGTCCTCAGCACAAGACAGACAGGGGCTTGTTTAGAGCGGGTCCAGAGGAGGGCCATGGAAATGGCCAGAGGGCTGAAACACCTCTCCTGTGAAGAAAGGCTGAGAGAGCTGGGGTTGTTCAGCCTGAAGAGAAGGCTCCAGGGAGACCTTATTGCAGCCTTTCAATATATGAAGGCTGTTATAAGAAAGATCGAGAGAGACTTTTTACCAAGGCCTGTAGTGACAGGACAAGGGGCAACAGTTTTAAACTGAAAGAGGGTAAATTTAAATTGGACATAAGGAAGATACTTTACTATGAAGGTGGTGAGACACTGGACCAGGTTGCCCAGAGAAGTTGTGGATGTGCCATCATTGCAAGTGTTCAAGGTCAGGTTGGATGGGGCTCTGAGGAACTTGATCTAGTGAAAGATGTCCCTGCCCATAGCAGGGGGGGGCGGACTAGATCATCTTTAAAGGTCCCTTACAACCCAAAACATGCTATGGTTCTATGATTCTACATATTAGACACTGCAATCCGTACTGAGTGAAGTCAGCTATGAGAATTTTATTAACGGTTGTCATTTTAAATTTTCAAATGTTTTTGAAGCCCTTGATGAAATTTTTTCATTACATCAGTATAATAACTGAAGGCAGACATTTTACATATGCTAATTTTAGCAGTATTTATCATAGAATCATAGAATCGTTTAGGTTGGAAAAGACCTTTAAGATCATCAAGTCCAACCATTAACCTAGCACTGCCAAGTCCACCACTAAAACCATGTCCCTAAGCACCACATCTATACATCTTTTAAATACCTCCAGGGATGAGGACTCAACCACTTCCTGGGCAGCCTGTTCCGGTGCCTGACTGCCCTTTCGGTGAAGAAATTTTTCCTCGTATCCAATTTAAACCTCCCCTGGTGCAACTTGAGGAGATTTCCTCTTGTCCTATCACTTGTTACTCAGCAGAAGAGACCAACCCCCACCTCACTATGACCTCCTTTCAGGTAGTTGCAGAGAGTGAGAAGGTATCCCCTCAGCCTTCTTTTCTCCAAACTAAACAACCCCAGCTCTCTCAGCCACTCCTCATAAGACTTGTGCTCTAGATCCTTCACCAGCTTCATTGCCCTTCTCTGGACACACTCCAGCACCTCAATGTCCTTCTTGCAGTGAGGGGCCCCAAACTGAACACAGTATTCAAGGTGCAGCCTCACCAGTGCCAAGTACAGGGGGATGATCACTTCTCTAGTCCTGCTGGCCACACTATTTCTGATACAAGCCAGGATGCCATTGGCCCTCTTGGCCACCTGGGCACACTGCTGGCTCATGTTCAGGCGGCTGTCAACCAGCACCCCAGGTCCTTTTCCATCAGGCAGCTCTCCAGCCACTCCTCCCCAAGCCTGTAGCATTGCATGGGGTTGTTGTGACCGAAGTGCAGGACCCAGCACTGAGCCTTGTTGAACCTCATACAGTTGGCCTCGGCTGATTGATCCAGCCTGTCCAGATCCCTCTGTAGAGCCTTCCCACCCTCCAGCAGACCAACACTCCCGCCCAACTTGGTGTCATCTGCAAACTTATTTGTATCATTTGCTTCTGAAATGAGGTCTGAATATTATCTACCAATATATTCACCTTCTAATTTAGAGGGGATGGCACACTATTCTTAAAAAGTTTTCACTTCCCGATGAAATGATCCAGAATTTTATCATGACAGATTTTAAACTTAGGCTGGTATGTTTGTAAAAGTTTCTTTGAGCTGTGCACATCAAGCGATAGTAAGTATGAACTCACCTAATATGGCACAGAGATCCAAGAACTAAGCAGCAAGTCCCTAAAAAAAAAAAAAGCCAAAAACAAAAAAGAGAGAGAAAAAAAAATTTTGTAAGAAAACCTGGAAAACAGAAGTCATCCAGACAGACACTCAAAATCATTGCAGCAAAACAAGAGTGCAATATAGGAATCAATAGTATTTATATTACTGTGACTTACCAAATTTCATTAACTTGCAAGAATTTAGTAGTATTGAAGTGCAACATTTTCACATCAAACTTTTTATCATGTTTCTACAACGATGACTGGAAATTATTGAAAGATATTTTAAAATAAGCATGATAATACATGACTCAACCACTGATCAAAAAACCAGTGAGTTCTACAACTGTTTTTTCTTGCTCTCTAAATTGTTTCTAGATTTAGATGAAATCCCAGGATGGATATTTTAAGCATTGTTCTGAGAGTCACTGAAGTGATTCACATGAAGATTATGTGCAAGGCAACTCAACATCTTTTGCTGTGAAAGTTTAGCTATTACGCAAAAAAGATACCTGAGGTTCACGAGAAAACTACCAGAAAAATCATTCAAAATACCTGTGTGACACTGTGACAGTTAAAATTGGAAGATCACATAAAAGAGAGGTTTTGCAACTGAACTTTTTTTAGAAAACAAGTTTTGAGAGCATTCCCCAAAACTATTCAGAACTGTGCACGTACTGCAATGTCAATTGTGTATTAGCAGCATTTCGGCTATGTTTTACATTTCCAGTGGGTGGCATCAGGAGCGCCATCAGCTCACACCGTATGGATCAAACACTCTATTAAAAAAAAAAATCACAGAAAGACAAAGTGGTCTGTCACACAGTCCTACTGAAAATGCTGTGCATCATGGTCCAACACCTTAGTTAACTGGCAGGGTGCCGTGGCTGCATACATCCTATTAAAATGAATTTCCAATCCTTTAAGCACCATCGGCAACTTACTATAGCACTCAGACACAAAATTCATATTTTAAAAAAAAAAATTAATTTGTTGCACCTCTATTCAGACAATATCAGTCAGCATCTAGTCAGTATCACTCTGTGATATCAAGGATTACAATAAATTAAAGCAGCTACCACATATGTGAGACCATTATAATTGCTCAGTATCCTTACAGGGAGCCACCCAGTATCATCAGGCTGTGAAAGGCCAAGTAGGTTCAAATCTACTTTTGAGACTATAATATAATTTAATAGCAGAAGTTAGACTAATGTAGCTTATTCTGGCATACCTTGCATTTTTCATTATTTTTGTGACAGAACACAGGCTTTTTATTATTTGACATTTACTGCTGAATATGCCTCTTCTAAGATCAACAGCTGTGTTGTCCCAAAAAGCAGGGTTCTTTTACCCGGTGTGCAAAAAGCTGAATAACACACAGCATCAAGAGATTTATTTCATGTCTGCGCAGAGATGGGTGCTAGGTGGTAACTCCACAAAGCTAGCCCACCTTGGTTAACATGCAGTGACATTTTATACATTCTGAGTAGCTGTTATCAGTGTTTTCAGAATTCCACTTATTCATCCTTGCTTCTGTTTGTTCTCACACACCTCGAATCCACTTAAAGGTACAGTGTGTTTTAAATTTACAGAGCATGTTCAGTGGGTAGGGGTCTTTGCTTAGGCCGGGGGGCTTCATTGCTGGAGGTGTGGGTTTTACTATGTTAATTAGGATAGTTCACTCATGGTTCAAGTGATTCTCACTTCGGCTTTATCAGCAGCCTTGTTTTCTCATGCTTATCTTGGTATTTCCTTGCCAGACTGTTTTGTGGTGTCCTCCTGTTTCTTCTCTCAGGCTAGGTCTTGTTAACTGTTTACAGAGGTTGATTAACATCCTCTGCCTTAACATCCTTTGCCTTATTTCTCACATATCTCCAACAACTGTACCCCACAGAATTTGCAGAATGATGTACAGAAGATGACTAGTGTCTAGGCCACCTTTTGAAGGAGAAAATTACAGCATGGTGCAAAGAGATATTTCCACAGTCCATCCCTTAATGGTGCTGGAAAACACAGGTGCAACCTGTGAAGACTTTAAGGTAGCCATTGACAACTTAAACCAACAGGAAAGACACTTGCTGAGTGTTCCTGAGGAAAAGCATATTTAAGGAGTATGATTGTCCGCTTGCTCCTGAGGATGCAAGTCTGTCAATGGTGATGCTAACAGCTTGTAAGGGTATGAAAACATAGTATGTGCAAAACATAATCCATTTTCAAATAACCAAAGCGTGCCAACAGCTGGATTTTTCCGCAGCATAGCAGATGTTATCAGATAGAAATGCCTTTTATGCAGAAACTGCTCCATAGATGCTCTGTGAGGTCTCATACTTTCAATGCTTGTTTGCTCTCTAGTATGTATGGGGCAGAAGTGACTTGTAAGTATGGCCAATTTCTTACATCCGACACGCTGCAAGGGACCTGTGCCATTCACTTTTCCATGCATCTAACCTAGAGATGACCCTATACTTAGTTATCTATTCTAGGCTCTGTTCCACCTACCTTGTGCCTAGAGACCCTCCTGGTAAAGAGGACGGTTTTCCTGTTATTAACGCATGCAAAGAATGAGTACTTGGCAAAAGGCAGCAGTGCTCTTACCAATAGTACTTAGTTCAGAGGATTTTCAGCTTCATATGACCATCCCCACAGGTAAGCAAGCCTTTAAAGAGCAGGAAGGAATCTCGTAGAAAAGCTGCACAGCTAGCATACTTTTTCCAGTGCCCAGTGTACTTCACAACTGCATGGAGTTTACACCCCAGCTGGTCTATGATGAATTACACTTCTGTTCAGTGTGCTGTTTATGACTCACTGTGCTATCCTGTGTTACCCCAAACTAGGAAGACAGGCACAGCCCAGTTGGTTTGAAGACAGACCAGACTATGGTCCTTTGCCAAGGCCCTGTTTGTCTAATGGGACGTGCCTAAGATCTGGGCTACCAGTACTGTAACTATGCACACAATGAACCTACAATTTAGCAAATCTCTAAGTTAGATCAGGCTGTCCTTGGCTGAACAGGGATTACAGGGGTTCTGTGTTGCAGGCTTTCCTCCTGCAGTTCAAACAAATAATAAAAAAACCCAAAGTGTATTTGTACTGTTTGCACTTCCTTTTCCCTGGCTAGCTGGATGTTCATAGAATCATAGAATGCTTTGGGATGGAAGGGACATTTAAAGGCCATCTAGTCCAACCCCCCTGCAATTGGCAGGGACATCTTCAACTAGAGCAGGTTGCTCAGAGCCCCATCCAGCCTGGCCTTGAATGTTTCCAAGGATGGGGCATCTACCACCTCTCTGGGCAACCCATTCCAGTGTTTCACCACCCTCATCGTGAAATTTTTTCTCCTTGTATCTAGTCTAAATCTACCCTCTTTTAGTTTAAAACCATTACCCCTTGTCCTGTCACTAAAGGCCTTGCTAAAAAGACTATCCCCACCTTTCTTATAGGCCCCCTTTAAGTATTGAAAGGCTGCAATAAGGTCTCCCTGGAGCCTTCTCTTCTCCAGGCTGAACAACCCCAACTCTCTCAGCCTTTCCTCATAGCAGAGATGTTTCATCCCTCTGATCATTTCCATGGCCCTCCTCTGGACCCACTCCAACAGGTCCATGTCCTTCCTGTGCTGAGGACCCCAGAGCTGGACGCAGTACTCCAGGTGGGGTCTCACCAGAGCAGGGTGGAGCAGAATCGCCTCCCTCGACCTGCTGGACACGCTTCTTTTGATGCAGCCCAGGATACGGTTGGCTTTCTGGGCTGTGAGAGCACATTGCTGGCTCATGTCCAGCTTTTCATCTATCACTACCGCCAAGTCGTCCTTCTCCTCAGGGCTGCTCTCAATCCATTCATCCCCCAGCCTGTACTGATACTGGGGATTGCCCCAACCCAGGTGCAGGACCTTGCACTTGGCCTTGTTGAACTTCATGAGGTTCACACAGGCCCACTTCTCTGGATGGCATCCCTTCCCTCAGGCGTATCAGCTGCACCACTCAGCTTGGTGTCATCTGCAAACTTGCTGAGGGTGCACTCGATCCCACTGTCTATGTCATTGATGAAGATATTAAACAGCACTGGCCCCAGTACAGACCCCTGAGGGACACCACTTGTCACTGATCTCCATCTGGACATCGAGCCATTGACCACTAGATGCAACCATCCAGCCAGTTTGCCATCCACCAAACAGTCCGCCCATCAAATCCATATCCTTCCAATTAAGAGAGAAGGATATTGTGGAAGACAGTGTCAAAGGCCTTACAAAAGTCCAGATAGATGACATCTGTAGCTCTTCCCTTGTCCACTGATGCAGTCACTCCATCATAGAAGGCCACTAAGTTGGTCAGGCAAGACTTGCCTTTGGTGAAGCCATGCTGGCTGTGTCAAATCACCTCCCTGTCCTCCATGTGCCTTAGCATAGATTCTAGGAGGATCTAGATCTAGGAGGATCCCCATCCTTGGAAACATTCAAGGACAGGCTGGATGGGGCTCTGAGCAACCTGATCTAGTTGTAGATGTCCCTGTCAATTGCAGGGGGGATGGATTAGATGACCTTTAAATGTCCCTGCCATCCCAAAGCATTCTATGATTCTATGATCTGTTCCATGATCTTCCCAGGCACAGAGGTAAGGTTGGCAGGTCGGTAGTTCCCAGGGTCCTCCTTGTCCTCTTTTTAAAAATGGCTGCAATATTTCCCTTATTCCAGTCCCCAGGGACTTCACCTGATTGCTGTGACTTTTTGAATATCACGGTGAGTGGCTTGGCAACTACATCAGCTAATTCCCTCAGGACTCTGGGATGCATCTCATCAGGACCCATAGACTTATGTACATTCAGGTTCCTCAGGTGGTCATGAACCTGATCTTCACTTACAGTGGGAGGACCTTTGCCCCCCTGATCCCTGTCAAATGGTCCATTGACTCAGGAGATGTGAGAGGAGAGGTTGCCAGTGAAGACTGAGGCAAAAAAGTTGTTGAGCACTTCAGCCTTCTCCTCGTCTGTTGTTACCAGCTTGCCACTTGTGCTCATCAGAGGGGGTACACTTTCTTTAACCTTCCCTTTCTGGTTGACATACCTGTAGAAGCCCTTCTTATTATTCTTTGAGTCCCTCATCATGTTCAGCTCCAGCCAAGCCTTGGCCTTTCTGATCCCATCCTTACACAACCGGGCAGTGTCTCTGTACTCTTCCCAAGATACCAGTCCCTTCTTCCACTGCCTGTGCATTCTCTCCTTGCCCTTTACTTTGGCCAATAGGTCGTGACTCAGCCATGCCGGCCTCTTCCCTTCCTTGCCTGATTTCCTGCACCTGGGCATCAAGAGCTGTTGTGCTCTATGGAAAGCATCCTTAAAGGTCTCCCAGCTCTGTTCTGCTCCCTTGTCCCTGAGGGCCATTTCCCAGGGGGTCCTGTCGATTAACTCCTTGAAGAGCTGGAAGTTTACTTTCCTAAAATTCAGGGTCCTGACTATACTCTTCACCTGACCCTTATCTCTCAGGACTGTGAACTCTACCACTGCGTGATCACTGCAGCCTAGGCTGCCTCCAATCCTGACATCACCGATGAGTTCACTTACATTAGTGACCACCAGGTCCAGTACTGCACCCCCTCTGGTAGGGCTATCTATTACCTGGCTTAAGAAGTTGTCCTCCATGCACTCCAGGAGTCTCCTAGATTGCCTAGGAGCCTCCTACATTGCATGTTGGTGCTTGACACCTTTGACTGCCTAGCAAATCTACTGATAGATATAAAACACAATAACCATAAAACAGCCATCACAAAAGAAAAAGTATTTAATCCTGTATTTCACATTCTAACAGACAAAAGCAATACTTACATCACTTCCCCATTTTACGTGCCTATTTTTTCTGCAAGCTTTGTTAACATATTTTCCAACAGCCTAGACAATGTCAGTCATGAAGTACCGGGCCTGACAGAACTCCTCTGCCTTGACAGGTCACTGTCAGGTGCATAATCTCCAACCTAAATCAGAATAAAATGGATTACAATAGCCGCTATTTCTCTTAAAAACTCTGATGATAAAGGCAGTAAATATTTCACACACCAACACAATGTTCAAATCAAGGGTTGTGTTAACCAAACAGTTAACAGATTCTACATAAAAACCTTCCATACTCTTAATGTTTCCCATTCAGAACACTGAGCGTCCAATCTGATTATGTGCTGTTGTCAAATTACTGAATATCTATGTGTCGTGGTTTAACCCCAGCCAGCAACTAAGCACCACGCAGCCGCTCGCTCACTCCCCCCCTTGGGATGGGGGAGAGAATTGGAAGGGTAAAAGGGAGAGAACTCGTGGGTTGAGATAAGAACAGTTTAATAATTGAAGTAAAATAAAATAGAACAGTTAAAGAGGTAAAGCAAAGGCTGCGCACGCAAACAAGGCAAAACAAGGAATTAATTCGCTACTTCCCATCGGCAGGCAGGTGTTCAGCCATCCCCAGGAAAGCAGGGCTCCATCACGCGTAACGGTTACTTGGGAAGACAAACGCCATCACGCCAGATGTCCCCCCCTTCCTTCTTCTTCCCCCAGCTTATATACTGAGCATGACGTCATGTGGTATGGAATAGCCCTTTGGCCAGTGTGGGTCAGCGCCCCTGGCTGTGCTCCCTCCCAGCCCCCCCCCCCCCCCCCCCCGTGCACCGGGCAGAGCACGGGAAGCTGAAAAGTCCTTGACCAATGCAAGCGCTACTTAGCGACTATTTAGCGGTACTTAGCATCGACATTGTTCTCGTCCTAAACCCAAAACACAGCCCCATACCGGCTACCAAGAAGAAAATTAACTCTATCCCAGCTGAAACCAGGACAGTATCCACCCCTTATTCCATACCATTTACGTCATGCACAGGTCCCACATTATCTAATACATCCTCATTAACCACCAGCCCTCTTCCCATCCTTTGATACAATACACAGGCATCATTCCCTTAGTCTATAGACCACCCCTGGGAAATGTTTGTAGTTCATTTAGTCCATGACTTTGGGCTCCATCGGTGACGGTGGTCACTCAGGACAGGAGAGGCAGCGTGTTGTGCAGATTTATTGGGCACCAAAGCCAGCTCAGGTCGGGTCACTGCTGCACTTGCACTGCTTCTTGTAAGGCTTCTCCTCCATTGGTTCAGGTAGTTCCTGCTATGGTAATTCCTATAACATGCAACTCAGATCATGGGTTACAACAATTTAAAGGTATTTCCATTACAATCTCCACCCCTGGCTCCTTTTGGCCAGGTTATAGGGTTTAACATCGCAATGAACTCCTCCCCTTGCTGCTAGCCTGGCTAGCAACAAGGGGTTCCTGCTATAGTAATTCCCACAGCATGCAACTCAAATCCCGGGTCACAACAATTTAAAGGTATATCCACTACAATCTCCACCCCTGGCCCCTTTGGGCCAGGTTATAGGATTTAACACTGCAATGGACTCCTCCCCTTGCCCCTGCTCTGGCATGGGGTTCCTCCCATGGCAGACAGTCCTCCATTAACTTCTCTAACATGAGTCCTTCCCACGGGCTGCAGTTCTTCACAAACTGCTCCAGCGTGGGTCCCCTGTGGGATCACAAGTCCTGCCAGCAAACCTGCTCCAGCGTGGGCTCCTCTCTCCACGGGTCCACAGGTCCTGCCAGCAGCCTGCTCCAGCACGGGATTCCCACAGGGTCACAGCCTCCTTCGGGCATCCACCTGCTCCAGCATGGGGTCCTCCATGGGCTGCAGGTAGATCTCTGCTCCACACTTAACTTCCATGGGCTGCTCTGGCATGGGATTATCCACGTTCACAGATGCTTTGGGGTGTCGTGCTCCCGCAGGGACTCATCCACAGGTCACAGTCCCTTCGACTCGAGTTCAAACTGGAGTTCCAGCCTGTCCAGTACAGCAGTACAGAAAAACAGCAGAGATGCCCTGGCCATCTGCCAGCCCAGGCGCACGGCCATTGCTGTTATCAAAATGTCCCAGGCACAGCACAGTAAGGTGATGAGCAGTACAGCAAGCAGAAAAGCAAAAAAAAAAAAAACCAGCCACTAATGAGCACTAGGCTCTAATATACAGTAAGGCAAGCAAGCCCCGTGGCAAACACAGAAGCCTGCCGATTAACAACTAAACAGCAATAACAGCTATAAATTCGATCTAGCACATTCCAATTAAATCTGTCGTTATCTCGAACCCTTCAAGCCCCACGTTGGGCGCCAAAAAGGACTGTCGTGGTTTAACCCCAGCCAGCAACTAAGCACCACGCAGCCGCTCGCTCACTCCCCCCCTTGGGATGGGGGAGAGAATTGGAAGGGTAAAAGGGAGAGAACTCGTGGGTTGAGATAAGAACAGTTTAATAATTGAAGTAAAATAAAATAGAACAGTTAAAGAGGTAAAGCAAAGGCTGCGCACGCAAACAAGGCAAAACAAGGAATTAATTCGCTACTTCCCATCGGCAGGCAGGTGTTCAGCCATCCCCAGGAAAGCAGGGCTCCATCACGCGTAACGGTTACTTGGGAAGACAAACGCCATCACGCCAGATGTCCCCCCCTTCCTTCTTCTTCCCCAGCTTATATACTGAGCATGACGTCATGTGGTATGGAATAGCCCTTTGGCCAGTGTGGGTCAGCGCCCCTGGCTGTGCTCCCAGCCCCCCCCCCCCCCCCCCCCCCCCCCCCCCGTGCACCGGGCAGAGCACGGGAAGCTGAAAAGTCCTTGACCAATGCAAGCGCTACTTAGCGACTATTTAGCGGTACTTAGCATCGACATTGTTCTTCTCGTCCTAAACCCAAAACACAGCCCCATACCGGCTACCAAGAAGAAAATTAACTCTATCCCAGCTGAAACCAGGACACTATGTTAATCAAACTAATCATCAAAACAAGTTCTGTTTTTTTTATACTGATACCAAAACCAGACAAGATCAGGATCAAGATCTTGACAGGATCAAGACAGCTTTAACCTGATTTAGATCAGGTCTCATTTGATTGTAGTGGTACATGGCTGAGTTGAAAAATTGCTACTCTATCAGTCACTGTATTTTCAGAATAATTTGTTTGGTAGCTGAGTTGAGGGAAGGCATTGACTCCCATTCTATAACTTAGCAATTCAGAACAAGGCAGGTTTTAATGCCTTTTTTCCAACCTATTTGCTACAGACCACTGACAAATGCCAAATGGCAACCTAGATGCATCGATAGTCTTTCAGAGTGACACAATGTCTTCTCAGTCCCCTAAAATCATGGTTTTCATATTTTAAGCTTGCACTTCAAGGTCTTGAAGATATTTGCTTATCACAAGCTACTGCTACCACTTTAGAGTATGACTACTGTACACTGAATTTAACAATGCTTTATGCTTACAAACTATCTATTCAACGGTCAGAAATTTTGTTAAAAACAAAATAATTGTTCCATGAACCTACGAACAGGTGTGATTTGTCCAAGTATGTGGCCAAACTGGCAATTTGAGCACCAAAAGCCCAGTTTTTACCACCATCTTGTTAGATCTTAGATGTTCACCAGATAAGCACAATCATCACTAGAAATTATGCTGATATATCTCTCGAGTCATCATCAGTAAGCAAAAGAGAGAAATGCAATTATTACCAAAAAAAAGAGGTGTCATAGCTATATCTGGAAGGGGAAAGGTGAAGAATCAACCATCCCAAGGCCTGCTTATGTTTGTGGGTTTGTTGACAAACAGGAGGGCAATACCCTTGGAAAAACCTGACTTGGCGAATTACTTCTCTCGTATAACCTAAATAAACGACTCCAATTCCACCACAGCTTTTTGGAAATACAAAGAGTTAAGCCTAAGACATTCAGGCAGGCGGCAGTGCACACCCTTACTCTGCCCAAGGCCTGTAACACCTTTGCTTACAGTCGTTAATTACGGCATTACGGATGGACTTGCTGCGCCTGAGCCCTACGGGAGCCCCCAAGCGCAGCGGCACTGTCACGGCAATAAATTACTGAAACAGCAAGTACAACCTTGGGGCCTCCGCCCCCGGGAGCCCCACCGACGGCGGGTCCCGGTCATGGCGCCAAGGCCCGCCCCGGGCCCCCTCACCTGGCTCCTAACGGCAGGCGACGCCCCGGCCTCCCCCCCCGCCTCCAACGGCAGACCGACGCCACGCCATGCCCCCGCGCGAGGGAAGCCCCCGCCCGCGTACGCGGCGCCTCCTCACAGGCTCCTGCCGCCCGCTTGCCCCGCCCCTCCCCGCCCTCCACCCGCCCCCTGGCGGCAGCCCGCCAATCCCGAAGGGCGATGTGGCCTCTCGCCCTTGGGGGCGGGAGCCCCGCCTCCCCCCCCGCCTCGCCACCTCCCTCCCGCTCCCAGGGCGGCTGCGCCTGAACCGCGTGGCAGCCGGCGGTTGGCGGCCCCCGGGCAGCCAATGGGGGAGAGGCACCTCAGAGCAGGCGTCTGATTTTACGCACGGCGGCGCGCACGCTCCCCGCGTCGCTCGACTGCGGTCGCCTCCCGCCGCGGCGAAGCGCGCAGCCCGGAGCGGCGCGGCGGCGGGATGAGGCCGAGCGGGCTGTGGGTGCTGGTGCTGCTGCTGGGGCTGGCCCAGGTCGCCCTGTTGGCGCGGGGCGTGGCGGCCGAGGAGGACGACGACGACGGGGGTGAGTGCGGAGGGCGGGGCGGGGAGGGGAGGGGAGGCCTGGCGGGCTGCGCGCGGGCGAGGTGGGTAACGGGCTGGTGGCGGCGAGCGTTGGGCGCCTGGGTGCCGCGGCCTCCGGTGCGCGGCCTTCTCCCCGCCCCCGAGACGCGGGTGCTGGGCGCTGCGCGGAGCCCGGGGCCTGCGAGGCGCTGGCGGGCCGCCGCTGGGCTGCTGCCTGCAGGCCCCGGGGCCGAGGCGGGGGAGGCAGGGCGCTGGTGCTCCTCCGTGCAGGCGCCGGTGTCGCCCAGAGCCTGCTTGTCACAACGCCGTTGCTTTCCTTTTCGCTGTGCGGCAGCTCTGCCGCACCGCTTCTAGACGCGGAGTTAAAAGCTAATAATTAGCCATGCTGGCAATTACTGACTTTTAAATGACCAGTAAATTTGTAATTTCATTATCCGATGGAGCACTCTTTCCCTTACCCCTTAGTTCAGGGGATCTGTGCATTCTATGTGTTTCAAACCGATTATTTTTTCCCAGAAGGAAGGCCGTGTGTTGCTAGTTTCTTGGTGTTTTTTCCCCATTGTCTTCGAATTTCACTGATGTGTGTCTTCTCCTTTCCAAAATTAGCTGAAACAAAGCTGCTCTGACTTAGCAAGTTTAGCACCTGTATGTAGGGAGGGCAGGCATTTGAAGGGGCTGCTTTTTTGTTTTTAAGCGTCTTTCACGTGGATTTTGAGAAATCCTACATCTTTTGTATTTTCTACATTAACATTGCTCTATGTTAAGTATTAGAGGGCGTTCAGGGAGACGGGATTATGGATGACCTCCTGAGCTCCTGCCCTGTAAATTCTTACTCAGTGAACAGGCACTGAAACTTGAAGAAACGCATTTATGTCAGGTACCTTATCTGTGTGACCAACTGTGTGATCTGTACGATAAAGATCAAAAGATTTTTTTATAGGATATAGCATCTGCAGTAAGGAGATACATGTATTTCAGCTTAGAATTAAAAAAAAAAAGGTTCACAGGAAGATTCTGTATTATGTCTGTTTCCCTGCTTTTTAGCTAGAATGCTTGGTTGTCATCACTTTGTAGCATGTGACAAAGCCTAGTACTGATTTCCCCTACTACCTCCAAATGATGAAGTAACACCTGTGATGTTTCAGCAAAGCCTGGGTCCTGTGGCTGGCAGCAGTAGCTCAGCTTCTCGTGGGCCAGGATCTCATCACTGTTTCCCATGTGCACTTTTCTTACCTTTATATGAGTTCTCAGGATCAAAGGTGCACAATGACAAAAGTATTTCCTCCTGTGTGCAAGTTGAACACTGATCCGTTGCATTTTCCTATTTCTATTGTGTATCTCAAAATTGTATATAAATCATGAACTAGGCTTTACCAAGCCCTTGACTTAAAAATGCAGGTAGTTAGGGATTTCCATTTTTGCCCTTGAAATGCAGACCTGTATGAAGTGTGCAACAAGCCAGTAACCTTATGAAAATTGATTGTTCAGAAGATAAAAAACTCAGATGAAACCAGACTTGTTGCACTGTACAGTTTTGGAAGTGAAGTTTGACTAGGGCAGTGGGGAAAATATGCTCTCAGCAAGGTTAGCCTAGGTCATGACTGTTATACCCTTCACATCCTGATGAAGGAAAAGAAGGGATCATGTAGAGGATTCACTACACAAAAGATTGAGGAAGACTGCTTTCATAAGAAGGCTTTTGAATGCCCTGGCAACAGATTACAAGTCTTAACTTCTGTGTTTCTGCAAACTGAGCTCATCGAATTGAGAAACAGACACTGCAGTGCCCTCCTCAAAAGGAAACTTTCAGGCAGAATCCAGAAGTCATTGATGTCTGGATGCGGCTTTTTCATGCAGGATTCACTGTACTTAAGAAAAAATTACTAGGCCAGACTTCCAATAAATGCTGAAAGTTCAGTGAAGTTACTATAAGAATTAATTTCGGTTAGAATAGCTGTCATCCTGAAGAAGACCTGCCAACCAGCATCATGTACCTGAAGTCTTAAAATGAGTGTCATCCTCATCATGTTTTTTGACTTGTGTAATAATGTGTTGAAATTTGTGGAAATGCTTTGTTGCGGTAAAAGGGAGCGGTCCGTATTTTACTGGAGGGCAGGTTTTGGCCAACACTGTCACTTGTTGGTTTGTCCACCTGCTTTGCAAGTAGCTTTAAGAAATAAAGACACTTCAGTTTGGGTGCAGCTATTTTATTTTCATGAGTTGTTTTATGAAAATATTTATTAGCTACTTTGGCCATTTCAGGTGTCACAGTTAGACTCATTCTGTATCTGTTCTATACAAATTGTAAATCATTAATGCAAAAGAAAGTTTCTTGCTCTTAATGAAAAAAGTCCAGCTTACCTCTCCCATACTCAATCAGGTCCTTGAAGCAGGTCTTTCAGTCCCAACACTAAAGGGGACGTGAGAGGTAGCTATGGTAACCCTAGGTGTCAGTGAAGCTGGAGACTACAGAGGGTGAGTCTGCACTCTTAAGGACCAACTTGTAGGTGTGGTTAACTTTTAGTGGTTTTGTTTTTTTTTTTGGAAATGCATGCCCTCCATAAGCCAGTTGGGAAAAGCTGGAGTCCTGCTGTTATGTGCTACTGTCCTGCCTCTGTCTCTGAGGAAGAGGAAGTGGGTGTCTTATAATGTCCATGACAATGTATCGCTGTCAAGGAATTTTTATGATGGCAGGCTATACAGACACTTGCAGTGAAAGACAGAAAATTATTTCCATGATAGATGTTAGATCTGGTGGTAACGTTTTCCACTTGTGCAGGATGTTTTTGTAGGTGATGCTTTGTTCTCGGCTTTCTAAACCACGAGCCTGTGCCACAGTAGCTGCAGTGGTCTTTTTCTCTGTCAGGGGTGGGTAGTTAGTGTAATAAGCAGGAATGAGAGTCACAGCCTAGTGGTTAGTTTCAGAGATGCATGAGCAGAATTGGCCAGCTAGTTTTGATCGAATTCTCTTGTGTCAGGAAAAATCAAGTCTGAAGTGATTTGCTTGGAAAAGCAATGGGCATTGCACAACTTGCTGGGAATTCAGGCACAGACTGACCACAAACACCCCGTGGTGAAATATAGCCCTCAAAACTGCTGGGCATGCATGTAAGCAGAATTTTTGACTGCTGAAACCCCCTGAAAACTAGCTTTTTTTTCACCTGCACAGTCCCATAGGTACCTGACTGCCGTAGATTGACTTCAGGGGTGTTTGGCAGTTCAGCCCTTTCACTGCAAGTGCCCAGAGGCAGCAACACAGGAGGCATTGTCCACTTGCAAATAGTGCTTTTACCTGCTTCATAGATCAGGTGAAACTTAATCTAGGTGACAACTGTTGTATGATAAATGATCTCCTGTGATCTCCCTCCTTATCAGAAGCTTTAATATGTTGGTGGTGTATACAGTTGGGTTCTAATTAAAATTAATGCGTTCTCTCCAGGGGTGCATGTTGTCTTCTGAGAGCATATAGACTTATTTTTTTAATACCTTCTTCTAACAGAAAAATGGCTATTGTAATTCAACATCATAATTATGTCCACAGTGAGCTTGTTCCTGTGGTCTGCTGTTGGTCTGAGAATAGTGGGGTTTGTTTTTAATCACTTTTTCATACCTGGATACTACATATTTATCATTCTTGACTTTCAAATTCCAGGTGAAATCAGAGTATTTTCAGAATTCTTGTCCTGAATAAGTAACTTACATGTACATGGTTTGCTGTCCTACTGTAGTAACTCTTGTCAGCTTAGTCAAAAGCCAATTAAAGTTAAGTAGAGAATAGTTTTGAACAATAAACTTTTTTTAATCCTGGAACTTCCAGTGGTTGAAAGGGCCTTAGCTTCATTGTTGTACAGTTTTCATTTGGGATGAGATATTTTCATGACTTGTTCTGTGACTGAAATACCTTTAAAGTCATTCAGGAAGGTCTGTTTGCAGTGAATTGTAGCAGTTTGGGGGGGGGGGGAAGTTTAAAGGAACATGTGAAAGATCAAATATTAAAGAAACCATCTCAAATTCCAAGCCAACAAAGATTGAACCAGCTGAAATGTCCTGGCTTCAGATTTCATGTGCTAACTTTACTTTGGTAATTTAGCAAATCTACTTTCTCCATGAAAGGCCTGTTCTGGACTAGCTGTTTTGGTCTCCTTAAATCAAAGGCCTCCCCAAAAGTTCTTTCAAAAGTTTTCACTCGATTTATTTCAGAAGAGTGCCTTGCATCTGCCAAGTACCTGGGAGTGGGTTTAGATGGGACTTCTGTGACAGTCACTTACTTATTTGATTTTACACTCACTCTGCAGCTTGGTGCTTATCCAGAGCTGAGTGATGTTCCTGTGGGTGAAAAACCTCTTCAATGAATTGCAGACCTGAAGCATTGCTGTAACTGAAAGCAAGATATATTGAGGTGGCAGGGGTGGGATTGAGTAGTCAAGAACAGAAGCAAAATTTTGAAGTGCTGCCTCTAAATCACCTTGGTAGTAGTGAAATGATAGCATTTGAGTTTATAGCAAGCCTGTCTGTTTATTAGACCTTCAGACAGGCAGAGCATAGCAGTTGTGGTGTTACAGGTGTAGTGAGTAAGTGTACAAGGAAAGCACTGGGGACAGATAACATCTGCTTCTTTGGTACAAGATACCTAATTTTTCCAACAACAAATTGCTGCACTTGAAGGACAGTTGTTTTGCTGCATGATGGAGGGCTTCTGTTTGAATTCAGGTATCATCCGTGTGCCCTTCTTGCCCAACAAAACATGTCTGGTGCCTCACTTCCCACATTTCAAAAAGGTACCCAGCAGACCTTGGTAGCGACTGTCACACAGGTCTACATTAATTCTTATTGTGTCCATTTTGTTAGTTTGCCCTGAAGAGCAAAATACATGTTGACACTTTACTGAAATATTGATATTGTTAGCTGGCATAGTGCGGACAGAAATGAAATGGGACTGGTCAAACATCAGAGTCCAAGCTCTTTGCAAACCGAGGGAGCTGTCATTGTATGTGAAGCAGGAACTAACCTATGTTGATACTTCTTTTTAACCACAGGATATACTTAATCCATCTTTAACCTGGTAGTGTTATTTTAATGTTAAACTTGACACAATCTAATCCATATTGTGTTTTTGCTATTACTTTCCCAGAATCTGTTACAAAAGAAGTTGATGATGATGGTGATGATGATGACGAAGATGACGACGACGATGATGACGATGATTCTGAAGTTAGAGAAGAAAATGGCGTATTAGTCTTGAATGATGCGAACTTTGACACCTTTACTGCAGACAAGGACACTGTGCTGCTGGAGTTCTATGCACCATGGTGGGTTCACAGCCTGTGGTACCTCCTTAGGTGCAGGATGGGTGGCTGTTGGGGGCTTCTCTGACAGGACACACTCCTAAAAAGTGAGCTTGGGTTGCGATTTTAAAGATGATGTAGGAGTAGCTTGCCTGCAGAAGAAGCGCTGGACTCTACCATAGTCCAGGGTAGGAGATGGTTCTGGTGGTGGGAGGTGCCCTTTTCTTTGCCCCTGTACCATGCAACAGACAACAGCCTGTTCTTTCTCCACAGATGTGGGTCATGCTGAGGGATCACATGCCAAGGGAAGCACACCCCGGGTTCCATTCCTGCTCTGTGCCTGTCAGGGACCAGAGACAGTCCCAGTGAGCACCAGAAAAGTCATGCAGTGTGGTCTTGCAGCCTGGTATCATGTCCTTGTGCTGGCCCACTGAGAACTTGTGCACTTGCTCATCTAGGTGGAGGAATGGAGGAGGCTTCTCTAGCAGCGGAATTGCTAGAAGGTTTTCCTTCTGCAGTTCAAATCTCTGTCCTTGCCAGAAGGGTGTGGTTGTTCATATTATAAATTTAAACAGTGCATCATACATCTACCTAATGATGATAATTCTGCTGGCATACGAGGGTACACAGGGTAACACCAGTGTGCTTAGAGGAGCTACCATGGATTTACCTGCATACAACTGAGACCAAGAATTTAGGCCAGAATGTATCTTCTCTTGCATTCTTATGGACAAAAATAATAGGGATGGTTAGTGGGGTAAAACAAGAGCAGAATGTATTTGCAGTCAAGTTGCTGAGTTAGTGTTGCAGCCAGAACCTCTCTTCCTTTGTGGCTTAGTGATACAAAGACGACTTACTCATGTGTCCTTTTCTAGTCTTTGAATAGAGGGGAGAATATGGTCTTGCTTGAGGTGGAGTTGCATTTTAACTAATGGCACTTTCATTAGAGAATCCCATCCCTGCTTGGCTGTAGGTACTATTTCTGCAGCTGTAGTTTGCCTGCATGAAAACTGAACATGAAGCTTAATTTATCCGAGCAGAAAGATGTGTGGGCATCACAGACTAAACACCTCTCTTTTTTTCTACTCCCCCTCCTGCCAGTTCAGAGGCGAAGGAGTGCAGGCTGTGTGTTACACATGACTTTCCTTCTTTTTTTTTTTCCCCCTTTATTTTCCTGGTTTTGTCTTCAGCTCGTCAAGCTACATTCAGCTTTTCTTATGCTGATATCCTCTGTCATGCCAGCTTTTGCATTGGGAGCCTCTGTTTTTCCCAAAGAGTTCCTGTGTGGCCAGAGAGAGAGCAGGTGCTGCGATACCGTGGTGGGGGTGAGATTTTGTTAGGCCAACTTAACTACTGGTTCATTTTTCACTTTAGTTCAATTTAGGGTGCTGGGTAGAGAAGATGAACCTAGATTAGGAAGAAGCTGGTCTGAATGAGACCATATTTGGGGAGCCAGGTACAAGGTTTGCAATTTTGTTTTAAAAGGAATTGTTAAATTTTTTTACAATGGCTTTATAAAACATATATGGAAATGTGTTGCCTTTTGAATGAAAAAAAAAGTTGGGATTTGAACAAACAGCACATTAGCTACAGTTACTCTCTACCTCTTCGTGATCTGAAAACATAGCAAGACAAACATTGTTATGTTGTGAACATCTGTCAGAAGGCATCCTGGAAATGCAGAATAGCAAAATACCCTTGTGGGTCTATCGCACATTTATGCATCTACTTGTGTGTTCCTCTGACAGGTGCGGGCATTGCAAGCAGTTTGCTCCTGAATATGAAAAGATAGCCAAAACTCTGAAGGAAAATGACCCTCCTATTCCAGTTGCCAAAGTAGATGCTACTGCAGCCACTTCACTAGCAAGTCGTTTTGATGTCAGTGGCTACCCAACCATCAAAATCCTGAAAAAAGGCCAGCCTGTTGACTATGATGGTTCTCGGACGGAAGATGGTAAGCACCAGTCCTTTGCAATTCTCTGTAAGAAAGCAAAGTAGTATATGGTCTTGCTTCTTAATGTGACTATTTTGAAGGACTTTGATCTCAAGTTACTTTATCTTAAGCAGAATAATATTATGAAGGCTGAAATTTTGCTCATCTTCTCAGTTGGCTGCATGTTAGAGGACAATTTTGCAGGTAATGGGTAGTGCTGTTACTGATGGAAGGTTTCTAGAAATATGACTTGACTAGAAGAGGAGGTAGTCTCATGCTTGCTGAAGGATCAGCTAATAAGAAACATCTGATCTGTACATTGACTGTATATAAAACCATTTGTTTCTTGCTTAATGAATGTGTCCAACTTCAGTTGGGGGGGGAAACTACCTTTTCCATCTGTTTTGAGATGGAATTCATGTGCTATGGTGCTGCAAAGTACAGATCTGTGCTCTGTGTAAGTAAAATGCTCTATGGGGTTAAGAGAAGACCTTGGCAATAGCAACAATGAAGTAAAGCATAAAGCAGATTAAGACAGTGTTCTTGTGTAAGCTTGACATGTAGGCTTTGGTCCAAGACCATGCTTGTCACTCTGATTTTAAATTCTTCATAGCAACTCTTGCATTTGATACACTACTGGTATGATAATGCAAACTTGCTAATTGGGCTGTTGAACTGTATTTCAGCAATTGTGGCCAAAGTCAAGGAGGTTTCTGACCCCAATTGGACCCCTCCACCAGAAGCTACCCTGGTGTTGACCCAGGATAATTTTGATGATGTCGTGAATGGTGCTGACATAATCCTGGTGGAGTTCTATGCTCCATGGTAAGCAAGAAGGCAATCACCTGTACTTCCCTAGCACAGCTGGCCTGAGCATGTTTGGTAAACCTATTTTTTGTTGTTATGCCTCTTTTAAAGAGGCTTGCCTTGTGCAAGTGTGTGTAGCTCTGGTGTACCTTAGTTCTAATCTGGACCTAGGATCGCATTACAAATCACTTGAAAACTAGACTCGATCTATGTCTCAGCAAGGAGTGAACTTCACTGAAGATTCTCCTTATTTACTAATTTGGGAACACATTGAGAGATACTGAAAAGCAAAGGGAATTGGTCCTTAGTTTAAAAATGGCCTCTCAAAATGAAACTACCTGTAGTAATGTGGGGCCATACATAGAGGTTGGAGAGACAAGTCTTCCTAGACTGAAGTGTCCTCTGTAGATTGAATAACCCCATTTCTACTTTCTCCATTCTGGAAGACTTAACTCTTCCACTTCAGAGGCAGAAGGTACCTAGCAGGATTCATGGCTTGTAAAAATTTCCCCTCCTCTCACCTTCCCTAGGTGCGGACACTGCAAAAGGCTTGCTCCAGAGTATGAGAAGGCTGCCCAGGAGCTCAGCAAGCGCACACCTCCTATTCCCCTGGCTAAGGTCGATGCCACTGCTGAAACCGAGCTTGCAAAGAAGTTTGATGTTACTGGCTACCCAACTCTGAAAATTTTCCGCAAGGGCAAACCTTATGACTACAGTGGTCCCCGGGAAAAATATGGTATTGCAACTACTGCTTTTTCTTATTTTCTGAGGGCTTGACCACAAATGTTTTGACGTATCTATAGGACTTGCAGACTTGTTAACGTCATAGCAATGGTAGCTGAGGAACCTCAAAAGCTGTGCTCTCATACCTACATAGGCCAGCAGTATAAATTTGTCTCTAATCTTTATAACATCTTATGGTGGTACTATAAGCTCCTTTTAATATAAAATAAGTTAAATACACATGGTGAAGCAGTGGCAGTATGAGTAAATGGGCAGCCTTTAATTGCACTAGAATGCAGCATAAGGGCTGGCAAAGTGCTCAATATTAGGTTTTCATAAGAGGGACAACTTAAGGCTATCCATGTGGAATGCAGGGTCAGGAGACAGTGAAGGGTCTGGAATTTCAGAAGGGAGTGTTACTTGAAAGATCAGCTGATATCCGTGGAACTTGTGCTTGGTCACCTCTTCTTAAACCAACCTGAAAGAGAATATCCAGAACTGCAGCTTTAAAAACTTGGACTGAGGTCTTGCTTATTTGGTCTTTTAGTTACTGTGGGAGGGCTGCACAGAAAGAAAGATGTCTATGGGAAATGTGGTATTAAACAATGTTGTAGAGGGAATGCCTGAACCTTTCAGTTCAATAAATGTTCTAAGCAACTTTTTGGGGGCGGGTTTGTCTCACAGGTATTGTCGATTACATGATTGAACAGGCTGGTCCTCCATCCAAACAGATTCAGGCTACCAAGCAGGTACAGGAATTTCTGAGGGATGGGGATGATGTCATCATCATTGGTGTCTTTAGTGGAGAGAATGACAAAGCATATCAGCTCTATCAGGAAGCAGGTAAAGAATGTTTTAAAATATTAATGAAATGTATGTTTTGTTGAGATTCTGCCTGGGACTTTGAGCGTGGAGATCCTTTATTTCTGCTCTTAGTTCAGTGGGGGAGGTTGGAGAAGAATAAAAGGAAGAAGGCTGAAGAATAATCTTCCACTTGCACTCAAGAAAAAAGCTCACACCAGATTTTGAGGCTATAACTAAAGTATCAGCCAGTCACAGGAGATAGCTCCTCTTGGTATTGTGTCCCTAAAAGCATGTGAACTAGAGAGGAGGGAAAATTCCTAGCTGAGGAACAAATAGCGACTTCTTGGCTTAAAGCCTTGCTAGCTTTGCCATCTGCTGTTGCTTGTTTCATAGCTGACAGTTCTAGAGGCTGGGCTCTGCTGAGCTTGTTTGGTCTGGGAGGCCTGGAGAAAGAATCATCATCCATTTCTGGATCAGTTTAGCTAGACCATTCCTGGCAATCTTGATTCCTAAAAACCCCTTCGATGTGACACACTGTCGGTTCTGGTAACGCTATTTGCTACCACACAGAAGAGGCTAAGCACTTGAAGTGCTCAGTCCCTTTAATTAATCCCTGTGTCTCGCATGACTGAACCAATTGCAGCCACCTTGGTTTCTGCCAGAGCCTTGAGACCAGTGTCGTCTCTTTTGCTCTGGCTATGCCTGCTTCTGGAGCTGCTGTCATTTATAGTTGGATTAGAAGCTGATTTGGTTGCTCCAGCATGGCAAGATACAGAACTGTTTCCCAGGCTGCCACAAAGCAAATAGATTGGCTAGGTGACCTTGTGAGTTCCTTTCCAGCTCTACTTTCTGTTATTTGGGGGGGAAGCCAAGAGGTAGGAGACTGATAAACAAAAAGCTGTTTCACTGTATATGTTTTGGAAGCTGTTCAAGGTTTTTGAATATGTAGAATAACTCATCAAGTAGATGGGTTGTTGAACAGCATTCAAGTAGTGCTACTCAAATTGTATCTATTTTCACATGCTTCTCACCCCTAGGTGAGAGCTGTTCCCCAAGACTCTGGGTTGTCCCATGTCACTTTGAAAATGGGAAGAGTTTCATTGCAGTGCAGTCTCAAGATTTCAGTCGGAGGCTGTCAGTTCACTTCTTGATGACTTTTCCTTCTCCCTACCCTTAATTTTTTAGCTAACGGTTTAAGAGAAGATTACAAGTTCCATCACACCTTCAGCAATGAGATTGCAAAACTATTGAAAGCATCTCCAGGAAAACTGGTTGTCATGCAGCCAGAAAAATTTCAGTCAAAGCACGAGCCCAAGATGCACGTTTTGGATCTTAAAGTGAGTAGCTGATCCAAAGCTAGAAAGTTTGTGGGCAAATTAAAAGTTCTCTGCCTTTGTATATATGAGCAGTTGGCATCTTCCTGTTGGATGCCACTACATGTTTGAGGCAACCTGTTTGTCCCCTGAAACTGTATTGCTTTGTTCAAGAAAGCTTTATGAAATTAACTGTTGTGGTTTAACACCAGCCGGAACTAAGCACCATACAGCTGCTCACCCCCCTGCCCCCGTTCCAGTGGGATGGGGGAGAGAATTAGGGGGGGGGGGGGGAAGTAAAACCCATGGGTTAAGATAAAGGTAGTTTAATAGGACAGCAGAGGAAGAGAAAATAATAATAATGATTATTCAAAGAATATACAAAACAAGTGATGCACAATGCATTGCTCACCACCTGCTGACTGATGCCCAGCCCATCCCCTGAGCAGCAATCACTGCCCCCTGGCCAACTCCCCCCAGTTTCTATACTGAGCATGATGTCCTATGGTATGGAATAGCCCTTTGGCCAGTCTGGGTCAGCTGTCCTGGCTGTGCCCCCTCCCGGCTTCTTGTGCACCTGGCAGAGCATGGGAAGCTGAAAAGTCCTTGACCAGTGTAAGCACTACTGAGCAATAACTAAAGCATTAGTGTGCTATCAACATTATTCTCATACTAAATCCAAAACACAGTACTATACCAGCTACTAGGAAGAAAATTAGCTCTATCCCACCTGAAACCAGGACATTAACCCAGAGGTTATGTATTCAAATAATAATGTACCATTACAATATTCAGTTTAAGGGTAGAATACTAAATTATCTTTAGTGCTCAAGGATTTGAAGAATATGGTGACAGCATTGTTTATAACATGCCCCTCTTTCTCATTCATGCATGCATCAATATTAGTTTTCAGTATTGTGTAACAGAAATGACACTTAAATGCATTTGTCTGAACTTCTTTCCTGATTTTTTTAAGCAGGACTCCACAGATGGATCAGAGATTAAAGAGCACGTGCTAAAACATGCTTTGCCTCTAGTTGGTCATCGCAAGCCTTCCAATGATGCTAAAAGATATGTTAAGCGTCCTCTAGTGGTTGTCTATTATTCTGTAGACTTTAGTTTCGACTATCGTGTTGGTAAGTTCACTAAGATTACCATTCCTTCACTTTGGGAGGAAGCAAGCAGTAAGTAACTAGAAATTACTCATCCCGTTGTGTTGTGGTATTTCAGCTACCCAGTACTGGAGAGGCAAAGTCCTAGAAGTGGCCAAAGACTTCCCTGAGTATGTGTTTGCTGTTTCTGATGAGGAAGATTATTCTTCTGAAATAAAAGATTTGGGCCTGCTTGAGAGTGGAGAGGATGTCAATGTCGCCATTTTGGATGAAGGTGGCAAGAAATATGCCATGGAGCCAGAAGAGTTTGACTCTGATGTACTCAGGCAGTTTGTGCTGGCATTCAAAAAAGGTACAGTTTCTAAAATAGGGTTCTCTAAGCCATTTGCTTTGTTTGCCCTTCCAAGAGTTTTTCCTGAGGCAATGGCTACAATAAAGTTTTACATGCAACCTTGTAGTGCCTTGTTGCTTAAAGCTTTTGGGTGTTTCTTGCCTTTTTATTTAATCTCAGTTCATTAATCTTGTTGCTTGAACTATGCTGTGGCATCTAGCTATATTCTAAAACTGAACATGTTTGGCAAGCCTAAATGTTCTTGCAGCTTTGAAGTAAGTGTGAGCTGATCATTCATATTTAAGACCAGTATAATAAATTGCTTCTAATACATTGTGGATGTAGGGTGTGGATGTGGATGTAGCCATAAAAAGAGGGAGAAAGGTTCTAGGGAACTGTGAAACAAATTATTGCCTGTATTTCACAAGGTTATTGTGCTAAAAGGTCACCAGCAAGCTAACCTATGTTTCACGCAGAGGTAAATTCATTTACTGGCGCAATGCTTTTCCCTGGCGGGAGGATGTAGTTCTGCTCTTTCTCGGGGGAGAGCGTAAGGACTGCTCTTAGTGTATTCTAACAATGGTATGTGTTTTGCTTCCTTCTAGGAAAACTGAAGCCTATTGTGAAGTCCCAGCCAGTGCCAAAAAATAACAAAGGGCCTGTGAAAGTGGTAGTGGGTAAAACTTTTGATACCATAGTAATGGATCCAAAGAATGATGTTCTCATAGAGTTCTATGCCCCATGGTGTGGACACTGCAAGAAACTAGAACCAGTGTATACTGAGCTAGGCAAAAAATACAAGAATGAGAAAAATCTAGTCATAGCCAAGATGGACGCTACTGCCAACGACGTGATGAGTGACCGCTACAAAGTGGAGGGATTCCCCACTATCTACTTTGCTCCAAGGGACAAGAAGAACAGCCCTATTAAATTTGAAGGCGGGGACAGAGATTTAGAGCATTTGAGCAAATTTATAGAGGAGCATGCAACAAAACTCTCCAGAACAAAAGAAGAGCTTTAAATAAGATGAGTGGTGAAGAAAAATTTTTTGTATGTTGTAGTTAAAAGCAGGTTACTGACAAAACTTCGTGAGAGAAGAATTAAGCAATTTGAGCAAGGAAATTCTTGAGCAGTAAAGCAATTGCAGTATCTTTTTTTATATGGCAGAAGTTTTTCTGGACACTGAACTACTTCTGATATGAATGTCTTATGTTAGTTATGGTTTTGATCTTTGGAGAAAATACATCCTTTATTTTTTGTGACTATCTTAAGCTTGATTCTTTGACTCCAATGCAACTGTTGTGTGGATTTTTTTTTTTAAGTTAAAAGGTATTACCAAAAAGAGGTAGAACCAAATGCCTCTGCCATACATTTCTCTCTCTTATTTGTTGGTATGGTTACTGGGGGGAAGGGTGTTTTGAGCCAATATCTCTTCTGTTCTATTTCTGTATGCCTATTCATGTGACTGTATCAGTGTATTCATTGCTGAGGGTAAGAATGGAGGTTTTCTAAAATGTGGATGAAGTATTCAGTCCTATTGAGATAAGACAACAGTGACTTGCTAACTAAATGTGCTCTAGACCTGTCTGCTTTTGCTTTGTGCCCCTCTGTAGAGAGGGTGATGCTAAAATAGCAAGTTTTTCTAATTTACCTCTCTTTACTAGTCTGTATTGACCCATTTATATCTTAGTCTTCCCAAGTATATTCTGGCATAATTGGAGTGTCATAGAAAGAGCATCTAGTGGGTGGTAATGCTTGCATTCTGGTATCAGATCTGTGTTACCATTTCCTTTCCTTTTGCAGAGAGGAAAGTGTTTGGTAGTGATTCTTCTTTGGGGAAGCAGACCGAGGCCTTCTGATGGACTTTATTCCTGTGGCAGTTACTGCAGGTACAAAGGATGATCACATCTACTCTATGCTCCACTTGGCAGTATGTGTGTTTCAAGATCAAAATCCACTTTTAATGTGCCGTTTAGATACATCCATAAATTTATGGAACACGTTGGGATGACAGACTTATACTCCAGAAGCACTGTCTGCCTCTTATCAGAGCTGTGATGCTGCTGTGGGTGCAACTTGAGCGTCACTGACACAGTTTTGATACATACTTCATTTTATGGGTAGTGCTTCTCTCCTAGCAGCACTGTTTTCTGTCTTGCAAAAGACAAATATCATCAGTCTTCCTTCAGCATTTCCTTGTTGCATCAGTTTTCAACTTTTCAGAGGGTGTGCAAATCTAAAACCCCTGCCCAATCTTTTTGTCTTCTGTGGAGATGCAGTCTTCTGTGTAGCAAGGGTAAACTCATGTCCAGGAGGTGGCTGTTAAGGTATAGTTTAAGGACCCAAAAGGGCCTGCAAGGGGCCCTTTCTCCTTATCCTTTCCTTTCCCTATCCTCTCCTACTGCACTTTTCATCCCTATTGAGGGGACGTGCCTCCCTGCTGTCTTAACAGAGGACTGTTCCACACTGACTGTTGGCCACGCTTTGCTGTCTAGGTTGTTACCGAATTGTTCTTGCAGAGGTGTATGTGACTGCATGAAGGCTTTCTCTTAACAATTTATCTGAAGCTGGTGAACAAAGCTCACCAGCAGTTTATGAAAGAAGGGGATGGTATCAAATCTCCATGGAGTGCTGGGGTGTGCTTGAATGCCATTCAGCTCCTGTTGTTTACCAGCAAAAGCTAGGAAGTGCTAAGCAACTATTCAGGATCAGATCTCAATTGCTGCTTTGTGTTAAAGCAGTGTAATAATTCAGTTCAGGCCCTGGCATTGTCAATCTCCTCTTTTCATAGTAGAAGGCTTTTTCTCTACTGTCCTTTAAATGTACAGATATGTGTTAAGCTTAGGCAATATTTCACCTACAAGACTCTTACCAAGTGCGTTATCTTCACATCACTTGCCATTTCTGTTTGCAGCTTTTCTGTAGAGCCTTCAAAGGCCATGATCTGTGATTAAATGTCTGTGCGTAGGCAACAGGACTGAGATCAGACTTAGCTGAGCACCAGCTTACATTAGAGGTTACTTTTCAGCTTTAGAAAGTGTACATAAGCCAAGTAGCAAGTTTTGTCTTGTCTGCCAGTTGATCTCAACTCAGTTCTTCAAAGAAGTAGGCACAGACTTTATAAATCAGTTCTTAAACGTAGTTCAGTTTCTATCTCTAAGAAAATACCTCATGTAATACTGCAGGGAACTAAGTTGCTCCTGCTTATTAGTTAATTGCAGGCTTGTAGGGATTTATTCCAAAACAGATGTTGTCTAATCAACAGGAGGACATGGATAAATATGGAATGTATAGAATGGAGAGTGAAAAGTCCCTTATTGGTGGTAGGGACCACAGTCAGGGCTGAAGCTCCATTCTTCTCGGGACAATAAGTGTCAAAGTTGATGATGAGTTTCTTGCATCTCTTCTTGGAGGTGCTAACTTATTAATGTTGTCATTGCCAATGCTGTGCTGTTTCTGTAGACTTCTTCCTCCCAGCAGGAGCTGACGCCACTCTGGGTTGAACGTGACCTCTCCAGCCTGCTGGGAGCCCTCATAGCAATAAAAGGTGCAAGGCCCAGGGGAGTGTCCTATGTGCGCTTCCGTGGCACTCCTGGCTTTCTTTCCCCTGCCTTTGCAGGTGGAGGCAGCCTGGTACACAGGTGCAAAGTTGTGGCTGTGCTCAAAGACCTGACTTTTGTTTTGGAGCAGCGTGCTTTAGTCAGAGCTGAATGAGGAAGAGGAATACACTAGTTGTAGTATTGCTAACTTAATTTCTTGACAACTGTGAGCTGCAAGAGCAGGCAGCGTTACCTCAAGTAGGTCATGGGTTTGGGTTATGAGCAGTAGAGGGAATGAGGAATCAATCCATCAATCCATTGGTGTTTTCTGGCTGCATTTCCTACGAGTTCTTGACTGTGCCACACACCTTGGCATTTGCACCCCATAACTGATGTATTTATCTTGATTGCTTCCCAGGAAGATGAGAGGGTACTGTTGCCTTTCATCTTTGGGCAAAGTCATGCTGGAAAGCAAACTGCTTTCCTTAGCTCCAGTATCCTGTCCCCTGCTGTGTACACTATCAACATCACATCAACTTTGTGAAACTCACTGGGCTGGCTCCATCATGAGGCCTCAGTTAGATAAAGCTGTCTACCTGAACAGTGGTTTTTAATGTGATTGCCTCCTAAGGGGAACAGGTCATACCATCTTCAGGGATTTCTATTAAATGCATTATGCATGTCTGTTTTTTCCCTTCCTGGTGCATTAGGATGTGTTCCTAAGCATCCTGAACTCCATTAAAGTATTACCTAACTGCCACTGACCGGCTTTGGTTATTCCCTTCTTACAGAAGGAAATAAATAAATTGCATGCAGTGTAAAAGAACAAGGGAGCCCCCTCATTTGCTCTCACTTACAGCTGCATGAGCATAGGGCATCACTTCTGATCATACTTCCAGGTAGAAGAAAGCCTGCAGGTTATGCTTCAGCACAGGACCAGCAGTTCTCAGGTAGGCTCCAAGGAGCCTGGCCTGGTGTAAATATCTCCCACACACGCATCTTCTAGAAAATAAAGAATCTTCTGTAAACTGCAGTACATGTTTAAGTAGTCAGACTTGAGACTTCTTCAGGGCTGCTTCCTTTCCCTGAAGGGTCGGGTCAAGGACCAAGGTAAGCAGCAACTCTGGCACAGTTGGTGCTCCTTGAGGAGTGAGTTCATCTGTTCTCTGTGAGACGTTCAAGGTGACAGTAAATACTGGCCTGAGATCTTGATACTGCATTAAGTGCTAGCTTGTTTAGTACTGGAAGAGACTGATAACAGTAAAGGGACATGTCTCTTCACAATCAAGGTGGCTACTTGGTTTCTACTTGAAACAATTTTATACTTCAAAACTGTTAATTATGGTGATGCCTGGGTGTGGTCCAAAATTTGGCTGTTAGCAAGCAAGCAAAGATTGCAGATCTGGAAACTACTCCACAGTTTATCTTCCCTCTTGTACATGAGGCTATGTGAGGAAACAGGCTTCTGAAAAGTAGAGCATGAAGAAGAATATATTGATATGGGTTAAAGGCTTTTAAGAAAGTAGCATTAACTCTAGTGGTCAGACTTCTGTCCTTTCCTTTGTGGTAGGCAAGAGAAGCCACTGCAAGCTGTCCATGCTTCAAAAGGCTTTTTGCTCACAGCCTGCATTGGAACTGGACAAGGATCACAGGGCTGAGTGCTGCAGTCTGTATGCTCAGCCCTTGATGTGGGGTAATGACTACATCAAGCCCTGTGCAAACAAGTATGTAACTCGCTCAGTCAAACTGGTACAGAGCCTTGTATTTAAGCTCTTTGGCTTTGGTTTGCTGTACTTAAGTTGCAAAACTCCCTTTTCAGTGCAGAGCAGGTGCGGTGGGTTGATCTGTGAGCAACCCTAAACAAAGGCACCGAAATGCTGTAGCACCTTGCTTCAGTTGCCAGACACTTCTGTTACTTCAGCTAGTAGTGCTGCACAGCTTGAAGTATGATGCGGAGCGATTCCTGCGACACCTCCACTGCAGTGTGTTTGTCAAGAGAGGGCTCCCCCTCTTTACCTGTCTTGACATCTGTGCCCAGAATCCTACACAGCTCACAAGTCAGCTTGTTTTCTTTCAGCTTCTTTGGAGGTTGCTCTGTGCTGAAGCTGGCTCATTGAGACACAGCTGTGCATGCTCTGAGGCCACAAACCGATGTCATGTTAATGTTGGTGCTGGAGTCTCTGTGCCACGAACAGCTGGTTTTATATGAAGCCACTGCTCTGTGATCTGACCCTTTGCAGCATTGCTCTCTGCACCATTCCTGAATGTCTGGACAAGCTCTGCCCACACCATGAAATCTAAATTATCTTGTCTTTGCAGAGGCTGGGTGAGACTACTTGGGTCTGGACATGGCCATTCTCCAGTTTCATTTCTGCATATAGAGAGGAAGAGGTCTGCTCTGTGAATTACCATGAATCCTTACATTAGAAAGGTGGACATTTCAGTTTCAGAAATGCTGTTTTTCAATTCCCAAACTGTGTCTGTCTTGATTAACAAAAAGATAAAGGAGATAAAGCTATATTTAATCTAATCATGCAAAGGAAACCCTTATTGCAATCAGTAACCCAATTCTCTGATGGATTTCCGTATGCTGGGGTTTTGAACAGCTGGCTGTTTCTTCATAGTGAAAGCTGATGCTTGTCAGCTTGCTCTTGATTAATGCCCTCCTACTTGCTTTGTCTAAGTTACAGTAGCCTTCCTGAAATTCAGTATGTTTTGCCTTAAAATAGGGGAGAGTTGTTCTGTAATACAGCCTGGTAAATCGCTCTTCAGAATGATAGAAGCAGAGTAAAAGAAAATACAGCAGAAGCTGGGCTCAGGAAAAAAGCAAATGATAACTCAAATTTCCATAAAGTCGGAGAAATCAAGGCTAGACAGGACCATTTACTCACCTGTTCAGATTGCTTTATGTATCAGGCCACAAGTTTTCAGCTGTTTACTTTCCATATTCAGCCTAATAACTTGCATTTAATCTATGCACCTGTTAAAAAAAAAAAATGCAACACAACCAAAGCTCCACAGCTCTGTTAAGTGCTGGTACTACGCTAATGCTGATTTCTGAACCACAGAATGGATTCAGGAAATGGAACGTGCCTCTTCAAAGTGGTACTGCTTTGAGTAAGGAAGGCAGTTCTGCATTCACTGCCATATGAAATATTTCATATGTTACTTTTGCTAATGCCTTTGGACAGTAGATTTTAGTCATGTATTTTATTGTGGGGTTTGGCTCTTCTTTTGTGCTTTGAGTTGTTTTTTGGTCTCTTACAGTCTCAAGATGACATAACAACTGAAGGATAGCTGGTAAAACTCCACTAGCTTAATTAAGCTGTAGCTCTTCCCAACCAGCAGATCTTCACAGAGGGCCTAGTGGCAGGTGGGTTGAGCTTTGTTTAAGATCCTTTCAATGAGCCTGAAGGAGCAGTAATAGAGCACATAACTACAGCTGATGCAAATCAAGAGGGGTGTTTATTGGCATACTAACAAGTCCATTGAAATCTAAGTGGCCTTACTAATCTGCCTGCCTATTTTTCTGAGAGATCACCCTTAATGTTCAATTTGGACAAACCAGCCAATCTTGAAATAGAGAAGTCACATCTTAAATAAAAAAAAAAAGTCACAGTGGGCTTTGTTTTTCATTCTTTTACTTCCATGATGCACCACAAGTATTAATGAGATCTTTGAAGCATGCTGTTTTCTATAGCAGCACAGCAGTGGGTGTAAGGGTGGCACTTCTCATACTGGAAGCTGCCCAAAAGAACAGGTAAGGATCACAAAGTCTTTATTTGGTCACAAAGATGTGACAACAGCTTCTGTGGTATGAGCAATTCAGTGTTTGGTGGGTTTTCTGGTTTGTTTTCCTAACAATGCAGCCTGTTTTGCTGAGGATTGCAGGAATGGTCAACTTTCATGAGACATATGGTACTCAAACACTTCAGCCTGAGAGGATCCTGTTGAACTGTGGATATATAAGGACCAAGCCATCCCCTTGGCTATGAAACTCTGCACTTTGAAAGACCAGACCTAACTCGATGGAAAACATACTGCATGGAAAGGAAAGAGGACCTTAGGATAACATGTAAAGATCACTACGCATATGTAACCATGAATTACAGGCAGTACCAGGCAATACAGCTAATCACCTGTATATGCCACTAGCAAATACAGATCAATAACTATGTGAGTGCAAGAAAATCTGGGAAAATATTTAATCTGAGAAATGCATCATCTCAGACATAGAATAAGTGGAACAGCATGAAGATGTTCTAGTGGGAGTGGTAGGCCTTGTTACTGTTTTTTTTTTTCTTTTTTAACCAAAAACTAGATTGGTTTGAAACCTTCCTCGTTTACATCTTATCACTAGCTGAAATCAGTAACCAATTTAGACCATGCCTTTTTAATGGTGATAAAAGAATGAATGAGCATTGCCTGACTCAAGAGAGGTGCTCCTTTAATAGGCAAAGAAACTAACAGCTAAATTTAGTTGCTTCATACACGTTGACTTCAGTGAGTCCATCAAATGCATTCAATAATATACTGCTGGACTCATTTGTTTGCCACCAGAAAGAAGTGGTTATTGGTGGTTATTACATGATTCTCTGCTGTCTATGACATTTCCTTTCTCCTAGGTCAAGTTTTCTTTCTTCTCTTTTATTAAACTGAATCCAGTGTTAACCTATCAGAATAAGAAAGATACATCCAGCATTATGGTGGCAACAGTTTTCCTCATCCCAAGTCACGATTTATTAAATCCAGTAGAAGACTCAGTACCTAAAAATTGTGTGACTGGTCCCTGCAGTGAAATGTAAAGACTGAAGTTTAGTGTCTGAGATGCACCTACAGGGGAGAAATCCTGGATGGGGAGAATTAAGCACCTCAGACAAGATCCAAAACAAACAGGGTGGTGAGTAAGGAGCCATCAAGCTCTCCTCAGCATTTCCTGCTGGCTAAAGGGCCTGAAAGCCACCTCTCTTTCAGGCTTATGCAGATTTCTTGAGGTCACGGGAATGTGCTTGCAGTCTGTTGCGATCCTCAGCATAAAACTCTCTCTGGAAGGCAGGTGACTGACATGCTCCAGCAAAGAATTTTTCTTTAACCAGGAGGTGTGACCCTCTATGTTTTTATAACAGTGGTTATAGCACCTGCCCCAGGTCAAGGAGCCATCTTCCCCTTTTCTTCCTAAAAATGCTCAGATGTGCATCTCTGGAGACGAGCCTCTAGCTATCTACCCCTCTTGTGTTGGGTTTGCATGGTCAGGTTTTGGTAGTGGGAGGGCTACAGGGGTGGCTTCTGTGAGAAGCTGCTAGAAGCTTCCCCCATGTCCAATAGAGCCAATGCCAGCCGGCTCCAAGACAGATCCACCGCTGGCCAAGGCTGAGCCCATCAGTAATGGCGGTAGTGCCTCTGTGATAACATATTTAAGAAGGGGGGGTGGGGGAGGGAAACCTGTGCAACTGCAGCCAGAGAGAGGAGTGAGAATATGTGAGAGGAACAGCTCTGCAGACACTGAGGTCAGTGAAGAAGGAGGGGGAGGAGGTGCTCCAGGCACCAGAGCAGAGATTCCCTCAAAGTCCATGGTGAAGACCATGGTGAGGCAGGCTGTACCCCTGCAGCCCATGGAGATCCACGGTGGAGCAGATCTCCACCTGTAGCCCGTGGAGGACCCCACACTGGAGCAGGTGGATGTGCCCAAAGGAGGCTGTGACCCCGTGGAGAGCCTGTGCTGGAGCAGGCTCCTGGCAGGACCTGTAGCTCTGTGGAAAGAGAGGAGCCCACGCTGGAGCAGGTTTGCTGGCACAGTTGTGACCCTGCAGGGGACCCACACTGGAGCAGTCTGTGCCTGAAGGACTGCACCCTGTGGAAGGGACCCATGCTGGAGCAGTTCTTCAAGAACTGCAGCCCCTGGGAAGGACTCACATTGGAGAAGTTCATGGAGGACTGTCTCCCGTGGGAGGGACCCCACGCTGGAGCAGGGGAAGAGTGTGAGGAGTCCTCTGCCTGAGGAGGAAGGAGCGACAGACAACGTGTGATGAACTGACTGCAACCCCCATTCCTGTCCCCCTGTGCTGCTGGAGGGGAGGAGGTAGAGAAAATAGGGAGTAAGCCTGGGAAGAAGGGAGGGGTGGGGGGAAGGTGTTTTAAGATTTAGTTTTTATTTCTCATTATCCTACTCTGATTTTGGTTGGTAATAAATTAAACTAATTTCCCCAAGTGAGTCTTTTTTGCCCATAACAGTAACTGCTGAGTGATCTCCCTGTCCTTATCTCGACCCACGAGCCTTTTGTTACATTTCCTCTCCCCTGTCCAGCTGAGGAGGGAAGCGATAAAGCGGCTTTGGTGGGCACCTGGCATCCAGCCAGGGTCAACCCACCACACCATCAGAGACAGCTAGGCTGTCCTTTCTGCTGCATCTGTTTAGAGAAATGAAAATTTGTTGGGTTAGAGAAAGAAAACAAAACTTTACTGGATGGCTGATGGAGAGGACCAGCTTACTGACCTTGTTCGTAGGGCTGGCAAGGTCTTTCTCACCCAGTACGTAGATCTGACCTGCATTATGGTGGAACAAGGCTGCGCAAGAGAGCATGGACAGAGGCAATGACTCGGTTACTAGACCTGGTGTATGGGGCTGCTGCTCCCAGTCCACCCAGCCGATAGTCTGTGTGGCTCAGGGAAGCTGGGGGGTGCATCTCCTCCGGATCCCTGCATGTACAGCCAAGCAGGTGGGAGAAGGGTGGTTTGAGAATTACCTTCCTGTGCTACATGCTTTGGGGGAAAGACTTCTGAAGGTAAAGGGCTTCAAAGGAAAGAGTTGGGGATAAGGCAAGGAAGTATGGAGCTGAGGGCAAGAAAAAGAAAAGAAAGGGAAAAAATGGATGGAAGAGAACAAAGCCCCAGTGAGAAGGGGAGCACCCTTTATCTGACCAGATACACTTTCAAGAGTGAGGTTCTTACACTGTTTCACAAAAGTACTTCTAATTGTGCTAACTAAATGGTATGTATTTATAAATGTGTTTGCATTCATAAAGAAGTAGGAGTTAGTTTTCAAAAACAAATTAACTACTGCAGATATTTCCGTTTTCCTCAGAAATCCTTTGTTTTTTTCTGAGGAAGAACAGACAGGTCTCTGCCCATTACTTTGAAATTTAAAAAAAAAAAAAAAAGTTACATCTTTGGTGCTCTGTGCTATCCGGACTTCCTCCAAACCACCCTTAGCTTCAAAGTGCCCTGAATTCCTCGGTCTTTGGTTCTCCAAGGTGCCCATGTTCCCCCAGCCCAGATTTTGGATCATCCACCAACCCTCCCTTCCCACAAAACCCCACAGTTTCCCCTAACACATGCAAACCTGATATGCTCTTGGGTTTCCCCTGGAGCCCTGAACCCCCACAATTTCTGACTCATTAAACCCCTTCCTTGCAGTAGAGCCAGATTTGGCACCAGTGCGATGCTGTTGGTTTGCTTCCTGCCCGTTTCCCCGCTCACAGCCCTGGAAAAAAGGGTGCGAAGGCCAGCAGGCATTTTGGCTCTCACACCCAGCTAAAGGCAGGGCAGCGGCTGCAAGAAGCGTGTGGGGCCTTCATGGCTGAGCACCTCTCCGTCACCCTGGTCCCCAGACAGGCAGGAGCGATGCTGGCTGCCATGCATTGCACTCAGCTATCCCAACACAGTTAGGAGCCATAAGGTGCAGTTACGCTTTATGTAACAAGTTCTGTCCCAAAGGGTCATCTCTGTCAGCAGCACCCTGCTGTGCTTTCGGCATGTCACCAAGCTAAAATAAATTAGCAGATCGCGGACAGACTTTTTAGCAGGGCCAGTAGCGATAAGACAAGGGGTAATGGTTTTAAACTAAAAGAGGGTAGATTTAGACTAGATATAAGGAAGAAATATTTTACAATGAGGGTAGTGAAACACTGGAATGGGTTGCCCAGAGAGGTGGTAGATGCCCCATCCTTGGAAACATTCAAGGCCAAGCTGGGTGGGGCTCTGAGCACCCTGATCTAGTTGTAGATGTCCCTGCTCATTGCAGGGGGGTTGGACTAGATGGCCTTTAAATGTCCCTTCCATCCCAAAGCATTCTATGATTCTATGATTATAGAATTATGTGCTTTGGAGGCTGCAGGCGGCGCCAGGCAAACTGAACCACGGAGAGTTTGGCTGGAAGTGTGGATATTGAGATAGCAGGTACGGGATTCTTATAAATGTAAAAGTTCATTTTTTTTTACTTTTTTGGGTGCTTTCCCTTGCACTAAATCAAACTGAGAGTCTGGAAGCAGGGGATGAAAACTTGCCCGTGGGGTCCGCTCGAGGGGCAAAAGACTAGTCAAGTGCAGTAGTGGGAAGGGGGGAAAGAGAGAACGAGGAGATCAATCTGTAACTGACTGTGAACAATCAATTGAGATACCCCACTACCTTCGGACCAGCCGAAAAGCTTCTGCCACCCCCAACCTATTTATACCACCGCGGCTTAGATGTCTTCCAGTTATGGCTAGTGGAGCGGAGTCCCTCGTTTCCCCCTGGCACTATATTCATTACTCTAATCCTGACAGCGCGATGCAAGCCACGATTGCAAACAAACGCCGCTAAGGACAGCAGCAAAACATCCCTCCACCTCCCGCTGGGCGGCCCCGCTGCATTCTGGGAAGGCGGTATGCAAATCGAGCGGACCCGCCCACAACCTCTGACTGTGTTTTCTTAAGAAAATTAAGCTTCTAGCATCATACTTGTGTATGCACAAGACTGCCACTTGTTTGCATCTCCTTCCACTAGCTTGTTTTAATGGCATTTGATAGATGGAATCGCAAAAATAGTTGTGTTTCCACCAGCTAAGCGAAGAGATGTCCGGCTGGAATAGGGCAGCTCCTAGGCACCCCGATGGAGGGAAGCTCCACGGTTTTCAAAAAAGGTATTTCAAAAAAAGGCCTGTGTACGTGCTTCAATTATGAGAAGAGCTCCCTTCAGCACTGTCCGGTACCGAAAATTTGTATTAGCTCACCGAGAAACTTGATGAGCACCAGAGGTAGCCCGAGGCGAGCAGCAGGAGCACACGGTTGGGAGAAGCTGGGTACGGGACACCGCCAGCTGCCAGAAGCAAGCTGTTAGATCTGCTCGGCTGCAGAAAGGTGCTTCATGCCTGAGAGCCTCCCTTCAGCGTATTTTTCAGCTGCTTCTGCATGTAGCAAACAAAGATATCGATAAGCACTGATTCACATAACTTATTTTCCCCTGGGCTTCTCTCCCCTTTCTCAAGAGGGCTGCTGTTGCTCCGGGAATACAGCCCAGCCCTTCTGCCTGGGGGAGCCCCAGGCCAGACGCAGCTGTGTTCTCTCCTTCCATAAGTGGAAGCACCTGGTGGTTAATCTCTCTAATTGCTACCTTTTTCCTTCCCCAAAGGCCTGCGATTATTGAAGGAAGCTAGGTTTTCCTGGATTTGGAGGGCTTCTCTTGGATTTTTCCCTAAAGGCCTGCGGGTACTTGCCTCCATTGGCTGTTAGGTCTGGTGTAATTCTTCACCAGGAGTGTTTCCATAATCGACTTCACTGAATGCTACTCGGCCAAGTCTCTCTCTTTTTCCTCAGGTGCCAGCATACATTCCGGGGAAAATCTGTCCTGGTTAAAGGATGGGCAGGAGAACATACGGTTTTATCCCAGGTGTATAGTAAGATGCAACATGCCCAAGCTGCATGTGATTTTGGTGCTCATTGCAGAAAAGATGCAAGTATCTGATTCTTTAAGCTCCCAATACATGTGCAGGAGGAGACCTGACTACTTATCCCTCACCCATCGCTGTGTTTTCATAATGCCTCCTCCTTGTCCCTTCCCAGAACCATGGCAGTAGGTGCTCTTTTCCTTCTGTGGCCTTGCAAACTGCCACTGCGATTGCTATTGCATGACCTGTTGAGAGAAGCCCCAGTGAAAAGTCTGATATAGTAGATTGTTGAAAGTATGAAAGTCTGATGAAGTAGATTGTTAAAAAAAAGCTAGTGGCTCCCTTGGATCTGAAGCGACCCATGATTATGGACAGAAACATGAGATGGGTAAAACTGACTGCAACAGGAGAGGAAACTCCTCACTGTCAAAAGTCAGCTTTCAGAAGGGCTCTGTGTTATATAAAGAAATCAGCTAGATGAACTCTCTCAGCAGCAGTAACACCTGAAATACAGAAGATGGTAAAGCAGAGAGAAATCTTTCAAGGGCTACACCTGCTGTACTTGGTTTGGAATCATAAGATAAATGTTCCCTGCATTTTCCCCTGAATGTTCGTTTTTCGTAAGGCTGAAAATACCCAACTGTGGAGAAGATATGTAGTAAAAGGGTGAGGATTAGCAAAGGATAGGTGCTTAATTGTTTGGGTGGATTACTGGTAGCAATGTTTTGACTTTTTGTTTTGGAGCAGGAGCTGCAGCATTATTACCTATCCAAAACTTCATATCTGATCTTTATCTTGCATTTTCAGAGCATGGGTTGCAATTAAATATAGTCACAGGTAATCAGTGAGATGCTAAGCTCCTGCACTTTTATATCAATTTATTCTTTCTTCTTTTCTTCTAGGAAGGCTTGATCATGTGTCAGTACTACCAACTGAGTAAGTTCTGGTCTGTTTGATTTAGTTTGGGTTTCTTTTTTGCTTGCTTATTAGAAGATCACGGACTCAGATCTTTATCTGACCAGCTTTCTCTTCTGGAACCAATTACAGGAACACAAATCAGGTCCAACTTGTTGCCTGGTCCTCCTGCTTACAATGAGAATTCTCCTCAACAGCAGAAAGTATTGGAAACTATTTGGAGTCCATGGTGCCATTCATTGTGGCTACAGAAATTTTCATAACAAAAGAATTGTTTGCAAATTTATTTATTTTATCCATACTGTTTTGCTTCTCTGAAGCTTGTTTTTTTCCAAGGGAATGTTTCACTGTACTGTAGCTATTTTATTCCAGCTAGCATGCACAATTCGTTTCCATTTAATTTTATTTTTATACTTGCTGATAATTAGGTTCATACCTTCAGTAAGTGTAAATCAATATTGCTTTATTAACATCAATGGCTGTTAGCTATTATTTACATCAAAAAAGCACCCATGCCTCAACAAAACTAGCACCCCCTCTGACAGACAGTACAGCACCCCCAATGTACAGACAAACAGTACAAACAACAGGCAAGAGACACTGCCTGCAAGCTCCTTAAGGCAGAGATTTAATGTGTTCTGATTTCCATCAGCTACGGTCCTCACAGGGCTAGGACGGTGACAGGGAATGGTACACACTTACCGCAGCGCATTCTTAAAGCATGTCTCCTTTAGATGTCTAACCTGCCATTGTTTCAAATTGGTGGGGAGCGATTTCTTAAATTATAGATCTGTATTTTCAAGGCAACAGAGAAAATTATTTCATGTGACATTGTTAGCAGCACTTCCTTTTGAGGCCAAGTAAGACTTGGTTTTCCCCTGCTCAGGGTTTCAGTCCTAAGAGAGATAACCTGTATCACTATGAAAACATTTCGTGTTTTCTGGGGTAGGAAAAAATTGTGAAGGATGTGGAATTACACAACATGTCTTTTTCTTCTTGCATAGCTTCCATACAATTTAGAGTTTGGGAAGTCTCACTCCCCATTGGGAATTAATTAAAATAACTTTATTTAATCTCTGTGGACTATAGGTATTTGTATAGTCAGAGTCTTCTAACACCTTTCCCTAGGGAATGCTTGCTGAAGAAACAGCGCAGCTTTTTCAGCAGAGGTAATGATGTTGCATATTTGCAATTATTATTTCCTACACTAAGCATCTAAGTTAACACTTCCAGAATTCAGTTTAAACAACAAAATAAACTTCTAGTGAAAGGATAACTTTGCCTAGAGAGAAGGTACTATGTCTGACTGTACTTTGAGCTATGTTCTGTTCAAAATGTTTGTTTTGCCTTAATGAGAGAATTTTGTAATCCGTTAGCCTTACGCTACTTTCCTATCACTCAGCTAAAAGAAATTGAGTAAATTTCACAAGAAACTCGGTCATATCATGAGCGAGATTATTTTTAAGTATTTTTATTTACCACATTTGACTCTTACAGGTTTGTGGTGTACATGTTGTGGCCAAAACGATTGTGATAGTGTCTAAAGACTGATTATGGAGGCTAGAAAGGCAACAGTTTTCCTTTTGCAGGTTATTTTGGGGACAATCCTCTTCCCTCCTGCACAGGTGTAGATAACCTTTTGGCAGAAAAATAGCAACGTTTCTGTGGCACAAAGGCAGACTGTCCTGCAGAAGGTAAAGGTGTTGTGCCTGGTGGAGCAGGCACCACACCTGCGTAGAGGGGCAGGGATGCACCGAAAGCATCAGCTGTAAGTCTGAGGAAGGCACCCACTGCTGCACAAGGGCTTCCCCTGGTGAGTTACTGTCCCGGCAGGCAGAGTGGGCTCTGCCGCAGTGTGGTGTGGCAGGAGGGAGGATATTTCCTTCTCTCCAGCGGGAAGGAGCTCTCTAGCATCCACCTCCGGGACTGGGACTAACGGCTGATGACTGGATTTTGTCTCCCCGGTGGAAATTTCGGTGGTCTCAATTAAGTTACCTTAACCTTTTTTTCTTGGTCTGCTGAACTCCGTGGGTCTGAGATGGAGAAAACCAGTGGCTCTGTAAATAAGTTACTCTGATCCTAAAAAGACCTATGAGTCTGGGAGAAGTGATTAAAAATTCCTAATGAAATTTCCACTTGGATGATCAAACTAAGAGCACGTGATTGCATGTACCAATACCTCTTTCACTACTGCTGACCTGTCTATCGCATTCATTTGTGCAAGCCTCAGCTGTTGCAGTTTATATCACATAGTAATAAAAAGTTCACTAGCTTTTGCTTTACAATATTCTAGTAATTAATATTCTAATAATTAATACTCTGAGCAATTAATAAAATGTCTATAAAGTTTCATTTGAAACCTAGCAGCTGGATAAAAATTTCACAGGTTCAAAATGTTAGGAAGGTAAGGAGTTTTCTAGAAAAATAATCATCACACAAATATAAGACACTTGCTGGCATTCTTACCTCCAAACATAAAGTATAGTGTAAAGACTTGCTGTCCAAAATATACATTGAGCTGGCAGTCATATTTAGTATGAATTTATCTACCGATCTAGTGACTGTGAAGCCAGCCATGAAATGTCATCAGCAGAGCTGGCTGCTACATTCTTAGTGGACTCCCAAATACTTAAAGTCAGAAAGTCCTAATGTTTAAAAATTAAAAGTTTAAATTTTAAATCCCCGCTCAGTTCACAACAGCTTATTTTTTGAAGGAAACGCTTTGAGGCTGACCTTTTCCTACATTTCTTGTAACAGCATATGTGCAGCCTTTTCTGTTTACAGTGATTGCCTCTTCTTCCACTCAAAATTTTTGACCTCCATTTTTGGGCATTTTTGGGAAACAATGGGGTGAACCCTACATTTAGGGTGTACATACTACCCCAAGATTTGTACAGGCCTCCTAGATGGGGATGAAACTTAGTCATTGCTTGTGTTTGAAAGGAAGGTGGGTTGTTGAGGCTTCTTAAAACAATGTTGACACGGTTCTGTCTTCAGAGGTTTGCTGAATTGAGTCACAGCGGGGACAGGTGCTGTGCTAACAGGGTTAGCAGAATATTTAACTTTCGCCCCTCGATGTGTCTGAGTTTAAAAAAAGGCCTCCATGACTGGAAGAGGCAAAAGACGGAGTATGGACATCAGGGGGACGGTTTTTAAGCTGCTTGCACCCAATAGGAAAAGACACTAAAACTTGCACTTACATAGCAGTAAGTCTTAAGAAACGAGACCATATATTGCCTTCACAGCCAAATCCCTGTGAAGCTGAGTGTATCAGGAATTAAAGAGGATGCAAGGAAAAAAAACTACCAGCGATGACAAAAAGAAAATAACCAATACGCTATTTATGCCTAGAGATCCCTATTCAACCACGGCAGCCGGCGTGGGTGCGTTGGGATGCCTCTCTCCAACAGGAGTGACGTGCTGGGAGGGAAGGCAGGGGTGTACGGCATGCCGAAATGAAAGAGGAGATATTGGCCCCCCATGCGACTGCTGTGGGGGCCCTAGGGCGGACTCTGCTGGGTCTCGCTTGTTCAGGAGGCTTTCTTTAACAACGAGTGTGCTTGCCTAGAGGATGCGGCAAGTGGGAGGGAGAAGTGGTTAGGAAACAGAATCAAGATTGGGTTTACAGAGCGGGAAAAGGAAGAGAAAACTCCCTGTGAAAGCAGAGCAGACTAGAAGCATATACTGTAAAATATAAAAAAAATATTAATTCTTCTGAATGCAGTGATAAATAATGCAGGCATCCTTCCTCACACACTGGATACCGCCTAGGTTTTATTAAATATCTCTGCGGTAACACAGATTTTACACAGCGCTTTGCAGAAGAGTGGGACGGGTCAGGCACGGCCTCCCTCACCACAGACACGGCAGCGCTGACGCTGGGCTGAAGCTGAAGCACAGCCCTGCCAGCCCCACGCACTGAGGGGAGCGGCCCCATGGCAGGGCCCTTGGGCGGCATGCTGCCCGGAGGCCTGTGAGGAGGCCAGCAGCACGCCGGGATGGGACAGGCCCCAGCCAGGTCCAGGGAGGTGGCTGAAAGCTGGGATGAGGCAGGGAAGAGAAAATGGCGGCGAGGCCTGGCCGCCAAAGAGCAACTGGGGGCTGTTGGCGGGACGGATGGGCTGTTGGCATGAGCAGGGAGGCCTGACAGCGAAAAAGCCAAGGTCAAAAAAGAAGGGAACACTTCCTGCCCCTCACAGGGGTGCCCCAATTCCCGTCAGCCCCCAGCTGCCACCATGCCCCTTGCAGCACCACGCATGGGGCTGGCCCACTGAGCCGTGGCTGCCTGCAGCATCGGCTGGGCAGGCTAAAGCAGCGGGAGGCCTGGTGTGAGGGTGGCTCGAGGGCTTCCCCAAGGCGTCTGCCACCCCTCCTCCCCCCCCAGGAAAGGCGCGATGTTGAGTTTGGAACCGGCTTTGTAATTTTTGCCCGCTTGGCCAAACGGCTGGCAGGACGCCTGCTACACAAAGGTGGACGTCACAGCATTGAGTGAACAGGCAGCCTCTCCGCTGAGATCCCTGCGGACATGGCTGGATGGGCAGCAGGCACCTGGTCAGCAGCTCGGTGGAGGTATGCCTCGCAGATTAACTCTGGTAATTGACATCAGGCTCTCAGCGTTATCCCTGAGGCACATATCCCTTGGGATTTTGAAGGGCCATGTCCCTGCGGTAGGGAGGGCTTGCAGGTGGGGAAGTTTTCGGGGCCCTGTGATGGAGACGGAGCTGAGTGTTTGCAACCACCCCACCCACCGCCGGGCCGGGAAAGGGAGCACAATTTTCTTCATGTTGATTAACACTGCAAAGTTAAATATTAATATGTGGCAAAGGAGAGTTACTGGAAGGCTATCTTTGGTCCTCATTAAGAAAAAGCTTCCACACCCTTTGAGAAGGGATATTAGTAGTGAAATACCTGTAGGGGGGAAATCAGGAATTGGTAAAGAAAATCTTGAAGGGGGAAAAAAAAAAATATATATAGGATTTAAATCTATGACAGCATGCAGGTTTCTACCAGTATATTCATGTCAGTTGGGTTTATGGAGAGGTATGTGGTTCTTGATTTCCAGAGCTCTGCCTGCAGAGCTCATGGTGCAGCTGCACCGTGTGAGCACAGGTGAGCTCTCACCGCCTTTGCAGGTTTGGCCTGCAGACACAGTGAGAGGGAGGTTGTGGAGATGGGGACAGTGTATGGTGCAACTTTGCCTCTGCAGCTCAGTCCACAAAAGGAACCTTTTGTTTGTACGCTATGTGTTTGTGGGGCTGTAAGGCATTTATAAGGTAGACATAGCTGAAAGAAAGGCAGTGGAAAAAACCAAAGGGTAATGGAAAAGAAAGGTGAATAGGAACAATAGCATTTTAGCCAGCAGGCTTCAATAATTGAACAATAAATGCAGATTTCAATAGATGAGAAATACTGATATAAAGAACCTACAGGAAAATTAATCTGTAGTGGCTGAGGATATATTCCTCTCAGCACAATTAACATCTCACAGCTGATTAAAAAAAAAAAATCCAACACATAACCCCCCAGTCTAGAAAGAGGGGGCTGAGATGGCTCCAGGCTACGAGCTTCGAGCTGCCACCTGTGGGAAGAGATCATCAAAGAAATATTTGAGGGTCATGACAACCAAATATTAAATACCTTTCTGCATAAAATGAGGGCCTCCATCTTGCTTCAGTTGCTGTATTCTCTGATAATCAAATGGCACATTTGCTTAAAGCACCTAGAGGAGAAGTTCTTGTGTCTTGTATGTGAAAGGTTTAGGCAGTCATCACTTACTTTTTGCTATTTATCCTTTTGACTATTCCATTTCATTAATCTGTGAAAAGCATGCTTTAAGTTGTAAGCATGATGTATTAGAAATGAAAACCATATAATTAAAGCAGAATCTCAGGTAAGCGACTCCTCTTTCCTCCTCTGCCCCCAGCAGCGAGTAACACTTTCAACTGCCATTACACAAATGCCTTTGAAGCACAGTGCCTGTGTTGTTAACAATGGTAAAAATCAAGTAAGTAGCAGGCACTGGCTTCTCAAAGAGACTGGGGAAGAAAGCATATTCCATGAGGGATTAAGATTAAAAAATATATTCTTGACTCAATGCTCATTTATTCCAGAAAATCAGAGGCTAACAAAAAAGACTGTCAGCTTACAAATTAAAGGGAAAGGGAAAATGTTAAAGTCACTAAAGCACTTGAAAAAGCAGAAGCAGGATGGGGAAGGTTGAATTACATGCGTGTAGTGTTCCTGAACCCAAGCAGCTGCATCACTGCTTTGTCCTGCCTGTTGGGGCTCTATACAAACATTATTTGTATAATGTTCGATTGCAAATGATATTAAAAAATATGCAGAACTTCAGGAGCAAAAGACTAGTCAAGTTCAGCAGCGGGAGTAGAGAAAGAACAAAGAAATCTGTAACTGACTGTGATCAATTAATTATAAATACCACTGCCATCGGACCAGTCAAGAAATTTGTTTTTCTAGTGGAGTATTTATATCTCTGAGAATTGTACACCGCTGTTGTTATGATGACAGGGCTAGTATCCTGGTTTTGCGAAATAAATTGCTTGCAGTTTTCTCTTTCACAAAAATGCAGTCGTATCTCTCTTAAAACTCATTGTGTAATATAATTCCTGTGGACCTTTTCCTTTAAGCAACAAGGGACAGTGTTGCATGATGGGTAAATGATATGCAAATAAGCAGCCTCGAGCCGTCAATTGAAAATTGCTGAAGAAGAGTGCTGTTGTCTCGTTCTTTTTCAAGCAGCGAAGCAGGCATTACAGATGATCTCTGATAGGAGAATAAAAAAAAAAAACTGTTTTCAGATGATCTTTAACAAGTGAAGCACGCAGGATTTACACGTGTGTTGAATGCTGTGCTCTGCACCCCCACTTCTACATCTGCAGCCCTCCAGAGACAGATGAGCACGTTCACGCACATGTCTACACAAATATATTCTTTCAGTTATGTCTGCTGTAGCTTGTAACACCACAAATACCTTTCTCTCTTCCAGAGGGGGCTGCTGAAGCCTCTCACTGTTGGCAGTTCCCTGCTACACTCCACATCAGTGCTGCAGATGAGGAGACAGAGGGGCCAGTAGCAAATGGGAATGGATGCGATCTGGATCTCAACAGCTACTAAGAAACTATTCTTGCAAAACAGAACTTTTCATCTAGGAATAAAATAAATGCCTCAATAATGTCTTTTTTTTTCTTTCATTTTTTTTTTTATTTTTTTTTATTTTCTGACTATGTTAGAGCTAAGTACATCAAAGAAAGAACACATCCAAAAGGTAGAGTTTCAGTGAAACGCTCTGCTTGCAAATGAAATTGGCTGAAGGAGAATCTCCCTCCTGTCCCCAGCCACTTCCACGTCCACTTGCCCCTTCAGGAGTGCTGCGATAAGCTTCTACAGCAACACCCCACACCCGTGGGAGACAGTGGCCTCAGTTTTGAAAAAACAAAAAAAACATGTAATATGTGGAGGGCCCTGGCTAGTGCAGATCAGCTCAGCCATACAGTCCACAGTGCAGGCCCCCAAAGAGCAAAACTGCAAGGGCAACGAACCGCAGCACCAGGGCAGGAGTTCTTCTACCACCCAAACTCAGCATCTCACAATGCTATTTCATTGTATTGCAGTTCTTCTCACTGTCCCCTTTCTGGTCACCTAGCAAAAGAGACTTTGCGAGCAGTTCCACAGCCTCTTCTGCTGACCTAAGACTCAGCTCCTGAGGGTTACATCTTTTCTACCTGATGCCCTGGTTGCATAGTCCCACGCTCTCCCTTGCATCAACACAGCGAATCCAGGAAAGCGATACAGTGGCAAACAACACTGCAAATGCTATCTTTTCAGCCCAACGAGTTCACTGTGCAATTGCACAGGGGAAGTGAGGAAATGAGAAGGATGGAATTGCCCTGGAAAATCTTCAGGAGACTGATTTTAGATTGTCTTTAAATTGCTGTGTGTGCAGTAGCTCACTGACTCATCTGAGGAGTAGGTTAAATAATCCTAAAGAAACCAAATATCACTCCTACTGATTTCAGAGAGATTGGCTTAAAATATTCCAGAGGCTTAATTCAGCTTGATGTCTATGATCTATCAGACTTCTTTGGGCTATAAAAAGTGAAAATACAGACATGGCTTGCTCTCAAACCAAGCAGGCTGCCAGAATAGAAAATGGAATTATTTTCTAAAATTTGGAATAATGTCCAAATTTCAAAATTTGGCCTACTTGGCCATGATGGCACCACAATTAATGGATTAATTTCTTCAGAACAGTGCTGCGCTTTCATTCCAATACCCATTAAGCACCAGAATTTTTATATTCTGAAACCAGATAAGCCAGGAAGTGAAGAGTCATAGCTTCATCCAAACTGTTCTTTCTGAAGGCACATCAGTCCTTTGAGCTTGAGACCCAGCAGGTTCTACTTGGGTTGGAGAAAGCTTAGTATGACACAAGCAAGGGCACTGAAGCAGTGTCACTGTCATGGGAAAATAGTGTCCAACCAGAAAAACCAGCCAGATCTTGTCATTGGTCTTCCTCCTCCACCTGAGGACATTTTTACCTTTCCTGATTTATCAGGAAATTATAAGTGATTTTTTTTTATTTTGTCCTGCAGAGCTCTTTTGGCTGCATAAAACTACTGAGCAGAAAGGGAAGCAGGAAAAAAAAAAAAAGAGCATGTCATTGTATAAAATCAGTTAAAATGCAATGCAAGGGATGTATGTAGGATTTGGAATGATCCCTAAGATTATTTGCTACCTCTCTTCTTTGTCAAATAACTCAATAATGTTGTAAATATGTTTGGTTAAGGATTTGTTTGTGCGACACAGTTCACTCGCACATGTTTTACATCAGTAATATTGTATTCAAGCTTTTCAGATTATTTCCTAACCTAACAACATCTTTTTGGACTATATCACAGCTGGAATCCATTTCACTTGCTACTGCTTCAAAATCTGTTTTGCTGTGGAATTTATTTCCTTCAAAAGGCTGCAAAATTAAGCCGCTCTCAGCTGCCTCTCAGTGCTTTTGTGCCATCGCTACAGCAGGCTCCTTCACTGGCCTTCTCATTCCGTTTTAGAGATGCTAGCAAGTGAATATGCATTGGAAGTCATCTCTCTTTTCACCCTTAAAAGGGATTCTTTATTTTCCTTGAGTTTTCATACCCCTATTTTCATGCGTATTGTTTCACAACAGGGCCCTACTTACCTCCACAGATACATCTTTTACTTATTGCAGAGATTTTCAAGGGATGATAGGATTAGACCTGAAAGAATAATGCTTTATCATTGCAGAGACCTAAAATATTTGTAAATCCTGGCTCACAAGGGGAACCTTGGGCCAGCCCACAGGAAGACATGAAGATTGGTCCCATGCTCGTTACTCCTAGCTTCATCCTTGGCCTTGTTCCAGCCACATCTCCACGGACCTCAAATTCAGTATTATTTTAGCACACTAATTAGATACCCTGCAATATGAACTGGGGATCAGGGCTAAACTAGGGGATATATGTCATCTTCTATATATATGCTTTTTCAATACACATGTAATATTACAGGCTGGAGCCTTGCTGTATGTTTTAGAGGACCCCATCTACAGTGGAGACCCACTTTGAATGTAATAGGACAGGTTTTTCTAAGAGCTCAAGAGGATTTTTTTATATAGCTTGTGTTAATTTGTTTGTTGCAAACCACTGTTCTTCCGACTAGCCCTGTTAATTTTAATGCTGACTTCTCTCTCATTATCCACTATCTGTGTTTAGCTGTGTCTTTAGAGACTTAACCTACAATCAGAATATTTGACATGTTAAGTGGGAGAGTTAATGTTGCTACAGAAACCTTTATTATTACTTACATATAGTTACTTTTAATTGATTTTGGCAGACTGAGAAAAAGGTGGCAAAGATTCTACAGTGTGCTTCAAATATAGTGTGCTACACAGCATTTCAGCGTCTAATGGTAGTAATGGGGGTACAGGCATTCACTAAAAGCAACAAATGACCTCACTTGACACTTCAACATGTATTGTAAACCACATTCCCAAGAGTGCTTGAGGAATGCAAGGCAACACACAATTCAATGAGCATGTTCACATCATCTTTACATCTGCCAATGTAATGAATAAGAGGTGTCTCCTTCTGTTGCGTAGGAAGGGAAAAGTAACTTATGTTAGTCAATGTATTCTCCTCCAGAAAAATAACTTCTCCTTGAGAAGAAATATTTTATCAATATTGTTGGTCTTAGCAAACAATAGTATAGCTCATATCTCAGAAAGGGATTTTGTTCATCAGGATACTCATTCAAAGCACTGAGAAGTAAATCTTCCTTGATTTCCATACAGCCTTAATCTAGCTAAAGAAAATATAAGAGTCTAGAGCCAACAAATGACCCTTCCAAGTGATCTAATCTGGCAATAGGTTGCAGTGGGTGGAGATAAGGTCCCAACGACCTCTCTTTTCTCCTTTGCCTTGAATTTCCTAAGAGCAACACATGGCTTATTTTTTATAATGTTTTCCTGAACGTCCCTGGACTCATACAGTTTTAAAAAGCATCACAACTGTGGCCAAGAAGCAGTAGTAAAAACAGTGTTTGGTGATGCAAATCACTGATGGCTGAGCCTCCTAGTCAAAATCAACCAACTAAATATGACAGTATGGCATTCATTTTCTTTGAAATAACTTCTTTTTGTTCTCTGTAGCATACCGGCAAGCTCTCTAATTCATTACAGACTTGCAAGTGCCCACTGAAGACAGAGTGATGTCATGAGTCTAGCTAAATTTCTCGCTAGCATAGACTGCTTCTGCTTTCTTCCCAGGAGTTTTAATAAGTCCATAATACTTCAGAATTATCAGAAACCATGTGTAGCAGCAGAACAACTGCTCCGCTTTCGGGTTTTTGTCTATAAATGCAGTAATAAATAGCAGGATATTTCAGAGATTGAAGGACTGATCAGACAAATATATGATGTAGTTGGGCAGAGGGTCTTTGTCGTTTCACCTAAGGGAAAGCCTATAAACTGGCATTTATGTAATTGGAAATTTGAACAGAAATGCCATCTTTTGAGCATTTCCAGACATGGGGGAAAATGTCTAACTTCTCGATTTCTGGTTTTAAGGTACAGCATGATTTAGGATGCTGAATCAGCTAAGTGTTACAATTTCTTAAGATCATTAATTCAGAGCAACAAGCTTTCCCACCTCTGAAGGCAAGAGATCATGACCAAAATATTTAAAGACTTGTAATGTTCATGGTTATTAGCTTACTTGAAAATAATCTGTTCAGAGACTAAAGCTAATTTTATTTGCACCTGTTCAGACAACTTTAGGAAATGTCACCTGAAAATTGATTTCTATCAATTTCAAACAAGAAAATTATCTTTCCGTTTATTTTGTTCTGACAGTCCTGACCATTTCCACTCAGAAATTTTTATTTCAGTTTAAATTGCCTACCAATAAGTCTCTTGCTAGTCTCTGTACTTCATCTTTCTAATCCGACTCATTCTTCCAAAGCTGAATTGATATTGCAATTTCCTAATTTATGATGACACGTCATCTTATTCAGGAACCCACGGATGCTGAAATCTTCATACAGTAGTAATATTATGCCCTGTATAAACTGGTATATCAATTACATTTGTCATTTGGAACATCTGTGTTGAATTGCTTTTGGTAGGCCTGATCAGGGAAAAAGACCTTGTCAGGGTGAAAATAGGGATTTAAATATGAAAATACAAATGATGGCCATGGATGCCAATACAATCATGTTCCAAAATATCTCTGTTCCAACTAATAAAGATTTAGGGCTGCCCCTGAGAAGTGCTTAGCACATCATGGTTTTAACTTAGTGTTTCAAATAATCTTCACTATTGGTACCTAGTACTTAGCTGGCCTTCAGTTAAGAACAATAAAATAATGGATACCTCTTTGCGTAAGATTTTATTTACATTACATGTTTTTATTAAGGTTACAACCTTTTACTATACCTTATGCAAGCAGTTAAATGGTTTACAGCAAAGCGCTGCTTAGTCAAATCTCATTTAGTAACAGTGTCAACTGAAGTCCTGATCTAGCAAAATATTTAAATATTGGCAGTACTGTAAGTGTGCAGTTATTTCTTTTGGTGTTGAAAATACTGTGCATGAGTTTAATGCTGAATCGAGGCCATATAGTGTTTCGTCTATGCTGGTTGTCTAGACTCTGTTACAGCTGTTTTCCTGCAAAGGCTTTAGCACACTGAATATTTGTGCTGCAAGTGGAAACCAGTCCTCCTCTTGCCCTTTTCTCCGTAACCCTCCCCAAAACTATAGTGTTAGAAAAGGCCAAGGCTTAGAGACACAAGAAAATTAGGGTAATTCAGTCCTTGGCAAGCAGATGTGGAGTGCCTCCTAACTTTTGTATGCCTAAATGCCTCTGCAAAAGTGGGTCTTAATGACTTGCTGAGTGGCTTTAAAGCAAACAAAACCAAAATAAGTCTTATTTCCCCTTCTCTTTCCTTTCCCCTGCAGCCTGGGTTTAATGTTAACAACCAAAATAATACATTTGGTATGCTACAAACCTAAATAACAGCTACTTTCTACACTTCAAAAATTCACTGTGGAATAGGAAAGCAGGGTTTTTTTGAAAGACTGAAGTGCACTAGGAAGGAAGGATTCAAAGTTTGGAAAGATACTCATGTTTTTTGTATCAGGGGAAAATAATAATCAGTATGTTACCCTTAAGCTAACAGCTTCATTTTTTTATTTTTATTCTAAGGTGTTAGTCAAGGCTAATGAGGAATTTTAACTTCAGTTGAAGGTCCTCTGAGAGAGATGAAGTAAAGTTATGTGATCCTTGAGAATGTACTTTAATAAGGCATTGAATAGCACTGGGCAAGCATATACACACACATTACTGCATATATTCAAGCACAAGTAATGTTTATGTTGCTACAACAGTCAGGAATGACCTATGGGGGCCACATTTGGATTCAGTTTACATTTATAGTAATGTAGGCTGTTATCCAAGTTCAAGCCAGAGATTCTCATTCTGAAGGTTTTCCTTCTAGACTTTCTTTCCTTGTATTGTAAACCTTTTTTTAAGATCAGTTACATTAAAACTGGGACAAGAAATTGAAGTTCCTTCTGAGTTTGGGTTCAAACCACAGCATTTAGGCAGGTTTCAGTACAAAAATCCCATGTGTTTCTGGTCATCTCCTCTCCTCAAAAATAGTATTCCTTTTAATAAAAAGTGTTGGATTCTTGCCTGTGACAACATATTTTATTACTTTTGTTCAAGCTGAGTGAATACCTGGAAACAGAGCTTTTAGATTATCAGGTAATAGAGTAACATTTTCCTATCATCTCCACTATTTACCTGTTAGTTTAAAGTGCGTCTAGAAACTGGTGAGAACATCTAATGTAGAGCCGTTAAGATTGCTTTGTTTGTATTCATGTAATTTAGTTCAGTAACAGGCATAAACCACCTTACGTGTTTACAGCATGGGCTCATGGGCGTTTTAGAACATCAATTTTAGATTGACACTGGTTAGAATACTTAAACAAAACTACGGACAAAGCTTGCTATAGGAAACAGCCCCAGTATGCTCCTTAATGCAATACGTATGTGGTGAGATGTAGTTTGTGAATGTATGTGGTGAGATGTAGCTTGTGAAGTATATCTCAGTTGGAAAGAATTAACCTTTCCCAGCATTTCAGAATTGTGATCTCTGCTGTCTTGCACTGCTATTGCAAGAAAAAAACATTTTGAGATATTGGATATGTTTCAGACTACTAACTGTGAAGAATTTTCCTTCATGTGTTTCTATTTCTTTTCCCCCCCTACCTAGCAAATGCTACCTGACACTCAACTGCTGTGAGGACAGCCAAGCTAATTAAATAAATATACTCACCCCATTTTACTGACAGTTTTTCCTGCTGAGTTGGGAGTTTTCTCTGATTTTACATAGTGGTCCCTGAATCATCCTGACTTCTGGAGAACAATGTAATACCCTACAGAGGAAATTCTCAAACTAAAAATCACTGGAAAAATCAAAATGTGTTTGAGAAATAAGCAAAGTTTCTCTCAGAGGTCTACAGAGAACGTTTATCTGGTATGATAACTCATAACCAAGACCAATAATCAAAAGACCAGTTTCTACAGAAGCATGCAAGAACCTCTAATCAAGAGAAGGATTTTTTCTAATCCTCCTTAGCTTTTTGTTGTTGTATAAAAAATGATCTTCTGTGCAAGATCATTACCCGCATAAATGCCACATCAGTATTGTACTCCTGATATATCATGGCAAGAATTTGCACAACTTGCCAATACCTGAAGTAAAATATGGTTTGTTTCAATATCTTGATTGCTTTTCATTACTGTTAAAACTCACCTCTTATTTTAATATGAGTAGGTGTAGGTAGGGTCCCAAATTGACTTCTCTGTGCTATAATTTTACATCCCTCTCTCATAACTCTATCTATTCATCTCCCCTTTCTCCAAACAGGCCCATCTTTTCCACAAATTGTTTACTTTCCCTATTTGTGTTGGTTTGTTTTGTTTTGTTTTGTTTTTATTCAGACATCACAGGTGAATTCCAATTTCGTTTTGACAAATGGGCTTAACTTATAGTTTGGCATGAAACATGTTCATTTCCATTTTTTATAGGTCCTAATGATTCATCTGCATGCTTAGTTCCTTGCTGTTGATGGAGTAGGCACTTCCACTGAGTTATCCACGGCATTGCTTAGGTTTCCTATTTTGTTACATGCATTTTTTTCATCAAACAGTATATGTATGATTCCTTTTGGCTTCCACTGGGTCATCCTGTCTGCATTGGTGTTTTGTAGGCCATTCACAGGGCAATAATCCAATAGGTCACTGTGAAGACATCATTTGGATTTTTGTATGATTTTAACTTTTGACACGGCCGTGCTTTGAAGTCTTACAATACCAAGCATAATACCCTCTTCTTGGTTTGCTCAGTTTTGCTCAGGTTGTGACCCCAGCCAATGGACCGCTCACGTGAGACACCTGAGCATCAGTAAGGATGCTTACCCTTGGTCTGTCTTACTCGCTTGCTGCTCCAAAAATCTAGCGAGATAAAAACAAATGAGGTGAAGTAATTAACTCACCTTACTGTGTACGAGTGAGGAGGAATTTTAAGTCCAACTGGTAAATTCACCACCACTGTCAATACGACTGAAACTTGGCCAGAGGGACAGACCTGAGTCCTGAGACTTCCAGAAAAGCAGACAGATGAAGAAAGGGCCAGCATTTTTGTTGTATATTTGTTTGTCTTAGAAATTATACAGAGCAACTGGGATGGTTTGATCCTAGAAAGGTATATCTACCTTACAATCTAGATCAAAATAACATAAACGTTATAAACAAATCTAAAGCATGGCTTTTGGGGCAGACACTAGAAACTCTTCTGTAGGGTGAAAATGTAAATAAACCCTCCATTTTCATTTCAATCCTCCTGCCCTAGCAGACCTTTTCACAGCAGCAGAGATACAGAGACAGAGAACACATGGCAGTAGATGACAAAGTGGATAATTTATTATCATGAACACATTGGGAAAGCCACATATTTACAATTATTTCTGTTAGACAAGAATACTTTTGCTAACTGCTCATTGTGGATGGAATTTACATGCACTGCTCTGATTTTCACTGAGGCTTAATACTTAGATCTTGTCCCAGCGAACACAGCCCATCACCTTTTGCACGAAATAGGTGGTAGCACTTACAGTCTCCTCTCTGTCTAATGTCTGTCCTGTATAACAGACCCGTACCCTCATTACCCTCAATGTCAGGGAGAATTGCATCAAAGGAAAGGGAATTTTTTAGACACTTGTGATATTACCATACAAATGTTTGACATAATGGTTAAATTGCTCAGCCTGGATTTCTGCAGGTACATCTTTCCTTTCTGGATTCTATTCACTTCAAGACTAAGGCTTAAATTACTGTTCAGCTTTCAATGACAAGAATTTTTTATTTTCTGGCATTTTTTTTTTTTTTAAATCAACTGTCACGTACTTTTTTTCTAGTCACCCTTATAAAGATAGAGAAATCAGTCTGCGGTCTTAAGAAATCCATCTTTAAAACAATCATGCAGGTGTGGCCTCCGCTACAAAATATCTTTCCTGAACACTAGTAAGTCTTATTAGAGAGCAATGCTTCTGCAAGTTCTTCACACTCTACACATTTTCCCACCTTTCACCGTCTCCTATCTGGGAGTAACTTGCATCTTTCTACTGCAGTAGTTCCTTTCCAACTCTCCTTGGCTTCTTAAAAGTAGAGGTCTTTGTTTCCCTGGTTCTATTTTATTCTCTGCAGGTTAGGTAACACTTACTGATCACTTAAATCTTACCCAGTTGTAAGTACTATTTTTTCCTGTTGCCTTTTATCTAAAGCCATCATCAGTACCCTTTTGTATTCAAAAAAAGTGAAACGTAAAAGTTGTACTTAAAGGAGATCATAAAATATTGGTGAAGTAACAGTGAAATGTAAAAGTTGTACTTAAAGGAGATCATAAAATATTGGTGAAGTAACAATTTACCAGGAAGCTGTTGACTGATCTTAATAAAAAGCTAAACTTTAGGGGAAAAAAAGTAGTTACCTGTAACAAATGATAGGTGATGGTAAAAAAACAAGTCTTTGTGGGATATTATACTATATTACCCACTTACAGAAAACACTGTCATGCATTGACTCCAGTGGGATCCATCTGTGTGCTCAAGTGAAGCATGCCGTCAGCTTCATAGGTCCAGACCTGCCAATAAGAGGCATCTTGCTTCCCCTGCCACCGGAGTGCAGAGCTTCTGCTGTGATACCTGGCAGCAGCTTAGCTGCACGGTACAATTGTTTAGGAAGCTTTTGAAATGTCCAGGGAAATCGTATGAATCAGACAACTAGGGTTAATCACCAGGATTTTAATTTGGTCACATAGCCAGATTTATCATCTCTGGTTTTAGGTAGTCTCCTTTGTTAGCTATTATGGCCCAAGTACCTAGAGTCAGAGCCTTATTACTTCTGCCAAAAAAAAAGTAGAAATTTGGAAATTCAGTGCTCCTTACACCATACCTAGAACAATTATTCACTTTTGTTTCAGAGGCAAATGCACCATGTACTGAACTATCTCCTGTAAAAGTTACACTAGGTAGCGAGAACTGACAATCAGAGAACAAAGAGTTTACCTGAGAAGATACAGGGTCACTTTAACTACAGACTAATAGATGTGGCCGGCAGCTGTCAGCCTGTTAGGAAAAACATGTGCCTAAAAGGCATTAAAAAGACCAGTCAAGGTTAGCAGTGGGGTGGAATATAGAAAGGTTAGTTTAACTAACAGTAATAATTTCTGTTAACCCACTACCATCGGACCAGCCAACATTGGGGCTCCTTTGGCTTTTATATAAATCTCTCAAATCACTGTTCCACCCTATTTAGGATGATCTATTTAACTAATCCAAGCAAAGGAGATGATTAATGTACAGTATATACTTTGTATCATGAGCACCAGCAAACAATCTCTCCATCCCCTTGCCACATTTCTTTGGCAGTTCAGATGGCAGAACTAGTTCTTGGATTGCCACAAATTTGCATGATGGGAAATATAAGCAAATGACTGAGTTGTAAACTCTCCTTTTTGTGCTATGAAAACATTGTTTGAGTTGAGTGACCATCGAGAGAGAGGTGTGTTTAGTTACTGAATTAAAAATAATATCGGGCGCTTCGAAACTCGTGTGGAGAGATGGATTTTGTGGGGCTTGTTCTACTTTCTGAGCTATTCCGCATATAATTAAGGAAAAAAAAAACCACTCCACAAGCCTGTTGATAAAATGCAGCAGATGGCAGTAATGTACAAAGGAAACATGATCCTTTGCTTATCTCAGGATTACCCTGAGCACACAGGCTTCACCCTTCCTCACGCTGGCTGGCCTAGAGCTGCTAAGTGTCTCCATTTTACTCGTCTGGATTTCGACTCACTTTAGTCTATTTGTCAGCAAGTGTCTTAAATCAAGAATCAGACAGGAAGATTCAAAGCTCGATGCCTTTCCAAGTTCAAAAGAACATCACTGAGATGTTGTCAGGATAAATAAATAACCTGAAAAGAAATAGCTGCTGATATTAAGGCACACCTACTTGGAATAAGAATGGCATCTTGACTTCATTTCAGCTGTATTTTTAAAGCACCTGTGCCAACTATTAAAACAATGAATCAGATAAATCCAGTATTATGGTTTTTAAAAAGCAGTATTTAATTAATTCATGCTTATTTGAAAAAGATAGAGCAGTGCAACTCTCCTGAATGCTATCAGTTACAGAATTTCATCACATATTTCCTGCAAAAAGTGTAAAAACTTTCAGCTAAAATAGGGCACATCTTACTGAGAAACATTAAGTATTATTGACACATTTCAAGAGATGATGATATAATTTTTAGCATCCCAAGAATATTTGACTAAAAATGAAGTGAAAAAGCATCCTCTGTTTGATGCTGCTCAAGAAGACCTTCAGGAAGGAGGTCTCCCGAGTCCTTCCCACTCCCGGCTTCCACGATAACCCTGCTCGTTGTCTTTTCTGTCAGATTAATAACTCTGGGCTCCAACTCGCAGCCTGTGGGGTTTGCGCTGGAGTAGTGTAAGACCCAGCTTTTTGTTGTAAACAGATTGGGCAGAATTAGCTGAACGGTGCTGCATCTGATTTTCAGCCTCTGCTGAAATACGTATCAAACCCGAGATCGGTGATGCTCTGCATTAATATGTTGGGCTGTGACCTGTGACAAGGGGGTTGTGGCCGCCCTGGTGATTTGGCTGTGGGGTTGTGAGAGCCAGCATTGCCAGAGGTGATGAGCTGCAAGGTGGCTTGGACATCAGTTGTCAGAAATCATGAATGATGGGCTTATGCATGCTCAGACTTCAGCCACCCCATAGCTGCCTTTTGGAATGCACGTGATTTATGCTCCCACAAATTACACACAACAAACACAATCTGGGTGCACACTGGGGCATGTGCTTTCAGCCGCAGCAGTGGCTGAAATCCCCCAGAGAGATGTTCCTGTGGCCAGGCCCAGAAACACAGCCATCACCAATCAGTCTCCAAAAAAAGCGTGAGCATGGCTTTGAGATTAGGAGTTAGGAAGAAGGTGGGTTAATTATATACACATTGGTTTTCTGACCTCTTTGGCCCCATGATTCTATGTATGTTAAGGACGGAAACAAACTGTTGTGAGTTGGCAAAGCCCAGGCAGCACCTAATGGAAGGTACTGAAGCTCCCTTTTTTCTCCCCAATGAATCTGCCCTTGATTTCAACCATGAGGGCAAGAAATGAGCTTTAAGAGAAAAGGCAGATGAGATTCACTGTTAATCACAGCTCCCATTAAAAAGCACCCATAAGGAGTTCATTTTTTCTCCCTGCCTCTCTTCAGCGTTCCTCTGGCCCAACTGCAGTGTTTGCTTAGACTTTCCTCTCTCTTGGGAATGTATCAGTGACCAGTGTTTGGGTAAAGTTCTTTAATACCTAGTACTGAAGACAATACTGGCTACCATCTTTCTTGAGAAGTTTTTTTTTAAGGGAGCAGTAATGCTTCCTTCTCCTTTATCAGTGACCAGGAAAGTAAATTAATAGAAAGTAAATTAATAGTAAATGAAAGTTTTGTTTCTTTTTTTTAAAATGACATCTAGACTTCTTTTGGCCACAGCCAACCCCACTGCAAAAAAACAAAAAATTATTATCACTAGATGATAATAATACCACTCATCTACTGAAAGCCAGTGGCGACTAAGATATGCTAACAGAAACCATGATGCAGATAAAACTTATGAATATGGAGCCCATTTTCATTAGATCAGCAATGCTAGTAGGTGAAATACTTAGAATTGAGTCTAAGCAAAATATTTTGATAGAGAAGCTGATCTAGGAAGAGTCTTGCAGAATTCGTGCCACCGTTGTGGCAATTGTAACCATTGCCTTTCAGAAGGGAACCAAGCAGAGTCTAGTATGACTGTTTCGACCCAGAAAAGCGGGTATCTTTTCTGTCTGTCTGGCATCAACTCAGATCACTGACAGTTCAGGTCATTGTGGAGTGTGACGCTTTCCTTTCCACAATGAAAAGATGGTGTTCTTAAAATGATTCTTACTTTTCATGTATATACTTTTCATCTACATACTTGGTGCTACCCTTCATGAAAAACAATTTCTGGAACAAACTAGTCAATGAAAATGAAATTAATTATTTCACAACTCTAACAATAACCTGGAGACCAGCCTTTTGGCATCCCATCCAATTAATTCATATGACATCTTTTATTCTTCGGGGGTTATTTGCTTAAAAAGTACACTGTAATGTTATGCCCACTTAGAGAGAAAGCAAAACTCTATTTTCTGTCAGTATTGTGAAGGATGTAAAGGAATACTACTGGCTGTAAAATAAATTAATTGAAATTATGTAAAAACCTGTCTTGTTCTGAGCTGTATTCAGCATGAATATCTAAGCATTTATGGAAAATCATCTACAGGCTTCACAGTAACTGCAACAGCAGCTCTTTAACCTTTAAAAGGAAGATGTTACTATGCTACATGTATCAAACAAACACAGAAAAGATATGAAGACTACTAGCATAACCTCAATTATCTTGGATATGTCCTTAACATAAAATTTAATCTTCCCATTTTTCCCAGCCAACGAGGCATACAGAGTATGATCTGTTACTGCTGGCTGAATGCTTAGGTACACCTGTGCTAAGAGAAAATGTTCTTCTTGTATTTTGTGGATTTTAGTTTCAAGCTATGCCTGCCACGTCACTTTAGGGTCTTTTTATGGCTTATTTTTTATTTTTATGAGGAGTATTACATGATGCTTTTCCAAAACCCCAAACCAATTATATTAAAAGAGGTAGCTGAGTCAAATTTATAATCTAAATACTCTCAATTTTTTGAAAAACAATTCTAAAAAAATTCTAAAAACAATTCTAAACTTAGGTTTTCCTTTGAATATGGTAAAACAGAAATGATCTGACAGTGCTAAGCCATACTGCAGTCAGTTCTTGGGGTCATTCTGTGTGTAAGAAATAAGACAGTGCTCAATTTCCCCTGCAGATGAATGCAGAGATATTGGAAAGGGTAATTACAAGAAACAGTGACTCAAAGAGGGAGAATATATTCTCTTAAAAATAACAAAATACCAAAGGGACAATGAAAAAAACCCAAACAATGAAACAAAAAATGTCAAAAGTAAAAAAAATAAAAATAAATTATGATCCTAGAGTTATATATTCTTGCATGTAGAAGTATCTATTCCTGCTCTGTAGGAAGCAGGAAAAGATAATAAAAAATGGGAAATGCATTGGATTACATGAGTTTGTTTTGTGGGTGTAAAAAGTATGCATCATACAGAAATTTTATCTGCTTTTTTATTACTGTTTTAAGTGTTTTACTTTAAATCATGGCATATACTATTTATACAGGCTTAAACAGAATATTAATTAGAAGTGACGGTTAAGCCTGAATATAAATCAAGATGTTAAGTGGGTAGTCTCAGTGGACATTTATAATTAGCATTTGAATGTATAAGTAGATATTAATTGCAAGCTACCCAAAGAACTGTAGAAAAATCTATAGTTTTGAGTATGAAGGGGTTTGGATTTTATACGACTGCATTTACTCATGCAACACATTTGGATAAACATGGATCCTCTCGGCTCTCAGTTCTCCTGAACCCACAGCAAGCAGATTTTCTTAATGTCTGTCAAGACAATGACTGGGGTTTTTTTTCTCAGTCAAAAAAGAAGCTGGCTCGGATTTCCTTGACCCCAGGATGCTGGATGGCCTTTTTACAAATCATCCGCAGAGAGCAGCTGTGTATGTGCCAAGTGGTATTCGAGCAACACGTTTAAATAGCATTCTGCTGACTGCACCCCAAGAAGACTGTAGCACGAGTGCCCAAACGGAGTCTCGTGTTATCTCTGTCCCTGTCATCACATGGTGTTGCTTACTGCGGTCTGACAGTGATCTGAGCACTCACTCTGGTTCACATACTGCCGCTGGTAGGAAGGGAATTAGAATTTAAATGAGACTTTCATTAGGGATTCACAAGTCTCAATAAAACCCAGCTGACTCTCCGTTAGCTGTGCAGCTCTGTAGTGCTAACAGTAGTTAAGGGTCTACTTTTGTCAGCAGTGCAAGCATGTAAAAGTCAGGGAGAGGAGAGATACGTCATGTAGTAAAATAACATTTTTTAAGATGTTGAAAACAAAGACTTAAATTGTCCAAATATCGATATATTATAAATATAGTATTCTAAAAATAATACTTTAGTTATTAATACAAAGATTTTAACTGCAGCTTTTTGTGAAAGTATTATTTTTCTAACTAGAAACCTGCTTCCAAATGAATATTTTTTACATTGTGTTTTTGCCTGCACTAACAGAACTCAAACCAGAAAATAACACCATTATTTATTTAATATATCGTCATTATTACCATTGCATAACTTGCAGCAATTTATTGTATATGTTAAAAAAACTACTTAATCCAGAAGGAATATATTATAATACACTATATGATTTTCCTGCATAAAGCAGTAAAACAAAACTTACAGGAAGGCAATTTGAGCATTTGCATTCTGACATCTAATTAAATTTTACTTTGATAAGAAAAAATGATTGAAATTAAACAACAGTAAAAAGCCAGAAAATACTTTAAGTGTTGTGAGCTGTGAATTTTTATCGCCTCTATCATCGTCAGTAGCAGTAGTAGTAGTAGTAGCATTATTTTCTGTTTCCTTGGGTTTTGTAGGGAATATTTGGTATTAAAAAATCATGTTGGAAAATTAAAATAATTTTTAGCTAATAATGATTAGTTCTCTGATATTCTGCCATCCAAGGTTTATGAAGTGTTTTACAAAAGCCTGCATCATCCATATTCTCTGATAACAAATAAAGAAACAGAGGCATAAAAAGTGTGAATTGCTCCAAACACCGGCTTGGAGAGTGAAGAACAAACCTAAGGCCTCCTGACTCATATCCGTCTCCTCTGTTGTGTCACCAATGAAGCAGAGCACTAGCAAGACACAAAAAGGACAGGTAGGCTCTACATTTCCATGAGGGATTCGAATATGAGGTAATAGTGAAAGAGTACTGGCACTTATTTTCTTTATAGTTGGTAGACAAGCTGGTGGTCTTCAAAAACCCATCAGCTCCTAGCAGGAGATGTTTGGTATACACAGACATATTGACAACTAAAGAAAATGAGATCAAAAGCAAAGAGAGAAAATGAAATCAGCATTATACCCAACAAAGTAATCCCCCAAAGACTGAAGGGCTACTAAGATGCTATATTTAGGACAGAAGTCTTAAAGGTTATTTTCTAGCTCATCAGGTCTAACACTCTGGTTATCACAAGCACTAGATTCTGTAATTTATGTTACAACCGCAGCTGGGTCCATAACTCTTTCTCCTTTCACCTATTTACAACCTACTCAATACCTCAGTGCCTTCCCCTCCCCATTCTGTGCACCCCCCCTTTCCTCTGGTTTTCACTCATTTACACTCAAACATTTATATTTCCTTCTTTTCCACACTGACTTCCCATCTGGGGAACAGGGATGCAGAGAAATTCCTCCCTCCCACTGTTTCCCTCTCTCTTTCCTCCTCAGTCCTTATGGGTTGCACCAGGGCAGCTCCATCTCAGGGAAAGCCCTGCTGTAGGCAGAACATTTAACCCTTCACTGTATTTGAGGAACACCAGAGTCACTTAAAAATGCACCAACAAAATGAAACCCTGGAAACCTCCAGCTACCTAATTAATTCTTAAATGTCTAATATACTAGACAAAATTTACCTCAGGTGGCCTTGCTTTTGCACCTTGGAGCTGAAGTGATGTCTCGGCTATCCGTGGGGTCTCTAGACTAGGGGTAATTTCCCATTTACCTCAGCGAAGAGTCTTCTGATTTATTAAATGAATGAATTTACTGCTAATGTAAGTAAGTAGAATTTCATTCCATCAGTTAAAGATAGACTTCATTTAAAATTTATTTTCATTCATACTAAATTAGAAACTGGAATGCTAGTGTATTTATTAACTATAAAAATAAAACATGTATGTGTATTTGTGCCACTGTTTTAATAATTTTACATATAATTGACCTGTTTCTGTCAACAGTTAAACAATACATTATCACCAGTCTTGCATATGTACATAAGCACAAGTACATCTTTTAGTCTAGATAAGTATTAAATAATACTCACCTGTGTCTACAGTATCTTGGGTTCCACTTATTCATGCTTTGTCTGTTTCTAGCCATCTTCATAACATGTTGTGGATGATTTCATGTCTTAGTAGATGTCTATGAGTAAAGAAGATTTTCAATAACTTACTTGGAGACACAGACTTCTCCAGCAGGGAAGTCTGTAGCAGGTCAACTCTTGATCAGATAATTCAGCCACGCCAGGCTGTACGTCCTGATGTGAGTGGCAAAACTCCAGAAGCCATGGACACATACGAACATTCTTTCTTCTGGTCTTCACCTATGATAATACATCTCCCAGCTGTAAAGTTTCCTGTATATGTTTCCCTTTGCATAAAATTCTTGCTTGGGGTCTAGTTATGTGACATTGCATTTGCCAAAGTCTGGGGCCATTCAGTAGGCTGAGGTTGACAACACACACATAAGGGCTTACAATAAATGTCATTTTCTATCCACATAACTGTGAAGGAAAATAACATTAGAAATAGCCTTTGCCTTATAATTTTCCTTATTGTATTGAAAAATGTTGGTACTTCCAATTGAAATACCTGAAAAAGGTTTAAAATTACATTTTGGTAGAACAATCCTACCTGCAGGTTAAGGCATATGTGCTGCATATCCCTTTTAAAGGTGTCACTTCAGCAACTGAGCTGTTTCAGACAGCTGCAATCCATAGGAAACTTGAATGCTGTAGCAAATGTGGCACCCATTCAGCAAAGCACTTAAGCCTACACTTAACAGACTTTGCTGAGTATACCTGTAACTTTAAGATATCATAATTTGTGCTTTCTATATACCTTCATTCGTATATATAGGCATACAAAATCATAACTTCTGTGAAAAACAACCTCTCTATAACATTAAGAGCCAAATTTTGCTATTGTTCCCTCGTCCCCTACAAATATGTGTCTTTCCTCTCCTCTCCTGATAAATTTGGAACTAGCAGAGACTTACAGCAGGTCTCAGCATCTGGCACCCGAAGTCTGGGCATGTGAGTAAGCTACCGGCTGGCTCTTTCAATAAAAGAGGTGAAGGCAAACAAACTTGATTCTGTAACTTAAAAAGCAAATCAAAATGGTAAATACCTCTTCCATCTTTGGACAAAATCTGACAGTCTATAATGGTTTTTAATTGGCTGCACAGCAAATGTTGCTGTAATTTTTCTTCACAGTATATACACTTTGTAAAATATCAGAAAGGTTGACCAGCTGTACTCCAAACATCTTCAACCCGTTCTGGTCTATTATACATTTCATTGTGTATTTTGAATGTGTATACAATATGTGGCAACAAGATAATCAGTGTTGGTTCCTTGTTGGCTGTTTCAGACCATACTGTAATCACATAATTGTAGTCTTGAACCATCTCATTTACTTGTTAGGCCTGAACTGCAGCTCTCAAGACCCGTTTGTAAGGATGCTCAGGATCCTTAGACAGAAAGAATAATGTGTGGATTCATCTATGCATGGGTAAAAAGCTTAAGTAAAACACAACAGAAAACAAAATCAGGGAGAAGTAGCTGAAAATCAATTATTAGAAATTATAATAATCCAATAAAATAAGAACTCAGTGAAAAGTATGAGTAATTCTAAAACTCTATCATCCTTATTAAATTGTAGAATGAAGTCCTCTGTGAGAGCATCATGTAATCTGACAAAATCATAGCTTTTAAACTTTTAGACCAGAGTGATATTTTTAATTTTTACTTCTTTTTAACGACAGGTGCTGTTCTTCTCTGCTCTTCCCCTGGTACAAAACAGTGTGTGTGATATTTGCACAGGTACGATAAGCCTGTCAGAAAATTGGTCTAACAGTCCAAAAGCACTTGACATTATTAGTACATAAAGCGAAATTGTCAAATGGTAAATGTTACTAAAAATACTTTTCTTCGTAACTTGGAAGGCATTACTGTGTGCCATCCAAAAATCTTAAATGAGTTTATACTTATAAAAGAGGTGTAGATACTAGTACAAACCACTTAGCTAATAAACCCCCTGAAGCATTTGAATGACATAAAGTGTCATATTCTTATGATATAAAAATTCCTATGAAGTATCAAAGCAGACAAATGTTTTACAGTGGACATATATGTGTTAGTATCCAGATTTTGACATTTCAGCTGCCTGAACTCCTTCAAAAAACAAGGCATTTGGAAACAATCCAGAAAATTATTAGGATCGTTCTGTTTACACAACACAAATGTTTTACTGAAATAAGGCAAATACCAATAGGGTGCTAAATTTTGAAAGGTGCTGAACTAAACTGCCGCATCTATTATTGCTTTCCAGTAATAAGGCAGGTGCACAGTCCTTTCCAGAGTTTGTCTCAGTATCTTTGACTTAGAAATGTACTGCTTTCTCTTTTTTTAAAAAAAAAAGTTATGTAATTAGAAATAAGCTGCCCCTTTCATTTATTTCTGAATATTTCCATTAACAATGAAATACAAGATATGTATGCTTACAGAAAATGTTATTGACATTACGGAAAGAAAACATGCATTATTTTTGGTTCTTCGCAGTGTTAACATTTTGGTCTAATCCATTTTAGATCTCTGGCAGACATTATTTCCTAAATTAGGACACTGGCAGCTTATGAGGTATGATCACATCTCACTGCCGCATGCAATGCTAAATGAGTTTAAAGTCAGACTGTGATTTCATGATACCATAAACTTGAATTTAACACTTAACACCAGGGCTGGATAAAAAACACAATGGCCACATAATTTGAAACACTGGCCCAATATAAACTCTCCCAGCTGGTTCAAATGTGTTTACAGCCGCGGATGAAGAACTTTGCAGTGGCAGGTTTTGGTGCCAGAGCAGGTACTCTCTCTGAGCTGCCCTGACCTTGAGACACCTTATGGACCCTCCATTTTACCATGGCTGATGCAAAGCCTGCACGGAAAACACACCGTCCGAATAAGCACGTGCTCTAAGCAAGTCAACAGCAATGTGATCACGGGCCCATTCACCTGGATTGAACGCACACTCGTGGGGACTCGCAGTGCCCTGATGCGACAGTGATGGCTGAGGAAGCACCGCTTCACGAAAAATACAGTCAGCTCAACAGCTGCTTTTCTGAAGATAAGGTTGCCATCTTAAATGTTTGCAAGTCTTTGTGCAGCCCCTGTTGAAAGATTGCAGCACTGGAGGGAAAAAATATATGTATATACTTATTTTACATGTAGAGGGGAAAAAAATAAGGCCAACCAAACACAATTTGTCTTGAGAGAAATTTTGCAGAGCAGATGTTTATCTGTTCTCCCCAGCTTTCACTTGTTATGACCAACAGAATTTTAATGTAACAGCAAAATGGAAAAATACCCTGTAAAACTGCAGACCTCTTTATACAGGCCTACAGGCCTTTATATTGCACATCTAATGTGGCAGTACAGATATTCATAAAGGAGCCACAACAGGGCCCTCTATAATTTTTCAATTATACTTAACTATCCACTTTTACACTAATATTTAGTATTGTATATATATTATTCATTCTGTATGGTCCTGGGACTAAGCCTGAGCATTTTTCAAACAGTGCCAAAGCAGCCTCTACTGATGATGAGATCACTGTCAAAAGTTCGTCTATTCAACAAAGGGGACTAAATCCTCTTCTGATCCCCTCTTCTCCTATTCTATGGATGGCACATGCATAGGCTTTGTTTTTCTTTTCTTTAAGTAAATGTGAATTCTCGATGTTTTTTTCTCAGGGAAGACAAGATTGAAAAAGGATCAGATTTCTGAAATGAAACAGAATAAATTTTATGATAGTTGGTAAATTGGTGTATTCCATAGCCTACATGCTTTATAAAAAAGAATTTATTCCTTTACACACACATCATGTTTTGAAATACATAGATGATTAAAACTTTAGAAACTATAGTATGATGCATAAATGGAAAATAAAGTGCTGTTGTACCAATTCTTATATTGCTAATCCCATGGGAAATGGTCAGGGTTCATAAACATTTTTACTGCCACTGGTTATGGACAATGAACACTGAATGGACAAATAACAGCTACTCAAGGTCTCCACTTGCTTCTGCAAGCTGCGTTTTTCTTTACTCAGCACCCTCTGCAGACTTACATAAGAAGTTTGGGACTAGCTGTTAATTTGAAACATTCACATTTTCAAGGCATGCTTATTTGCAAGTTAGGTTGCAAATCCAGCTCTAACATATAAGACTGTTTCTACTAAACAGATGAAAATTATGTGTTTCTTGGCAGACTTGACTTCAACTAGAAGACATGACTGTAAGTAGGCTTTGGGGACAGCAGTGCAGTGTTTATCCTTCTAATATAATTGGAGATTTTCTGTACATGCTATTTCTATTGGTCCTTTCAGTCAAATTTAATATCCAGTATTAATTCATAATAATAATAAATTGTAAAGGTTCAGATGTTTCCTCCCTTAAAAAAAATTAAACAAAACCAGAAAAACCCTCCAAACGGTCTTTTTATGAATATACAATGGACAAAACCCGTTCAAGTCAAATTCTTCATGTATTCAGCAGAGCACACAATACTAGTGATCAATCATATTCTAAAAATGCTTTAGAAAGATTGCTCATCACTTAACTCAGGTCCCAAACTTTATTTTTGTATTGTTGTGTGTGAAATTTATTCACATAATAAAATGCCAAATATCACACATTATTTAATGAAGAACATGCTAATTAATACAGATCTTTCAGCAGTCCTTAGAAGGGTATACATTTCGAAGCTCCTTCAGCAGAGAGGTGCTGGGAATCCTCTCTTGGTTAGTAACTTTCTGGGTGTTGTTCACTTTGGGCTACAAGTAGAAGATAATTTAAAAAAATAATCCCACAGCATAGAATTGTTCTCTAATTCACTAATGCAGGATGTGAGCAACCACAAAATGCAAATATTAAGCTTCTACAGCAATATTAATTTGGTCGAATGTACATCTGGTTTATTTTACAGTACACACTAAACAGCAAAAGCATAGCAATCAATGTATTCAGTTAATTTTATTACTGAGTTGTATTTTATTATCAGGCAAGGGTCTAATTATATTTTTCCAAACAAGTGTGGGCAGTTTAGTTGGTTTGTTCCAGATGTTAATATCTTATTCCCCAAAATTGTGAAGCTTCTGCAGTTTGAGAGAGGGGCCGTAAACCTGAATAAGTGCAACAAGGAAAACAGGACAGGAAAGACTGTCTCCATTCAGTGTGGCAGAGCTGGCACAAGAACATTAACTTCTGCATTTCCTGACTTCTTACGTTTTAACAGGGTAACTGTATGTGTGTATGAATGTAGGGTTTCATTTATTTATTTTTGCATTTAATTTCCTAAGTTTGGTGCTTTTTTAGAAAAGAGGGAGAGCAAATAAAAACACAAAGCCTTCTGTTTATGCAGGCCAGTGAAGCTGATCTGGTGCTTTTGATGTGGCATTCTCTGTGTGCTGGATAAGGCACACAGGGATAAGTGTTTCTCAACTGTGCCGTTTAGAAGAGCCCTCTAAACTGCCACTGTCCTTCGGATACAGCTTGAATCTCAGGATTAACAAAGTTTCTCTTTACCTGCCTTCATACAGCTTCTCAGGAAAACCCTGTACATGCTATGAACAACTGAGGTACAGCTCTGAGAATGTCTAAAAATTACTCAAAGCATGAATCTGAAGCTGTTCATGCTGGACATTCCTGCATCGTTGTACAAACTGGCTTTAAATATGCAGCTTCTGTAGCAGTTTTCTGGTCCCTTGAGTCTATACACAGAGAACGGCAGCAAAAGCTGGTGAAATAAATTTGGATACTTATAATGTGTTTCAATCAGCAGCTCTCAAATGGCAGCGGTTCTTTATTTTTGATCCTCTCTATCTTCACACAAATGTGAACTTCTCGACCTGTGAGAGACTTTGCGAAAGAGGCACTACGAAAGAGCACGTGATGTGTCAAGTGTACGTGTTTGACTTCCCCGCTCTGAGGAAGCACGAGGAGAATTCTGAACTGGTTACATGAAGTATGGGTTAAGAAGGTGGAAAAGTGCAGCTCTTCCAGAGGGTAGCCCATTATCCTCAACAACCCCATGCACAGAAGCAGTAATGAGGTTCTGCTTTTGTGCAGGCATCGCTACAAGGCTGAAGATCAAATATGAAATGAATCATTCACATTTTGATTTAGTTTTGTCTATTAGTCTAGTTGAAGAAACCGAGTGCAATGTGATAGCTGCATGCAGCAGATGCTCTTCAGCTAAGCTCCATGATCCATGGTAGACATCGAGCCACAGCCAGACTGTGACCTTTTGAAGATCTGCAAGAATTACATGCAGACAAGCATTTGCTTGCTGTATGGTGTAACTAACATGGCACATTGCCCTTTCTTATCTGAAAAGTTGATCCAGCTGTGGGCAAGGTTTCTCTTCCCGCATATTTGGCCACCCAAAGCAAATATGACATGATTTAACTCCTACTTATCTTCTGATATTGTATTTCAATATTGCATTCACATCTTCCAATACGGAATGTACTTTGAAAATAATTTAAATATTTCACAAATATGAGTATCAGTGACAACTTACTATGGTAAATTTCCACTTTAATAATGACATCCTGAGATGCTAAAGCCTCCTTTTCTCTAGGCATTAGAAGCACTTTATAAACATTCATTAATCCTATCCTCATTTTGAAAACATGAGAATTAGGCACATGGAAGTGCAGTTGTCAAAAACCACAAAGCAAATCAAAGGAAGAGTAAATCACATCTGCTCCCTTATCCTGGACCATCTACTCCTCACATCTCAAGTTCCCAGCAATTAATCCTAAATGAAAGAACTAGACTGAAATAACCCCCAAACCCTCTTCTTTGAAACACAATCCATCTCATAGAAAAGTTGTTCAGCCTTCTCTATTCAGTAGCACTGCTTGGAATTGGTAGTCGGAGACTCAGTGTCTCAGAAGAACATCAGCCAATTTTCAGCTCTTTATAAAACGGCTGCTAACGGTAGCCTTAGGAAGGAACACACAGGTTTTGATTGAAGAGATCGATTAGAAGATTTTTGCCATTTACCAATCAGTTTAAAACACAGACTGATAATTCTCAGCTTTCTATAAAACAATTTTGCCATTTAAAACTTTTAAAATAATTTTTGCCTTTGTTTATCTCCGGGTTTGATCATTTTTGTCACGAGACCTGAGTGGAATCCCACCCTAGTTTTACTACTGCATGGATAACAAGAACATACGTATGTGAATTCCATCAGAGCAGAAGTCACAAATTTTTACCTTTGACATTGGGCTTGCACGTACATCAGTGACTAATTTTGCTCATAAAGTCACATAGCTCTTTTGGCTAGGTAAACCCACAAAAATCCCCCAATTATTACTCTCTTTAAAGCTTGTCACATAATTTAAGGCATCCAAATCAAGATCAAATACACTTGGAAAGATGGCAGCATATGCAGAACATCAGCATTTTACTATATCACAGTTTGTTTGCCAAATCAACTCCTTCTCTGGAGGACTGCCATCCCAGACCTGGAGGATGTAAAAAGCAAAGGATTCCTGCTTTTTAAAGAATGGCAAAATGTTGTCAGGTCATAAGATATATGAAAAAATACTGCCAGCTGCTCAATTTACTGAAACATTCTGAGAGAGTGCAGTGCAGATGACAGGGCAGATTTTGGCTTAGGATCAGAAAATATCTTCTACTGGAACAATCAGCCATCATGCAACAAAAAGCCTGAAAAACTGTATGATTAATTATGTAATATACATATGTTTCCCATAACCTCAATTTTCAAATTCAGAATAATTAAAAGCATTCCCCAGCTCAGGTCAAGACATCAGACTTGTTGAAATGCTGGTAACTACTAATACTTGATATATTTTCTTCGACCTTTCCTACTACTGGAAGTTTCAATTTTTTTTTTTTTTTTTTTTTTGAGAAAAAGGGCAGGGTAATGAAGGCCAGTGGGTCTTCAAAAAAAATGCCATAGGGAGGAAAATCCTCTAATTTTTCCAACATTCTAGACTATTTCTTTATATCCATGCACCACACCTATGATTTGATTGGATTTTAGCAGCATAATGTTGACTCCTATTCTCTTAATTGCATGCAGCTATGAAATGAAAAGTGACAGTAGAACCTGATTTTTATATGACATAATAGAACAAGGTTTTATTCTGCTTCTGTTTGTGCTATTTGAAGGAATAAGCTTTTAGGGTGCCAAAATTATTGCTAGCCTTGTTAACTACTTTGGAAGCAAAATAGTTGACATAAGGATAGCCAAATCTGTTCCTTTATGAAAGTGTAATAAGACAGAAAATAACTTCATTGTCAGATAATACTTCAGTTTATATTACACAATTAGATTTGCAATAAACTATAAACAGATTTGGTAATGTCACTTATAACACTAATCCTGGAAGAAGTAATTGTGTACCTTTCAGCTCCCTGACGCCAATGGGCTGAAAGCAACCTGCCGTGGAACAGCTGATTACCCGATCCTGAGTTACACGTATGCAACCGAAAACAGACTTTGGCACATTATCATTCATATTTTTTAATTTGTCTCCAAACTACATAACAAGTTCAGCTCTAGTGTACATGTATTAATATTCCAAACACTTGGCTCATTAATCAAATGATGGGAAGACCACACAAATGTATGGATTGTTCAGCAATCCTGACCCCACTCATTCACACCCATGTAATAGCCCTGCCATTCACTCATGCATAGAAATGATCACAAAAGCCAACAATGCCATGCTCACTCATTCACTTAATTAGTTAGTCACTGTTTCACTCACTTGGTTGACTCAATCCTTCATACGTACAGCCTTAGAATCTCATCTCACTTTCCCAGTGAGCAGTGCCAATTAAAATTCACTTAAGGCCAACATAGACTCAGCAAATCAGAATTACACCCTCAGACTGATAGATACTAAACTTCATGAAACAACCCCTCAATGTGACTTGGAAGTATTTTAAGGTCTGAAGCAGAAATTTAGTGCTGCAGAGGCCTTGCCCAGCCTTCTTTTTTTCTCCTTTTTACCTCACTTGCTTTGAAAGAAAAACATGTGATTCTGCCCTTGGTATTATTTATTTAAGTAAGCATTATTGAGAGCTACATGTGGCCTTTTGCACGCAAGTTATAGACAAGGTTTTAACACTTACGTAGTTGTCAGCAGTCTATCCTTCATAGAGCATTTCTCAGCATCAGTCTGCACAGACACTCATTTACTTCAAAATTTTCTTGGCTAAAGTCCAGTTCCCTTAATTTCTCTTAATTGTATGTTTCATACCCAGCATGAAGTCTTCAGAAAGGAAAGTCATATGTAATATTTTTAAATTGTTAAACCAATGACCTTTGTTATTCTATATGAATTTGATACAAATTCAAATTGGTGATTCTTTCCATTACGTATCTGACCAGCGTATTCAGTGGACACCTAAAATGTAGCGTTGTCTGCCCATCTCATGACCAAGTCTTGCACGACAGACGTTAATGTACAGGTCTGTCTGTATTTGTACATGCACATAGATCACTGCAATGGTGATCCTTTCTGTCATAAAGCACAAAGAACTCTTATCATCCACTGATTTTAGAACTAGAACATTATTTTCCCAGTAATAGCTTTCTCAGACCAGCAGTAGAGTGATTTTTGTTTTTACCATTTTGATCTTCAGACTTATGTATATGATAAAGAACCGCGTATTTGGCAAAAAGACTGCCAAATAACTAGAAATCCTTACAGCTAGGAAGTAAACTCATTGACACAATGTCACAGCAGCGAATGGGTGTGTGTAATCCTTTTTTAAAATTTGCATTTATTTGTGAATGTTTTCATCGAGGGCTAAGACTGGAAAACAAAAAGCCAGGGGTGCCGGAAGATTTTGCCTTCTGTTGGTAGGGACCAACATCTCAGCTCACTACAGGCTCTTCACAAACATGCAAACAAGGAAGAGGAACGGGGCAGCAACTTGATGTGGTCCTGGACTTGACAGAAGGTTTTTGCAACCCATGGCCAAGGGATGAAATTTGCAATGACCTATCATTTGAAAAGGCTCCTCAATCACGAGAAATGCTAACACAACCCAGAAGCATATTCAAATAGGATACATATTTTGTACTTTGTACATCTCCATAAACCTTTGTGAAGAACATCTTATTTTTATGACTTGCATTAGATGGAGTTTATTTAATGGATGGATGAGTATCATTATCTTTTTACTTTCACTGTAAAGTCTTTACCATACACCTTCTCAAATTGACTTTTTTGACAATATAATTTACTAGTCCAGGCAAGATTTAATAGATTATCAAATCCACTTTCACGTGTAGGTTTTTCCAGTCTTCTCCCATAAAGACGAGAAGACCAGGAATTTTTTTCAGTTTAATCAAGTTTATGTTGCTAAACAGTATTTTCATTTTTACCTTTATGAATTTACTAACTTTGAGTATGTCAGATCATGTGTATATACACATAACTTAGTATGTATTATTATCTTTTTAAAAAAGGTAGGTAGGGTCAGTGCAACTGCCAATACCTCCTACTATTTTGGATGTTAGGATCAGGTAATTCTAGGAGAGGACAGGGCTGCACCTTTACAAAGGAACAGACGAAAGTAGGCATACCATAAATATCAAAGAGAGAATGAGGAGGGGTAAATGATGCTAAAAATGGAGGCCTACACGTGGCAAATTCACACACAGATGGAAGGGTGGCTACATTTGGAGGTAATACTTCCGAGAGGTGAAATGATGAACAGAAGGAAAGAGATTTCACAACTGCATTTACTTTTGCAAATAGTCTGACTTATCACTACATGTATATTGTGCTTTGCTGTCTGAAGAAGTACCTTCTGCAGCCGCACAAGAAGATTTGATTCTAGTCAGTGAACTCTGTCCATCTGCTAGGGTAATTTAGCCACTGCCACTAAAGAATTTCGGCACCTCAGAAACAGGATATTCAACCAGAGCTCAGGCTTTTAATCTTGGATTTGGCCCGGTGGGAGAACATCCATCAACGCCCGTTGAATGCCCTCTTGAACCTTTAAATGTGCAGCTTTTTCTGTCTGGGCAAAATCCTCGCCTGTGAGTGGCACACCCAGCAGTATCATACAGCTACACTGCCAAATACACCTGGAAACGGGGTCGGGGCTCTGGAATTTAAGTTCTCAAGCATATGCTTTCACAGCAATTTTGTTACACGAGACCATTTAGACCTTTAAGTTGTTTGAATATAACAGTAAATGCAGGTCAGGTAAAGAATAAAAAGAAAAGGGGAAAACACGCGGACAAGGATGGGAAAGTATTTTTCTTACACAACTTAAGCAGCTTCTGTGACCACAAAATAAGCAAAAGTAGGTTCTTTAAAGTGAAACCATTACCTACCGATAGTTTTTAAAGTCAAATTAATTTCTAATTGAAGCCAGGGGAAGTCAATTAATCCCTTTCACAAACTGAAATGGATGATCACATGCAATAAGCTTTATCTCTGCGTGTTAAAAAGAGGTAATAGAAAATCACTTACATTGCTTCCGTTATTGTATAAAAACAACGCTGGAGTTTTCCTTCCGGCAACATTTCTCCTTAGCCAAAAAGATACTATGCTGTATTTGATACAGAGCCATAGTTGGAGTTAGTTGTTTGCATCACTCTCGCTTCCACCTTTATTTGTCTTGCAGCCCCTTCCCTCAAAAAAATCTCCTTGAACTCAGTGTGATAGAGCCAAGGTGGCCCAGCATGCGGAAAGCACTTATACTTAGCATAAAATATATTACATGCTTTTATCAGGATACATGAGGTAAACATTCAGTGAAAGGTCAGGTAGCTGTCTGTTACTTGCTGGGAGGGGGACGACCAATGCTTTTGCAGAGCTACGAGCCAGCTGCATGTGTTACCATTCACAGCATCAGACGCAGACAGACCCTAAATGGCACAGAAATCTGTGCATTTTCCTGTAACAGCACGTCATGAAATCCTGGTCATGTTTAGCAACGTACTTACTGCTATATCTTTTTTCATGCATACAGTCTATTTAATTGTCACGGTGCTCTGGTATTAGTACTTTGAGACAATAACTACACTCACACTTGCCACTGTACGCGTGTTTTGCACCCTGACTGCATGCACCTCCCAGCCTTCTTTTGGTTACGTGAGTTCCCGGGTACTGGGACTTGTGACAAGTGCATCAAGTCAAACGGCAGCCACGCGTCTGGCTGCACAACAGGGAAAGAGTCTACAGCAGCAGCAACTTCTGGGAGCGGGGACCCTCTCTGAGCACGGTGCTTCTTTCTGAGGCGTGCCTTCAGCTGCGGGTCTGTGCTGCCATCCCTTTCCAGCCCCCAGGCCCTGCGCCTCCCGCACGCGAGCTGCCGGACCAGCCAAGGCCACAGGGCTGCCCTGCAAATGCGAGAGACGCAGGGGAGGGCAGAGCAGGAGTCTCGAGCACAACACCTGAGACCTGGCAGGTCTGAAAAACACTGTGCATATGTTGTGGCTTGCAGTGACCCAGCTCCTTCTTCTCTTAATCTAGCCTAACAGCCACTGTGTCCAAAGTTACGCTAGCTGATTATCTGGTTATTAAGTTCAATTCTACAGAGAAGCATATAGCAAATGGAAAAGAAGAGGTCAGAAAGGGTTTGCGAAACAGGACATAAGGTTGCATGTCTTTCAGGGAAATTGGCCCGTAAGTACCATTAAGATATTAATGGAAAAACATTTAAAAACATAGTTGATCTCAAAATGGCTGGTTACAAAACACAGTCATTAATTGTTTTCGAAAAGTTAACACAAAAGAACTGCTTTTTATAATAATGTAACAAGAAGCCAACTTTTTAAAAAGGGTATGTGCTGACTTGGGTGTAATCATTGCGGTGCGTAACAGTTTAATGCTATTACAGATTTACTGTTTTAGGCTGTACATACATTTCCACGTATGTAAACATTTTGTAAAATCTTACCAAATTCACGCGGACTAAAATGCAGAGTTTAAGCCACACAACAAGCCAAGGTATCAGGAAAAGTACGGATTAGTGTGAATGAGTAGCGTGTGGAAGGCACACCTGCCAAAACAGACAGGGAATGTGTTTTTTTAAATAAATAAAATAAAACAAAATTTAAAAAAAAAAAAAAAAAGAAACAAAGACCATGCTCCTAAACGGCCTGCTGGATTAAATACTATTTGCAGTGCTACAGGCTTTGCTTGTAGGGGTAGGTATAACAAGGACAGGGTGTGCATCCTCCTGCTCTCTCCACCACCGAGCCACTGAGCTCAAAAGCAACCAGCCTGAACCTTTGGAGGCTGTGTGACTAATACGTGAAGTCCACCAGACCGTGCCACAGAGGAGACCCACCCAAAAGCTGCACGCAGCTTTGTTACAGCAAGATCTCGAAGCACAAAGGAAAGCGACGCGGTGATCAGCAAGTCACAAGCTTATCTACGAGAACGGCAGCTACCGGCACGCCTGCTCGGGGCTGCTCGTGGCAGGGGCGGCCTAGCTCTGCTTCTCCTTAACGAAGCCAGGCGGACAAGGGGAAAACTGGCCAACATCTGTGGTTATTTCAGGCTAAAGCAGTTCCCTGACTGGTCTTGCTTGGTTCCCCCAGCCAGGTGGAAGAAATACCACACGATTCTGACTGCAAGAAAATCATTATGATAATAATGCATAAAGAATAATCTATGCTTTGGAAATGCCACCTTATTAGAGATGTCAAAATCCTTAAAAGAAACCACTCAACTATTCATTTTGCTTTGTAGTGCTGTACGTCTTTTTTTCTGTATTCAAATGCCACTTTTTTAAAGGGTGAAAAGAGGTGCATAAGTACACCCCAATGTAAGCAATCATAGTTAGGAATATCCTGTGATGCTGTTAAACAATTATTTTTAGGTCTAATTGATGTTAGTGATCTAGCATTGACAAATCCTTATTCTACTATTTCAGTCATACAGACGATACAAACATACGTGTTTCATTCACGTGTTGGGAACATGGGAAAAGCGCTTCTACAGTGTGTTAGCTATAAAAAAAAGGCAAAAGCTTTCAACAATTCCAGAAGGGTCCAAACCAAATCTGACCCATACATATCTCTTCAACTTTAGCTCCTTTTCTCAAGAGCACTAGTATATGCTGCCATCAGAATTCACTCCTTTCAGAATGACTCCTCAAAATACCAGATTTCATAATTCTTTCAAAAATTTTTTTACTATTTTTGCCTAAAGATCTGGTCTGAATGTCTCTGCATAAAGCAGATCCTTGTTCAAATAAGTGTTCTTTAATCAGAAAAATACAGCAGGAACAGAAAACCATTTGGGTGGTTTACTCTGTGAAAACAGAAAGTCTGTACGGAGCTCATTGCAAAATTAAACCGCCGTGTGCAGAGAAAAAAACCAGCTGCTAAAATTCTCCTGGTTGTTTGAGGCAGCCTGAAGGACTGATCAGAAAATCAGCGCCTAATGGAGTTCCTTACTGAGGAGTTCATTGCTTTAAGAGCCTAGAACGGAACCTTGGTGGAAAGGTTGTTTTGCTACAGTGGAAAGGAGAAAGAGTAACTCTATTCAAAACGTGTTTAATTTTCTAGTAAGCATGAGTTTCAGGTATAACAGATGAATAATCTGTGCAAGAGAGAAAAACAAAGTGATCCGTGCTGAGGTCTAGTTCACAGCGTAGGTTCTACAACGCAGATTTTTCTACCTCGTGGCTCATTGTACCACTTACATTAACTTACCCTACGCTTATTTAGCGATGATTATTTATACTTGCTGACTAAAACCAGATCCCATGAAGTGCAACTCTAACAATCAAAATAAATTACAAATTCCTGTGAAGGGACTGAGGAGCCATTTTGGTGGTGGCAGCCATCTTGGGGCAGAATAGATTCAAATAGCTGAATTTCCAGAAATTACTCATATTTTGAAAATGTGATAATTTTAAGATAGTCTTTCAAATTGTCAGCCACTCCACTAGAACTAGAGGAAAAGTATGGCAATCTACCACACTATGACATGTAACTATAAGAGGAAATAATTTCTGCCGCACATTTTTTGCTCTTAACTCACAAAAACCCAGAGATTTAAAAAGAAGGTACTAGTAGAAACCCCTTTTCAAGGCCATGAGGTAAACTGAGAACGTACAGTGTAGGAATGCCCACTCTTAAGATCTCATTACAAGTTTAATACGCAAATGAAGTTTGGCAATTTTAAGTACTTGCACGTAGACAGACAGAGACTATAAAAGCACACAAGCACATCACCTTTAAGTAGAACACCGAGCCTCATTTGAGATGTAAGCCAACTGCATGATTTGGGAATGAGGTTGCGCTTGTGATTTATTTTCCCCCCAAGAGACGTTTATCACTCAGGACCTCATTACGGTGGCCGCTGCTTCAGCCCTGAAGATGTACCAAGGCATTTGCGAGGGAGGGGGGAGCTGGTATTTGGTAAGGAAGGATGATGGGAATAGACTGTGGAAGCGAGGATGCGGCTCATCTTCCAGTGCACCTCGGAAGTGGTGCTCAACGCGGGACGCACAGGCAAGGGATACGGTTACAAGGGAAGGCCGAAGTACTGCGTTAGGAAACTTATCTTCACAATTTTATTTTTCACCGCTGAAGATGAAGAAAGGCTGGAGTGACCAAAGAGCGAGGTGACAGCGGACCAAAGGAGCATGAATCCTCAAGGCTTAAAACACAACCTCGGCAACAAGATTGATGAGCATGGCTCACAGATTCTAAGCGAGAGAAAATGATAGCAACCTTAGAGGCTGGAGACAGCACGTAACAAGCAACACAATCCAAGCCTGATGCGGAGTGGACACCTTGCTGCTGCTGTGATTTATTACCACTCCCACGATAGAGTAGGGCAGGGTTTTGACAGGGGAGAAAGCATTCTGGGTGCAGAGCGGCGAGGCTGGGAAAGCCAAGGGGAACGGCATGATGCACAAAAAAAGGGCAGATGCCGGTAAAGGCTGGGTAAGCAAAGGTCAAACGACACGACACGAGGGTGCATCATGCAACTCTGGAAAGTGACTCAGCCAGCCGACATCCGCCGGGTCGCGGGGGCTGGGGCCCCGGGCAGCGGCGAGTACGCGCGGCGGGGGTGGGGGTGTGTACGGGGGGGGGCGGGGCGGGAGGCTGCCGCAGGCCGCCCTCGCCTCGGCCCGGAGCCGGCCGCCACGCTCTCGGTGTGGCGCCGTGAGACCCCGGCGGACGCCGAGGCGGGCGGCGGGCGAGCCAGCGGGGAGAGCCGCCCTGCCCGCCGGGGAAGCAACAGGCGAGGAGGGGTGGCGGCCGAGGGGAGCGACTGCCCGGCCCCCTGCCGCTCTCACCGGGCGTTCCCGCGCGGCGAGCCCCGCGCCTCTCCCACAGGGCTGCCCCCTCCCGCGCGCGCAGCGGCGGGACTGTTAAAACCGTTACAGCTCCCACTTTCGAACTGATTCAAACTCGGCAGCGCCGAGCAGCGCGGCCCCTCCCCGGGCCGCGCCGCGCTCCCTCCCGCTGCCCGCCAATCCTCTCGCCGCCCTCCTTTCCCCTCCCTCTCCCCCCTCCACGTGAGGCGGCGGAGAGTTTCAAGTCTCCCCGGCCCGGCGGGCCCCGCCGCGGGCCCCGGCCCCGCTCTGGTGAGGGGGGAGCCGGGCCGCGGGAGGCGCGGGGCCGGGGGCGGCGGGGGGGGGGGCGCGAGCCCCACGGCCCCCCGCGGGCAGCGCGAGAACAAAGAGCTCTCCCACCCCTCCCTTCCCCCCCCGCACGTGGGGCGCCAGCTCCCGCCCCTCGCCCCGCCCCCCGCCGCCCCTGATTGGCGCGGGGGGCCCCGTCCGCGTCCGTCCAATCGGGGCGGCGCTCGGCGCTCGCCAATGAGCGCGATGCCGATTGGGCCGCCGCGTTTGGCGCTCGGTCCGGGAGGGTGAATCCGGCAGCTGGAGGCGGAGGGGAGGGAGAGCGGGCGAGCGGCGCGGCGCGGAGCGGAGCTGGCGGCGGCGGCGGCAGCGGGGCGGCAGCGGCGCGAGGCCGGGGCGGGGGGGCGGGTGAGTGAGCGAGCGAGCGAGCGACACCTCGCGGGCTCGGGGCGTTGGCGCCGGGAGCGGCTGTTTATAACCGGGTCCCTTTGTAATGGGGGGGAGGGGAGGAGGGCGCGGGAGGAGGGGAGGGGGCGGCGAGGGGGGCGACGGCTCCCCGGCAGCCGCCGCCTCCCGTCCCCTCCTGGCGGGCGCGGCGGGCGGCGCGGGGGACGGGCGCCCGGCGGCGCGGCACGGCACACGCGCGCTCCCGGCCGGTGACAGCTGGGGGGGAGGCACGGAGCCCGAGGTGCCCTTTGTCTAACTTGGCTCCGGCCGGCGGCTCCCCGTCCCACCCCCGCCCGGCAGAGCGCAGCCCCGCGCCGGCGGCGAGCGGGTCGTGCGTCCCGTCCGCCCCCCCACCCCGCCTCCACGGGCGGGGGGCCCGCGCTGCGCGGGGAGGGGGAGCGCGGGGAAGACCCGGCGCCCTCCCTCCCCTCCTCCCCGTCGCTGCCGGCTGCATGCGGCAGCGGCTGCTCCCGGCACGGTTTGATGGAAGGGGCACCGGGGAGGTGTGTGCCTGCCTGACGCACGCCGGGCGAGGTCCCGGGCGCCCGGCGGAGGAGCCCGTGTGCCCGCGGCGGGCAGAGCGGCGGAAAGCTTCCCACCCCGCCGCCGCCGAGGCAGGCTCCCGGGAGGCTCGGACGGGTCCGCTCCGGGCTCGGGCGCTCGCAGCCTCCCGGAAGCTGGCGCTCAGCGGGGCGAGCCGGGCGGGGAGGCTGAGCGCGCCCCGGGCCGCTCGCCCGCACCCCGGTGCCCTGGAAACGAGCTCTGGGCTGGGGGCTCGGCGGCCGTCGGGCTCCCGCTTCTGGCCTCGGAGGGTCCCTGCTTCGGGGAGGGAGCTTAAGAGGGCGAGGGGGCAAACCGGTCTGGCGGTGGCTCCGGCGGGCTTCCTCATCGTTAAGGGCACCGTAGGATCCTGATCTTCCAGAGCGCCGCAAGAAAGTTCATGGGGAGCTGGAAATTCTGGGGTTTTTTTTGATCTAATCTCACCAAGCACGGGCATACAGAGTGCGCTGTAAAACTAGGGTGCCTGGGGAGGTGTGAAGGAGGGTACTGGGCAGAGCTGTCCCTGAGCAGCAAGTGTGTGATGGGATAAAGACGAAGAAATCGGTGTGTTGTGGCATCATGCGTATGTATTTGACATTAACAGGTATTCATGGTGATTCAGAAATGGTTATTAGCAGACAAAAGGAAAGCTCTCTGTGCATAGACGCAGCAGGAGTGGGATAATAAACTCACATATTGCTCAAGATACTTATTTCTAACCTACAAAGCGCTATCCTTACTTTATTGGAGCTAGAGAAAAGTTTTTTTGTTTTTTTAACTGTGGAGTTGGAAGTTCAGGTTCTTGGTCTCTCTAATAAAAAGCTTGTAACAGTTTGAACAAGGTTGTTTAATTGTTGCAGGATAGGTTTGTCTTTGTTTAAGTCTAGCAACTGTGGTTTCAGCTATTATGAGTTTGATTCTTACCAGTACAGATTTCAGTGAAGAGTTTTACCAGCATTTTTAGTGTAATCTTCACTTCTAAATTGGGATTTCCTCATAGATAGTTTCATCTTTTTTTTTAGGGGTTGGCACATTCAGATTCTTTATGTGATTTATCAAAATCAAAAGGTCATTCTTTGTTTGTCCCCAGTGTCTATATCAAATTGAGAGTTGGGGGAATGTTTTTTTTGTGGTAACAATAAAGCATCTTCAGAAGGGTGAGTATTACCTGTACACAGTGTACTGTGACTGCTCTCACTTTAGATTAATAAAACGTGAATATTTAAGATGTACAGAGTCTTGCAGAAAGCATGCTTCCAGTACTTTAGGAGATACGGCTCAAAAGTTTTGTGCAACGTGTCGAGTGTTTTTAACTTTGAGAGCTAGTGCTTTATCAAGTACTGGCTTTAAGATTGTTACATCAAAAATGGTATATTTCTTGTTGTGGAGTTTCCTTTACAAAAAAAAAAAGAGAGAGGAAAAATACTTTTTTTTTTTTTCCCCCCCTTCCTCTGTCTACATGAGGAATGAAAGTAACAAATTAAACAACCTGTGGAGAAATCTGTGACAGTAAAATGTTCCATGAGATGCCAACAGCTATTTTCGTCTGGAACTCTGGAAGAATTCAAGATTCTAATTTAGGACAAAAATTGGGGAAAAAATTTACTTTTTTTCAGAGATTTTTTTTTATATGTAATTTCACTCTGAAAAGTGACAGACACTGAAAATACGCATTGTCAAAAGATCTTAAAATGTGTTTGTTCAGTTTAAAATGAGCTAAAGTGGTAATGTGTAAACTCAGGCCAGAGACTTGAAGTTCAAGCTCAATTTTTCTTTTTTCCTTGCTGTATTTTTCCTTCTCTTGCTAGAATTGCCAACAAGCTGAAATACGGTGATTTTGTTGAAAATATGCATTCAAATGGATTTTTGTTTGTTCTGTGACATTGCAACATTCATAGGCGAAATGTAAATATATTCCTGCACTTCTGCTTACCTGCAAAGAAACCTTGGTTTAGCAAGAAGGGAATTTTTGTAGTGCATTATTGAATGCACTAACTCTGTTCTATATAGAGTGCAAGCTAACCGCCACTTTCTGTAAAGTGCCTTATGTCAGAATAAGCTACATCTAGCATCTAGTGCACTCCAACAATGTTCCCAGAAAAGTTGGTGCACTCTAAAATTCCTCTTGAAATTAGTAAAAAAAAAAAAAACCAAAAAAATCTTGTCACCATTCACAAGAAATTTCTGCTTCTTTAGCTCTATATATCATGTATACATTTTAATAAGTTCACAGCTATAATGTTAAAATTGAACAACCATTTTAGATGACAGTACTCTTCATGTGATTGAACAGTGAGAGTTATTTTTAAAAATGGCTGCTATACTGACAGAAGGCATATTTAATAAATGTTTGCTTTACGTTGTGTTTCAGCAAAAGTGCTGTAGGAAACTTCAGTGTCGGCTGTAATCTAAATGTTCTGTAATTCTACAGTTAGCGCTTATAGATGCATCTTAGCTGACTGGAGGGGAAGTATCTGTGAAACTTAATGGGGAATAAAGTTTTCCCCAGCAGGGATGCTGAAAATCTCAGCAACAGGACCTGGCCTTTGCTAAGCAAGGAAGTTTACTGAGTCCAGTGGGTTATCTTTACAGAATTATCTATCCAAGCAAAATTCAGTTTACCAGATTTAAAAAAAAAAAAAAAGGGGAGGAGGAAATGGACTATGTACTATAAATATAATTAATGATCTGATGAGGTGTTTGAATAATACTTACATTAGGAAACAAGACCCCTGCTAACAGAAGCTGTAGGACAGTAACGGGAGGTTTATTTCAATGTTAAAGCTGCTACCAACCTTCTGTTCATACTATCAGCAAGGTCCGTGAGCGCTGGGCTCATTGAAGTGGTGTCTGATGGAAGACAGCATCTATGCTGTCTGTATCTATAAATTTATCTATACATGTATCTATAAATTTGTCTGTACATGTATCTCTAAATGTATCTATACATTTAGCATCTAGGTATATGATTTGTACAACTGTTGTAGAACGGCTAAGTCAATCTATAAATGGGTGAGTATTCCAGTACTGACATAGTTTATGTGATAACTTCAGTTAAGCGGCTATGTCTGGGAGGAAGAAAGGTGAGACAAAGAAAAACCTTGTATAAAACGGATGCAAAACAGGGAGAGGTGTTTCACAGGGGAATGACAAAAACATTGGTTACAAGTTAGCAGAGTGTTTAGGTTTGTTTTTTAGCTCTGAATATATGCCTGAGAGTTTTGTTGAGCTAAAGATTAGAAGGAAAACAATCTACAGAATTATTAAATAGGTATTCTCTCTGTTCTCACAGAGATCCGTTAAAGACTTTGGGATGATGCTGTGTATGTCTGTTTATGGATGAGGTGAAACTAAAGAGTGAAATTTCTTGGAGGAGGGAATAGCTGTACTGAGCTCCAAGCAAGAAACAGTGAAGTTTTATAAAACACGGTAGTGACAATGCTGCTTTCTGTAACTGATAATAGTAGGTAGTTTGATTGTTACAGGCTTTTTTCTAGTTGTACACCTAGATTTCCACTAAGATGTGTCAGACTGTGGACTTGAGGTCTGGATCCTCAGTGAAAGTGAGAAAACTACCTCCAGTATTATAGTCAGAAAATGTATTCTTAATTAAAAAGATAAAGTAACACTAGTAAACTTGGGTAGAGGCAACTCTTGGGAAGAAGAGTGAAAAGTATAATTTGCATATAATATTGACAAATAAAGCTTCTTTTAAAAATAATAAAAAAGAAAGGAATTATTAAATATATAATTATTTAACCACAGACTTGTAAATTGGTTGCATTTAAAAAAATATTGGGAGAGAAGAGGATGTCTGTTAATGTCCCTGCTGTGTCCAGAAAAAAATGTAAGCAAACAAACCCCTCCCAGTTTAATGTGGGTCATGCCCTTGTTGTAGGAATCTTTTGGCTACCTGGCTGAAGTCTGCATATAGGATTTTTCAGTAATTGTGCCTCTGCTCAGTTTGTGAAAAATACTGTTGTCTTGGAAAGATTTATAATGCATGCTATGCTTCCTTACTAACAGTAAAATCAGTAGTACTTTTAAGGTGAGAAGGCCATTTGGAAATCTAAATAGATACTGTGCGTGTTCTGAATGCTGTGGATAAAAGTGGATCAGTGCAGTGTTGTCATTTGCTTGAAAATGTGATGTAGTACTTCCAAAACTTCTAATTTGGATCTATACGATTTCATTAACAAATGAGGTAAAACTGTGTGCAAATAAAGACTTCCTTGATACGCAATTGCAGAAGAACTTCAGGATTTGCTATTAGTTTTCTTTTTTTATATACGCATGTGGTGCCTGCTTAAATGACATTTGTATGTGTAATTATGCAAGTAAAGTAGTACAAATTGCAGTCCACATCGTGGGATTTCTAAGGTGTGAACTGAAAATAAATCTTTACGGGAGGGTATGATTTCTTTATACTTTTAAATTATTTTTTAATCTAGAACCAGGCCTATTTCCCTTGTCGATTTTTGTTGTATCTGGCTCCTTCCCATTCTGCCTTTTACGTGGTTGGTTCAGTTTTTCCTGCCATGCGTTCTCTTTTTCACAGCTTGCATGTTCGGTTTAAATCCCAAAGCCATCAGATGTAATTTAAAGAAACAAAGTATTTGAAAGGAAGGAAACTCAAATCTTACAACTTGTATATAATTTTTTTTTTAGTGTGAGCTGGTTTCCTTTCCATATTTCTTAGCGTGAGTGGATCTGGCAAGCTTTATATTTTTGGTGTGTAGTTGTCTGATTTCATTTTTTTACTAGTTATATTAAAAAATTCTAGAGATGGAATTCAGTTTGCTGCTTCTGTCAGAAATCAGGCAGATGTGCGTTACAGACGCTTGATTTACCTGTGAAACTATACCATGGCGAAAGGATTAAAGTCATTAGGTTATTATTGTGTCCTTTTTTAATGATACAATTTATAACCAGGGACAGCATAAAATCTGTCCTTTGTGATAACTTCTTCCAGCTATATGTCCACTAGTTCATGCCATGTTTCTAGTGAGTATTTGTTACTAACATGTTTAGTGCAAAGTTAAATCCACTGTTTAACTTTTGGAAGAAGAGATTGACATATGTTGTTTTATTCTTAAAATAATTTAACCATTACTGGTGTTCAATCCATCATTGCTTTGAAACTGGGAGACATAATTGGTCCCAAAGCCTTACTATGTGTAATTCTCTTCCACAGCCTAAGGGAGCTGAGTTTTTCACTGGAGGGTAGTGGGTGTTTTGGGGTTTGTTTGTTGGGTTTTTGTTTTGGCTTGGTGTTTTACTTTGTTTTTAGTATAAGCTGTTTCTTGTTAGTTTTCTCCATTAAATCAAGCTTCTGGAAAAGTAGTCTCTCTTTTTTTTTCCCCTTTATAAGCAACATTTAATCTAACGTGCTAATGGATTAATCCCCATATACCTTATAGAATAAGGATGCCATACATTAGACCCAGTTATTTTGAGGGCTTTAACATGAGAGTTGTGTAAATAACTCTTATGGTTGCTTTCATCATTTGAAGCTCATTTTGGAATTTTTCAGACAATTGGCAAATACCAGTTCAGCTCCAAAATTTGCCGGACTGTTCTACAATAAATTCTGCATACATGGAAGTGTAATGTCTTTCAGAGCTTAGACATTTTGCCTATGTAGGGAGAGAAGTATGGAATAGCTATTGAACTGCTTAATTGTTGTGTGGCAGGGTTTTTCCAGCATGGACTGTCAGTTGCTTTTGTGTGTGTGGATTGAGCTGAAGAACCTGTGGCTATTTTAGAGTTTTTTTAGAGTAAAAAAGGTGTGTCCACAAAACAAGTTTGGGTGGAATAGTCAGTGAACTTCAAATTCACACCCTAAATTATTTTGCCTGTGGAGACATGCCTTAAGTGTTCCCAGCAAGTGTTACTTTTTCTGCCAGATTTATCCAGGATATCAAAACGCTAAATTTTAAGAGATGGAGGTGTTAGGCAACAGAGGTTATTTGGAATGTGTGTGGGAGTCATCAAACTCCTCTGGGCATCTGTGAATGAGTGTGAAGGGAGAAATTCGGAGGTACGCATTTGAACAACTCAAAGGTGAAGTTCAAGTTTTATGCATAAAAACTTTACTTTCTCCTGACAAATAGCCAGGCTTGGTCTTATGTCAGAAATGTGGGATGGTTTTAATGGTGACTTGTAAAAAATGTGATCAAAATCGGGCTTGAAACTTTTTGTTGCTGTTCAGCTGTTTGGAGTTTTAAAATGTTTTATTTGGTTTTTTGATCCAAATAGTCTTACTCACGCATGCAAATATAGTTAAAAGTATGTATATATGCAGATATCCAAGTGAAAAGTAAATAGTTGCATTACCCGCTGCACAGTGTTTTACTGATGTTGCCCAAACTGAAGTGAGATGTCAGTTGATTTCAGTTAGTGCCAATTTTGGTTTGATCTTTAATATAAAATACGTGGTTATGATCTCCCCGTTCTCTCTTTCCTCCTTCCCCCACCCAAGTGGATGAGTACTTGAACTTGTTATTTTTATTTCCAAAACAGTATTTTTCTAAAAGTATCAAATGTCAAAATGTTCTGGAAGAAAGCAATAATATAGGGAATTTAGAAAATTTTTCTTTTAAATGGTTACTCTTACTCCTTACATGGTATTCAGTAATTATTTCATGTCTGGTTTTGTTTCTCTAAATCCTAAAGCTGTAGGGGATACAGAGAAAGAACTGAATTTTTGAAGGAAAGAATACCTTTGAAAGTTGCAGGCTTGTGTATACAGACTGATTGAACACTCTAGTAAGGATTTATCTTTTTCTTTTAAGGGATGTCTGAAGACATTATACTACATTTACTTTTTTTGTTCTACTCTTGTATCTGTTTAAGGAAATGTATTGGAAATCTAATTATTTGTATTGAAATCTTATTTTGTTATTAACAGACATAACTTTTTGATTTTTCTCTACTGGAGAGAATGAAACTCTGAGAAGTACCCATACTATTGTTTCTTGACAAGTAAATGTTCTAAACTAAGGACTCCCACAAAATGAGATAATGTCAAAATAAATCCAAAGGCAGTGTACTACTAGGCAAAAAGAAGTCATCAAACTGATGCCCTCCTTCTTCTTTATGGCTGGTAGAAAATCTGAAATAAGCTTGTTTTCTAGAACAGTTCCGTTGTTGATTCTTACTCAGGTACTTCATGTTTAATCAACATATAGTTAGTGCCAAAAACTTCTAAAATTATTACGGGATTATGTCAAGTGAGTTCTTGCCTTTTTTTTTTCTTCTTTTTTTATTATTTAAATATTTGAAGCAGAGTGATTAAAATTACTTTAGATATTAAGAACCACAGACAATTTTGGCTGTGTTTTCTGAAGTACCTCTGCAAGGTCCGAGTTATTTATAAACTCGGAGTTGCAAAGTTTTTAACATGCTGGCAGATAGGGTAAGGGATGTTGAATACCTGGTAGTTGCTTTGATAATTTTCTAACCCAGCAAAATAAAAAATTCTAATGTAAAAGCAGCAAAAAGATAAATTAAGATTCCTCATGTTTTTCCAGGAAGGAAAAGGGAGTGGAGGAACATTTCCTTCTCTTTAATATCTAAGAGCTGCTTCACTCCTCATTCTTCCCTTTCTTTCCTCCTTGTCCTTGGTAAAGAGTTGGAGTTTCTAATGTCTGCCTGGTCAGTTTATAATGGTGGTAGAAACTCCTGAAAGGAATATTCAAGCAACATACTGTTAAACTATCTATGTGAATGAACTGTTAGGGGAGAAAGCAAGAAGTAAAATACTGTGGGAGGCAAATTAATTTTTTTTTTTAAATCAGATGGGGAGCATGATTGAAGAAAACGTGAATTCTGTGAGCCCTAGAGTTGACTTGTTTCCCTCCTGACTTGTGTGTCAGTAACAGAACTGCTCTGATTTACTATGTGAGGTGAGCATTTCAAATAATAAGTCGTATGAGTTTCAGTATGAATTGAGCACATCCAGAAACTCATCTGCAGGCTTAGACATTTAGTACTCTGCCAAGGAGCTGAAAATTGAATGTCTAAGGCCATCACAGTGTCTTTAGGTGGGGACAGAGTGGCTGGATGCTCACTTTTCTTCAGTCAAAAGTAGCAAGGTATTTTCAGCCAGTGGCCTTCCTCACTTCTGTCAGTGGCTGGCTGCAAAAATGCTCGTGCTGTCGGGAGGGAAATGACAGCACAAGTGCAGGAACAAGAGGCAGGTAAAAGTTCTTTTTGTAGCAATGCCAGCATGAAGTAGGGGTGACGCTTGAAAGTCAAAGCTGTCTGGTCCTCCATACAGTTTTTGTCTGATATGTTTGGGCAGTAATGAGAAACTGTGTTTGAAGAGATTCATTTACCTGTTAAAAACAGACTAGAAACAATAATTAATGAAGGAAGGTAGATGTGATCAAGGCAAGCAGAAGTCAGGAGTTAAGTGTGGGGAGGGAAAACAGGGACTCCTACCAAATCTGGAAATTTGACTGAAGGTTAGAATTCCTAATATCTAAGATAGGAGCATTCCCTAGCAACATCTAGGGGTACAATGCAGGATTGTAGCTACTGTAAAGTAGTGTATGTAATTATGTTACGTACTGGAGCAGAGAGCAGGTATGGCAGAGAGTCTTCTGAATTGTAGTTAGCTGCAATGGCATTGCTTGGGTAGGGATCTGCTGCTATCTGTTGATGCATCAGTGTCTGCAGCCCTAAGTGGTGTTTCTCCCTAGTAATTGTTTTTGTTTCTCATGACTTCCCTTATTTTTTATTTTTTTATAAAATATGAGTTCATGCTGCAGCTTTTCATAATGTCAGGCCACTTGCAGTCCTTCATGAATCTGTTGCAGAAAACATACCTAACTTAGTTATCTGTAAGCTGTGTCACATTTGATTTATGTTTGCCTTTTGCATCAGAAGTTACTGGAGAGGATGTATGCAGAAGGATGCATCAGCCTTCTTATCACAGGAAAGCTAAAAATCAGCCATTTAGAGGAAATTCTGATTACATTGATTAGCTCAGATACAAGGTATTGCCTATGTTATAATAATTTAGTAACCACTCCAACTTGTTTTAGTTTGGGGAATAATACTGCAGATAAAAATATAGTCATTACGGTTAATAAGTTAGTTTGGTAGTAGTAGTACTACGAATAAGTAGTTTGATTGAATTAAGTATGTCATGAAATTGTACTCTTAGTTCACTGATAGCCGTTCATACAGCTGTAAGAGAAAAGGGTGTGTACAGTTATTTTGTTTATGATAGACACCTTGATCAAGGTAGCATGTGATGACCGAGTGTGAATTTGCCACAAAATGGTGATTTTTTTTTTTTTTTTAAAACCTCTTTTTAAAGAAGCTGAAATTCTTACTCAAAAGATACAGAAAAACATCTCAGTAATCTTGAATATCTTGAAGTATTAGTTGGGAGCTATTAACTTCAGGAGCTGCTGGGGTAGTAACAAGGCCCAAAAACTGTTGTGCTTGGGAAGAAATAATTGAGGAGGCACATCTTTTGAGTTGCGGGGAAGCAGGTCATAGAGTAGTTGCTTATTGTGAACATGTGTAGTGCTTGACTTGCTTATTGATATCTTCTAGAATGTGTTTAAGTTTACTTAATAATGAAAAAAAAATGAAATTGAAGTCTAAAAAAAAAAAACCAAAACCAAAAAACAACTCACCATTTAATGTTCCAGGGTAGAGATCAGGCTCCTGATCTTAAGTATACCAAGTGCAAGGTAAAGCTGTAGTCGATTAAACGACAGAAAGTAAAAGGTCTGAAAAGAGTGACACTTCAAAGGCACAAAGCTTGGGCTATAAGAGAAGCAGAACCCTATTAGGATAGGAAGACAACTAATTTGAAAAAACAGCCCTTTTATGTTTTTTTTTATTTTAAACATAATGGTAAGTTTATGGAGCGTATGTAGCACTCTAGTTAGACTACATTCCTAATTAGTGAAGAGCTTTCCGGTCTGTCTTTTTTAATTATGATTTCTAAGAGGTAGAACTGAAGGCTCCAACTGTACTGTTAAGCAGAGAAGGCTTCTTTCAAATGAACACACACACTGGATAGTAGTGGGAAGGAGTGTTTGAACTAACTAGTTGATGGAGTTGTTAAAGGAGACTGTAACATAACAAATGTTTTCTACTGATTAGAACAATCAGTGATTACACACCAAACTAAAGTGTTCAGTCTGATTAAGCTCTTAAGCATTTTAATTCACAAATTATTCTTCCCTTAATAGTAGTGTTGTTTTCCAAATTGTACCTGTAGCGGATTGAAATACCAAAATTTTAGAATGCGGTGGTGATTGCCATCATCTTCTGAAATAATAAACTGGAATTTAAAAGGCAAGCAAATTCCATAGCATCAGCTTTAAAAATAGCATGGTCCTTGGTTTTGAGACGGTGGGCCCAGTTCAGAGTTGTATTGACTTGTAGAATAGTTTAGGTTGGCAGGTACATCTAGAGGTCATCTGATCCGGTCTCCCACTCAGGCAAGGCCAACACTGAAATTGTCTTTTCCAGAGCACTTTCAAAATGTCTTCAAGAATGGAGATTCTAGCACCTCTCTGTTTAATGCATTCCTATGCTGGACCACACTCACTGTGAAGAATTTTCTTCCTATATTGAAATGAAATCCCTTGCTGAGTCTTGTCTCTTGCCTCTTGTACTTTGATTTAGCATATATTAGCATGTCTCAGAAGAAGAGCTGGAATAGTGGTCAACTTCTGTGATCATCTGGGTTTAGCTCTGATTTGTGTAAGAGAGCATGCTGTTGAGGGAATTAATTCTTTTATGTATTGGTTGAAATTCTTGAAGTGACTCGTCCAATTTTGATGAGGCCCAGAAACAGGCAAAAACATGACACATGTTTTAAAGAGTCTGTTTAGGAGTTTGAGAACCTACATATAGTATTCTTAAATAATTTTGTTAAGACTAAATAGAACATGCCTTGAAGCCTTAGACTTGTACTAATAATAGGAAATGGAAAATAACCGTTGTTAACTATTGATTTGAATATATGCAGTTGTTGTGAATGGCTGTAGTGGGATGTATGAGGCAGAGCTGAACTGAACAAATCTACACTAGCTTTCTGTTTGTTACAGGCATCTTCTATGTTTGTCTTGCACTGGCAACTAATGTAGACAAGTTACAAATGGTTGCTGCTGTTGTTTTAGCACTCACTACACCTTTGCAGAGCAATCTTTAGTTGATCTAGAGATAGCAGGAAACACGCTTCTTGAAAGCTACTTGCGCAGAAGTAGTTTGCCACATTAACTGCTTTGATTGTGCAAAGTCTTGTAAGGAAAAAAAATTACACGGTGTGAATAGTATGTTTTACATGGTATGGCAGGTAAGTGTTCTAGTCCAAGGCAAGTGGATGATATGCTCAAATACTTTGCTGACATTGACAGGGAGAGGCTTTGCTCCTTTCCCTTGACCCTGGTGGCATGGTTCGTTTTCTTCCCTGCCAGTTTGGGTGCTTATCAGGCCAGCATGAGCAATTTTGGTCCAGTTAGGAAACTCTGCTTCTTTTGAGTGCAGAAAAGATCTGATGTAACTGATGACCTCAATCAAATTTGTCATATTTGCCATGTAAATTCTGTCTGAGATGCTGAAGTAGTGTAGACAGACAATGAGGAGAGGTAAAAATGTATGCCATTTTAAGATCCCACTTCCTTTCCCAGTCCTAGTTGAGAAGTACATTAGGATGTATTTGTCATCAGCTTCCAAAAGCACATAGGTAAGTGAATGTGCTGCTTAGTTTTGGTTAAGTTGAAATGTTGTTCTTCAAAGTTAAATTCTATTAGGTAACTGTTAATATGCTAGTAACCGTTGATTATGTCCAGGGAGGAGAGAGTGCACTGGCCTTGAATTTGACAACTCTGTTCCAGTGGAGGCAAAAATTTTAAGTCGTTGGTACATAAAAAAACCCCACAATATTGTAGTGACAGACTGCTATTTTTGAAGGGATTCCACTGACTGAAATCTATTTTAGCGTTGCAAATAGTAATTGCAAGTAACTAACTGTATTGCAATAATAGGAGCTTAATTGTGACAAGACTGCTCATAATAAAAGCATGCCTGTTTATAGCAGCAGACCTTCTGCTTTTGGCGCTGCCATATTACCTGGAAAGCCTACAGCCGTCATCAGTTAGTATTGGTGTTAGGGCTGACGGTAAAATGTCTTGGATGTGGTTGTTACCCACACTGCAATTGAAACACAGGCTTTTAATTCTACTTGCAGGCCAGGGTTTTTCTGCTAACATGAGGGGGAGGAAGAGGAAGTATTCTGAGATTTGGATATTGCTTTCACACACAGACATTACTCCTCAGTTTGGGGTTATGGCATTGGTACATCTGAGGCTGTTGATGGTTCTCCTCCTTACATCAAGTTTGTTAAAATGAATAGTTTTGTCTTTGACAATAGCTTGTATAACAGTTTTCATCTCTTGAGTAATCAAGAACATTCTTGCGGAACATGGAATCTCATTAGAGTTGATCATGAGTGTTTTATTAACCTACATCATGCACAACCACTGAAGCCTGTCAGAGTGAGGAAGGACAGATGAGCTGTTTCGAGTCACCTGCTTAGATCAGTTCATGAACCGATCAATATCTTTTAGATACTGCCAAACAGAGCCCAGGAGAGGTTAAGCCTTTGTAGGCCGATACGAGCCTGTTGGCATTTATCTGCCCAAAGAGTGGCACAGCTGGCATGGATGGCTTAGTAAATGTATCCTGTTCCTCGTTGTTAAGAATTTTTCTGTACTGGTAAAACTGAGTGGCAGAGAAATGACATGGCTTGACAAACACTTCTGTTGAAACCTAAACTGCTGCCCTCTCCAGTTTCAGTTCTTTGCCTCTTGTTTCTGCCCCAGTGTTGCCCCCCCTTCACTTGTGTTGATTCACGATTTCATGTGCCTGCTGAACAAACCAGCTCGTGGAGCTGATTTTGTTGAAAAATTGTATTTAAAAACGAAGTGTGTTTATTTTCTGGGCTGTTCAGACAGATTTTTTTTCCTGACCTAGTTTGATTAACAGAATCATAAGCACTTAAGCTCTCACAGTAGAGAAGGCTGAGTAGAGGTGGAAATGAGTGACCAGGGGCCTCTGATACAGCTGACAGATGATGTCTTTTCCAGGTAAAGCTGACACCAAATAGCATTTGAGGAAGGTCATTGAACTGATGGTTCATTTGATGTAAGTTCTCTCTCTAAATTTAAACATCCTTTAATGATACAAAACTTCAGCCTATGGAATAACAACATGATGTAAATTTTAAAGCATGGATAAGTATTTTTAGGTATTTCTTGATTAAAAAATAGGTTGAACTGCACTGTAAACTTAAAATACCACATTTCTATAATAGTATAGAATAGTAAAAAACACACTACAGTTTACTCCCATCTATTTCTCTGTGACTAGTCCTGTAAAAGAGTAAATGTGCTGTAGTTGTTTTTGTAGTGAAATATTATTAATGAACTATGTTAATCTTTCCTATGTTGTTGTATTTCAGAGCTAAAGATTTTTGTTAGTGGGTCTGGTTTGGTGTCTGAAATACCCAAGCTGACACTGGCCTTGGGAATATTTTTCTTCCCATGGAAATGAGAATGTGCTATTTTACATAGATAAGTTTGAAAGAAAACCATGTTTTGTTTTGCTTTAGAAAATCCAGAAAGTACAGTAGCAAGATACTACAAAACTTTTAGGCATATTTTTTTGTGTGTCTGCTGATAGCACAGGTAAAAAGCCCTTTGAGGTGCAGGGAGTGTCATTCTTCCCCCTGCCCCTGCAGCTTGCATAACTTAATGTGGAAATAGTTAGCAGCTCTGAAATCAAAGCAGTGAACAATTTTTCTTACTTAACCCAAGAGAGTGATATTGTTTCTTGACCGTAGTTTTTTTCATTAATCTCTCTGTGCTGTTAACAAAAGTTTGGTATAAACGAAGGCGACAGATCTGGCAGATCACAGCATTAATTTATAATTAACTTTCAAGTCAGTTTTTTTTAAGTCTGGCGATATGTATGTGTTTTATTGATAGTTTATTTTCAGGTGCTTGATAATTGTTGTACGAGTCTACTGGAAACTGCTCACTCTGGAAAGGTTTAGGATAGGTTCATAGAGAGTATTGTCTTGTTTTGCATTTAGGGTTTATGAAGTAAAATACTAAAAGTAAATTTCCAAGAGTTTCTAAGTAATAAAGTTTAGTTTAACATAGCTGAAAAATACTTAGCTTTAGTTGAATAATCATTTTGTTGTATTGTGCTGTGTAAAATCCTGTAATGTAAAAGATCATTTGAGTTTTTATGAGGTGATTTTGGAAAGTTAACAACTTTAGGTCTAAGCTTAATGCATTGATTTTTTGATACTTGAAATGTATTATCTTTTTTGTTTGGTTGGTTTTGTTTTCTGGCAAGTATTGAATTTTTTGTGGGCTTATGAAAAAAATCTTGTTAACGCCTTCCGTTGCTAAAATTCTGCTTTTTGAGTTGAACATGAGAGTTGTCCTAAATTCTGTGGCCTGAGCAAAAACTTTTTTAGTTTTTGCTAAGGAAACTTTTTTTTTTTTTTGAGGAAAAGCACAGAAGGGTGTGGTGGTGTTGTTTTTTTCAGTTTGTTGTGTGGTGTTTGTTTGTTTGTTTTTTAAACTAAATGCCAAGTTTTGTAGATGCTTGAATAAAAGAAGATCAATGATGACTTGAGATAGGGTTTAATATATAATAATTTCTCCATTAGTAAGATTGTGTATGCTCAGGCTGAGAGACCTGTATGCTGTCTGGATCTGATAACAGCTTACAGTTAAAGAGCATGCCTGCCACTCCAGAGCAAACTAATGTATAAAACCAGTGCCTGTTTGCGGTGTAATTGCCTGCACTAGTTTTTCTTCAGTGTTGGTCTGAGTTCCTAACAATTCCTTCCTGCTATATAGTTGTGTACAGGAAGCCACAGTTGTGGATGGGATCATCAAACCGATCTGTGTTTCAGAAAACAAACAATCACAAAAGTGAGCTTTTATTTATTGTTGGTCAGTTTAATCCAGTTTACCATGCATCCCTTTGAGAAGAGTGGCTGCAGCTCAGTGGGCAGTATTGGGGTGAGAATAAAGAGTTGGGGTGGGCGGGATGATTGTAAGATGCCATCGCTGCTGAAGAAATTACTTGTGTGAGTACCTTCATTATGTAGTATTGAATCTAAATTAATAAGTTTACGGTATCTGAAGTGACAGTTTGTGAAGCCAGCTCAGATGCATGCTTTGAGCTTACCAGTGCATCCAGTCCAGAGAACTTAGTGGAAGTACGTCACTGTTCACAGGGCTGTGGGTGTGCTAACGGTGAGGTAGAAGAGGTCAAGAAGCAGTGTGGTGTAGTTCATTGAGCAGGGCCATGCAGTTAAATACATTCCTTTAGAGCTTGAGGTTCTGAGAAGCAAACGTGAAAGCGTTCGCGTTTGGCTTTGTGGGAGATAGTAATAGTACTTGCCCCCTACCTGCCCCTGCCCCATCTGAATTATTTTATTCCTTCAGTACTCTTTCATTACTTTAGGCAACAAAAAACATGATGACTTATTTTATTGTTCAGTTTGCATCAGGTTGCATATACAGTTTCTCTGTTGGGTTTTATATTCTCCTCCATCCTCACTTCCCCCCCCCCCCCCCATTGAAACTGTTAGTTAAGAGTGCTCTTAAGTGCAGTATTGTGTCAGTGTATGCATATATTTAAAGTATATAAATAACCTGTTGAGTGTAGATTCATTCACAAAAAAAGAACTGGGAAGTTATACTGTACACAGTATGTTTTAATTCATAAATATCTCCAAACAGAAATCCTCAGTAGAGGGAAGATAACATAATATTGTTACAGTTTAAAATATTGTGTAATATTAAGCACAATTACAAACTAATAGCATTCTTTTAAAAGGGCAGACCCCCTCGTTTGTTCTCCCATACTTTCCAGCTTGAAAATTTTCGTTAAATTTCTTTTTCCTGAAATTTGGCAGGGTAGCCAGAGGAGCTTAAATATAGTCTTTGACAGCAGTATGACTGCTTGAATAGACTGCCTAATTTAGAGAATTATCTGTGTGCTTGTCTGTCACTGATGGATATTGTCAAAATGATCAAAGAAAAATAGGACGTTGTCTTTAAATAAGGCTATTTCTATGTTCTGTAGGCAAAACAGGAGCAATTTGAGCTGAAATTTTTCTGTACTTCTTTGTCTCTCGTTGTGAATTCTAGATGTATTGTACACACTTTGGCTGCTGAAAGTAAGTATTGGCTGATTTAAGCTGATAGGCATGAGGTTTCTTTAAAACTTAGTGTAAAGAATGCGGATCTCGTACATAACTTCATTATGAAATGTTCAGCAGAGTTTATTTAAAATGCAAACATATATGCTCTAGGACACTGCCATTTTTTGTTGTTTTTCATTTCCAGCTATGCAAGCATGAGTAGAAATGGAAAAGAATAGCTAGGTGTTTGTTTTTGTTTTCTTGTAGGTTTTTTTAAAATCAGTGTTTACGTGGATTCAGTATGTCTCATTCCTAATACCATAGTTCAAACTACTTATTGGTCAAAGAGAGGTGTTAGTTTTGTTCTTTTTCTTGTATTTGATAGTGGTCTTCTCATTAGTATAATTATCCAATGTCCAGTTCTACCCATGCACTTAGGTATACTGTGCATGGGTGTACTCTATAGCTCAGGGAATTAGGTAGCTGTAATATTACAAGTAATGGAAAAATATGGGTGGTGTGAGAGCTGGCGAGCAGCGCGTAGCAATGCTCAGCTGTCCATATGGAATAGGCAGCGTGGGGTCGCTTCAGTTCTGCAGAGCTGTGCCCCAAGAGGGCTGGCTGGGTTACATGCAGCTTTGGACCCAAGGTATCAAGCCTTTGCATTTAAGTGTGGCACATGCATCTCCTTGCTTGCCGTGGCATCGGGGTGATTGCCCAGTCTGGAACGAGGCTGTCCGTCTGTCTGTGGCTGTACCAGCTTGGCACTAGAATCGCTTGGGATGTCTCACCATATTTCCCAAGTGCTCCCTCCTCTGCAAAGAGAGTGCAGGGAGTTATGGCAAGGTTTCCCTCCTTAGTGTGATGCCAGGTAAGATCTGGCAAGGTTAGCTCAGTTTCTGCACGGAAGTCATTCTGTGCTTTGGCAGGTGAGCGTTCTCTAGAAACAGTATAACTGCTTTAGAGTTGTGCTTGCTTTTTTGTATCTATTTTGGAGATGAGGTAATCTGCCCCTAAATAACTTAGTTGACTGCTACATAGTTTCTTTCTTTTGGATAAAAATTCTCAGGACTGGGATCTTTAGCTGGTTTCTGCAGGCCCTTTATATGAAGAAGATGAAAAAATGGGAGAGATTTAAAACAATAGAAACAGCTAGCAGGATTCAGAAGGGGAAATGGGGACAGAGAAGAGGGATGTGGCCTGGGGGCTTTTGGAATCAGACCATTGCACTAAGACAATCCAGTATCATGGTTTTATTTATTAAATGGAAACTGTTTAACATTATGCTGTCTTCTTAGGACAGGCTTAACTATTCTTAGACAGATGGGATTTAGCTTGTGCCACTTGTGCTACTGTAGGGAACACTCTGAAACTTCCTATGAAAAGTTGACTAGTTCTGACAAATTGATCTTAAAATTCACTAGCTTTTCTGCTCTGCAATCCTAGCTGCAAATCCCATACAACATAATTTAATGAAAATGTATAGGCTTTTTTCTTGTTTAGCAAAGTGAAAACTGTGTAGTTTGTTACAGCTCAGAGTATTTACGAATGTGAACAGCACAAATGGTGGAAGAAAGTGATTTGGGAAAGGTTTTTCTTACACATAGGTACTAGTGCAAGTGGACCAGTAGGCTTGAGACAGCATCTACAATCCTGAATTTGCCCCAGAGATTGAGTTTGTGTTGATGTTTCCCTGAAGTCTTTTAATTCTCCAAATTACTTTTCCTTTTGGGGATGGCAGTATTGCCAGCACCATTCTGTAAGAGTTCATCTTTCTGTCTCATTTTTTTGCTCCCGCAGCCCTGCCCCAGCATGGGTTGTCCCTGTCTGTGAAATTTCTTATCCTGGTTTCTCAGGTTTAGTTTCTTAAATGTATCATTTTGGGGGCAACCTTTGAATTGACATTAGAAATTGTCAGTGGCATTTGGCTATAGTACTAATGTGAAGATGATGGATCAGTTGCACTGTGAGAATTAGCTCTGTCTGCTATGAGTATGCTCTTCTCTCCCTGCCCTCCACCTTGGGTTTATTTTGTCCATACTGTCTTCTGAAATTAGGGACAGAAAAACAATTACCTCTTACGATGTGTTAACAACACTGTAATTCTACTTTGGTGTTGTTCAGCTGCCCAGAAACACACAAATATGGTTCACTTGGTTTGAAGAACTGCTGCTCAAAATCAGAATTCATTAATAAATTTTCAGGGATTTTAAAAATTAATATTTAGAAACATGCATCCAGGACACTTTGCTTTTTTCTTAGCTATAATTTTTCTATAACCTATACAAGCATATGCTTCCTTTTCACTCAATGTTTTTTCTCCTAATATGGACTTGCCATTTAAGAGGCAATTTCTGATTTGTTTATACATATTTGACTTAATGCACTACATGTATCCCACTGACTGTTGCACATTAACATTATTACTTTATCTAGAAGAACTTTTTCTTGCTATAACTTGACATAAGCAATGGTGCATTTTTTAATTCTCTATGATTTGTTATTTGGTGCCTTGGACATTAAATTGCTGTCTATGTTGTGTCCCAGATAGCAGCTTGAAACTAGTGCAAGAGGAGAGTGCTCTTGTAAGTCCCATTTGTTTTCAGATGAATGACCTGAGTGTGTTTGTTATGTTATTTTAAAAGGAAGTATTTATCTTCTTGTGAAGTATTATTTTTCTTACCATTTTAATACAACAGGTAAGAGTGATGTTCATTACTGAAAAATTGAATAGATTGTATTTGTTTATTCAATGAGAATATATTTCTCTCAGGTCTTAAATCCTTGTTTGTGGGGTCTTCTGGGGACTGTATTTCAGTTGTATGAAAGAAAGATGGGGATTCTGTTGGGTTTGGTTTGTTGTTGTTTTTAATTATATATGATTTCCATATAGATCTGCTTTTGATGAGCAGGGCTTAACTGGCAATTTGATTTTAGTTAGAAGGCTTTTTTTTAAGCCTGAGTCATTTGTTATTCTCCAGGAAACTAGAATAAAAAGGGCTGTGGTTGATGCAATATTAGAGTAAGTAAACATAATCTGTGTTTTGTTTTGTTTTTATGGGATATGCTACTTCAGTATTGTCAGCTGAGCTTTCATTTATCTTTTGAATTCATTGGTACTTTTTCCATGTCTTTTGGCTGAACCTTAACAGAGTTGATTTTGGTGTTCTGTATTACTTATAAATTGAGATTCTGTCTTTCTGTTATTTAATGATGCTTATTCTATGTCTAATTTATTTCCAGGTAATAGGATGTTTTTCCATATTTTTTGCTTTATGTAGCTTAGCATATAATACAATGCATTTTCTGTACTTCATAATGCTTTTATGCTGTCCCTAATCAATATCGTAGTGCACATTGTATCACTGATTCTCTTTACCGTGCTCTAACATGAATGGTCTGGGATTTTTATTTTTTTTTTAAATCTCTTTCTCTTGTAAGCACTGGTGGTGTGGTAAATGAGATACAGGTGGATTCTACTTGCTGCCTTGAGGCATGGAAGCAGAACAACTGTGTTTGAGGCTTTGCTCTAGATTTACCTCCCCTTGTTGGTTCTCTGTCCTCCCCCTCTGTCTAGTCAGGTGCTTTGGGCATTATGTGAAACTTATTTATGTGCATTGCCTTTTTTCCTCAAAGGATACTTCCCATGTTTTGGGTTGGCAATTCTGCCATTTGTTTGTTGATTCATTTTCATTCTAAATCTAAAAATCCAACAATTTTTCTTACAAAATATAATTTAATGTCTTGCATAAAAATGACTGTCAGGCTCTCATAGACTATTACCATTTGTTCAGTGTAAATGTGTTCAGTGTAAATGAAGGCATAGTATTGAGAATAAACAGGTACTATATTGATTCCACCCCACCCCCAATCATCATAAAGTCTGATAGAACTCAAATCTGACCTGTCCCCGATGAGGGGAAGGCTGTGGATGTTGTCTACTTGGAATTTAGTAAGGCCTTTGACACTGTGTCCCACAGCATTCTCCTGCAGAAGCTGGCTGCTCACGGCTTGGACAAGTGCACTCTGCGCTGGGTTAAAAACTGGCTGGATGGCCAAGCCCAGAGAGTGGTGGTGAATGGAGCCAAATCCAGTTGGTGACCGGTCACGAGTGGTGTTCCCCAGGGCTCAGTGTTGGGGCCAGTCCTGTTTAATATCTTTATCGATGATCTGGATGAGGGGATTGAGTGCACCCTCAGTAAGGTTGCAGATGACGCCAAGTTGGGTGGAAGTGTCAATCTGCTGGAGGGTAGGAAGGCCCTGCAGAGGGATCTGGACAGGCTGGATCGATGGGCCAAGGCTCAGAATTGTATTGAGATTCAACAAGGCTCAGTGCTGTGTCCTGCACTTGGGTCACAACAACCCCATGCAACGCTACAGGCTTGGGGAGGAGTGGCTGGAGAGCTGCCTGGCTGAAAAGGACCTGGGGGTGCTGGTTGACAGCCGCCTGAACATGAGCCAGCAGTGTGCCCAGGTGGCCAAGAGGGCCAATGGCATCCTGGCTTGTATCAGGAATAGTGTGGCCAGCAGGACCAGGGAGGTGATCGTCCCCCTGTACTCGGCACTGGTGAGGCTGCACCTTGAGTACTGTGTCCAGTTTTGGGCCCCTCAATTCAAGAAGGACATTGAGGTGCTGGAGTGTGTCCAGAGAAGGGCAACGAAGCTGGTGAAGGGTCTAGAGCACAAGTCTTATGAGGAGCAGCTGAGGGAGCTGGGGTTGTTTAGCATGGAGAAAAGAAGGCCGAGGGGAGACCTTCTCGCTCTCTACAACTATCTGAAAGGAAGTTGTAGTGAGGTGGGGGTTGGTCTCTTCTCCCAAGTAACAAGCGATAAGAGGAGAGGAAACAGCCTCAAGCTGCGCCAGGGGAATTTTAGGTTGGATATTAGGAAAAGCTTCTTTACTGAAAGAGTAGTCAGGCATTGGAACAGGCTGCCCAGGGAAGTGGTTGAGTCTTGATCCCTGGAGGTATTTAAAAGACAGATAGATGTGGTGCTTGAGGACATGGTTTAGTGGTGGACTTGGCAGTGGTAGGTTAACAGTTGGACCTGATGATCTTTAAGGGTCTTTTCCAACCTTAACGATTCTATGATTCTAAAACTGCTGAAAATAGAGCTCTGCCTATAGCAGCAAAGAGCATTCAATAACTTGGATAAAGTTGTACTCACGGCTGTCAGGGGAGCTGTGATGCGGGGCAGGGGAAGTAGCACCCAGCATTCGACTCCAGCCTGAAGAAGACACCTCTGCTCATGTTTACCTACCTTGATAATTAAAAGGGCTAGAATTGTTTCTGCTCAAATTGATTATTCTTGTTTGAGAATGTATTACTCTCGGGCAACTGGACATTTCAGCCTTTCAGTCCACGATGGCTATTGTGAATGCTATTTTGAACTATTCAGTGAAATACTGTAGATTATTACAGCGCAACTCTTGAGAGGAAGGCAGTCTTCAATGTAGTGGTTTTGTTTCAGGGTGCTGTCAAAATAGTCGTTGCCAGCATAGTTGCAGCATATGGTTCTTGATTTTGAAAAATGCTGAGCAGATTGGCATATTCTAGCAATGCATTTGGATTATAATGTGAAAATACAACTTCATTGCCAACAGTCCTGTAAACATAAAAATGAAGCACTTGATACTAGGAGGGTGATCAGTAAAAGTGGAATCAGTGTCCTGTTTGCAATCAGCTGGACAGTTTGGGTCTTTGTAGAATACTTGAGAAGAGAGCAAGGTCTCTTACTCCGCCTGTTTCAAAACTCTTTGTCTGAATGTCTAGAACTTTTTGACATCTGAGTGGCTGGGTAGGAGGACTGTACTTGGCGTACCTCTCTGCACTTGAAATCAACTCCAGAAGCCTATTCTAGGAGTTGGTATCTTACTGAAGAGGACCACTCCTGTGAGGAGGGAAAGGCTTGCCTGCCATGAACATAGCTGTCCAGAAGTGAATTTACAAGACTGCTTGCAAGGATTCCAGTGTGTATCTTTGCAGTGGGAATCTTGATTAGTTCTACTTCACCCCTTTAAATCCATTAGGTACCTTTCTGTATAGAGGCGTTAGGAGTGCTTAAAGCAAATGTGAATGGTTCCACTGATTCGGTGTCTATCACTTAAGTACCTTTTAATTTTTTTTGTTGGATTGGGATGGTATTGCAAATGTCTGATTGAAAGGAATTAAAGGAATTAGATATGAGGTATTAAAGGAATGTCTCTATTCTGCTGAACTTCACTCTAACTTCCTCTGTAAGCAGCAGGATCAGATTTGGTAATATTAACATGACATTATCTCTTGTAGGATAATCATGGGTCAAACCGGAAAAAAATCTGAGAAGGGACCAATTTGTTGGCGAAAACGTGTGAAATCGGAATATATGAGACTGAGGCAGCTCAAGAGGTTCCGACGTGCGGATGAAGTAAAGGTATGTCATCTTTTGGTTCTATTGCTTAAAAAAAGATACAAAAATTTATTTTCTTCTGAAGTATGAGTTGGCCTGCAGTTAACACCTGCAATAACAATTTCATTAAATACTTTGTTAACATACTGAAAACTTGTCTTAATTATGTGATCTTATAAACAGGTATGATACATTTACATGTGACTGAATCAGGCATGCTAAGTATGAGAAGAGACTGTGGAGAGCAAGTATGGCAACTTCTTTAGCCACATACTCTTTCTAATTCCATTTAGAACTTAATTCCATGCTAAACCTCTAAGTCTCTAAACATGAGAACATGGTTTGAGTCAAAGAAAGGGATAACGAACTATATTGATCCTCACTGACATCTAAACAAAATTTGGACAGTTGAGTTTTGAGCACATTATTTTATCCTGTCTATGTTTTTTTTTTTTTTTTTAATTTTTTTTAGTAAATGTTATAATGCTTTAAGATGCTAGCAGGTGAATTTAGAGTCTTTGATTTATTTGTAATGTTTACAATTGTGATTAATTTTTAGAGCATGTTTAATTCTAATCGTCAGAAGATACTGGAAAGAACTGAAATCTTAAATCAAGAATGGAAACAACGTAGGATACAGCCTGTTCACATCATGACTTCTGTGAGCTCATTGCGCGGGACCAGGGAGGTTGGTTAACATGTGTTGTGGTAATTCCACTTACAAGGTTGTTAGCACGTTTTTGTTTTATTACTGGAAAGTTGCCTGTTCTGTATTTTTTTTTCCAGCATGACATGACTTGGCAGCTAAATATTTTTCGTACGAGTCTCTTAAAGAATTTATCTGTTATTTACTTGGATCATATGAGTTCTGGAAAGCAATAAATACATAGCAGTCTACCTAGCTTTGAATGACACATAAAGTGAAACTTCTTTATTTCTTATAATACTTAGATCATACCTCAGCATCCTTTAACCAAATTGTTTTGTCTTACTGACAAGTTTAATCTTGCTCCTGTTGGAGTTGACCCACAGTGATATCCAAGAGTAGTTACTTTGGTTCTTACTGAGTTAAAGCACATGAAAGCTGTGAACATATCCACTTGACAAAGTCATCTTAGGAGTTAGTTGAGTTATGCACCCTTGTGTGGCACAAGTAGACTGGACACCGAATTTGGGAAAAACACTTCCATGATTGTGATGCAATTTGAGCAACCAAACTGGCTTTCATGCTGGTAGCTCAAGCGGTGGTTTAAGCCTACTCCAACTTTCCCTATTCAGCCCAGGTTAATTTATCTTCTTTCTCAGTTGCTCTTTAGGCACTTCTCCAGACTAAGCCAGTTTGAGGATGTTTCATATGTAATAATCTGAAAAGCTAACTCTTTTCAGTAGGATGACAATGAAAAGACTTTACTGTGAATGGGTTAAAAAACCCAAAACAAACCACTTTCTCTTCAAGGAAATTTGTCAGATTTTCCTTTTCATAAAATTTTAATGGGAAACTGGGGGCATGTGTGTCACAGAGGTGCATTTGTGTGCATGCATGTTCAAATGCAACCAGGCAAGGACCTTTGCCTAAGTGTTTTCTTTTAAACATGTTTGAATATGCAATTACTCATGTACAGCTCTATACCTATTATATGGCACTGTAGGGTCAGAACTTCTGATAATAATTGACACAGGTACACATTGAATTTTCACTTTTTTTTTGATAGTAAAAGATCACTTCCTCAGCATTCCTTTCTTTTTTCTTTTTTTTTGTAGCTTGATTCACTATTCTTTTATGTTAATTTCCTGCCTGAATTGATTTCCTGCCTGAATTGATAGAGCACACTAATTACTGCATTCAAATCCAGTCTCTGTCTCATGAATCAGAACTCTAATGCTTGATTTAAGATTGCCATAATTTATAGTGAGAGAAGTGAGACAAAGAAATGGTGGGGGTTTTAAAAAATCACTTTAAAATATTTTTTTCTTAATATGCTGAATTTCTTCAGAGTTGTGAAGGACACTGGCTAGAAGTTTAGTGTCCTGATGGAAAGGTTTTGTGAGAACCTTCATTTGTTTGGTGAAGACTGCAGGGCATCACTGGTGACATAGGTTTTCTCCAATAAGTAGTCCCGTCAGCATCAACCAGAGATCATAACATGTCCTGTGCTAGCCTAATAAATATTAAGCTGAGTTCCATACCAAAACAACAGGGCAACATAACTGAGACTTGGTACCAAACACTTTGAGTCATTTTGACATAGCTCATTTGTCAGCCTGAGACTTCTAGTTCCAAAGATAAAAGTAATTATTTTTTTACTTTTGTATTTTTCTTTAAAAATACATGAAAAATATACTAGATGGCTGCTAGCGAGAAAATTAAACGTTAGCCTGAAATGGGAGTAAAGCACTAGCATAGGACAGTGTCTTGACTATTGATATACGCAGCAGAAATCTAATTTCATTTGCTGCAGATTAAAAAGAAAATAAATAAACCTGGCTTGTGTCATTCTACTGGGGTACTGTCTCTGTATACTGTTTGTTACATTACTTTGTGTATTTCTTTAGAAATGTGAAGCTCTGTTCATCTTTCCCTTCTGGAAAGGAGAAAGATCTTTTGTCTCCACTTCCTTTTTTCCTTTCAGGTAGCTATGATAGCTGTTCTAAACTTTGTTTTACCTACCTCCAAATCCTCTTTGTTGTACTTTCCCTAGCTTTATATGTTCCTGTCTGCTTTTGTTTATAACTTTTTTCAGAGTTCTTCATACTGCTATCCAAGTATTTGAGAAAAGTTGATCTGTGTCTGTTAACTGTTGAATAGATGCAAGAGTAACCTAGAAGTTGTCTGTATTTCTATGGCATGTTTATCTTTTGGAGACTACATAAACCTCTGAATCTCCAAAAAAAAGTCCTGTAGCTGAAAAACTCATTGACCTGTCCAGAGTTGCATATTAAGAGTTAATTTTCCTTTCTCCATTGAAAGCGGTGAGCATAATCAAAGGTTTGAGGATAAGATAGAGATAAGCAGACAATAATGGGGAAACAGGGCAGGAATTAACAAGACATATGGAAGATTTATTTCCATAAGATGTCTTGCTGGCATTAAAGCTTTTTTTTTTTTTTTAACATAAATAATACATGATTTCTGCAGTGTATTGATCTGAAGCCAGGGGAATTCAGTTGCCTCTCTGATGGCTTGAGTAAATACTCTAACATCAGTGTAGCAGCAACAGGTACTAAATCTGTTTTGAGATATCAAACATAATTTGTACTGTCGGTTGAATAGTCTGAGTAAAATACTATCACAGCCACTTATTTTTAAGTGGGAAAAAAATCATGATCTGTTAGCAAAGGTATTGACATAGAAATAATTCTTCCGTCTTTTTTTTCCTGCTAAACCTATTCTTACTATTATGCCCTAAATATCTGATGCATTTTTCAAAGGCTGATATGGCTAATTTTGACAAACACTTTGAATTTTGTACGTTGTAGAGTGTTTTTCTGTGATTTTTTTTTTTCCCCTTTTTGTTTCTGATGTTGCTACATAAGTGTAACTTCAACCTCTTATTTCAGTGCTCTGTTACCAGTGACATAGATTTTCCAAAACAAGTCATCCCACTGAAGACTCTCAATGCTGTTGCTTCTGTGCCTATAATGTATTCTTGGTCTCCCCTTCAACAGAATTTTATGGTAAGTTTAAAAAAAACAATGCTGGGAGGAAAAATATATGGGGAAAAGGAAGGGGTTAATTTTAGAAATAAACCAGCAAAAATATGTTGCCATTTACCCTCCCTATCTTTTTGGTATTGGTAATAAGGCAGTAATATTCAGAAATAGGCTTCCCCAAATAAAATATATAATTAAAAAAAAAAAGCTTTGATTGCAAACTAAACCTCTGTCCTCAGTGAACCTAAGTATCTCTAAAACCTTGCTGTAAAGAGGCCCTAAGTTTATTTAATTCAGATGACCAATTGTCTTGTATGGCATTTAACAAATGTAGATTTATTTGAAAGCACATAATGAGTTTAAGAGAAATGTTTTCTGAGGGACATTCATATGTCTTTATGTAAGACAATCAACCAACGCACCTGTAGCAGAATAGTAATTCTTACGGAATAAAGAGAACCTAATCCTGAAATAGTCTCCCCACATAATGGTTTTTCTTATATAGCAACTGACTATAGCCTTTTCTTCCGATTAGCTTCGCTGTATGCAGAAGCCATAATGTTAGATTTCTGATGTAGGTGTTTGACTTATTTGAAAAGCTTAGTTTATTACAAATCTTTGTCACATCATTTTGTGTATGATCACCTTTGCTAATTGGTTATTATGATAATAATCATAGCAAAGTGATTTAAATAACCAGTTTTATCAGTATATGTATAGAATTCTTCCACACGTTTTTCTATTTGCTTTCAATTCATCAGTATGGATATCTTGCACTGCTACAGAATCATGATCAGCAGGAAAGTTTACATTTACTTTCTTAACAATAGAAGGTTCTTCTGTAGTATTGGAAGATACAGCTGAGTATCAAGGTCTGTAAATTCTACTGATAAAACATGCGAGTATTAATGCATTTAGTCTATATGCAGACAAAAAAAATGACAGTGTAGTTCAGATTAAATTGTGAGGCATGTTTCTGTGCTTGCTGTTTAGACAACTTGAATTTAGAGGTTTTTTGTATCATATTTTCTTATCTCTGGCAAAGCAACGAAGGGGTGGTTTCCATTGCACGTTACTGTGGAAGAGAACCAAGGAAGGGAGAATGAACTTATCAAATGCAAGCTTCCCAAAGCCAGGTAGCTTACTTTCAGTAGTAGAAGCTTTGTGGAAACACCCTGCTAACCTTAATGTTAGGAGCTAGTGTCAGTATCTTGAGCCAGTCACCACTAGTGCAAAAAACTGTTGAACAAAGATGAGGGTTTTGTTTTATTTATCTAGTTAATGGTAAATGTGCTAAAGCAGTGAAGCCAGTTAATAAACTGTCATAGCTAGGCACTTGTAGATTGTGAAAATAGCAAGGCAGAAATGGTCAATTGAAAATGCAGTTTAAAATTGTTTGATTATAACTGTTGTTACTAGGTAGAGGATGAAACTGTTTTACATAACATTCCATATATGGGAGATGAAGTGCTTGACCAGGATGGTACCTTTATTGAAGAACTGATCAAGAACTATGATGGGAAAGTGCATGGAGACAGAGGTGAGCCCAAACACTCAGGTATACTAATCACTTCTTCCTACATAAATAATTGTTGTCAGTGTTGATTGTTAAGGCCTGATGCTTGATTGTTACAGTAGTATCTCTAGAATCCCTACATTGTGTAAACGTTGGCTATAACAGACTTCCTTATTTAAATATATTGCTTTGCATTTTCATAAGGCTGCAAACTGTTAAAGTAGTAGTACGGAGAAATTAAACACATTAACTTTTTCCCTAGATCATACAGTGATTCATCATAATGCTTAGGAGCAACTTGGAGAAGTTCTTGGTCTTCAATTTTGTGCTCAGAACTTTGGAATATAAAAGTGTAATGTTCCTATGTATGTCCTGCCTAGCAGACAGTGGCAGGAGAAGTATGCAAAACTCTGATGATATCAAATTGCATTCACAAGTGTTGTTAGAATAACCTCGTGTGGGTTTTGTTTGTTTCCTTTAAGAAAATTATTAGCTATTTAAAAACCTCCTTTCTATAAGTCAGCTTAGAGTAAAGTTGTATCCTTCTGTTGGTACACTATATATATATATGTATTCTTAGGTGTAGTTTACCTCTTATTCTGTGTGGGAGCTGGGCTACATGCGATGTCATCCGTCTCTTAATTTGCTGAAGTCTCAGTGAAGTGGCAACCTTTCACTTGCTCTATGTGCCCACTCAGAACAGGCTTATACAAGCCCGAACTTTACAGTTGTAAAGGTTTCTCTAGCTATTCTGCTTCCCCCTTCACAGAAACATTACCCGTGGTCGTGTCTCCCCCCCCCCCCCCCCCAATGGGGAATAGTTTCTTAAAATTGATTATATTCCTGTTAATGCTGGAGTGAGTGAGAAAGAGAACTACATTTTTGAGTACACTGTGTGGTCCTCATGAAGGTTAAGCCTGCGATTCAATAATAAATGCTACTCAGTCCTACACCAGTCTTGTTAATGTCCTCAGAATAGCTGGTGCCTTTATATTTCATGAGGAACGTGAAAATTTTCATGGGGTTTTGCCTTTGGATATTTTTACAGATTTACTGGTTGCTGACATCCTTGTCAGAGAATTGGTTATGTCAAAATGATGACATTACTAGTAAATGTCTTCTATTATTGATTTAATTTATTATTATATGAGTCTAGCTTTAAAATTAATCTCATTTCACTGTCTCGAGTCCCAGGTTTATGATGGCAACTACTGTTATTATGGGTCCTTTAAAACTATATATTGAAAGCAGAAAGATGGTTTTTCAGCATCCCAATAACTAGTATTCTTGAGTGACTGTAATTAAATGTAAATGCTGTGGGAATCTGTAATCTAGAAGCATTCCCATGTAGGAGTCAGAATTGTAAACTAGCTCTGTAATTGCACTTTTGGGAGAGAAATTCATACTAACCTGTGTGTGTATATTAAGAGTTCTGTTTAAAACATCCAAACGAACTACCTGCCTGTTTTCATTGTCTAGATAGAAATAAAACTATTAGCTTCCTTCAAGTTGTAGTTTGACATCCAACCCCAGTCTAGGTTCAAAAGGATGGTGATAAGCACACAGTTCATGGTTATTTTTTGAAAAATAATAGCAGTCTCTGTCAACACTAACTACAATTTTCCTCTCTGCAGAAATGCCTTATTGTCTATTTGTGCTGCCCTCTGAATTTCACAGCAGAATATAAACTAATAAGCATATATATGCAGCATTATATCCTTCAGTTTCTCTTGATTTTTTTTTTGTATATAACTGTATTCTTTTTTATCACGTTGCCAGTGGGGTCTGTAGTGGGGAAGTGCATGCTATGGAACTACCAACCAAAAATCTCTCTGGAGATTCCCTAGCTGTCCAAGGATAGCTTCGTAGACTGTTTGCATGCATTGCCAGGCTGGCTTAACCCAACCATGTTGGAACTGGGATTCTGGCATAAAATCTCTTAAATAGTCTAGCTAGTAAGTAACTTTTTTATCTTCCAAGGAAGAGAGATTTATTTATGTCTACTAGTATGAAGCACAGGGAGCCAGGAAAACAAAGATTTCAACAAGCTTCCTTCTCCCCTTCCCAGTTGTCAGTCTAAGAAATAAATACTCAGTATTTTTAACTCTTCTCAGTTCATACATTGAAACTAAGAGGGGAAAAATACAAAATTGTTTTTCATAAATTACAGCATTTGCCATAATTTAATTAAAGTGTAGGGAGGATTAAAAATACTTCATATACAGCTTGCGCTTTTCTGTTCACTCCCAATTTTGCTGAATTTCAGAATGTGGATTTATCAATGATGAAATATTTGTTGAGCTGGTCAATGCACTTGGTCAATATAGTGATGATGAAGATGATGATGATGGAGATGACAATCCTGATGAAAGAGATGACAAGCAAAAAGATCGGGAAGGTAACAGGATGGGTATGTCTGTCTGCAGACTTTAAAAATTAAAGCCAAAAAAACCCTTTTCTTTAATCACTCAATAAATTTGTTCAAACCCTTCTACTTGATAGTTTTCAGGTCTAAAGTAGCATCATTTTCTTCATCATTTCCTTTGCCATTTAGTTCAAATGTTATACAGAGAATACTACAAAACATGCTTTTGCCAATTTTTGTTTATCTACGTATTGAGACAGTCAAATGCACCAAAAATCAGTCGGGTATCTGTCTAATAAATACTTTGGTACTCCTCAGAAAATGAAATATCATTATTCTAAAATAGACAGAGTTCTGAATTGCCATCTCCATCTGCTGGTGAAATAATGGTTTCTCCAAATTTTACTAGTAGAGTTCTCTCAGCAGGAAAGATCACTTAATGCAGTTTAAGTTGTCTGTAATTTAGAAATAAAAACCTTTTGCTTCTTTTTTTTTTTTTTTATTAGGATTTTGGCGAAGTCCCCCTTTCTCTGAACACCTCTTTGAAGTAGCAAAGGAGCAGAAATATAATTTTTTTTGTTTTCCAAATTTTTTACTTCTTTGACAGAGAAAGAAAGCCACCCACCTCGGAGATTTCCTTCTGACAAGATATTTGAAGCCATTTCCTCAATGTTTCCAGACAAGGGTACAGCAGAAGAATTGAAAGAGAAGTAAGAAAGTATTTCTTAGGTTATATGGCTGTGCTGCATTATGAAACAAAGATTCCTTGACTTTTTATAAATATTTGGTGATTAAGAAGGGTCCCCCTTGCAGCTGCGTTCTGTGGCAGTTGTGTAACTTCTGCAAGTGATACTTGAAGGGAATTGGCTGTTCCCACCAAGTCAAATAATACAGAGGTGTTTATTAGCCTTCCTTTCAAACTATTGAAGAGTGGGTGCTTGCATGTGTTTAATAATCTATGGGATTTTTGAGGTGGTAAAATAAAAGCTTCTATTAAAAAAAAAAAAAAAAGCCTCCTTTTTGGAGTTAGTGAATAACAGTGAGTAATATATATGAGGAGATGACGGTCCAGAAAATAAATGCATTCTTTCCTAGCCAATTTTGTATTTGTATTAATGAGTATGGAATTAATAACTTGTCATGTCACTGACAGATTGACCTTTCTAGCTGGCACATATTTCTTAAATTTTTTTTTTTATTTGCCACTGAAAATGCAGAGTGGTACTGCAATCAAAAATTATTTATTCAGTATAATAAAAAAAAGTAACTTCTATTTCTTTCTTTTAAGATACAAAGAACTCACTGAGCAGCAGCTTCCTGGAGCTCTTCCTCCTGAATGCACACCAAACATAGATGGACCAAATGCTAAGTCTGTTCAGAGGGAGCAAAGCCTGCACTCTTTTCACACACTCTTCTGTAGGCGCTGTTTTAAATATGATTGCTTCTTACATCGTAAGTACAATTATAGTGCACTTGTATATCTCTTATTTTTTGCAAGTCAGGAAACTTAAAAGTACCTTAAGATGCAATACAGAAGGAAGGAAAGAGAAGAAAAAATAAAAGCAGTAATATCACTAAAGTTTATGAAAACAACTTGTCCATGTTGACATTTTGCAGTGAAAACTATACCTCAAAAAACTGAATACATCTCTCTGGGGTAGTTTGTTATCCTTTTTGTATTTAGCAATTCATATAGAATTCCTGGCTTGGACCAACCTGTAATATTACTTCTCTTTTTATAGTGTTCAAGAAAACTACATTGTTTTCTACTACTGTTTCTGTGTTACACTTTCTCAGTTTGTGCATGGAGAATGGAATATATTTCTCCATAAATATACCTGGTTATTCATCAGACTTGCTTCATTTTCCAGCAGGGAGAAGGAATATCCATGAACAGTTTTATTTTTTATTCTCTCGGGTTACTTTCTAGCCACTTTACTTGTACCTGGTGATTTGACGAAGAATTGTTTCAGACAGTTGAGTTTTAGAAACTGTGATACCCTTTCCATTGAATTGCTTTCACGTTGCCCCATTCTTTTTGAGGAAGGATTTAAGAAGAGCATTAGCAATGATGTTCGTTTCCATTTGCAAAGTGTGAAGACTAAGGGAGACTCCGAAGTGCTACTTGAGACAATTCTTTCTGTGAGAACGGAGTCAAATGTAAAGGGGAACCTAACAGTCAAATATGAAGTGGTTTCAAGTTGTAGTTGAAAATTATGATGCCCTCTATTTCAAATTAATTTTCTCTTTTGACTTAACTGTTCATTTGCATGTTCCACTGTGAGTGTGCATGCATGCTCATTTGGAAATCTTTGTGCTTTGTCAGCAGCTCCTCATCCAACACACATGCAATCTGCCTGTATTTGTACTTCATAGTGAAAGCTTTACACAGTGCTGCTGCTTTTTAGTATCTGTTAGTTGCCTTTCAGTTTGAGGAGGAACTGGAGTTGTTCTCAGATGGTGGGGGTGGCGGGGGGGGGAAGCTTTTCCGGTTCCTAGTTTCTTTAGTGTTTGTGGCTTTTGGAGTTAGGTCTGTTAGTTTCACTTTCTCCTTGCATTCTGTTGGCAGGCCTTGCTTGAAAATACAAAGAAAGAAGCTATTACTTGTGAGTAATGTTTAAGAACAATACGTTTCCAGAGGTATAGCTGCTGCCTTGTCCAGCCAGTTTCAACACTGTGTGTTCTGTGAAGCTATAGGTTTTGTTTAGAAGTATCATAGTTGCCTGGATGACTCATTCCAAGAAGTGCTGTGTGCAGCCTTAGTCTGTAGGACAGGGAAGTGAAGCTATATGCTACCTCTTGGCAAATCCATTCATCTGGCAGTGGTTTTATGAGTTCTTCACACACTCAATAGTCTAGCAGGGAGATTGAGTGCCAGTCTATATTTACTTTTAAGTCAACAAGAAAGCATTGTCCAGACATAGTGAGAATAAACTTTTTCCAGTAGCACCCCAGATTTTAGGTACTTCTGCAACAGTGGTTTTAGGCCATTTTTCTCACTGATGTTATAAACTGTAGCTTTCCAGTGAAGATGTGGGCTCCTTTAAAATACACACATATATGAGTGCTTATATGGATTTGTCTTTCACAGTCAGTTCTGCAGATTGTTAGAAGTAGAACTGAAAGGATCCACAGACCACATTTTGGTACCTACTACTCTGGGGAGCATGGTATTAGCAGCCCACAGTTTTGAGGCACCAAGTCTGTGAGACTTCTTTTCTTTTAGTGCTGTGAAGGACGGGCTCATAGTGTGCATTTTGATGTGTTCTTAAGTGTCAGGTTCAGCCAATGACAAAGTCCAGAGTCATGTCACTGATCGGCTGTAGGACCTCAGTTGTCACACTGGCAGCATCCTTTAAACTGAACGCATTGTGCCCCCTTTCTCTGTGTTCATAAACTTCAGATGGAAGACAAAGTGTTTATGCTAAAAGATTGCCTAAGTTCTTGCTGCTGGTGATTTTTGATAAGTCCCTTAAACAAGTGAGTATTCTTTCCAAAGCGGTGTATGTCCAAGGCTTCATTTTAAACCATGCCTCGTACTTAAAAAGGCCCAAACTTTAAGTTATCTCTTCACATTTTCAGGGCCATAGCAGAAAGAAGGAAAAATAACATACACTTCCACTGTGGAGGCATTCAAGATGTACCTTTGTGTCAAGATGGAGTGTGAAATTACCAGTTGTGATAATGCTTTTCATGACAGCTTACGCAGCACATGCATTGTCACTGATAAAAATATATTTGATACTTGATCTTTGCAAAGAGATCTCTTGAAGCTTGATTTACACATTCACTATGTAGCCTCCAGACTGGACACTGAATGTAGTAAATTGATGCTTCAGTCACCATTCCTTGGAGACATACCCAAATCCCACCTCTACAATGACTGGTCACTGCTTTGGATGCATTGCTTCCTTCTGCTTTTGTCTATAGTAACACCAAAGAAAGAGGATTGTTTTCTGTCTGTCTGTGTGTCTGTCTGTCTGCTTGTCTGCCTAGAGCTAGGAATTTATCTGTTAAAAACTGAGAGAGTCACTTGTATGACCTCTTCACTTTCTGTGAAGTTTTAAGACTCTTGGTCAAAATCCACCAGATTCATTGCTGGGAATAAGTAACTCATCAAAAAAAGACTACTCTGGTTATTGGAAGGCTGCACTAGCGATTTTCAGTGTCTCTGCAACAATTTAACAATTTAACTTTTTAAAAAGTTGGTAACATTTCTACTAGCACCCTAATCAGTTGCCCCTATGTTCTACTTCATGCAATTACCAAGCACTACAGGATGATGTCCTGGCTTCTGCAGATGACATTTTTGATGAATTACTTTGGTAACGTGGTGGGCTACAGTGATCAGATTTGTACTTTGAAAGGCACAAGTCTCTGGAAAAGGCATAGAAAATTAAAAAAATACAGCAATTCTATTAGGTCTGGTTTTAATTTTTGTAAATCCCCCTCTTAGATTCCATTTTTGTTAAGATTAGCCTTATTTTATGTAGTTTCAAATCTTTATTCTAGAACATTTGAGTTAAATATTGGAAAAGTTATCATTAGATTTTTAACATGTCAAGTCCCCTTGACGACCTGGCAATCCCTTTATATGCAGGTGATGACATTACTGAAAAAACTTGTGTACCGACTTCATTTGCTGACAGCAAGGAATTATGCCTAAATGTCTGGACTAACAAAGAATTTAGAAGAAGGAAAAATATCAGGTAGGGAGAATTTCCCAAATAGCTTGACTGTGAAGCAAATGTACATTTCAGGCTAAACTGTTGCCTGTGTACTTTCACATTATGAAAAATATGAGAATTGAGCCCATTGGGGATGAGACAGGTAATAAATCTTAAAGACAGAAAACATGCTCAGTGAAGCAGTTTTAGAATTACTTTCTTAAGGAAATTATTGAAGAAATACGGAGTTTAGTTATTTAGGAAATTCTGCAAAGTCTTCTTTTGATTTTGAAAAAAAATTACAACTGATATTTCCAAGATACATAATAATAAAACTTAACAAAGTTTTATTCTTTTTCTGGGTAACAAGCCTCCCAAAAAAATACCTCGCAACAGTGGTGGTAGATGCTGACTATAGTTGTCAGTACTATACTGTGTTGGGTGTTTTTGAAATAGTGGAATACAAGATATGATTCTAATATCAGATAAAGCGTATTTTTGAGGTCTTGCTGGTTTAAGAAGTCAAACATTGATTTGTTTCACTGCATTACAAACTAAATATTTCTTCATTGTCTAAAGGAAGACAATTTAAAAAAATAAACACTCATTTTAGGACCTCTCACAAATGAACTTGTGAGAGAAATGTTTGCATCTGCATGTGACATAAAAAGAATAGATTTCTGCACATTGCAGCAGTCTGATATGGATCATGGCTTGCAAATGTTTTATTGTTCTTCTGCATTGTTGCAAAATTATTTTCCTTGCAGTAGGAAGAGAGGGTAAAACAGTTATGTGGGAAAAAAAAATAAACCTTGAATGAACGAAATGGTATACTGTGCAAATCTAAAGATGCAGTGTTGAAAAATGTGGGTTTTTTCCCTTGCACTTTTGGGTGGGGAGTTCCCATCAGCTCATTGTTTCTTAAAAGCTGGAAAAAGGTGGAATAACTTGGCATTAAATTGCAAGGTTTCTTTGTTATTTAACATATTTTACCTACAGAATGCATGAATACTTCAAGGATATGTGAAACACGAGAAGTGACATACCACATAAAAGCTTTTAACTGGAATGTGGAGGAAGAAAGAGTGCTAATAGCAACAATATGCCCAAATTAAATTCTTGTACTTGCTTGTAAATAATTTTTACGTATCTATATGTCCACATGTGGAAAATTGAAGCTTTTTTGTGTCCAGCTTTATAAAATGTAATGTATTTCTCTGGAGAAAGTGATGCAGTATTTAATTAGTGATACTTTTATATTGTTTATACCTTTTTAAGAAAGCCTTGGAAGAATACATTGCTTCCCTGAGGTTCCCATGTGCTGCTGTCATTAATACAGGTATAACATTCTAGAATTTATGATTTGATTTCCAGCACACCTTCCCTTATGGGAGGGGAGCATGAAGTGATGGTTCCAAGATGGAGTGGTTTCATCAGAGAAGCTCCTTTAAGAAGTGCTCACCACCACTGGTCACCCTCCCCACTGGTGCCAAAACAAGCGTTTGTGGAGCTACGCTGCAAACCAGATCACTGAAATGAGATTTGCTTTTAAAATAGTTGTCTGTGAAGACATATATGAGCTCTGCCCACATTCCTTGAAAGGGAAGGAACTGCATTTAAAAAGTTCAGTCTTGAAAGCATAGTGGACTATCGTGTACAATCTAGAAGTAAGATGAGTAGGAAAGCCTACGGTGGTGGCTTATTGAAGGAGAAGGATGTGTGTGGTGTTGATACAGAATGGCCCTTCTTATGGATTAACATGGGTAAGAGGGGAGGGATTTCTTCTTTCGGTTTGAACATTAGCACTTTTTAGTCACTGAGTGTTGAAAACTTAACTGTAAGTTACAGTTGCCTAACTCCAACTTGGTAAAACTGCAGTGTAAGTGCTTTTACAGTGCTTGAGAATCATGTATTTTGTAGGTGTCTTTTGTAGGCCTTCATGGAGCATTAGGAAAAAGACAGCTAGCACTGAGTAGTCTTTTTTTTTTTTTTTTTTTTTTTTAAACTTGAGTGGATTCTCCGTTTTTCTTCCTTGCGGTTGTGTATGCCACTGTTAGCACATTTAGGGGGAAAAAGTATTTATTGATATCTATCTGTCTAAACCAGAAAATTTGTTCCTTGAGCATGGAGGAATTTTTTAAAAGAGGAGAATTGCAGAAAACTAAGGATGGTGTTTCAAAAAGCTCCTAATGTAATTTGGGAACATGAGTGTATGAGTTCTGGTGAGAGTCTAGCTGCAGGTTTTCCAGGCTTCAGTTAAGTAAGGGGTATGGAGGAGTTCCCAAGACTTCCAGCAAAACCAGAAAAGTCAGTCTCTCTGAAAACGTCCTGCTGGGAGGCAAGGATTGCACGAGGGGAGAGCTGGTAGAGCTGAGATCTGTCAAAGGGAATGGGTAGGAAACTGCCATCCTGTTACAAAGGTGCTCATGTTGCACCTGTAGCGTACCCAGTTCTGCTCCGTTCTGAGTCATTGTTCTGCAACTTACAGAGCTATACAGAGTCCGTCAGATACATGAGCAGACACTTCTCTGCAAGTTGCAGACTTAACTGTGGTTGTTCTGATCCATAGTGACTGTGCAATGCTGACTTATTTTTACCCTGCAGCTGGGAGATAGGAACTGAACTCTTATCACCTGTCAGCTTAGTTGGAATGCTGATAAACTAATAGAATAAAAATGCTTATGTGTCCTTCTTGCTAACAAAAATGAAAAGTGAGTCCATTACCTTTCCAAAGTGTGTGGGGTTGGGTATTTTGACAAAATAGCGATTAAACACCTGAATATTACAGATTGAGAGATGATCATGCATTAATAGAAGCCCTGAATAATTCTGTTTAACATAGTGACAGAAGTGAAGTCTGTTCTGTTTGTTGGGAAGGGAGATATAGCAAGTCTTCCTTGATACATGAAACATGTGATGATTGTCTTCACTGATGTAAATGGGCATATGTGAAACTTATCCATGTGCTGTTCCTGTGTATTTAAGTGGTAAGTCAAATGACACTAGGTGGGGTTTATTTTGTGTTTTTTTTCCATTTGTTATAATTTTTATTCTGGTTTTAGTAAAGTCTTGGTAAACCTTGTGTTTTGGATACTGTTTGAGGTTAGATATTAAATGTATTTTTTATATTAAAACTTAAAAATGTGATGTTTTGATTCAACAGCATTCCACGCAACTCCTAATACTTATAAACGAAAGAATACAGAAACAGCATTAGATAATAAGCCTTGTGGACCGCACTGTTATCAACATCTGGTAAGATAATTTCATATGTTAGAATTCACTAAGTGCTAGTACTAGCTGCAGTATAGCAAGCTACACTTGGTGTAAGGACATGCTGGATCTATGATAGCACATATACTTGTGGGCCACTTGCAGTCAAGTATGTTATCTTCAGTTTCTGTGAAAGAAAAGAGTTAACTTCCAATCATCAAATGAAAGTTGGAGTAGGAGTAATTTTTAGCTCTATTAGATGCAGCCTGAGATATTTGTAGGGAAGAAAGACCATTACCTCCTAATAATGTATTGCTGCTATTGTGTCCAATCTAGTCAAAGAACTGGGTCTTGACTTAGCTGTCTCGTAACTTATATCACAACTAAAAATTATAAAGGTTTTTTAGTTTGCTGAAGGCAGATTCCATCCAGTATTTGCGCTCTTAAGAAACAACAGGATGGAAATGAATAAGGGGAAATCCTTAGTAATATAATTTCAAATCTCTCTCATACCTCCCCTAAACTTTTTAGTATGAGAAACCATGTAATTTTCCAATCTTAAAAACTTGCTACGCGTTATCATACCCCTTTCCACTCAAAAACAAATTACCAGTGATTGCATTTTAAAAAATGCAGAACACATATTGTTTAAGTGCCATGCGCAAGAAGAGTTCTTGTATTTTGAAAGGTATTCTCTGTGGGAAATTATCATTTTTTTCTGTCATCTAGGAAAATAGAAATTTACTACTGAATTATTTTTCACTTGGCAGCCAAAATGAAAGTGGAATTGAAATACTGACATAAGTACTTTTGTAAATGTAGATTTTTGGGTTTTTTTAATGATAGCATCAAAAGCATTTATGTTCATGGTTAGAGTACATTTAACTGGAATTTGTGTGTACATGATTAATTTGTAGGATAATGCAAAGTTATACAGTATGCAAGTAGAATGTGTTCTCCTCCAATCCCTGACCACAGGTGAAAGCACTTTTTAATTCTTTTACTGAAAATTGCAATGTTTTGTGTTTAGGAAGGTGCAAAGGAGTTTGCAGCTGCCTTGACCGCTGAGCGTATAAAGACACCACCAAAGCGCCCAGGTGGCCGTCGAAGGGGAAGACTTCCAAACAACACCAGCAGACCCAGCACACCAACGATAAATGTATTGGAATCAAAAGACACAGATAGTGATAGAGAAGCTGGAACTGAAACTGGAGGAGAAAACAATGATAAAGAAGAAGAAGAAAAGAAAGATGAAACATCCAGTTCCTCTGGTAAGGCTAGTCAATGCTTTTTTATTCAGTTAGCTGCAGTGCCTGAGAAGATAAAAAAAAAAAACAAAAACAAAACAACAAAAAAACAAGTTGAGCCACTCAATCCTAGAAACCATATATTTGGAATGTATGGAACTGAGTGAAAAGACAGAGTAATAATATGAGTTTAATCAAATAGAACCCTGTAAGAAAATTTCCAGATTGTCTCGATTTATGAGGTGAGATTGTGTAATTTCAATAGCTACTGTTACCTAATTTTTAACTTCTTTATGAGGTATGTGAAAAGTGCTGTTTTGTTGTGGCACTTAGATTAGGAAACAACAACAACCTGGGATATTTTTAACTACAGTTAATAATTTGACATTTTTAAGGGCTGTGTAAAATTTTTGAAACGTAGCCTTACATTGACGCATACTCTCAATTATTTGTTACAGAAGCAAATTCTAGGTGTCAGACACCAATAAAGATGAAGCCAAATATTGAGCCTCCAGAGAATGTGGAATGGAGTGGTGCAGAAGCCTCAATGTTTAGAGTTCTTATTGGCACTTACTATGACAACTTCTGTGCAATTGCCAGACTGATTGGGACCAAAACATGTAGGCAGGTAAGAAGGGAAGCTACTTACTGAGGATGATAGCATTTTACTTTTAAAACTGAAGTGTTGAAATACTACTATTCATTACTAAAAGAGAAAATTAATTAATTTTCTTGGTTTTCCCAAGAATGCTATGATCTAGAATTCATGCCACAAATATATAAAAGTTAGTTTTAAAACTGTTTTAAAATTAAATTTACAGGAGGTTTAAATTAGACTATCTGTTCTTAAATGACAAAAATAATCAACTTTAAATGTATTGAAAAGAGACTATGACTGGATATAATTTGTAAGTTGTTGGTTGCAGGAAATAATACTAACTTAGAAAATGAGCAACTTTCTACTAGTGAGAGATTTATCGTGGATGTATTATGGTATCTCTTGTTAGGTGTATGAGTTTAGAGTAAAGGAATCTAGTATTATTGCTCCAGTCCCTGCTGAAGATGTTGATACTCCTCCCAGAAAGAAGAAAAGGAAACACAGGTAAATCTGTTACTAAATAACCTTAGCATAACAATAAATTGGAGATACAGGGGATCAGAACAGAAAGTATTTTGGAGAAAAAGTCATGCAACTCTTTTGCTTCCAAAACCAAAATTTGCAGCAATATAACAAAGTGGTGTTTTAGTTTCAGACAAAAGTCTTACCGCATTGGCAAGGATAACCTTCCACTTCTCTTCCTCTCTCCCTTCTTTTTAACCTCTTTAGCAGCCAGATTCCTGCAGCAACACACCTACAAGAATCTGCTAACAAGTAGTCAAACTAAGTTTAGATTAGAAATATTCTACACAGCTTGTTATAACAGTCAAGATATTGCAGTATAATTTTGATTGCAGCAATAAATATTAAATTCACAAGCATTATAATGGGATTCAATAATGATTATATGGTATTTTGTAAATTAAAACTCATGGTTCTTTTATGGTGAAGTGTATTCCATTAAGATTCAGATGATCAGTATCAAAAATGTTGTAACAAACTAGTAGGATTGCCTTTTTTCTTTGAAAGACTATTCCTTTGTAGCACCCCGGTTGCATTATCAACTAGAACCTCAACTAAAGAACCAGGTTAACAAGTTATTATTTAAAGTGAAGCTGCAATGAAGAATAAAATCAAGCTTTTTGCTGGAGCCACAAAGGCCATCTGAAACAATTTCTGTTGAAATAGTAACTTGGTGGCTACTGTCTGTCAGTGAAATGCATTTTTCTTTGAGAATCCTGAGGTTTGAAAAATGCGACTGTGTTGACTATTTTTATTCCCAGGGATAACAACATAGGAGATAAAAAGCTGACTGAAAATTAGCAAGAACATTTCTTTCTGTAAGCAATAAGTACACTTTTTTCCATAAAGTTTCCTATTTCTCTCCTTAACTTTCCTTATTTTCCCCCAAGTTTGTTCTTCCAGTTCTTCTCCCATCAATTCTTCTTGCTTCTGTCTTAGCTTGTCTAAGTATATTTATTATTTCCAGGCTTTCCTGATACTGGCTCAAAGATACTGTTGACGTGGAGTAGAATGTTTCTGCTTTGTAGCATAGAGGCAGCGGATGTAAGCTAGGAAAAGATTCAGTGAGCATCTGGAAGCGATTCTATTCTCAGCAAAAACTATTGATTTAATGCTCTTGGCACAGTTTTCAAGTTTTTGGGCATTTGGTGGGACTGGCTGTTTAAATCTAGAGTTATTAGCCATAGTGCAAGTTTGGAATATGCAGTTGGGAATTAGCTTGCTTTCAGATTCACACAAATTGATATAAAAATGGTGCAACTACATCTGTTTGAAAAGAGCAACTAAAAGGCTCAAATGTATTTTCAAGCTGAAATGGATTGTGTGGTTACCAGGTTGACATTGTTTTGGAGGAGTTTTGAGACTTTTTTTTGGTTTGCGTTTTTTTTTCCCCTAAATAAATAAAAGCCCATAGCATTACATGGGGTTTCTTGATGTTATTTTGTTCTTAGTTACCAATATAAAAACTTTTATGCTAGCAATTTAGTTTTGAAATGCTTTTTAATTCTTTTAACTCTCATTGAAGGAAGGAGATACTTTTTTTTTTTTTAAATTTGATTTCACAGAATATGTGGCAATCAGCTGTCTCCATTCTTCTGTGTGCAGTAGCCTTTTTTTAAAAAAGGAAAACCTTTTAGCCCACCAACATACTACTGTAATCTGAGCACTCTCTAAAGATGTCGCACAACTAGCAATTGCGAAAACCATCTGGAAGTCTTTCTTTGTTTCTTAGGTTTATTTGAGTTTGAGTTTACTCACTCCTAGAGTAAATCCAGTCCTAGAGCCAGGAAGGCCCTTCTGTCCTGTTCACACTTTTCCATTGCAAGGGACTTACTGGTCTGCAGGTTTTCCACATGTATGGGTGGTAGACAGCCTTTGAGCAACAGCAGCATTCACTGAAGATAAAAGCAGCAGCAGAAGGCTGCTTTTAATGGCCTCTTGTAATTGATTTGATAGCAGATTTTGTTACAAGACTTGGCCTATTTCCCGTGCGATCTTGGTGCCCATATAGGCATACTGAGCAAGTAGCTGGCAAGATTACACGCCTCTTGGATAGTAAAAGATATTCTCTCCCTCCTTCCAATGTCATTTTTGTTAGATAGCCATAATAAGGCTGATCAATGAGAGGAAGCGACTTGTTATATAGTTGTTTTTTTGAGAGCCAGTGTTAGAAGTCTGTCCTATGTATCAGAGACTAACCTGGCAGTTTGTGAAAACTCTGCTTTGCTGGGGGAATAAGTACTTTGTATAGCAGCCAACAGAAAAATTTGAACCAAGAAAGAATTCAGAAAAGCATAAGCTGGAGGGAGAGCACTTCAGCACTGTTCATTCTCTTACGTATATGTTTTCTTCCATTGCTGGAAGCTGAATTGTATTTGTTTTAACTGATCAAGACTCCTTCCTCTGGATTGGTTAAGGATCTGTTATTGATTGTAGGGCCATGTAATGCTGCTTCTTGATTATTTTTGTTTTCCTCCCTTCCCTCATCCCCTATTCAGATGTGAGTTCACTTAGTAAACTTTATTTGAAGGTCTTTTCTTTTTTCCCATTTTCTCATTTTCCTCCTCCTGTCCCTACCTTCCACTGGACTACCATTCACTGCATATGTTTGAATAGCTTACATGGTTCTGCCTAGAGTTCAGGGTGCTTTTTTATAGGGATTTAAAGTCTCACTGTTATCAAGCAAAAGGTGCAGCTGAGGCACTGGCACAGATATTCTTATGTGCCACCTGGTTGGAAGGCTGAGTCTTAGAGTGGCAGGGAGGCCGTGGATAAGACATGATTTAGGAGCCTGAAAAGAAGTCTGAGTGATGCCAGCAAATCAAACACTGCAAAGACTTAACTACATATATTGACATGATTGTCACGTATTTTGAATTTTCAGTGCTATTTCACGTAGCAGAGTATCCCTGTGCAGAGAAAGAAATGCTAGTGTAGCTTCTTCCAAAGAATGCGTTTCTACTGCCTGATTAGCTGATACCAGTGCCTCCTAAAAACACTGGCAACATCTAGTAGGTTGTTAGCAGAGAAGAACAATATTTTTGACAGCTTCTGTCATAATGCTTCTGGAAACACTTGTTTTCTAAGCTGGCTGTCCTGCAGATGTCAGTAACCAGATGTACAAATCCACCTGCTTGCTTGGAAATCTGCCACTGAGCTTCCAATTTGCCTTTTTTTTATGAAGCCTCGAGTTGCGAGTGCTTTCTCAACTTTCTGTCTTTTCCTTGCTTTTGCTTCCTGGTGCATGAGACCGGATCTTGCTTTTTGTTTCTGGTTGAGACAGCAGATTATAGGGCAGATGACAGATAAATTAGTCCACCTTTAGTATGATACTCATTCAGACTTCAGCTTTGTGCACTAATCAGGGGAACTTGCAGCGCTTCCTGGCAGTTTTTGGAAGTTATGAGCCAATTAAATGTACTATTTGATTATGCTAATCAAACCTCCTGTCGAATTGGTCAGTGTTGGCAGTTTACTTCACGTTGTCTTCTGTCATTCCCCACAATTCATGCTCACACTGTACATCTCCAGCTCCTTTCTTGCTAGGGTCTCTTCCTCCTGTGACACTACTCTCTGTTACAAGAGTGGCTAAGCTGATGCCTTTGCCATTGTGACTGCCATGTTGAATTTTCTATCCTTTTTGTGTTGTTAGTATTAACGCTTTGTTGATGGTGGCAATCTTTGTCATATTCAGGTGACCTTGTCCATACAGTCTATACTTTCCCGTAGAAACCAAAAAGTGTCAGGTGGCAACTAGTCAGCAAGTGGCATTTTACTGCTAAAGTATTAGGATAGTGCTTACCTAAATTAAAAAAAAAAAAAAAGGTATATACTAATTGCTAATGAAATGGTGTGTTAAGGAGTCTATCCACAGAAAACTTTTAAGGGTTTGGTATGCTAGCAGGTCCTTATTATGTTGGGCTGAGAGACAAGTGTCCAAAAATACGGTATATGTTACATTTGCAAATACCAGCCAGACAAAAAAGAAAAGTAGTTTGATGTGCATTAGAGTAATTTAAGTCAAAATAGCACTCCTTTCAGTTATATGGGAACTGTCTTCTTACAAAGAGTCAGCGACTCATAAATACATGTTGGTAGCCTTTTTTTTTTTTTTCTAGAGTGAGTCACTCTTAATAGGAATGTCATCTATTTATTACAGTGCTCTGTAATGCTGATAGTCTTTGGGTCTGTTCCCTCCCTTCAACCTCAGATACTTGGACAAGTCTGCCTCTGTGGGTTTCTAACTTGTACGGGTTCCTTCAAATGCTTGTAAGAAAGTTGGCTGTCAAGCACTTAACGTTAAGTCTAACGGTAAAGCTTTGAAAGGGCAATTGCATAGAGAATCTTGTTTACCTAAAGCTGTTGGGGGGGGCGGGCAGCACACCTTTCTGTTAGAAATCGACATAATGCTTTTATGAAAGAAGTAGCAGCTAAAAAGTCCTATTTAAGTAGTTACAGCAGGAGATATTTTTTCAGAGTGCAAACTTCTGAGTGTTGCATTCACTGAAAGGCAGAATAGCTTTTTAAGTGTTCTGTGCTGGGAATTTTTGAGTATGTGTGTTCAAGAGTATCTTGGACTGCGAAGTAAATCTGCACAGAAAGTGAGGTTGCTACGTGCAGGTAGCAGTGGGTTATTTGGCCAGGGAATGAGGCTTCTCCCATATTCTCTTAATGTTGCTATATGACATACTAATAAACTCCAAGAAGTATAAACTTTGAAAATCCTTAATCTAAATTTTTAAAAACCGCACCACACAACAAAAACACCACTTCTTGCAAAGGGAGTGCTTAGCTAAGCTAACAAAGAAAGAGGATACTGAAGGAAAACTGTAAGGATGTAAGAGAAAGGCGTATAGAGTTTGAAGAAGAAGGGAAAAGGTTTAGCACAGTACCAACCAGTCAGAACAAACTGGGGAAAAGTCTGTCCAACCAGAAGAAATACTGAGGTCGCATCAGTGTGGCTGTGCCAGGCAGATGTGATCTCCTGTTGTCGTATACTTGGAGCTCAGCAGATGAAGGGTGTTACCTGGCTGTGATCTGTAGGAGGCTACCGGTGTGGTGCTGGGGCCAAGTCCTGTGAAGCAAACAGCTGACAGACCTTCGCTCCCCTATTCAGGCATGTCCCTGCATACCTGCAATTCCCTATCCTTCCTGCTGCTGCTGCCTGCTAGAAGCAGCTCCAGTAGCCTCCTCTTTACAAGTTTTCCTTAAAGGCCATCTGAATTCAAGCATCTCTCTAGCCTGGGCTGGGCGGGGGCTGCGCGCTGGTACAGTCCTGGGACTAGAGGAATGGTGTGGGGAGGGGGAGGGAGCAGCCTGCAGAGCGTTGAACTTGTCCGCTCCAAGAGACTGGGACAGGGTGGTTTTGCTGCAACCACTTCTGACTTGTGCGCAGTTAGCAGATGTTCATGTTACCAGAAACTTTCCCATTTTAAGTCTTGTGGGTGCAAGATGCAGCTACCTTTCCCAGCCCACTGCAGGAGGAGTTCCTGTCAACCTTCTTGTGTTTGTTTTGTGTTTTTGCAGGTTGTGGGCTGCTCATTGCAGAAAGATACAGCTGAAAAAGGGTTAGCATCTTTCCATTCAATTTATGTCCTGAACTTTTAAGATCCTACTATTGCTTTTTTGGTTTTGGTTTTTTTGGGGGTTTGGGGGGTTTTTAATATTAGGCCATTATATACATTCCATGGGGAGCTAGAGATTATAGGGGGAATAAAAAGAAAAAAAAGTAAGCTCTCATTACAGATACTGTAGGGACAAAAGGTACTGTTTGGCTTACATAACTGGAAGAGCTCTGTATAATTCAATAAAAAGGAAAGGAGGCTGAATTTACAGTCTTTTCAGTATGGCCTTATTGAAGTACAGGTAAAAATGGTATTAACAACAGGAGCCGCAGTAAAAAGCGGCATTTATTTTTTTAAAAAACAGCTTATTTTAGAAATAGTTCTCTGAAAATTGTTGAGAGTGGTTGGGACTTCTAGCAACATAAATAATCGATCAGTTTGTGTCTCTCTCCTTTTTGGTTGCTGATTGCTAACTTGAGCATTTTTATGGATACATGCAAACCCAACACAAGCTCAGAAGTATTAACAGCAAGTATAATTTATATAGCACTAAATTCTCCTAGCTGCTCTATAGTTAAAGCTCTAGACTTGTCCCCGGTAGTCCCTCCTTGCCTATAAGATGTTAGTGTTGTCTGTATTGGAAAATTGACTTGGGAAAGCACAGTGGTATAATGACCAGATATTATTTTGCCAGTGTATCTGTTTGAAAGCTGACTGTTGCTCCAGGGTAAAAATGACTTCGGGTATTTGAGCAAATTTACTTTACTCAGTAATATCAATGTTACTCTAGAACATGTTCACACAGGAAATTATACCATTGTAGTTTCGTTTTTCAGTTTTCCACAATAAAGTTTTCAGCTCTGAATACTCGAAGCAGCTGAGTAATAGGAAGAATGAAGTGCACTAAGAAGCAGGCAACTAATGGTGACAAACACCTAACTAACGTTACAGTTCTGGTTTGGTGTCTTTTGGTTTTTTTAATCCTACTGATTGTAGGTTTGGGATTTTTGGGGGGGTTTTCTTAGTTAAATGACCAAAAGGGAATTTCTGCTTTAAAGAGTGAAGGGAACTGCATATTGTTTGCTTGCACCTTTCAATGTTACAAAATGTTGATATTTTTATTCAGATGGGTCATCAAATCATGTTTACAACTATCAGCCATGTGATCATCCACGTCAGCCGTGTGATAGCTCATGCCCATGTGTAATTGCTCAAAACTTCTGTGAGAAGTTTTGTCAGTGCAGCTCAGAATGTAAGTAAAACATTTAAAAGCTATCTATAAATTTCTTTTACCGTCCCACCATCTAACTCTGTACTAGCCTGCCGCCTGTACTGCAGACAGTGTTTGCAGGAGCAGCAAATTGTGTCAAATGGGGTGAGAAGGGAGCACGTGTTCAGTTTAATTTGGCCCTCTTCATTAGCCATTGAATGAAGTCAGAAAGTCTTCAGACTTAACATTGAGGAAGACTAAAGTAAAATGAGGGAAGGAAAGAATTTACAGTACTCCCAAATGTCCTATACAGATACAGTGGCTATGTTTTTTCTTTTTAATATTTTGATATGCTATAATCTGCACTGTCTTAATTTTACAATGTACTTTTTTCATACTTGCCCTTTTTGTTTTCCATATATTCCCTTGTAGGCCAAAACAGGTTTCCTGGATGTCGTTGTAAAGCACAATGCAACACTAAGCAGTGTCCATGTTACCTAGCTGTACGTGAATGTGACCCTGACCTCTGTTTAACATGTGGAGCAGCCGACCACTGGGACAGCAAAAATGTTTCATGCAAGAACTGCAGCATTCAGAGAGGATCCAAAAAAGTATGTAGTGAGTTATACAGCTACATGCCTATTGCCTTGGTTTTGAGGTGTTTTTACATTTTCATGCCACAGAATGGAATTTCTTTGCCCTCATGCTGTCAAACAGGAAAAGAAAAACAAAACAAACAAAAAAACAACAAAAAGGGAGGGAGCTGTCACTTATGTTGGCTTGCTTATGTGCTGCTGTTAAGCTCTGTGTACATTTCGTCATGTACCAATTAGTGCTTTCTGTATAACACTGAAGTAGAATACCTTCTTTTCCCCATTCAGGCTTTGCTTGTAACTTGCAAATAGGCTGCTGTTTTAAAGTGATAGATGTCAGTCTTTCCCTAGATCAGCATAAGGAAGTTTGGCTCAGACCTAGATACTGGCTATTTCTTAGTTCAGTTGTTGATTCTAACGCACAAAAACTTGTATACAGTCTACTGAAGATATCTTGAAAGCCTGTTCAGCTCTGTTAAAGAAATAAATAAACAAAGGTTTATTTCTGCTCCGGAACATCTTCTCACAAACTAGTGCAGTCGAATGCTGAGCAAATCAGTAGTGGGCTCTTGTCTGCAGACCTTTCTAGTTTGAAGTCCTTAGTGTATATATTTTTATGTAACAAACACCCTAATTTCAAGGTTAAACTAAAATTTTTATTCGTTTTTCAAGTACTTCATGTGGTTTTACTTTCACATACAACTTCTGATCCACAAGCTGTAATTTCAGTGTGCAGTTGATAATTAGAGGAATGCATGTTTGTCCTTTCTCCTGGAGCCCCAGCATATGTTTCATTAAGTGATACAATGAAAAGCAAAACAAAACAAAACCCAAAACAAAAAACAAATCCAAGCCAGGCATGTCTAAACTTTTTGGGTTTTCTCTCCCACAGCACTTGCTATTGGCACCTTCAGATGTGGCAGGCTGGGGAATTTTCATCAAAGATCCTGTACAGAAGAATGAATTCATCTCTGAATACTGTGGTGAGGTAAGGATGGAGAACACTGGTTATGTATGAGCTTAACTGGTGAAGTTGTGTGTTGCCTAGGGACCAGGAGATTGTCTCTAACTTGGTATCATATTCAGACAGAGATGTGATTGACTAAGTATACAGCTACTGCTGTCAGAGGCTCCAAACCCAGGAGCTAGATGGTTGAAATGTCACTAAAAAATTGACATGCGTTCTTGTGAGAATGAGAGGCTGGAGTGTCATTTTTATCTTAGGTGTAATTTCAATTCAGACATGCCTGGAATGTTGTGCAAAATCATTTAGTATAGTACTAAAATTCAGTAGGCACTTTCACTAAATTATGTCCTGAAAACCCTGAATCAGGTATGCAGTCTTGATTTTGAGATGAGAAGCAATTCTTGCTTTCCTTCTGCTCTGAAAGAACTTATTTATGCTAAGAGCAAACCATGGTGGTTTGATAAGCACAGAATGCTTGCTGAAAACAGTACTTTATGTTTGGGAATATTTTCAGTCCCAGAGAATAAAAACCCCCACGTTTCTTTCAGAATGTCTGGGGTTTTTGACCTTAAGCTGCTACAGTTACAAAAGGGGAGAGGCGGTCTCTTTTACAATTACTATTTCTTTCAGATTATCTCGCAGGATGAGGCAGACAGAAGAGGAAAAGTATACGACAAATACATGTGCAGCTTTCTGTTTAACTTGAACAACGGTATGTATGTACTACCCTTGCAGCATAAATAAAATATGTATGCTCAGTGTTTTGTTCGGCCCTGTTCTTTTGCAGGCAGAAGGTAACATTGAGAAATTTTTTCTTCTGCACATCTTTTCCTAGCAATGTGTAGATTCCTAATATTGATAGCTAGTGTGCTTTTTTTTTCTAAATGCTACTCAACTAGATTGTAGTGATGGAGCCTGTTACACAAGCCAAATATACAAGATGAGTTGAGTAGAAGTAGAATTTTAGGGAGTAAAATTACATGCAAGCATTAGTAAAGTAGCCTACAGAATTTAAAAGGCTTGCTAAGTATTGTCTTAAATAATTTTACTGTGGCTTAAATTAGCAGTAAGTTATGATGGTAATTTTGTGTTGGGGGAAGGCCAGCCACAGACAGACATGTGGCTACTGCCACTTGAAAAGAAAAATACAGACTGCACTGTGTCAAGTGTGAAATACTAAAAAATATTTGAAAGGGGAAAAGAAAAGCTGCTTTATGTCAGTGTTGCCTTAGCGTATTTATGGAGCTTGTCCTTCTGGAATAAAGGTAGAGAAGCTTCAGCTGAGAAACTAAGGTAGTGCCACTGTGGCAGAGATAAATGGAATGCACAGTGTGGGGTAGCAGGAATATTTTGTGTCTTGCAGAACAATAAAGCTATCATAGGAAGATGTGCCAGCTCTTCCATGTGGGAAGCTGAGCAGTTATCTTTTCTAGCTGTTAAATCCAAGCACGCTAGGTATTAAAACACAAAAATTTGTTTGTAGGTGACCTATCCATCATTTTTTCCCCTCCCCCTAGATTTTGTGGTTGATGCAACACGCAAGGGCAACAAAATTAGATTTGCAAACCATTCAGTAAATCCCAACTGCTATGCAAAAGGTAAGTTTTAAATTTACTCGCTTTTAGCAATGTATGAAATGTTGTGGGATACTTACTTAGAATACACATTTTATCAGTATTTGCATTAACATAAGTTTAAATTTCTTTTAAACAGTTATGATGGTTAATGGTGATCACAGAATAGGAATATTTGCTAAAAGAGCCATTCAGACTGGTGAAGAACTGTTCTTTGACTACAGGTTGGTAGATGGGTTTTGTAATTCCTTCCTTCCTGGTTTAGCTTTCGGTATTTCTGCCCAGCTCGTAATTAATCACTGTGCCTGCCTCCTTACGGCCTCAGGTCTCAGCAGCTGAGCAGTAGTCCCCTTGCGTTTTTTTTTTTTAAGCCAGATATCAGAGTAAGACTGACTTGAGCAAAGCAGCTGGTTAAGAACCGTGCAAAACCAGCTTGCATACAAAAAAGCTGAGTGACGAAAAGGGACAGAGCTGCACAACTTTCCAGGCAGACCTACATGTTGAACTCTATCTGGTAGGGTTCCCTAGGTAGCAGTATGGGTTGTCTTCACTGTCATTCAGAAATGGGCAAGAAGTTATTAGAGATTGTGTTCATACTTTCCTCTAAAATCATCTGTTGAAGAAAACTAAGCTGTCCAGTGATGACACTGTGTAAGGCAACCTTGAGAAATGCAGTTGCTTTCCACTAGCTAAAATAAACTCCAGCAGTGTGACACTCAAAATGCTAAAATTCCACACTTTTTCACCTTGTGTCCTCTTGGTCAAACTCTAAAAGCAGTTTCTTGAGTGGTCAGCACTGTGCTGCATCTGCAAATTCACACAAGGAATAAAAGCCCCAGCTGGTGAGGAAACTAGGGGAAGCATGAGAGTATTCCAGGCTGTAGTGCTGTGCTGTTGTGTCAGAACAACAAAGCTGGAATGTTCACTGTTACTGGTTTTTATTTTTGTTTTTATTTTTTTAATTTCAGATATAGCCAAGCTGATGCCCTTAAGTATGTGGGCATTGAAAGAGAAATGGAAATCCCTTGACACCAGCTACCTCTTCTTTTAAACAAACAGCTGCCTTATCTTCAGGAATTTCTAGTACTGTGGGCAATTTTAGAAAAATAAAAATGATGCAATTTGAAATTCTGTATTTGCAAAGTACTGTAACAGTAATTTATAGTAACAAATTTAAAAAAAAAACCCCAACTTTTTATTGCCTTCTCACCAGCTGCAAAGTGTTTTGTACCTATGAACTTTTGCAATAATGTGGTGTGGTACATTTTTTCAACCTTGAATAAAGGATACTTGAACTTCTTCATTTTTATTGGAACTGAGTTGGAATTTTGTGTCAGCAATGTGAATACTTACTTTCAAGTTCTGAGCAAAGGCAACTCCATGCTTGTTGTCTTCTGTACTGTTACTTCAGGTCACATTTAAGATTAATGTGACGATGTGAACAGTGTAAGAGACTGCAGCATATAGCACCTCTGTCAAATAGCTATGGTCTTGCAGCTACGTCCACATTCTCTGAAGTGATGGTTGCAGTTTAGAAACCCCTACAGTTGCTGCTGCAGCTAACCTCTTGTCACAATATCAACTGCACTTCATTTTTTTTAAAGGTTTTTCGCTACTGTTGCTAAGTCTCATTGCTCCTTATTGCCTAACAAGGCACCTGTCCATTAGCAGTAGATGCATTTAATGGGAAGAGGGGAAAAGGGTCCCCCTAAAAAAAACCCCAGAAGAGCTGTGATTTCTGGGACAAACCCTCTCAAGACAAATTTGTGGTACAAGGTTTGCTTAATGGGAGCATAGCTGCCCAAGCAGGTGCCATGAATCCACTCAGTGTAGAAATAACACTGATGAGGACACATTTGCATCATTTGATAAGGGAACTGGCAGTGGTACTCCATGAAACTGGAATCCTCGACTGCAGCTTCTCTGAAGCAGCAAACTGAATAATGAATGCAACAGTAATTACACATACATTTCTCTTCTGCATCCACCAGCCCAAGACCATCTATGCTGCAGCTCTTGTTTATCTCTAAGCAAGCACTGTTTTGCTTAGTGGCACCATTACTCTCTCTTACTACAAATTTTTTTATATATATGTTTTTATCCAAAATGGTTGAGATGGCACCTAGTTGTCAGGGCCACCACATGTTTATTTCCGAGTTGCCAGCAGCCTACTGCCAGATGGAACACGATGCCAGCCAGCACAGGGACACCCTCTTGCAAAACTGATTTCAAGCAATCCCATCAAGGCCTCCGTATGTTCTGCACCGAGGAGGCTCCAACGTGCACACCCTGGTCAGGAAGAGCCAGAGCAGCGCTGCCTGCTTCCACATTCCCAAGCGCAGCAGATGCCACCTTGCTCTGTGGTAGCCTGAGTAAGAACTAAGAATTCCTACCCCTCATCTTAGCTTCAGGAAAAAAAAAAAATGAAGTCCTGAAGTCAAAACTTACTTATTCTCTCCCTGCTTGGGTAAAGCATGGCTCTTGTCTGAAGCTGGATCGACAGCAGATTGGGTTTTAAAAATAGAGCTCTGCAAGAGACAGCATGCAAAGTACACAAAGCAACGCTGCTTGAACCAGCACTGGGTTAAGGCGAGGCTTTGAGGGGCAGCTCAGAGCAGGTCATTTCTGGCCTTCCGCATGCAATCATCGCTCAGCCTGCTTCTCTGTCACCCCACCATTCTTACAGCCTGCTACAAAAATCTACTAGCACCAAGCTTTCTGCAAGAAGGGTTTACAAAAACAAAACACACACAAAAGAAAGCCAGCACAGAAAGCATCGCAAGCTCCGTTCTAAATTTCAAAAAGCAATCTGAAAATTGAACAGCAAGGTGCTCATTACTCAGGCTGGCAGCCTTTAGTGCAATTAAAGTTCTTTCCGAATAGGAACAGCAAGCATGCAAAATCTCAAATGGGGATGAGACTCTTCCCCCATTTTCCAAACGAGTTTGGATCACATCTAATACAGCTCCATAGTTCAAGCTCAGTCTTTTTAAAAAAAAAAAAAAAACAACAACCCCAACCAAACAAACCCAGACATTTTTGTAGGTCAAAGCCCAGTTGTAACCATGAAAAATTAGTTTCCCTCAGAGAAAAACAGTATCAACACAAAACCTTTTCTTCATGCCAGAACAAACACTGAACAACTCACAAATTCTAAGGGGGAAAAAAACGGTTTGGCTGCAGAAGCTGGGTTCTTCTCACCATCAAGAATAGAAAATATAAGTTGCCAAAACTGAGACCTGCGAGGATGGTAGCGTTTTGCTTGTAACATGGAAAGCTAATGTTTCACATGTATATAATGAACAGAAAACATTGTGAGAAGAAGGGAATGAAGCCTGATTAATCAGTATATGTGTAGTAACACAAAAATATTTTAGTTATCATCACAGGTTGCATTTAATGGGAATTAATCTTTAGGAACACACTCAATTTTCTGGTTTAGTCAAAGAAAGGGGCAGCCTAAAACTTATTTATTCAGGGCAGTATTTAGGCAAGTGCAATGCATTTTATAGCATACTGAACAATATTAAAAACAGCTCCCAATTTCAGATGACCAAATATTGCCACATATATTCTAAGTATTTTCTATTCTGTGTATCTTGTGAAATCATCACAACTTTCTTTTCAAAGTGCAGACATTTCCTCTGAAAAAAGTAACATGCACATTTGATGATAGATGACAATTAATTTCTTCAGAGAACAAAATGTGCTTAAATCACCAGAAAGCAGGGAAGAGGAAAAGCAAAACGAATTTCTGTAGCTTTCATAACCATTATACCTTTTATTTACATTTAGAAAGATAAGTCATGAAACTTAAAACAATAAAACCAAATGCAACTTGTACAGAAATCTTTTAATTTTTTTTTATTTATCACACATTAAAAAATGAAACACACTATACAAATGGTTTTTCATAGCAGATTACACATGGGTCCATTCAGACTCGCTCTCAAAGTGCTGCCAACATTTATAAGTGCTGCCCGTGATGGCAGCTGTTTATCATATAGCCAATGTATTGATTTAAATGCAGTAGCATGCAACCCTTAAAGGAGAAGGGTTTGATTCCTTTTCTGTTCTTAAATTAGGTTAAATGGCATTGGTGTCCATATTTACATACTTGAAATGTATCAATCCTGAGCAGTTCTGATGTAAATCTGAGACTGGCTGATGGGAGTCCTGGACTGGGAGTTATTAAAAAGGGAGGTCCAAATGGCAGCAGGGTGGCTGCTATGAAGTTCCGTTGCTTTCATTCTTTCCATCACATACCTATTTGCCGAGTGTCACACAGTCAAGTAATTGCTAATAAAAACGTTAAGCCAAGTAACTGTAGGTGTCCTTCTCACCATCTACGCGTTCCAAGTACTCCTTCTCAATCAGAATGTCGATGCATTTCTGTGGGAGAAACAAATGTAAGCGGCGGGACGCTGGCAGAAAAGCCCTCTCTGTGGTTGCTACAAACTTCCAACAATTTTGGCCGTTGCATTTCATGCCAAGTATGGGATGGGAGGAGGCAAAGGGCACAAACCATGGCAATTCGCTCTCCCGTTTCTGCCCGCATCCAAGTAGAGGACTAAACTGAGTTACGCTTACTTGATGCCATTCCAGGGTAGTGACTGGGAGATCAACTGATCATCAGTATGCTGAGCAACTTCATAGTGAGACAGCAAATAAAGAGTTAAACGAAGATGCAGAGTGCTTACTGTAAGGTTACTAAAGACAGCAGCTGCAGTAACCAGCTGCCTGTTGCACGACTTGACTGGCTGCATCTCTTTCAGCACTGGTGCCAGTTCATGCAACTGCTCTCCACTGCCTGGTTTTTGCCCCACCACCCCTTGGTTGTGGGCATAAAAACCATTGGTGGGACAAGTGAACAAACTGATGGCAATAAATGACTATAATGCCCCCCTCCCCAACACTTTTATTCTAGAAGAGATCAGGAAACTGTTCTTTCTGTCACAACTGGGAGGGCAGGACCAAGAGGTAAGCCCGCAGCAGAGGCTGCTGGCAGCTGGCACTGATGTGAAAAGATGCAATCAAGCAACTGTTTTACCACTGCCCACAATACGAAACATGCATGTTACCATAAAAGAAACATGGTATTTCTGGTTAAAATATTTCCTACTCATTTACAACTCCAAAAATCTGTCCTTACCCATCCCATCTCCTTAGCTTCCCTTTTTAACTCAGAAGCATGTATTTTGTCTATATAAATCCTTCTCACCTCCTGGAACACAGGTTCAGAGATGCGGTTCTCACATACCTTAATTACTGGAACTCGTGGCTTGAACCTTGAGGACAGCTGTGTTAGCACTTCTCCAAGAAGTTGCTGGTGTTTTAGAACCTTCCTCATTTTCATGATTCTCACAATAGCAGCCTGCACAGCAAAGTTGGAAAAGGTGTGCTTAGGAGCAAACTACTTGTCCTTCTGGATAAAGCCATTTTACTTCCCTAGCAGATGATGGCTGCTAGCACAGAAGCACCATCACAGCAAACTTGAGTACCAGATGGGGAGAAGCATGCTTACAAATGTCACCTACTCACCCAGACTTTAAGAACTCAGATTCTACATAGCATACAGTCATCAGAAGTGGTTTTGACACATGAATTTTAAGAACTCCTCTGCTTACAGTCAGTCATAACAATAGTACCAACTGGTACCAAGAGCAACATGAAACTCCTTATGTAAGAGAAAGCCTTCTTAGATATATATTTAACCTTACTGTGACACTCTCTTAGTAGTACATTTGTATTTCCTTCCCCTGCCCCTTTGCTTCTCAAGTGGATTCCCAAACGATCTGATACAAAACCACTGTTAAGTTCATAATACCTATTATTACTAGTTTTCACCAAGGACAGAGGTCTGGTGAGTGTGTGCATCCGTGGAACCCAAACGCTCATCAACATCATGTTAGAATAAATGTGAAGAACAGTGTCCTATCACGCCTTTCTACATTGTCTATTACAGACTCATATTGCCTTTAAAAGTATTGTAAATTCATTTTTAGCTCCACCACAGTGCACTGCAATGGCACGTTGTCTTTTAATAAAAATTCAAAACAAAACAAAACAAACACCCCACACAGCAAGCTTCCATAAAGAATTACAAAGCTGTAATTTTAAGTTCGTAGCATGACAGCATTCTGCAATACAAGTCACCTGAATCAGTAGTTTCCTATCTTCCTCTATATTTTTGTGTGTGGTTTCTTGTTCCTGCTTCTGTTCAGTCTTCATTGGCACATTAATGTTTACCCTTAATTTTTTGCTGTGAAGGAAACCAGAAGTTAGTAAAACAATTAGCCTGTTTAAAAACCAACCAAACAAAAAAACCCCTCAAAACCTAAAAACCCTCAAACAAAACCCAACTCCAAAATAACAGCCACACCACCACAATTACTTTACAACAAAAGGGGTCTTTGGCACTTCTGTCTAAAATTTTAGACAATCTTATTCAAGTTTAAAAAAGTAAATAAAACCCAAAAAACTGCAACCAACCAAAAAAATCCCGAAATACCTTTTTGGTGGTTGTTCGTGTATTTCATGACTTAGTGAATCCAACCTAGTGATGTGTTAGGTCAAATTAGCGCAATATATTACACCACATTTGAAAGATTTCTATGTTTAGTAAGAAGCTTCCAGTCAGTGAAGGGGACAAAGAAAGTCAGTGGAAACAGAATCGCCACTTTGATTTACAGGTTGGATTCTGACCATTATGTGGAAAAATCCATTTGTTCCGTAAAACCGAATTCTGCTTTTCTTTTACGTGCTCCTCAGCGCCCGTGGTTGTGCCGGGGTGAGCCTACTACACAAGGCGCTGCGTCCCAAGCGGGGAAGGAGCCACAGTGCCAGGGCACCGGGGAGCACAGGGCAGCGCTCAGCCTCCTGGCTGTGCTGGTGAACGCTGTGGCCGAGAGGGGATCTGTTAGGTATTTAGCACAGTCTTGTGCAGCAAAAATTGGGAACCACCAAGCTGCACAGCGCAGCAACACTGAGCTGTTTCCATCACTGCATTAACATAACTGACTGGGAATTCTCAAACCTTTAATTATTGGTCAAGGAGGGAAGAAAGCAGATGAAGAGTAAGGTACAAGGAAAGGTTTTAAAATGTTTCTTTCACTTGAGATCTTATCTTCAGGAAGTACTGAACTCCTCACTGAATTTGTGTGTGTTTACGTCTATGCTCTGGTAAGCACCATAAAAAGTCAGCACAGTACTGTGAACAGCTTAAAATATACGAACATTGAAAGCAACACTGGGTAAAGTAGGTAATAAAAACTACTGAAAGTCGTGTTTATTAAGTCTTCAAATCACTGTACACTCTGAAGTTCTAAAATGAGCCTGCTGATCTTCTCATGTTATCTTCAGTGGATGAACATTTAAGACTTTGACCTTTGCTGGTCACTGTACACTACTGTAACCTTATAAAATATAGTGTATTTTGCTGAGTGCATGCAAGTCATGCACCTCGGTAAATCCAACACAATTTCTTACTAGAAATAAATTATACAAGAATTAGACAAGAATCAAGGAACGAAAAGGACATCTGAAAATATGTCCAGGCCTTGACAGACTTTATGACAAAGTCCAAGTCAGACAGCTGAAATCTTACCCATCCTCCCTACTAGCCAACCCTCTCCTTTAAAGCTGGTACACGTTGGATCTATATTTGAATTGGCACTTGAACCCTGGAGCTTTCATCCCAGGTGTATTAGGTTTTACCCCAATTTTGAAAGCAGAGAAGGAGGATGCTCCCCATTATACACAAGTGATACATGCTGTTGAAGTTTTTCCTTACTTTTTATAACCAAGATACAGTTTTATTAAGGTATCCGGTTTTAACTCCACCTCATCAACATTTGCATTTTCATCTTCCAAAACCTGCAAGAATAAATAAAATAAACAAATAACTAAATATTCATTAATACATTTCGCTGAATGTTAAGCAGGTCATAAAAAAGCAAGAGTACTTACGAGCAATTTTGATTTCAACAGTATCTGTAGAACTTGTGCCAAGATATCCTACAAAATTACAGAAAATATTATCAGTGCAGACAGACAGCACCTTTCTTTAACTTAAAATACTTCAACAAGAATACACATATTTAGACTAACAACTAGTGAGTGCAGAACACTGCAAAATGAGTGGAAAAAAAAAAGCAGTAAAAATGTAGTTCACAGAAATAAAATGTAATAAGGCCCTTTTTGGGTGTTAGGACATATTCCCCTTGCGGTCAGTCAAATAACATCAAATTTTTTGGAAAGACTAATTCTAAACAACGGACCTTTCCAGCTGCTGTTTTAGGAGCTATTTTGCAAGCAGATTTACAAGTGCAAGAAATAATTTTTCCCAAACAGTGCAAATATAGATACCATGGCAAGCTTAAACTGCAGAAAGCAAGTTACCCTCTGCTTTCCGATTAACGTATTTTTCTTTTCTTGCTTACACCAGGGATCTGTTCTGGTTACTGTCGCTGGTCGGTCACCAGATGGCTACGCTACTGTCAATGTTCTGTGCAGGTTTGCAAAGCTGCTATTTTACCACAGTAAAAATCTTCTGGGATTCATGTAGTTAATTTTCAAGTGTATGAAGAATTTTATTCTGGTCCAACCGTAATTTGGGCCAAATATTTATTTTACATAAATAAATATGTATCTATATCTGCAAACAAGCATCAATAATAAATGGCAGCCCCCTAAGACGTCTGGGTTTACTGTAAACCATCAGCAGCAGTATGTTTCTAGAGATCCACTTCTAAAAGTAAAGATCTCACTGACTAGGAATTGCCTAACTTTCCAGAAGTCCCAGCAGGGTTGATACAAACCTACTAGTAAAGGACACAGATGCCAAATAAACTGTGGGCCATAAAGCCTACTTGGAAAGAAAAGGCGGGAACTTTATCTACAAGAGAGAATGAGCCAATGAAACTGCAGATTTTACTATGTTCATGTATATAAGCCTTGAGATGTAAAGAAGAACGGATGCGCAGATCCGTTTAGGGACTTAGGGAAAATGCTGTTTTTCCTAGAATGTTGTCTTTTAATATTAAAATGTACATAGTGAATCACTGAAAACTTACTACCAGCAGGAAGCTAGACGATTCACTCTAGTCATGAACAGGAGTATATACACATTCAGATTCATCAGAAGACTAGGCAGTTATGATTACAGGAAAGTAAATCAGGGAATTAAGTTGAGCAAGAATAGAGCACATCTGTCTCCTTCAGGACAGAAACTGACTCTGGCTTCAAGCATGTCTAATCCTAATTTCTTACAATAGCAGGAAGAGCCCTGAAGACCAAAAGACTTGTTCACAAGAGTGTGGTAAAACGTGCAAAGTCACTACCATTTTTATTTGAGTACTGTCTGTCAGCTGCTGCACGGTATAGGCATCTTCTGTGTTGTACTGCAGTAAAATCGCCATCTGGAATGTGGATGCCTAACAGATCCAAAAAAAGAGAATGAAGGGGAAAGGGGGGAAAATCAGAAAATGAGAATGAACAAACATACTTTCTGAATTTGAACAGCCTGAAATTCACCAGTTAAACACATACGCTGAAGTATTTGGACAACAGAGAATAGCCAACTAGCGCTAATCATTACACAATACAGAAAAATCTGATGTTATTTATACGACCAGAACTCTACCTTCCAGCATTATCTAAACATAAAGCTCAAGATTATGATCATTTAACTAGCTGCAGGCACTTCATCAAATCTTCTATTATGGTGTCAAAGCCTTATTTTTCTACTAATACAATTTTAAATTATTTTCCTGTGTCACTCCCTGACGCTTACCCATTTAATCTTCATTAAAACCTACACAGACTACTGAATTCATCCTCCCAACCCCAGCAAAATAAGGAAATCAAATTTATAAACAAGGCGGCTATCAGCGGCTTATTCATGTCTATCACCACAGGGTTAACGTATGTTGATGATACTTTCAAAGTCTGAGATTATCTTGTTTCTTCTCACTGTTGTGAATTCCCCTCCTCTGTCTACTTTTTGAGAGAAAGCAGACAAGGAAAGTATCAGCAGCATGAGACCTTATGCAAAGAGGTTGCAGTTGTCTCACACAATGCAGTTCAGCACCTGTTTAAGCCACAAGTAATGTAGTCCTTTTTCTAAGTCAATTTTCTTTTAAACATAGATCTTAAGTATCAGTACAGTAAATAAACATATAATAAAGGTTCTATTAATCATAACACCAACAACCATCTGGGGAGGGTTAACATTTATGTTCAGTTCAGTAATACACAGATCTGTAGCCATCAGGTCTTACATCTGTGCTTTGCTTTATTTAAAGACAGTAGCATTATTCACAGGAATAAAGCTAACAAATGCATGTAAGCATTGTAAATAGTAGCTAAACATACGTGTGTGTATACATATGAACATAGGCCCCCACCCCCAATTAAGGAATTGAATGATTTAAAACACTTAATTGTGATACATCATTACATACTGTTAATGAATATTTCGACATACAAATGAAATACAGCTCAATTCACTGTATTATCTATTAAAATTAGTTTGTGTGCAGGTACAGGAATTCACATGAACTTCACTACTTCAACATCTACACACGTTCACCATTTTAAACACATTTATCAGCACAATGGTCCTTTAAAGTAAGGAAAAGCAATTATCTCCAAATGAGGAGTAGAGAGGCTGAACAGCTCATCCAGATAACGTTAAGAGCAGTGGAGCAGAGCATGAGCGCATGCCTTTTAAACGAGCAGCTGCATCCAGTCCTCTGAATGCAATCATCACCAACTGATGCCATTGGCATGACCTTATCCTTACCTGCAACGTGTATCTATTTTTGAAACAGTTGGTAACCAATTCCCCTTTGGACAGCTGATACAACCATGTTAATTTTCTTCCACTATGGCGACTGGCATAAAACGCAGTAAATCTCTGATAGCTCCGTTCTAACTGTATAAAAACAACAACAATAAAGAATATTATTTACCTTCATTTACCATTACTAGAACATGCTCTGGAACCAACAAAGGAGAATCAAATCTGATCACCCTTGACTGCCATGTTGTCCAAATAAGACAAACAGAAATCCAAAGTATTCGAATTCGTTAGACTGGGTGAAAATTTCCCTTTGTTATGAGTTTCCCCTTTAAAGTGCCATTAACAATACAAACCTGAACAAGCATTTAAGTTCCATTCTTCCTTTTATGATATATTAAGCAATGCCAGAAAGGCGATTTCTTTTAACCACCTTCATCCTCCAGGTAACAGCAGTTAAACTTATTTCTCATGATAAGTATTCGTGTCTTGTCTATTCTGGATAAGCACTCAACAGAAAACCAATTATTATAATATCTAAAGATTTTACTGGATGGAGCCGAAGCAACAGCAAGAAAAAGTTTCTTAAATAAAAGTATACACAGAACAATACACTAACAAAGATTTGCTTCAGTTACTATTGAATGTTTTGAAGAAAGATTCGTTAACCTGGGTCTTTCCACAGGAGAAAACAGTTATATTTTTCACACAGTTCCCTCCTACTACCTTACTCACTTATCTTGTTCCAAATATCCTCCAGCCAAATAGGCAAACACCAGAAACACTTCCAGTCCACTCTGACACACAACAAAACAGGAGGAGACACCAGCCTTGCAAAACAAATTTCTCGCATGATCATTCCATGTTTGGATGAACCAAGTGCAAGCACCTCACCTCAGATGGCAGAGCAAACGTGCAGGACTGCTGGAACGGCCACGATCCAGAACTCAGCACCTGGATGCTGAAATCCACTGGAAAAGAGGTGAAGAGGCTGAGCTGCATTATCCTCCTTGCTCCCACCCCCTCTTCAAATACGCAGTCCCAGTTCTAACACAAACAAGAAATGGTTCTGCCTTTTGCTCAAACTAACATGGTGAAAAATCATTAAGCAATAAATATTTTTTTTTTATTCAGACCATAAAACAAAGGAATTCATGAAAGGTGTTGCTGCAGTTGGGGACCTTTACATTCCCTGTCCCAGTCACTCAATTTTCTCTCATTTGTAGAAGTTATTACCCTGTTTCTATCCCCACAACAGATTTCTCTTTTAACATGCAAATGTAAAAGTTATAAGCATTCATTTTTCTGTGTAACTAAAACTCATCACTCCACAGTACACAACTCCAACATTTCACATTTATATTTGTCAGGCATTTTGGGCAAGCTAGTAAGAATAATACAAAAACTAAGTATAATTTAAGCCTGAGAATACACAACTCTAAATGTAATCCAACAATTAATTATCAATTCTTAAAAGAATTTGTTTCAATGTGCTTCAACAAAAAAAACATTTCTTTATAAAAAAGTGATAGGGCTGTCTAACAACCTAAAACACAACATCCTTTTTTCCTTAATACTTTTACACAAGTATAAGCTGAAGCCACGTTGTGCTCAAAATCAAAATTGTTTAAAGAAAAACATCTTTCCAATTAAAAAAAAAAAACAAAACACCACAAAAAACCACAAAAACCAAAACAAAAAAACCCAAAACACCCAAACCGACAGGATTCAGCTTAATTTAATTACATACCTAAAAACATGATCTGCAAAATCAGGAGGAGGCTACCCATGACAGAAGATATAAAGTGCTATTAGAAGACAAAGTACAGATCTAAAAGACTAATTTAAAAATCCTAGCTATCTTGGTCAAAATAATACTAACTCTAACTTCTGGAGGTATGGCGTCTAAATCAAATATTTCCCTCATACAGTTAGCTCTGTAGAAATAAGAGGAAGCTAAACCACTGAACAGTAAGTTAGGTAAATGAATTACTTACAATCTAATGGTTCTGAATTGGTCAGGTGCTTTTTAAATTGCTCATTCAAATCCTTGCTTACACCAATATCTTGGAACATCCGCTGCAGTTTGGAGGTATACTCAAAACCACAAGCTTGCTGCATTTTAAAAGCACAGATAGGTCAGCAAGACACATTTTTGACATTGGAGAATGAGAATGAAAAAGTATCAGAGCCTATTTTCTTAAAAGAAGATGTATAAAGTTCAGTATTCCCCTTACTCAAAGTACCGATCCCAACTAGACATGCTCTTCAGCTGTCATCAAAAACTGAAGAAAATTTTGTTTAAAAATGAAACAAAACACACAGTGAAACAGATTACTAAGAGTATTAGATCATATTTTGCTTGACCCTGAATGAACAAGGGTTAATGAAATTAAGCAACTTTTCAGCAGTCATTCCCTTGGATAATTATATCCATGTCATCCATTTGGGTAAGAATAATTAAGCTTAAATCCATCTTAACTCCATTGGACAGACATGCACTACAAGCTCCTAGGAGGTTTTAAAAAAAAAAAAAAGAAAAGAAAAAAAAAAGACCTATGTTGTGTATTTTTCTATTGCACAGAAAACAATTAAATGAAAGGACATACATGAACGCTTTCCAAGGCAGCCTGAAGACCTGCAATACAGTAGATCATGGGACAGTCATGGAATACTCACTTTTAGTTTAGAGATCATGCTTGCCTCAGCATCATCACTAGCACTGTTCTGATGTACAAGTCTTTTTGCCAGCATTTTAGCATAGAATTTTTGAAACACATCCTTATCCTCAATGTACTTGAAGACAACCATCTGGAAAAGCCAAGATAATTTTTAAGAAAAAAAACTATTTAAGCATTTGTCTTGAAAAAACTGTAGCAGTAGCTACTTCATTTGCACTTAAGTTTTTAAGGGCAGGGTTTTTTTTGTTTGCTTTTGTTTGTTTCTTTGGGGGGTGGTGGTGTTCATTTGTTTTAAATGTGGATACTATTTTAAACACATTAACTGTATATTCCACATGTACAGCCTTATATATGAATAAATATGTAGTACATATATGTAATTATACAAAAATATATTGTAGAAATCATATATATGTGTAAAAAAATGAAGTAAAAGCATAAATTTCATTTAGCCACTTTAAATCTGCTGTAAAGGGCTTTTTTTTAATAAAAAAAAAAACCAACCAACAAGCCACACAGAGATGAAAATTATTACTGGAAATCTGAAATATTAAGTAATGAAATCAAAATAAAAGATTTTCTCTCATCTGACTTGTGTGACAATCGAATATTACTAACTCATCAAAGCTTACACAGAAGAGAACTGTATTTATAGACATCTTACCACTTGATTGAGTGTATCTTCCAATTCTGCTTCTTCTGGATTCTTTGAGCTGCAATTAAAAGAAGTGCATTGTTAATGAGTCCCAAAACTGCTGAATTAAAACAACATATGGATGTATATGGAAATTTCATAAATAAAGGAACACAGATTGAGTAGTTCTGGGATCAAAGACTCTTTAGAGAGGAAACAGTATAATGAAATGAACGCTTCACTACTCCACATGTAAGCAATTCTGAAGTATACGATTTTTAAACAATACATTGAAGTCCTGGACCATGAATTGCTCAGGACTTCCTGATAGCCTGATATTTCTCAGGATTTATGGGCTTAAACATAGATATCTCTCTCCCTACCTTTTTTCTGCTGCTAAATGCTATCTTAATTTCTTGTCTTAGTACAGTGAAAAGAAAACAGCTCAGAGAGCTGGGTCTTGACTGGGTAAGAGCTCAGGTGGCACCACGTTGTCTTCTTCCATATCATGCTTGTCCATCAGGCATACCCCAAATCTACCTTGCAGAAAGCTAGTATTTATAAAGGGGAAAATAAATCCTTTGCTGAAGGCAGGAGGGGATGGGGAAGGGAAAAGTGAGCAATTTCTTCTGGTTTTGGGTTGTTTGGTGGTGGTTTTTTTCCTCCCCCAAAACAGCTAGAAAAGTTGCCAGTGACAAAACTGACACCAATCCAGTATGAACTGATCTGATACAACTGAATGTATGAGCTGCTGAATCATCTGAAGCCAAATACTTAATTAAATTATGAACCATAAGAGGTTAGAAAGCAATTTTTGTCCTCCTCAATTTCTGCCCAGATGGAAGAAGATACAGAGAAAAGAACAGGAGGAAAGCAAGAGTTTTAACAGAAAAAGGGAACATGCATCTCTTTACAACATAACACAGCTCAAATTTGGGGGGGGGGGGGGGGGAACCCTTAAAAAATCCTTCTGTTTTATTAAAAAAATAGAACTTAAGTTTCCTATAAGGAAAGAAAGGTCTTAGATCTTTTATTATTTCCCCCCTCTTCTTTAAAAAGGAAAGTAAACTCCATTTAATCTTTAGGAATGGTCCTATTGAAATTTTTGTATTCAGAATTTGATATAATTCATTTTTCTTGAAACGTTAAGTTCTGTTTGTGAAGACACAATATAAAACTTCATATGCTAAAACCTTTTAAAACAAAAGCCAACCTGAAATAATAATTTGTCTTTGAAGACGTACCTTTTCTTTAGTAAAGAGTCACAGTATCGTGCCAGTAGCTCTGGAGATTTACTGGATGATTGAGCCATTTTTGTCACTGCATTATTATTTATAAATCGACCACAAGCCTATAAATCACAAAAGACAGTGAAATTTTGGGAGACAAAACACTGAACATAAAAATAAAAAATGTTCACCGTATGCCACTACTTAGACTTACTTTGTCTAGTGCAGCCACAAAGCCAGCATCATTGTTGAACGCAGACATGACTAAAGCATTATATTTCTTATGGACGTCCAACACTGTCTGTACATACATTTTTGGATCCTGCAATAGAGAGAGATGATTGTTTTTTGCAACCCGTTGACTTTCTGCTTTCTACTTCCTCAAAAATGGGAGCTATTCACTGGCCTAAGCAAATTTTTATGGGGAAAGTCTACAAAGTATTAGAAATCTTTTAAAGGTAAAATAGTATCCAGACTAATTTAGGTCCTATGTCCAGGACTGACATACATTAGCACAAGCTTTCATTTACAGCAACCAGAGTGCAGAGTGCACTACATTATATAGTACAAAACTACTTACTCAATCATTGCAAACATTTCCAAGAAGGGCATTTTCAAAGACATAAGCTTAATTTGAATCAGAACTGCGAGAGCTGGACAATCATAAAATGGCAGTTGCTATAGAAGAAACCCTCAAAATAAATCTCTGTAGTAAGAATGTAACAGGTGGATCCCCAGCAGGTACAAGTTAGTATAGAGACCTCAGTCATTGTTGACAGTTCTTAAAAATTACCTGCTCACCACCCAGTGGCAGCCAAATGCCAATAAACATCAAGTTTATGGCACTCACAGACTGAGTCCTGTATGTAATTACTGATCTCTGCATCTCAATAAAGATGGAATGGAGTCAGAGTAGGAACAGTGAAGGGCAACTAAAACACCAGGCAGACAGGGCGGCTTCTATGCAACAGACTAAAAAGGCTAGAAGTCTTCAATTTGGAGATGAGAAGTTTGAAAGGGCATATGACCGAGGTTTACAAAATCAGGAGGATGACTGAAAAGATGAACGATCACTAAAAGCCACTTTTTATAACTATGAGGCACTTGAGGAAAGTGATAGGAAACAAGTTTAAGACAGATAAAGTAAAGAATATCTTTACATATGAGGTAGTGGACTTCTGGAACTTGCTGTCACAGGAGGTTGTTGGAAGTAGGTATCAGCAGGTTCAAGAACGTATTAGACAAAGTCACAGACAACAGGTCCATAAATAAAACTAAAAGAACGGGGCATGGAGGTACTCCTGTAACATTCCTATCATAAGAGTTCTGGATGCTGGCAACAAACAGCAAAAGATGGGCAGGGTTGTTATCAGGATCGTGAAAAACATTTCTTCTTGCCACTGCAGACAGACATAGACTACGTGGACCACTGATCTAATGCCATGCTTGAGATAAAGAATTGAGATTACTGAGAACCTCCCAGACAAGAAATTCAAGTGGGCTTTAAAGACATTCAGAAAAGCGTCCACTGATTACAAGGACTCCAAAAAAAATAACCAAAGGCACAAAAAGCAGTAATCTTCTGACTGAAGAGCAGTCTCGTTAATATAGTTAATGGAGTCTAGAGCACAACTCATTCTGCAGTAAAAATCTAAAATAGGTCAGATGAGTCAAGCTGGTATGACTATTTCTCTCCCCTGACTACAGAGAAACTGAGAAGCATTTGCTCAGCTGATTATCTGTTTAGACACAGTACAGATAAATGAAGTTAGGCAGAATCAATCCTACCTAAGTGCGATAGAGGGCTAACAAGGCAATGATGAAAAGCAATACAGTGGTGTGAAGGATACTGGAAGAAGAGGCAAGATGGTTCCCAAGGGAGATAGACAGAGATACTCTTATGAAAATGAAGAATAAACATGTGGAAAAAGAAAAGGAACAAAATAGAAAGATGAAGAAACAAGAAAAAGCGTCATGATCAGGAAGAGTTTTGTAAATGCTTGGAGTCAAACGAACTAATACATACAAAGCTCAGGCTTCCCCTCTCTCAAAGCTGAACTAATTCATGGAGAAAGAACTTTCGTTTTTCTGGGAAATTCTTCAAGGCCTAAGTACAAAGAAACTCAAGAGTGACGATCACTAGGGGGGTGTGTCAACCATGGAGCACATTCGATTTCAAAATTTAAGGTTACGTCTACGAATGAAGCTGAAGATTCCTGGACTTCACGATTCACAAAAAAATCAACGCAGCTGAAAAGCTACACACTTAGAACTATAGAAGTGAACAACAGACACTACACACATGTAAAACATTTCAATCTGTACTAAAAAATAAAGTTTTTACTGTTCTTCTTCATGCAGTCATTACAGATTACTGCTTTAATGATTACTAGTACAAAGCTATTTCAAGAATATGAGGCCAATACCACATTAAAATGAACTCTGTCAAATACCAAAGTTAAACACCATTATAAATAAAATTTACCAGAATCTATATTCTAGCCTAATTTTGCTTTGTGTAATGTTTCATTCTTTTTTTTGCTAGAAAATGTCATATTGTCTATAGACAAAAAGGTTAGCAAAGGGTTTAAACAACTTCATGTTGCTGAGATACAACCATAATCAATACAAAATGAAGTCTGAAATTACAATTATGGGATAAAATCAAGAAAGCCAGTTATATGGCTAAACGACCACAGTGTTGCAGAAGACCTGACCTGCTCCTTATATTGTGACCTCTCCAACCATTTCGGTTCTCTCTTCCTCTTGCATTTCTCATGCTTTTCCAAATAGAATAAAGCCATTCACCAAAAAACTAAAACCAACAGAAACTTTCTCCACACAGTCCCATCCAAGTCAGAAGCCTATAGGATGAAATAAAATACAGTCCGCTGGAGGATAATGCTTCTTGAAATAGTGGACTTTCAGGTGTAAGTGTAGGACGCTGTACTTGCACAGCCACCTTTCCAAGCAGCATGACATCCTGACAGAGAGCAAAAACTCAGAAAAAAAACCCAAAACAAACAAAAAACTCTCCAAAGCTTGAAGAGTAGTAACACAGTGATGTGACTGTTGTTTTAAGCCTACTATCAACATTTGAGAATTGCCTAGTCCTCACAAATTAAATCAGTGAGAGTGAAAACATAAGCAAACTGGAAATTATATGAGGAAGCATTCACCCTCCTCCAATGTAAAACTGGCAGCAACTACACACAGACTTTTTTTGATGGGATACTTGCATTTAGAGCAGCTTCTCCACATTTCTCAATTGCAGCTAGACCCTGATTGTGAATGTGGGTTTCCAAAAGTTTTTTCAGCTCTCCAAGGCCATCCTGGATTCGTGATACAAGGTTATACATGCGTCCCAAGTCTGGAAAAAAAAAAAAAAAAAAAAAAAAGAAAAAAGGAAAGCCAACATCTCCCATTTGTACTAGCTATGACTCCAATTTCTCATTTACAAAGTTGCCAATAGGAGTTAAACGTCATCAACAAAAACATAAGTGCAATTGCTCCTGTAAAAAGCCAGAAAAAACTACAGCAAAAAATTATACAGTATAGCAAATCTTTGCACTAACCTGGAAAGCTAAGACTAGTTAAAGACAAAACAACCTGTTAAATATTAAGATCTGTTTTACCCTCACAACGCTACATATATCTCAAGAAGAAAAATACTGACTTAAATTATAGAAATACATTTACTTCTGATTTCTAGTTTTCATAAAATTAAATAAGTGCAATAATTTAAAAATGGAGTCAGAACCTTCTTATTTAGATGAAGTTTTGAAGTGTGACCACGAATTAGGACTGTCATTAGTGTTACTGCTGGCTGTGCTAAGTGTACAACATTCTCCAGCTGACCACTGCCCTTTAAACCTTATTCTGAACAGGACAGTTCTCAGAGATCCAACACCACCTGTAGCCTTTTGTACATTAACACTTCTGCTTGGGGCAGCATCAGTGGTAACGGTTGCAGATTCAAGGCAAAAATGTTATGTATTGATATGTCCTTAGCAGACAAACTGAAACATTATAAACCAAATTTTCTCCAATAAAGCACTGTCAATAAAGCCATCTCTTAAAAAAAAAAAAAACGTTTAAGTAACTGATCATCAGTAGAAATAATTGTATCTCAAGGAAAGAAAAGGTTCTGAAAAGCATTACCATGGAACAAAACTAACAAAGGTAAAAATAAATTGGACATCATTTCATGTATGTTAAAGCTTCATATTAAAATCTCACCAGTTTTCAGCCAAGACTTTCCAAAATCAAGTAGTAATTTTGGAAAGTCTTATACTGAAGTCGGTTGTTTTTATTATTCATTTTCAACAGGGCAGATGCTTTGTACTTTCTGAGTGCAGAACTCTTTATAAGAAGAAAAAAAAAAAGAAAGCTTTAATATGGTCATAAACCAGGTACACAAACCCACTAGTTACCTCTTGTAATCCTGCCCTCACTGAACAGGCACTCAAGTGAAACAGTAAACAACCAAATTAGTTACTGTAAACTAATGAGGATATTTCACCTAGTTGAATCCATCTCAAGCTCGTCAACTGCATCTAGCACTTCTAAAGTTTAAGGACTTCTCTGAAGGGCTTATGAGCCATTTATTACCACCTGAGGATTATCAGATTAAATAAAACAGAGCATCAAGCAGCTGTAATGCTGCCTAACTCTGAAATACAACACACAGAACTTGATGCCTTTAATACTGAAGCGATGGCACCTCTATTCAGACCTGTTTCCATATAATGCTTTCCATTCCTTAGAACTTCAGCAAGCTTAAACTTTTGGATTTGAAAAGCAAACATTTTTTCTCTCTGAAAACCACATTTGCCATTTGATGTTAAACTTTTATAACAAAGTAAGAATGCTGGTTTTTTACCTACAGAATTTTAGGAAAAATGTAGGAAAGTAATGCCATGCATAGATATAAGCTGCTGCTACACCTATCCAGGAACAAGGGTTCACAGGTTGGTCTATCAGGATGTCTGTATTTGGTGAAATATGGAGAAGATGCTACAAATCGTCAAGAAAGATTTACAGAGTAACTCCACCTAAATCATTACAGCCTGCTCCCAATAAACATAATTATTTCCTATAGGTATCATACTGACATGAACAGGTAACACATGACAAATATGCCCCACAACCTTTATAACTAGTTGTACAACGCGATTAAAACATTACAGAGCACCAACAGGAGTGGCCTGTAAGATGATATACTTAACTTACTTCACATGGGAGGACCTCAAAACCAGTGTACTTTCAAGAGCAAAGCAATCAAGATTTTAATCAAGAGCAAGATTTTATTATAAGTTTAGGATAGTCTACAATAGAATATTTTAGTATATTACAAATTTGAGAGTGAACTGATTATAGTGATTAAAGAATGAATTCTCAAAGAATCTTTCAAAATATATGTTTCTAATCTTGAGACTTCATGAAACTTAAAAAGGGCCAGGGAACTACTGTAATTTGCACAAGTGAAGCCTGATAAGAGAGAAGAAAATATTTTGGAAAAAAAAAAAATCAGGCATTTAAAATGCCCAATTAATCTTAGAAATAACCCAAATGAAAGTAAAACCAAAGACATATAACAAGATGGTGCCCAAGACACAAGGTACTACTTTTCCTTTTTTACCCTGACAAACTTACAGAATTGCATCACTATGATAAGTGACTGTATTAAAGGCTCACATAACCCATGAGCTTGATAAAGCAAGGGGAAAAAAGAAAAGCAATAAAAGCCTGGGAAGGCCTCGCGAGTCCAGAACAATTTTCTTGTTTGTGCTACTACTATTTCTATTGTCACAAGACATTTATAAAGTCATTTTACTAGTCAATCAAAATCTCTTCCAACTACAAAGTAAATACATTTATTTACAAACATAAACAACACCTGACTCTCAAATACTAGTACAGGATAAAAATCTTCTATTTACATTTGAAACAGGTTACTTCTGACCTACTAATCATGCTGAATTGCCCTTTTCTATTTTGAAGCATCTCTTAGTTATCAACATGATGATTATAGTAATCATTCATAGTTGCTCTTTTAAGGTTGATATATAAAGAGACAGAGTCATAGCTGCAATTCACAACTCAAAACAGTATCATCAATAGTAACTTAATCGTATTCCTCTTAAATTCTGTCACTTTCTTAAAAGCAGTATTTCAGCTATAAAGCCTTACCTTGACTTCCTATATAGATTTAATCAATTACCCAACTGGAAAAAAATCAGAAACACCATTCATCCTTATCACCATGCACTGGATGCATGCACGATGCACAGAATTATTTGGCCCTAGTTTTGACTGTTACTTTGTGCTAAGCATTAACTCCTGAAGAAACTCATAAAAACCAGTACAACTGACAATTCCTTAATGATATCAAAACTCTCTGATAATCTTCACTTGTTTTAGAGGAACTGCTGAAGAAACCTTTATTCTATGTGTTCTCTATGAAGGTATAAACTTGATCCATTAGTGGCACTTAAGACTCTTTTTCGCAGCTAAAATTATCTCATCAATTAATAATTCCCACCTCTTCCTTGTGCTCTATATACAGCTTTATATACTACACTTTAGAAGCTCCTTATTTGCTTCTGTGCCTCTTTTAACATTTCCTATACATACTTGTAGACAACTTGGATTTTAAAATTCTCACTGCTGACTCGGAAAGATCCATGGATTCAACTGAAACAGCTGGTAAGACTACTGGTCTGCTTTTTGTCTCACATCTCTCTCATGCAAGCTTCAGCTCCTGCTGAAGTGCTCTTGAAGCTCTTCCAGCCATGTTAAGAGAAATCAAAATTAGTGCTGTTTTGCCTTAATATTTGGAATCGGAATAGGCTTCTTGAAGCAATATCCTCAGCCATCCCAATTTAATAAAGAGCTGCTTGTCAATTAGGTTAGTGTCTATCTTCTCTCTTAATCTAATTCCTGAACAAATCACATTTAGCTATCACCAGAATTTACATTATTCACAAATCATCAGGGATGAGCTCTAAACTGAAAATCAATGCTTGAATCTCCTTACCTTCATTTTTGTCAGCATCCAACAAATTCTGAAACTCTGTATGAAATATCTCCAGGTGTTTTTCAATAAGTACTTGCTCACATTTTCGTGCTAACTCATCTTGTGTGCTCTCATGGAGATATACCTGAACTCTACGCTGTTCCTCAAGAAGGCGAGCTTCAGCCTACAGAACAGAGAGATAAACATGAAACCTGTACGGAAGGTAGAACAGAAATCCAAGAGCAGAAAACAGACCAAAAATCAAACCTCTCACTAATGCAGTGTTATGGTGCCCCTACTTAAGCGGTTATTTTTCTGGAAATCATAATATACATATGGAAGTGATGTTTATGTTGATGATAATATTATATACTGTTTAAATGGGGGAGGCGGAGGGGGGGAGAATCACAGCAAGATTGTTTTCCCCTTGCTTCCGAATAAGAAGTTTACAGATGGAAATCTGCTGTCAGAAAAAGAGAAAGCTGCTGACATGAGATGCTGGCAGTTTTAGCATCAGCAAGCTCTCCGGCTACAGAGGTAGTTTGGTTTAAGACAAACATGAATGTATTTCATGCCTCCACAGAACTAAAAGGCAGAAAACTACAATTTAACAGTATGCCCATGACAAATTTATTTGAACGTTCTCATCTACTTTCTTACACAGAAAAGCTTCCCAATAATCTACAATCATTTAAATCAGGCACTGGAACAGGCTGCCCAGGGAAGTGGTTGAGTCCCCATCCCTGGAGGTATTTAAAAGATGGGTGGATGTGGTGCTTAGGGACATGGTTTAGTGGTGGACTTGGCAGTGCTAGGTTAGGTTGGACTTGATGATCTTAAGGGTCTTTTCCAACCTTAACAATTCTATGATTCTATGAAATTATCCTAGCATTTAATTTGGCATATGAAATGCTACATATGTGTATCTTCCCAGCAAACCAAAATTCTAAATGTCACTTGAGGAACAGTACTTATGCCAAAATGTAAATCTGAAGTTGTTTATATAACAGTTACTGCTACTTTGTTTGCAAGAATGTTAAAGATTCACTTTACAAGCCATCTGTAATTGCAGCACATTATTAGGGATAAAGTGCATATGTCCCCTTATGAGTCCAAATTATTTAAATTAATAATGTCCTCAAGAAAAGGAAATCAAATTAATGCATTTTCCTAGTATTTTAGAATATTGACTAAGCATGAAAGATCATATTATGGACAACAAAAAAAAACAAAAGAACAATTTCACTGCAAGTACACTGCATCATATACAGATGGCTTTAAATAATCTCTGCCACTGTTAGCTTCACTTATTTCTGTAATAATTTTGCACTTAGCTCTTGTGAAATGGTCCTGGATTACTGTCTCCTAGAGTTAAACCAGTACAGGCCAAAATATGGGAAACAAAATCAGCAGTTTGGGAAGGGATATAAGCTCATGCTTCAGAGTACTTGCCAGTTTCTTACCAGTAAGGAATAACAATCAACTTCCTTAATGACAGCAAATAGCAGCAAATCTTTCTGATGAACGCTGGAAACTGGAATCAGACTAGTAGGACTACTTATCTTACATTTAATCGATTCTGTGTTTCTGTAGTTCAGGAAATTCTGCCACTTCTAATGCTGCTTCTTAAAATATCCTTAGACCTTCACCTTTAATATTAACAGTCACTTCTCACTTTGAGCTCCTTTATGAAAATAGACATTCACTGTGACTTTGAATTTGCTTATACTCTCTCACTTTTTGTGTTCTTACAATTCCATTTTCCTTTTAAAGTCATATTTCAGAAACAAGGGAAAAATAATTAGTTCACACAACAGTATCTTTGGCTTGTTTTAACTATAAAGATCGAAAGTTCAGTTTGAGACTTTATTTCAAGGGACAGTCTTAAGAAATACTGACCTTTTTTCCCTACAGCACATCAGGCCATGCCAGCTTTACTCATGAGTTCTGGCCTGAGAAGAAAAACTCACAGTTCTTCTAAACTCAGTACGTCTGCCTGTATAACTACATATACATATCCTAATCCTAATTAAGATCTCACTGAGTATTCTGGAAGAAACAACCAGAATTCTACTATATCATGGTAACACTGATGTTATGCTGGTGTGCGCTAAGGTACTCCAGAACACTTCTTTTTGTTTTTATTTTGCAGTGCTATTTATCCCCAGTTAGAACTCAACGCACAGTGCTTCAGTGAGAAAGTCAAATAAGTGTACTAATAGCAGATTACTTTGTTCCTAGTTCATACTTCCAACAGATGACTTTTAAGGCCTTCTTACCGCTAGTATGCCGTGTGACTGCTGGACAACTTGCAGCTTTTCACATCAGTCTCATTTAAAGTGTTACATAACAGAAAATAACTCTAATTCTAGCAATACCCAAGTAATAATTACGGGGACTACTCTGTTCCAGACATTTAAGTGGCATGCAAGATTACAATACCCAAACCGAAAAAAAATAATTAAGAAGTTTACAAAACTTCCTTGTCATGTTTAAGTAAAAAATGTTAAGAATTCCTTATACATGATGAAGTAAGATAAAACTGAAGGACAAACCTATCTGAATTTTAAATTAGTAGCTCTGAAAACTTGCATGACCTTTCTTGATCTCTCCAGCAGAGCATGCAGACTAGAGAGATCAGACAATTTTTTTCCAGTGAACTAGCTTTTAGCTTCAATCCATAAGTCTCCCCTGTCCGTTATGTCACATCTCTTAGTTCCTATCATTTTGCAAGCTCTGATCATATTTACTGTTGAGTTTAACCCACATCTTTTTCAGTTTCATCAGTTAAATCCCAGGAAATGAGTAATGAAAACAGTTTCTTGTTCAGTTTGATTTCAATGTATGCACATTATCTGTACGGAGACGCCAAGACAGCCCAAATAGCTTGTATACATCTCTATAGTATATGAATTTCAGCAGAAACTTCAGGCTACACACTTTCTTGCTGAAAATTCCCCCTGCCTTCTGCTAGCTTTATATGTGTTTTCAGCTTCAACATCAGCTTCAAGCAAAGCAAGTTGCTCTTTTGTGGATTTTTGAAGCCTTGAAGATTGTTTGGGGTACTAATAAATTCCTTCTGCTTGCCACTAATCTCTAGTTCTTGAAATAGCAATGACCTTCAGACAGCTTTTTACTGTCCTGTACCAAGGAAGTCTGGATGAGCCAGTCAGGTTACGAATGACTGAAATTTCCTTACTCTTTTTATATATATTTTAGGATGAAAGTAAAGACAAGAAATTGAAAGGGAAGTACCAAAAATAATGAATTCAACAACAGAGAAGTAAACATAGGTAGGTCTGGGAACTACTGGGCAACTATCCCAATGCACTAAAAGCAGGATTTGTTTTCTGTGTTATTTCCAGGACTCTCCCCCCACCCCTTTTTTTTTGGGGGGGGCTAAATCGTTGACTTTAACGCCAAGACTCAGACAGGAGTGTTCTGTGGCAAAAAGAGTCACACAAAAGAAACAAAGATACTGCAGGGAGGGATATGTATCTGCATATTACATACTCAGAGAGCACTCTCTTTTTAATTAAACTGAAAGGGGAAAAAAAACAAGCAGCAATTCAGAAAGTGAGGAAACATGCTGAGAAAAATATATAAAGCAGCACTTGTCCAAGATGGAAGATGACCTATCTATTTCACATTCAGTAAAAGTGACCCGATAACCAGGCTGGAAATAGTCAATGTTTATCCAGCTTGCTCTTAATTGCCGTTTCTGGGATCCCCATAACCAGAGACTATCTAAGAATTTAAGTCTGGCCTCTGTTGATCAGAAGTATTGTGTAGAGTTCATTACATTAAAATATTCTGAGAGAATCAAAGCTAATTAATGATCTACTTCCTTAGCCAGCTTGCTCAGGAAGATTTTAATAAATGTGCCAACACACAGTTCCTTGTATAGGAACAGTAAACTTGTAGGCCTAAAGCAGAATTACTATTTTGGTATCTTGAAGTCTAACAAAATCTGAATTTATTTTAACATTCTCTTCTGGTTTGCCCATTAAGAAAGTTTCAAACTTTCACTGTACTTACTGAAATACACTAAGGAGACAAACTTCAGACCAGATAAACATAGAAGCAAATCACCACAGGGAAAAAGAGCTAACTGTTTCTGTAAAATAATCAGCATTTTAAGAAATTCATAATAAAAGCCAAGAATTTACATTACTTTACCTTTTAAAAAAAATCTGTACCCAGAAAATAATCATAAAGCTTATTAAATAACTTACCTTCTTCATGTACTCTGTGACTGGGTTTTGTTGCAAGAATTCAGTACTTTCTCGTGTATAAAATCTCTCTGTATCAGCAAGAAACTGAGATTCAAAGGATTCTTTATAGACAGTTAGTGTAGGTCCTTTTGCAAATGCATCATCTTCATTCAGCCCCAGCTCCACTACAAAAAGAGTGAGTAATGACAAAATTGTCTTTTATGAAGTGGTCTCTTGCAAATAAACAGGTACCCTCCTTCTAACTTACATGAAGGTAATCAATTGGAACAGTATCAGCACCACTTTTTTAAAGTATGTATTTATTTTGCATTTAAAAAATAAGTAGCACAAGACATTACTCATGTAAACTGCACTTTTTGATACATTATAAAATGGATGATAGGATCTGGAAAACTTCACTATCACAAAAGCTAGTTCAAATTGCCCTTCCATTTTTTCCTCTTAAGAGTTCCAGGTTATATGCATATATGTTTTTTTATTAATGAAACTGGTCATTAATCTGCATGGCACTCTCAATTTCATGCAAATGGGAAAAAACAATCCCACTCCACTTTATAAGCCACTACGCTTCCCCCCTTCCAGATTTAGCTCCTAAATAACTGATTCAAAAACAATGAACACTCTTGTCTATCAATTGCACTTTCAAGCTTTACAAATATGGTATAATCAACTGTAGTTGTGTCAAGTGTGTCTACAAACATGAAGTTAAACAATACATAACTGCTTTTATTTTACTGTAAAAAACTTTACTGGACATCCAAGAAGGTGGGATGCTACTTCTGGGCTCTGATAGGGGATATATATTTATTTATTTTTAAGAAAGTAATAAAACCTTAAAGAAATCTCATTTACCATAAGATTGTACAACTCCACTGATCAGCCTTGTATTGATAGTTTCACCATTTCTTTCCTTTTCAATCAATTTCAACACAGCATTTGTTACCTTAGAAAACACAGATTAGAAATCAAGCACAGAGAAAGCAGCTGGTAGGTCACGCACAGTATTTAATCAGGAGTCTATTCCTACATTCAAGACAAGTCAAGCCCCTTGAGAACAAAATTTAAGGACACCTAAAGATATAAAATTCCTACAGACATCACAGAGTATGCTACACCTTTAAGTTCTACAATGTAATTACAGTCCAATTAGTGGTGAGCTATAAGACGGTATGAAAGTGATTGGGTTTTGTTTTTTTTAATTTATTTATTTCAAAAAGCACCTTCTAAAACAAACTTCTGTTTGTTTTATACCTGAAATACAAGAAAATTCTGCAGTAAGAGCTGAACTAACCACCTGTGCTTTACACAAAGAAAGCTATCAGCTTATGCCAATAAATAATGTGTTGCAACTACTGTTCCTCTAAACTGAAATCTAGCTAATATTTTCATAATATAATATAGTCTTTTCATCATGAAATACTGGTAGATAAGAGTGAAATCACCATACATAAATACACTATTTTGTTGTGATGGAATGTCTTGCTTTATATTGTGCTGATTCACTAATTAAAAACATTTGGTTGACCTGAATCTCCCAGTCATCAGTGTAAATTTAAAGATTCACAGTAACATTAGCCCAGCTTGTGCTCCTGCCTGGCTTCAAAACAGCTGAAGTTGTTACTTCATTTAAGATGAGCCCCCTTAGCTTTTTTTTAAAAAAAAGCCAAGGGTCCTCTCAGCAAAGAGGTAACAGAACAGTCTTGGTATCAAGGTTCAACCATACACACAGAGAAAGGCCCATTCCCCCCAAATATTTATCTTTTTAACATCACAAAGGAGAAGCAGAAGGCTCCCTTTTATTTCCTGGGTCTGCTGCGCAACACACCCCCCCCATTCTCCTTGGAACAGTTGCTAACAATATATAAAATTAACCTAAAATTAACCCTATAAAATGACACTATAGTTATAACATATATGTATATACCTGCTTATTTAATGGCCTGAATAAGCAGTCTCTCCAGGTCACCAAGGCAAGCTAGAAGGAAAGGAAAGGAGATGAAAGGTAGAATAAAGAAAATATTTATATATATACACATATATATGCAGGATAACTCCTTAAGGAAAGCTGACATAGTACGTAATGATTATATTTTGGCACACATATTTCTCATGCAACAAGACCGTTTCACAATAAAATTATCATTTGCTTTATTACTAACTCTACCTAAGATGTCCCATTTTCTGACAGTGATCCACTGCCAACTCTGAAAACTAACAAACACTGCAAGTTACTTTGACAAGTCACCACTTTGTCGGTGATTTTCAGGCTGACACAGTCCCTTAGCATTATGCTAGTGAAGTTAAGAGGGAGGGAAGTAAGGATACCAACTGTTTTTCTACCATATGCAAAGTTATTTTAGTGAAGTGGTAAAATAACACATCACTTCCCTAATGCTTCACCAGCAAAGACAATAATTATCCCTTATAAAAAAAAAAAGTACTTTTAGTTATGAGATACAGAACTTCTGCTATGTTCTTCCCTTGTTTATATTACTTTACATTACAAAAAAATTATCAAGAACACATATCAATCTTTCAGAACTGTGTACCAAAATAACTTACATTACAAACCAAATGTTGACTGAATCTTAGCAGCTTGGATGCTAAAAAATTTGTAGAGATGTATTGAAGTCAACAGAAAAAAGTGCAATTTACTTCTCCATTTTATATTTGAAACACTTGACTGAATTCTAAGTGGAATGAAAAGGCCACGTTGATGCACACAGATAACAGTATAAGCAGCAAATATTCAGAAACAGACAACCCTTGACAGTGTAATACTGGTAGTCCCAATACATACAAGGCAGATTGAACACCTCTAAGTTTAAGACCCATGGAATTTTTACAAATATATTGGAATGGGAGTATGGAAAGGTGGGAGATTCCCACTTTGACCACTTCTTCAAAACTTCTATGAACTTCATACAAGTTTCAAGGAGCAATCTGCAGGATGATAATGCAAACATGACAGACGGAATGGATAAATCACTCGCTTCAAAAAGCTACTTACCGAATAAATTTCATATATTCCTTTACGACCTTCATCGCACTCACGACGAACCCAATGTCGATTGAGGTAGGCACATATCCCATTCAATACTTTGCTTGAAAACCTATAATCTTCCCACTGTTGAGTGTAGAATTTCAGCACACTCTCATCCATCAAATCTTCACCATCCTGAAGTAACAAAAGTTTGCCAGTACTGTTGGGTAATTTTAAGGTACAACCAAGATATATAAGGGTGTACACATTGACCGTGTAATAAATCTACACCATGCAATGTATTTATAGGAAACATAGTGCTAATATATTTACTTCTACATTAATAAAGCGCAAGGCCAGTATGAGAACATTGGTAAAAAAAAAAAAATGCACAGCATAGACAAAGCTCCAGAAGACACTCCTGTCCCTCCACCACCTTAGAAACAGGTAGCAACACTGACAAGTGTGCTAGGTAAACATGCCAGTGCAATGGTAATGTGTTCAACATGACGATCTCCATAAAATACACCACCCACTCCCATTGCTGCTACTTGGGGAGCTGAAACAAGTGAGCATGGATGGAATCTTCTCTAGGACCCTTTCAGGTAGTAAATTGAACCCCGTATTCTTGGGAATGAGTACGGCATCATATTTGTTCTTGTTACAGGAAAAAAAGAAGGTTAAGTTGTAACACATGGAAGTTTAAGTATCTTTTCAAACTGGATGACTACAGCTTGAATGGACAGGGGAATAAAACCAGGAGTGCATTCTGGATAAGACCTCAGACACCTTTATGCAGCTTCATAAATTAATTACACAGTAGAGTTGATAAGACACCAAGAATTCTTTTATTATTGCTCAAAACTAAAATCCCAAAAGTGAAAATCATGATTCCTTTTCAAAAGTAACTAGGAACCATTCTCTTACAAAGCAGTCCAACATCCTGCTCTATTAGTAGTTTATTTATTAAATTAAATTAATGGCTACCATCAGGCATTTTCAACATCACAGGCAACCATTTTTTCAGCATTACTAATATGCTGGTTAATTGGTTAGAAAGTCTAGCTATTCTTGTTCAAGATGGCATATAACATTACTTCTATAAAACACAGAAACGCCACTTTGGCTTGAAGAGGAAAAGCAGCTCACAGGTAAACTTAGCAACTGATCTATGCTCAAGGTAAAGCCTACAAAAATTTCTAATGGCTAATGGAGACAAAAGGAAATTTCAAGATCATTCAATTTACTTCCAGTGGCTGCATACACCTCTAGGTTTGTCGATACAAGCTTTTCTTAACCCAGTCCATATTACTAGTACAAATGGAGATTGATCTAATGTCCCATCTTACCTTAAGGAGATTTGTCAAGTAGTTCTTCAGAAATTCTTTTAGCCGTTTGTACAATTCCAAGCCAACAAACTGAGCACCTCCAGGTGTCTGGCCCTTTTTCGATTTAGAAGGAGGTACTCCAGCTCCCCGTGCTTGATTAGACTGGTGTACACTAGTACAGTAGTTATAAACATGACTGACAGGAAAGTTAAGGAATACATATGTGCCAGCATAAGACTTTAAAAATACAATGAAAACCAGTGTGAATGTCAATAAGCTATTTTTATATGACCATGAATTACTTAACCATAATACATTACAAGACGCCTTAGTCCACATAAAATCAAACCAAATCTAAGAAAATGAAGCCATTTTCAGCAGAATTATCTGCCGCAGAAATGTCAGACTGCCAAGTGCACTGCAAATACTGACGCCAACATTAAATTTACCTAACACTTACTTAGCAAGACCACCAAGAAGACAAAGCAGTGGAATTTGCTGATAAGATTATTTTCAAGGTTTAAATGGCATTTATTTAATGTATTATATTGGCCTTCTACAAATACATAAGCTTTCATTTGAACAGGAAGAAATTTCAACACTAGCCTCAAGCAACATTCAGTAGTTGAAAACACAGAGGATAATATTTTTTGCATTCTTTCAAACACAACCCTTTATAAAAGAATTGGCCATTTAACACTGGCAGACAGGGGACAAACCTAGAAAGCAGTAATGGTGACACACATACACACACACACGCGCTTAAATGTACACTGTAAGAAAACTTTATGATGAGATTCAATGAAACACAATTTTAGGCTACAAGTATAATCCCAACATTTAAGTACGTGGTAGCGATAATTTTTCCTGTCATAGTAATACAGCCCAGAAGACTTGCTGTATCTGTTTACATAACATTTCAAGAAAACATTCTGTTTTCTGATCTAAAACATTCAAATATTCAGAATTCTTCCAAAGTAATGAGTGGAAGTCACATTGCTCGAAATACTTCAAATAAGAAAGCATGCTGAAAGAAACTGTGCTCCACAAAAAAGGAAAATAAACTAGCTTGGTAGCAGTCAAATTCAGCTTGATGAGGACTCAGATCTGACAACAAAAATGACCCTAATGACTCACCCAGCAAATGATTAGCCAACAGGAACGAAGCTAGCTTCTACTGACAGTCCAAGGGCAGGCTTTTGAGTCACATCCCTTGTTAGACAACATCATATTAAGCAATCCAGAAGGTCTAATTTCATTTAACTTGTGTTTTAACTAATGGTCCAAGCTTTAACCACTAGACAGGCCTCCTCCACAGTATGCCACATGTTAGGAAATTAATACGTTCCTGAGATTTGCCTTTTATCTTTCCCTTCAGAAAGACCAGCACAATATAATGGAAGACATCAGCACAATTAAATACCAAGGGAATTATAAGCCTCAAATATATGATGCATTACAGCCATTATGAACAGACTTGTTTCCAATATTTAAACAGTAAAGCTCAAGCAGAAAAATATCTTAAAATATTAACTGCCTTGCAATTACTTAAAAAAACAAAGCTTCACAGACAAATCATATCCTTAAACTGGGTTTAAGGATCAGAGTATCCTGCATGTCACCAGGAACAAGGCTCATGATCTTTGTGTCAAATTGAAAGGAAAGCCTGCTCCAGGTCTATGCTCATGTACTTGTTCAGAGAGTCATCGCATTCTGTCCAAAAGCATAAGGCTCTTAGGTTCTCTGCCTAAGATTAACCCTTTTTGAAAACATACAGCATACATTTATGTTTCACCTGTTACCTCATCCAGGTACCAAATAATTAGATTTCCCACGATATCAACCAATAACATAAAACCTTCATTTGCGCTTAGCAACTGAACTTTTATCAGCGTTTTATCTCTATCAGCCACTTATTTCCTGGACATTAATGATTTCTTCCAGCTCCTAGTCATTTGTTTGTTCAACTTTCCTGGCACTGTTGCTACTTTTACCATTTACACTTAGATTTCAGAATTCCCTGTTCAAGTGAGGAACGGCCACACAGCATAACAATTTTTCTCTATATACAAAAATTTCCTTCTTTTCCACAAACAAGAAAAACGGCGCTTACCTCACAGTTTAACTTTAAAATAGTTACTTTAAGGTCCTCTGAATTGTGTATGGAAAGTCTCTCCATCACGATACAAGGAATTTAGGGCTGATTCATAAATACCCAGTTGGCAGTCTTGCCTCCGTCTTCTCCTAACTCTCCTAACCCAAGTGGCTTTGAGAAAGCCTAAAAATATGAGGATTGTCCAGACGATGGGTAATTCTTGCAGTTTATGTGAATACTGACTGATGAAAATATTCTGTTCTTCTCCAAGAACAATCACAACAGCCTTCAGAAAAAATAACAGACCTAGGTTAGAAGACATAAGCCTCTTTCTAACCCCATACATTTTACTATTAAAACCAGGATTCCTTGTAAAGTAAACACAGAGAGACTGAGATCTTTTGTCCATGCCTGACAGTAATCAGCTCAGCGCTGGAGTAAAAATATACCAGTAATGCCCATCTTTACTTGTTATTCTGGCTCGAGTCTTGCTAGCCAATGTGTCCAAGACAGCACTTTTAAAAGGCTGTAGTTTAGTTGCTGTATGCAAGTCAAACTGAAGTTAGTTTGCCTGTGCAGAAGGCAGCTTGTAAGTCTAAATAACTCTTTGACATATTATACACAAAAGAATGCTCTCTCACACTGTTTACAATCTGCGTCCCCACCTGCTAAAGCCAACCACTGACAGGAAGACTGACATATCCAAAGCAAAATCAGACTTGCGCTGCTTACAACAAAGTATATGACACTCCATCTGAGAATCAGAAGGGGAACGCTATGAAAAGAATTCTTGGTTGCAGAAAGCAAACTAATCCCCTCAACTGCTTCGTATGCTGGAAGCCATACACATATCCAAACAGCTATTAGGAAACATTTCTGTGGGTGTTTGCACAATTCTGCATAGCAATTCGCATACTACAACAAGCAGAGATGTTAATTCATTAATAGAATAGTTTGCACCACAGTGAAGCCGCGCTGCTCCACAAGCTTCTGGCTGCTGCACTTCAAATTTGGCCCAGCAAACAGACAAACCCGTCTACAGGAGGAACAGACTGAGATCAAGCTCCTCTAACTTCTACACCTTCCTTACAGCGAAGGAGAAATTACATTTACTTATCTAAACTAAAATTTGAGGTAGAAGACTGCAAGGAAGTTTTTAAGTTGACTCAGCATTGTGCTGTGTAAGATGAAAAATCTTCAGAGCTTTATTCTTCTCTCAAACTCTTTAAAATGGAATACAAGAAGCAGCCGAAGACAAATTAATTTTACCACCTTTGTCTTTAATATAATTTACACTGCGGTTTTGACAACCTTGACTCAGTTTCTAAAGCTGGGCAGTGCAAAGAAAAAAAATTCCCATGCTGCCACACCATAATGAATTTATGGCCTTGTAGCAGATCATTTCCACAGAAGGAAACGATCCTGACACACAACCTACCTGGAGGGCTTACTTGCCACTTGCTTTTCCAGTAGCATGGGAGTTCATGCAGGCAATCAGTGATTTGGACTGGGGAAGTGACTGCTGCTACAACTAGCTGTTGTCCCTGTTCCCAGATCCTTTGCTGAGCAGATCTGAACTTCTGTGTCCGCACAGGGGAAGTGAAACAGACTCTTTCAGTAGTAGTGCACATACTTTTTGAGCAAGTACACCATCAAAACACAAGGTTGAGTGTGCCGCAGTCGCCTCTAATCTACTCTCTGCCCCGGAAAAGTACCAAAATGCTTCATACAGCATTTTTTTTCCTCCAGGAGTAAGTGCAAACAGAAATTTCGTGAGACAAGTATCAGTTTTGTAATTCAACACACAACAGGAAAACACTCAGATTTTACACTGATGGGTACAAATTACTTAGTTTCACATGAGTCCCTAACGTTAAATTTTTTATAAAGAGAACAGTTCTGCTGAGGTAATAACAGATTCCCCTTTCAACAGCACAACAGAGTCCCCACAGTTTTTCCATTTTGCTATGAAAAATTAACATAACTGGAATAATTCTGCTTGAGGAACAGCTATGTAAAATTAAAAGGAACTGAAAGGGAAGCAGAATTAATACAATGTAGCACAAAACTACAGGGCAGAGGGAAACAACAACAAAGCTTTTGAAAAGGAGGAAGCACACAACAACAAGAGCTGAACAACTCTCTAACCAGAATTTCTCTCTCATTACTTCTAGTCTCTTTGTATAATAAAGAGCAATTTTAGGCATAAATTTGCTATTTCACAGATCTAAAGCGGTAATTAACTCTATGCTGAGTGCTCTGCCACCTCAACAGCTGGCCTACAGCAACAAGTTGAGATTAGTTCCACTTTTGTCATAAATTTGTATTTTCCTCAAGTACACCAAAGGCATACAGGAACGACATACAGAAAGTTACTGAAAATACTGATAGGAAAATTGCTAGGAAAGATTATGAAGTTTTCTATTCTTCTAACACCACTTCTAATACAAGCAATACAGCTTACTACATTTACTAGAGAACAACTTTACATATTTTCTTCAGAATTATTAAAGCCACTTCAACTCCTGTGTGTCCAGGAGATTAGGCTGTGCAAACCTCACAAAACCACCTCATGCATAAGTAAAGCTGCTAAGAGAAGTGGACATGCCTGCGTGACTTTAACATTTCATAAGTCAAAGAGATGAAGGAATTCTGCACAAGTTTTTGAAATGATGAGGTTGCCAAAAATCAATCACTTTTCAGAACAAGCGCTTTAAACACCCACTTCAGCTTTGTGAGAAGCAGCAGTAAAACAAAAAAGCCCAGAAACCTTCATTCTTTTCAGGGAAGTATCAGCAAGAGCCTATTTCAAGTATGTTCAGTCTGACATTCAGTAAGGAAGGGTTACAGATACCCCACAAAGCAGTTAAAAGAAAACAAACACAAAATTCAAGACCCTGCCCCCAACCCCACACATTCCCCATTTGTGCTTCAATACACTTTATCCTAAGATCAATTACACATTTAAGTCTTTAGATCAGATACCACTGCACTGCTAAACCATCCCCATTTTAGTCAGGGAAGGACTGAGGCAGAGACTGAAGGAGCTATTACAGCATCAGCCACGCAGCTGCTGTGAAAATCCAAGCATAACCAAGCTCAGACAAGTTCCTGCAAGTCTGAGATCTGAGAAACTTCTAGCAAAAGCCATCTGAAGACTAATAGATGACTTCTTGTTTCCCTCTTCATGGCATAAACTCAAAAGAATCAGAGAAGCACTGAGTTACAAGGAAAACACAATTTTCAAAGCCAAATGCATATATGAAGGGTGCAGTCTTTATGCCAGGAAGTGTAAGAACCACCATAACTGAGGTTGCTTTTAAGTTTAAAGTTCTTTGCATTGACAGAAGTTGGTTTTGTACAGAATATTCTTAGTTACTATAAAAAGCGAGTAGAACAGCAAGCAATCATTGTGGAGAACAACATAAAAAAAAGGAACTGATTGCACTAATACAAACATATTTTGCACTTCTTTCCAACCTAAGTAGCAATTTTTATACATATACACAAAACCATACAACCATACCTACTTTTCCACACAAGGAAAAGTGTATTATGTACCCTTCGAACACAAACAAATACATTTACTTCTACCTTCACATTCCACACAAGCACTAACTGGTACATGAGAAACACTACAAAATATCATATTGAATATAAGCAGGATTAATACCAGCAGGCAGCAGAGGCTGCTTTGATGTATCCAGAGCGACTTTAGACAATTTGACATTAAAGGATAGCTTAGAGTGAGAGAATCTCAAGAGAAAGTGGAACAGTTTCTGAGGTTTAAAGAGTGCATGCCCTAACACCCCAGTATCTTTTCTATACAGAAAAAGCATAATAATCTGTTCAGGGAAAAAGAAAAAAACAAACAAACAAAAAAAACCAACACCATGCTGCCTGGTAACAACAGATTCACATGATCAGAAAATAAAAGATTCTCACAGTTTTAATATACATCTGCTGATCTAAAATCCTACTAAAATACAGGAATTCCAGTGAAAGCCACTAGGACAAGGAATGCAACAGAAGCAGCTACAAAAGACCTCGGCAAATGGATGCCAAGAGAAGAGCTTCGTGGTTTTGCCTGGGCAACACGTACTACTGGCGCTGAATCTATCCACAGGCCAAAAAATGTTAAATGTATTTATACATTCTATTTTATGAACAGACAGATTATCCTGAGTCATCTGGTATTTTTAAAATGTAAGCATACTACACTTAATTCTTTAATTTTTAACACAATCTTTTCCCTTACCCCTTGCTAATACCTGAGAAAAAAAAAAAAACAGCTTATAAAACAGATTACAGTAACCTTTTGTGATGTACAATTACTTACATTTGGTCCAATGGATAACTGGTAACTACCACTTCGTTAAAATAAGTTAACAAAATTGAATCACAATAAGCAAATTCAGAAACAAGGAAAAGATTTTTTCATAAAATCATGAAATGTGACAGAACAAACTAACCTTACTTTAAAAGACAAAGCAATTACTTTTGAAAAGAATTACTGTGGCTAATAATGGAACAATAATATAAGAAACACATTTGTAAAATCCAATTTATGGGTGTAAGACTTGAGCAAATTTTAAGTGAAAGTAAATTCAGCCATTTTACGTCAAAGTTTCACATAAGAGCTATACAATAATTATGCCAAACACTACTCAAATATATTATAGGAACCACTGAAATCAACAGTATGATTTTTACGTACACAACATTAGAAAGACCCTGAAAGCCAATTTGGACATTGGAGATGCACTTTTTAGTAAAACAACCACACCTTCCATAGTACTATGTACTCTTCTTATTAATAAAAAGATTTTAAGATATCTAAATAGATAAAAACCTTATTTGTTATAAATTAATGGTACTTGGAATCTTATTTTCCCCAGTTGAATTTTCTTTAAATATTAAAACTGGACAAAAAGGTTCCTCTATTCCTTATGGGCATAAATTAACTACACTGTCTAAAAAAATTCCTTAAAGATGCTTCTCAGATTATGTTTTGTAAATTAAGACAGTGAAAGAATGAGGTTATGCCAAAAAAAGTCATTTTGACATTTGAAATAAAAAGTACACACATATGAAATAAAGCCCACCACTAAGCTTTCTATTCACCAATCATATCTGGAAATTAAGAAGTCGATGTGTGCTTGGAGGAAGTAAATAAGAATCTCAAAGTTATTCAGCTTTTTGTGTAAGCCATTATGAAAAAGTATGCTAGTTTAATACAGTGCAGGAAAGTTTTCCGATAGTCTAATACCTGGTTTGAGAATCTGCTTAAGATATATAAAACAAGATGAGTAACAAAATCCTATCATTCTCTCCACTTCAGAGTTTAAATCCAAATGTATGTAAATCCCAACTCATTTTCTCACACCATGAGGCCTGAGAAAAATAAATTGCAGACTCACCATATGATTAGCTTAAAAAAGGGGCATCACCTTCTGCCAAAAAAAAAAAAAGAAAACTAGCACAAGATGTATGAATATTTTATCATTGCCAAATGGAGTTTAAGAAGAGCTGGCCATAAAGACAAGTGACTTACAGCAGTATAACTATGAGCAAGTTGAGTAAGAATAATTCTAGTAAACAAAGTAACAGGTCTTCCACCAACAATTCAAAACAGAAGCTTGCAACTTGCTACACTCAAGCACAGTTCCCCCTTGGCAGTTTCCTCCAAATAGACTAAATGCCACAGAGAGATACTCTGTATACATCGATACTACAATTTCATTATTCCTCAACTAACCACAGCGAATGGGATTCCTTCTTTGTTTTTGCAGAACAGCAGCTTAAACTTTTTCCCTTTGCATAAAGTAGAGCGAATTACTTCTGAGTGAACCACCCTCTCAGGTGCAGTGTACCAGAACTTGCTGTTGTCCTCCTAAGTTCCAGGAGTGACTCCTGAGTGACTTCATTGCTGCTCTAACATTGACTTTTACAACCTAATCCTGTTGCTAACAGCCTCCAAACTAATTGCCACTAAAGGAAAAATAGGGTAATAAGGCCCTTCCCTCAAAACATTAGTAATGCTGTTAGGTTTACCATTCCTGGAAATCTAGTTAATCTTATTGACTATTTCTCTTTTCTGCATGAAGTGAATGCTTGACCTGTAATTCTATGCTAGCTTGCAACACAGCCTGTGACAAGATGTTAGTTACTATTGCAGGAGCTACTAGGTTCTTCAGTACTAGAAATAACTTAATTATCTGGGTAAGGGACAGAGAAGCATCCAGATAAAGGATTTCACTTTCAAGAATCTCACATATGGGGGGGAAAAAACCAAAACAACAAAACACACAACAAACAAACAAAAAACCCAAAACAAAACACAGTCTCCTCTTCCACATGAAGCACCATCCTAAAGGAATTCTGTTTCTATATGGAAGTTGTAAATTCTCAATAGGAAACACAGAGAACATACATCAGAAAGTAACTAAAGTACATTAGTACCTTAATCTTCATAATCACATAAGGAGTAGTAAATAAAAATATCACAACTTCTATAAAGGACTGCTCTTCTGATAAGGTGCTTTGGCATAGCTGGCAGGGCAAAAGGAATCACAAAAGTATACGCAGTACCAAAAAACATTTAGTGATCATCTGATCTGACAAAAAATACACCTTGCAATCAGAAGCACAAATGAATCTAAAGTAGAAAAAGTAGGGATGAAGATCTTGAGAACCACCATTCAGAAACAAGATTTCTTGATTCATCTCTTCAGTATTCTCAGCATGAAGGAAAAAACTCACCTTACGTACAAGCTCTGGCCTGTATTCAGAGACTGAATCTAGTGTCTCACAAAAAGAGACACTCTGAACAAAGAAAGTGAGTGGAGGTAGGATGGAGGTCCAAACCATCTGAACCACGTAACTCTTCCGATTCTTTCCCAGATTAACTTGAACAAGGCACAACAAAAACTTCCACATCTCCCATGAATTCTGACTTAAAATTCGATACCAGATACAGTAAAGGCAGTTTTGCTTGTATGCATGGCTCTCCTCCTCCTCTTATAAATTAGAGGGATGAAATTGAAATGGCATCCACTTCAGGATCAATACCATGACCAAAAAAGAAAAAAAAAAAAAAAAAAAGGAGGAGGGGTGGAAAAATGACAATAGAGGATGAGGAAATGACTAAACTGTCCACCGCACAAGATTTCCAAGCTGCTGTCACATCCAGCAACCTTGTAAGTAGGGCTGATCTTCAAACCAATTACAGCTGCAGCTGAAATTCATCTGCATGTGTTTTGCTTTCCAAACCAAGCTGTTTTGATAGGTTGAGTCTCCCGAAATAGAAGTCCGTCAATCTACTAGACTTGCTGTGTGCAAAGATGGAGCAAATGTGTTACAGATACTGCATCTGAAAGGAGGGTAATCTTTTAACCACAACTTTTGAATATATGCACTTGGTATAGGATGCAAAGTGCATTGTTATCTTTATAGTAGATTAAAAACTCTTAGCCTAACCAGTGTCAAATATTCTGAGTTATCAGACTATTAAATTAATCCACAAATGAAACTCAACCACCAAAATTATCCACTAAATGAATTCACTTATGAAAGCAACAAAAACCGTCCTTAGTTTTGGACCCAAAACTCCTTGAAGTGGCAAAAAGAAGGAAATGAGTAGTTAATAGACAATATATCCCATATACAGCTTTGTCCCAAGAATATTTAGGAACATTAGAAGGAGGGAAAAAAGCAAGTGTTTTAACATTACCATTATAAGAAGTATTTAGTCTTCAACTGCCCTGCTTGATAGAACTCACAAACAGGAATATATTAAAGGCACTCAGAAGAAAAACCTCTCTCAGAGGTTCTACTACATGTCAGATTTCTATCAGACATTCAACTTTTGCAGACCTGTTTTATTCAGTCAAGAACAATACTGAACCTAGCATTGCAAGAAATCAGTCATTTTAAGTCTTAGGGAAAGTTCTGACTCAAAACCAAATGTTATTTCATCTTCCCATCACTATTAAAGAAGTATCGTAGAAACACCCAGCAGACTGCCCAGGGTTTTTCCCACACCCCCTAGGAGCATGAATTCTGCAGGCACAGATAAGATTACACATCAACTCTGAGATTACATGTACAGGAAAAGCTTTTCTGTCTCCTTAGAAAGTCCAGAGAACTACAGAATTAATTGCTTTATAGCCCTCAAGCTCCTCTTTCTTTTATAAAAGCTCCGTCCTTTCAAAAAATTAACACAGACTAGAATTTCACATGCAATTCCAAATCAGTGCCAACAACAGCTTTAGACGTTAATTTATGTACCAAACCAATAACCTTTATTAAAAAAAACCTCTAAAAATTGATAAAAAAATAGCAGAACTACTTAAAGACAGGAAATTTATTAAGTCATCACTTCTTCTATCATATGTCTACACACCTTGCTGTACCACCATCTTCTTAAGCAGTGCTTGCTGAGCAATACAAGTTACAAGAGTGAACACAGAACAACAGATGCAAAACAGAGGTGGTTCCTCATCAAATCCATTTCCATGCCACTTAATAGGTGGAACATAAAAGAAGGATTTCTCACTTTCCAAACAAAGTCCTGAAGTCAAACACTGAAGCTATAATACAGCAAGAGGCATATCTCTCCTTCAAATTAGTTATAAAACATCCTTACACACTACCTGACAGAAACAAGTTCGCTACTATCTTCCAAAATAGTACTGCAGCACACACATACAAGGATGAACACAACCCCTTTTTAGTATCTTGTAACAACTCCCAGAATGGAAAGATGCTGGAAAACATTGATAGCTCTCTGATGCAAGGTAGGAATTCAAAAGAGATCCACTGTGTGCATTCTCACTGCAGCTGAAAAATTACAAAACCAACTCAAGAGTAAAGTACCACTCTGAGGTTGACAAGAGAAAAATTTTCCAGGTAACCGGACATTATTACCAATAAGACCTGCAGCATAATGCCAGAGACTAACATATAAAGGGAAAAGAATTTCTGTTTTCTTTTGGTGTATTGTGGACTCAAAATTAGACCTATTAATAAAAATCACTTTAAACACCTGCCCTGTCAAAGATAATAGTAATCAAACCTGAAATTCAGAGGTAGCCATAATTATGAAGACAGTTTTCCAGACAACAGAATGTTCCTGCTTATTTGCCAGTGAGATTAAATAGAACAGACTAATCTTCAAAATAAAAATATATTCTTAAAAGCCACTAGGTCAAATAGCTATGAAGCAATTTTGAGTTTAGAAAAGTAAAAAGCTACCTCTAATCTACTAACTGTGAAAGTACTAACTGGCTTAGGCATTAGGATACGTGTAGAGTTCCATGTATCGGGATTTTGCCATACTTTGTCTGGTGTAAACCTGTTGAATTCCAGCTCTTAGGTCATCCCATATCTGGTCGAGACCAATCTGTTTAAGTCCATGCGGGTTCTGACTCCTATTAGATGACATTTTGTATTTCCTGTAAAGTCTTCCAGTGTAGCAGCCTGAGATCTGGTTATTCCTCCATCAGAATCACAAGTCAAGTAACATTCTAAACTCAGTGAGATATTCTTTACATACAAAGACTGATGTTTCCCAGGAAGATAATCTGCAAAAGGAAAAGAAAATATACATGTTATATGACAGCCCAAATTCATTCACACTAGAGAAAAAGATCCAAAATTAATTATTTAATTGAAACATTTTCATTTACACAGATGAGAAATCCATGATGAGATATGAAACACCAGAACCAAGGAACATAATTTTGCAACTCAGCAATCCACTACAAAATGTGACTGTCAGTGCCCAGATCTGTCCAAAGCCTGCAGGTACTTAGGTCTGTGCTACTGACAACAAAACCCTAATGCTAATAAGAAAATGTAACAGTAAAAATCTTTCCAAGCAGCAGACACTATCCTAGTAAGAAGTGTTTCCTCCCTATACAACAGTAAAACTCCAGTATTTCCAAACAACTTAGGGTTCTGTAGTAACTCATTGTTTAACAAGAATACTGATGGGGATATCCAAGATTAACCAGAAGATACTAAAACCAACTATTTTTCTTTGGTTATCAGTAACTCTTCCAGACTTGAGATTCTATTACAGGTAACCTGAAAGTCCAAGGTATTTTGGGAGCAGAGAACTTTTCTATCTGGTAAACGCATGCTTACATTAATTTCTTTGCTAAGTAAATGAACACCACTTCCTTCAATGTCATCCTACCAGCAAGAGAATATGCAGCCAATAACGGTGGGAAGAAAGAACAACCAATGGAGTGCACAAAATAAAGATTGCCTGAATTGTGAATGAAAGAATAAGAAACTAAGAAAATGCATTACTCTCATGAGTGCTTAAGCACACAAAGTTTGTGAGGCAGTGAAAAGATGGTTATCAATTCATCAGCCTCATGAAATGACAGAGTAGGAAAACAGTCACCTGAAAAGGACTACTGAGAACATCAAGCAGAGAAAATCCATTTATACACAAGTCCTTAAAAATATTTTGCAATTTTAACATGTCTCATCCACTGTAGCAACAAAATCAAGAAGATACTGGAAAATGACAAAGGAGGTAACACGATTTAAAAAACTAACCCAGAAATAACAGAGTTGTAGTAAGTCAGGACCAACTTACTCTTACTGCAGCCTTTCAATGTAAAAAGGGGGCTTATAAGAAAGACAGAGAAAGACTTCTTACCAAGGTCTGTAGTGACAGAACAAGTGGCAACGGTTTGAAACTGAAAGAGGGTAAATTTAGATTGGACATAAGGAAGAAATAATTTACAATAAAGGTTGTGAGACACTGGACCAGGTTGGCCAGAGAAGTTGTGGATGCCCCACCCCTGCATGTGTTCAAGGTCAGGTTGGCTGGGGCCTTGAGCAACCTGATCTAGTGAAAGATGTCCCTGCCCATGGCACAGGGGTTGGACTAGATGATCTTTAAAGGTCCCTTCCAGCCCAAACCTTTCTGTGATTCTGTAGTATACTGTACCATGCACTGAAATATTCAAACAGTGAAACACGCAATGACTTTTTGCCATGTTCCTACAGACAAGAATACAGCTTTATGATAAACCTGTCCTGTAATGGAGCCTGCTGGTCAAAGCTCATATGAACTCTTTCATGATTTCAAGGATAGTATAGGCAGAGACCTGATAAATCCTATTATTTGTTTTTGACCTTTGAGCAGTGGAAAATAAAGATATTCCTTCAGGATCTACAGTATGTCATAGGTGCTTTGTCACAGCCACTTCTAGGCTATTGCATGTTCTGCTCGTTTCACACTTTTTAAAGATTAAGTATTCTGTTATACCCTCCCTGATCCCTGCCTAATTATTTGTAGGACTTCTCTTCTGCCTTTTCTCCTTGACCCTAAAAAGACCAGTTAAGATCGAGACATTTCTTCAGTTTTTTTTAGTCAATGACTCTGTCTTACTGCAGTAACACAGAAGTTACCACTCCGCATAGTCTTTTACAATCCATCACCCATAAGCATTTAAATCTCAAGCTCTAAGTAAAAAACACTGAGAAGTATTTTCATTATGTCAACCTGAGCAACAACGGTCTTATTTCAATCAGACATAAACTGCTTCTGTAGCTAATTTTTCTTTTTACATGACCAACAATTACTTAGAAGATCAGGTGGAAAAACAAGAATTCAGTCAATATATATCTTATAAAACATACATTTAAATTTTAACCTTGCCATTCTGTTTCTATAATTACAGCAAACTGGTTACTAAAGACACATGGGAATAATGCATCATCATCCTGAAGTGTAATACAGATCATACCTTGTTTGTATTTAACTTCTTTAATTTCTGGAAATCAAACCTGCTGCAGTACTAATAATGGACTTTCACGACTGAGCAATGAAAGCCACAAAGAACAAAGGTCCATGAGTGGCTATTCGCTTCAACTACAGGAAACACTCTGTGCACGTTACACACCCACGATCTTGGACTATGATCCTAAATTGGCATTGCAATACAAAGCAAGAAAACTAATTTGATGTCTACAATCCAGGACAGAAGAAACTTTTTGGTTCCTTAAATCGGGTACTATCTGAACTCTCCACACAAGCAAGAGAAAATGCTGTTATGAAACTACAACAACTCTACTACAACCACAATATGTGTAAAAAGTAACTGACCATTACGCTCTTAATAATCTGGAAAAAAGCAAGCAGCCTAGAATTAGAATGCACTTTAGTAAAAATATTTTGGCATCACTAATACAAAATACTTCACTGCTGTATAAAAGTTCATAACAAAAGGCCAACCCCTTGCTAACTAGCAGAAAGCCTAACAACCGTTAGAATAGTCCACAACTGGGCCAGGGACCCTTTCCAGGCAGCCCACAGAGAGGAGCAACAGCCAGAGCTTTTACTCAGACATCTCTCCAGGTACCGCGGTAAGAGGCAGCCACCCTTCCACTGCAAGCCTGTGGTCACCAGCTGCCCAGCAGATGTAGAGTTTCCCCCTCTATGACGATGGAAATATTCAACTTTCTTCTGTAAGCATCTCCTAGTTTTTATGTACCCTGGTGCATCTACAAATACTACCTTTTCCCACAATCTTTTAAACTCAAGGTGCTCCTCATTCACACGGTACTAATTTTTCCTCCTCTCCCCCTAAAGTAACCCTCTTTATTTAAGTCAGGATGCAGCCATTAAAAACAATGCCATGAGAAAGAACTAAACTATTTTTATTTTCTCATGCAGTCCATTACGCAGTAATATCTTTTCTTTATAAGCAATGAATTCCACTGCATTTGACAACATTACCTCACTATCCCTTGGCTGGCTTCCAGTTTGACTTTTGCAATTACAAACATGAACACAGAATGATAGCATCATGTCACTAATTTCCTAGACTCAAATAATTTACTTCTTCCAGTTAGTTACTAGTTAACACAGTTGGGAAATAAAGCAATAGATGAATAATGCTATAAAGTACTACTAATTTTTTTGCAGATTTATTCATGTGCAGAAAAACAGAAAGGTAATTATTAACATATTACCTTAACAGGAGTAAAGTTTCACTACATAAGAATACTTTAACTACAAAAGCATATTTATGAAAGCAACCGTTTGTACTTAGTGATTAAACTAAGCTATGGTGTTACATGTGTAGAGAGAGGAGGGGTAAAACAAGGCTTTGTTACTCGGCATAGTTGTTATTATACTATATATAACACCCAGTGAAAATATGAAGTTCTATTTCATGTGAAAAGTTTAAGTGTAGTTTTCAAAATTATTTTTGGGATGCACACACAAAAAACCTCTCCTAGGCAAACAATTCTGGAAGGTCAAATCTGGTCCCCAAAAGTTATGCTGCATCTCTTTACTCAATGTCCCAATTGCTAAACTTATAAAGAAGGAGAAAAGAGAGTTTAGAAGTCTTACCATTTCTCAGTGCCCAGGCTGTGCACAACTGCCAAGAACAAGGTGCCCGCCCAAGAACCATGAATTGCTACAGGTGAATTAAAACCTCAACATTAAGTCATAACCTTTACATCAGTGAGATCTCTCACCTTCTGAAGTGCTGTTGGTAAGACTATGCACAAGTCAGTCTTGAACTGACCATCACTGTGGTTTCTCACCCAAACAGATTAAACTTACTGGTGACCTGCTACATGGACAGGACCACCTGCCCAAGTTGCAACATCCACTCTGTACCTCTGGATCAGAGAACCCAGATTTCATTAGACCTTCAGGACCAGTTATATTTACATGAAAAAAAAATTACCCCTACAGTTTCCAGCTGATATATACAGAATTAGATGCAGCAGTATGACAGTGTTCAAAGCCATTCTATCTTTCAACCCTGTATTCAAGCACTACAATTAAAACAGTCAAACAAAACTGTCATTTCTGCCCATGCCAATTGTCCAAAGGAGGTAATATTTCTGCCAAAACTTTAGAACAACAGTCTTGAAGGACGGAGGGAAATGCTATTCCCTCCTTTTCATTACTGGGGGGACCACAACATGACACACCTCATATGCAAGGAAACACATCACATTGGGAAACAGTGGTTTTGTTTTTACTGATTGTCTAATAATAAACGGTATTTCTTTTAGATATCCCATCTGAGGAAAATGATGTGTATGCCAAATGAGGCCTACAAGAAAATCTGAAAGTTAACCCTATTTTTATCTAAAAGACATAATAAACCCCACCAGATTTACAGCATCTCAAGCAATCTGCTGGAATGACTACCTCATTTTTATGTCCTAATACAACATAACTTTCAGCTTCACAGCTCCAAGGCCTACGCATCACCTGTTGTTCTCCCACAACCGCTTATTTCTAAACTACAGGTTTCAAGATAGCTTACTTCAATAGTTACAGATAGAATTTGAAGTTGTCAGCTTCTTGGCCCAGTAAGAACTTATAGGTCCAGAGCAAGGTTTTCCAGCTGACCCAAGAGCCCAGATAGCATTTTCTTAAAGACATAGTAGAGAGGCACAGGACCTAGACTTAGTCATTTCCAAGTATTTTATCCATTGTCTAATTTCAAACATGAGGAGAACATTCTTGTCACGCCTAATAGTGTGAGCTAAGGTGACCAGATTTAATCATACTAAAACCAGACACATTAGGGAAGAGAAGCAAGTTTCACTAATAAGCCACAGTGGAATGAATGCCATTAAAAATAAGTTTAAAGACCTTTAGTGTTATGAGGTTTCCAAAGTTTACAAGTGTGTATTAAAAAGTCAGAATTTCACCTCTGTACACTGCTTCAAATCCATTTTCTAGAACTGAATGCAAGTTTCCCAGTAACAAAAATAAAGTACAAGTTCATTTGGCCACTGGCTGCAGTTTGACAGCTTTTGTAAAAATCAGTGCAGTGAGCATGTTTACTTAAATGGCCACTGCAAGCAAAATATCAGCCCTCTGCGCTGAAAGGATAAAGCATAAAAAACATTCAATCTTTGGCTTCAGAAGACAAGAAAAAGGAGTAAGTTTAATATAACCACACACTTAAAAATGCAAAATGAAACTCCTCTTGCCAAACTCTTTCCTCCCCATTTTTCCAGTTTGACTCCTCTAACTTACTTTATCCTGCTCTCCTGTTGCTGTATTTCAGCAAGTCTGATCCAGAAATTCAACAGATGCTCTTGTATTCAGCAAACAGCAACACTCAAAAAGGTTCCCAACCAGTTTTACTCCCTCAAAGTCTCTGCTACCTCCACGCAGAGCCAAGGCAACTATTAAGGTTATTTACCGAAGATATGCAATACTGATTGAACCAATGCCACGCGACACAAGAACACAAAAAGTGTTTTCAAAAAACTAAAACAGAAGCACATTAAACACTACCTTTGTTCTAACACAAACTGTTTTCTTGTTCTTACACTATTTTAAAAACAACTTAAGATATTGGATGCTGGTTTATACTCTAGCTCACATAAACTTCAAAATTGCTAGAAATTGAAGTGACCCTAAAGTATTACCATATCAAACCCCTCTCATAGCGAAAGAAGTCAAAAGTCAATTTATTATTCATATATCCTCTCTTACCAAATATGGACAGTTCCACAGATCCATCCTACAAACAAGGCTTAAGATTGCTCTTGAAGTTATGCAAACACACACCTTTTGAAAAGGCATGTAAATGCAAAGTACAGAGCTGAGAACAATATACCTCCCTCCACTGCTAGTTAGCCTGTAAGATACAATCTACATGACTAATCAGATATAAGCACTGGGGCAGGGTGGGGAGACACTTCTCTTTGCTTTCACCTTTTACTTCTTTGCTTTTACAATGTATAAGCTATTTCTTGGAAATTTTTTTCCAGGTTAAAAAATGTCTCTTGAATCCTAAAGGATGCAACCTCCATTCTAGCACACATTTACGTTTGATGGAGTGGAAAGAGACAAGAGAAATCATTCTATTTTGTCCCTATAATCACTTGCACTCACAATTTATGATTTCAAAGACACTTTTTATATCTATGTACCTGCAAATTAATTATTTTGTGTTTACTTGACTTCAGTTGAGGTTACCATAATGAGCTCAAAACTATAACGTAACATAGCTTAGCTGAGCCATGGTCCTGCATGCAACATTTTATAGCACTGACATTTCTGCCCAGCAGTATTTTAGGTCACTAAATATACAGACTATAAACTAGGCAGACAGTTTATGCATGTAAAGTGACCCAATCCTTAAAGTAAGTCTAGGAGCAAGCATAATGTCCTTAGCACTTTACATGTTACAAATGTGTAATTAATCAAAATCTGGAGAATCTGCTTATAGCAGACATTTCCAGTGTGCCCCAGCAAAATGAAACCACAACTACTGTAAAAAATGGTCATTCCAGAAATCATATCAGTACCAGAAGAGAAATATTAGAATCTTTTCTCCCTTTTCAATATCAAAAATATTTAAGAGACAAATTATGCAAATTACTATGTTCAGTTTCTCTATTATTACAAAATATTGAGTTATATGTAGTGTGAAAAGCTTTAGCTCATCTTATTTTCAAGAGAGTTAAATTCCGTTCATCTCGTTATGAGAAAAAGGCAAATGTATACATGCATATACTCTTCCCTTCCAAAAGTTGTCTTTGGGCAGTAAAAGCATTCTGTGTAGCACTAGGAAAAAAACCAACCAAACAAACAAAAAAGTAGTTTAGAGTAGAAGCAAGTAGGCTCAATTTGCCAGTAGTTTAATAAGAAGTTGCGTAAATTCGGTGTAAAGTTTGAGCAGTTTCTACTTTACCTCCATGACAACGCCTTCATTGAGGGCTTCAGTGTTCTTCCCACACGCCCCCCCCCATGTGTTACAGCTCTGATCAATGATACCTAAAGCACTATAAGGAATATACCCCTACATTATTTTATGCACCAGTGATACAGCTGCCAGCTGATAAAAATAAAACAAAAGCACGGACGTGTTCTTCACAGCTAGAAAGACACTTAAATTCACCTTTATTTTCAAATTTAAACAGAATATATGGAAGTAACTTGGAATTGCAGTTTTTATACCTTTCTTATTTACTTAAATTATGCATGATCGTGTTCACTAAAAGCCTTTTTAACTGACATGGTTTTAATTTGGATGCCTGATTACAATGATTTTTCCATTGTAACATAAAAACATAAATGACTATTCCTCAGAAGAGCACCAAGCAAGTTTCAGTGTGCCACTTTTTCATTTCTCTTTGTCTATTCTTTTATTAGTTCTTTAACATTCTTCCTTTACTTTTTGATTTCAGCTTTACCCATGTCTTCCTTGAGCAAACAGTTCCTGCAACTTTTGACAGAGATTTCACTACAGTAATGTAATAGCTTATACAGAACAAAAACCCCCACATACATGCTGCCTAATAAACAGAGGCTAGGTCTAGACTAGACAAGGTTTGCTGATGCCTCTATACAAGCAAACTGTCCCTTCTGCTGAAGTAAATTTTGGTCGATATTAACAATCCTACCAACAAGAAAACTTACTGCATCAACATCAACTTTGCAAATAATGTAAGGGACTATATCCTTATCACTACTATAAAGGTAAAACTTTTCAGGTTTTCTTCGGCCATCTTTAAGAGAGTTCACTTTTTTGCTGTTCAAGTAATCCTTGTGTATGAAGTTTTTAGACTACTCCTAAACTGAACATGTCCTTCCTAACCTGAGGTCTCAGGTTCTCCTGTGCTACAAACAGATGCAGACCCTACAGTGTTTTTTAACTGAGCCTGCAGTGATAAGCTTCGTAGCTTCTTAAAACACTGATTATGCTCAGCTCTTACATCTTGGAAGAAGGAAGACTGCAGACTAGGAAAAGAGCAACACTGCGTGAAGAGAAAATCAAGTGAAGATATGAGCACACTGAAGAGGAGGAAGAAAGGTTTACACAATACAAAGGGCCTTGAGTATTCTCACTTTCTTGAATCAGCCAGGAAGATGCAGAAAAGGAGAAGATAGAACAATACACCTTGTTTTTCTTAGAAAGAAAAAAAAAAAAAAAAAAGGTGGCAGTGGAGAGTCATATCAAATGCAATTTAGCAAGAACAAACACAGAAGACTCTGGAAACTCTGAAATATCTTGGGTGAGTTTAGAGACCCTAATGATCCTATGAGGACAACTCTTACACATAACTGCTTTCCTAGAAGCTCTTACCAGCCATCAAAACTTTTAACTAAAACCAACTTAGTAAGCTAAAACACCGTGATCCTACTGATCTCCACCAAGAAAATCTTGGTATGGTCTTAAGAGTCCACTCCAGACACAGCACGATCTCTGCCAGAACCTACAGGGCAAGCCTCTGAACCCAGACACAAATCCCCCTCCATTATAACAGCTCTTAGGGCACCGGAACAAGCACTTTCATACTGACCTGTTAGACACAATCAGGAATTTTCACCTGTAATAATGTTGCCACACAAAGTTTTCTCATGCTCTTGGAAGGTGGTGATTCTTATCACTAACTTCAAAAACTACTAACGTTAACGTATGTGAAACAATTCAGGCTGGAATCTCTTCTCAAATGCTTGCTAATTTTACAGCATCTTCCATCTTGTTACATTTGCAAGAGCTCAACTGATCAAGGCAAATCAGTTTGCCACTTCAATTTATAAATAAAGATTATGGTCACAGAGACTTGTCTTGCAAACAGTCTGACATTTTTAGATGTTCAAATATACCACAAGAGCACAGCTTAAATACTGGAGAGCTTCCTCCTATATTCACCTTCATGCTAATGTTTCACTCAGAAGCAACAAGGATTGCAACTATTATATAGTAAAAAGTCTACAAATCAAGGACTGCTGCAGTTACTCAGATTCATTTCCTGCATGTGACAAAATCACTACTCTGCAAAAGCTGCCCCCCCCATCTTTTTTTTTTTTTTTTTAAATCAGGTCTACATTAAGCGCACAGATATATCTGCTAGTGATCTAGATTTCTGCTATGGTATAGCACTGCAAACACTGTCAGCAATGAACAGCACAGCTCCTACATATTTCATTCCAGATGCTTAAATATTGACAAGGCGCGCTTACTCACTTCCACAGCCAGCAAGAAAAAGAATGAGAACTTTCTCATTAAAGCCTAGAAAGGGATTCATACATGATTTTTCTGGTTCAACCATGAAATCTGAACTGTAACAGCCCTAACTCACAGCAAAGAATTTATACCTCACAAAGAGTTAATTCCACATAAATTCAGTATCATTTTCAGAAAATTTTTAATCAATTTTGACCTCTGACTGCAACAGGCATGCGTGGTACAGAAGTGAAACAGTTTAACTTAATTTCGTAAAAGTTAAAGTTGATGCACATCCCTAACAGCCACTGCAGCTGTTGTAAATCCTGCTTCTTGTTGATTTAACTTGCACGATTAAGTTTTAAAGCTAAGCCTGCATTAGAACCTAACAAAATCAATTTAATTGATTTTGATTTTATACTACTCCTATCAGTGATGGCACTCTAGAAAAGGTACACTTTCAGAGATAACAAAACTTTTCCAAAGTTATCTCTGAAAAAAGCACAGTAAGACCCTCTTTCTTCCGCTCAATTCAGTCCTCCAAACTTCAGATAAAACTTCCAGATGACAGTCTCCACTGCTCTGAGACTAGAGGAGCTTACAAATCTGCATATGAAATTAAGTTTCAACTACAGAGCAAAACAAGGTGAACTAAGGTCACACCAGCAGCCTTACTTCTGAACTCTAATCCACATTAAGATATTGTCCAACCTTAAACGCACAGAGCAACAAAAACCCAAGTTACATCAGAAGCAAATTAAAAATACAAACAAGAAGTTCCTGAGTTCAGCTATGGCTGAAATTGCATTCCTAATAAAACAAATTCTTGTAGCTCCCTGCTTGAAATTTGAAAAAATTAACTTCTGTCTACCTTGTATATTAATGAATCGAATACATCTGGGTCCCAGGATCAAAACCACCAGCATCTCCGTGAAAATGGGAGATAAGAAGCATGTCCGCGTCTTCAAAAGATCAGTACATTACCAGAGCAGAGTGAGAAGCTGCCCGCACTGCAAAAACTTTCAATCATCGTGATCCTCACCATCCTATGTGTGACTAAAAAAGTTTCCATTTCCCCTTCATAGTAACACCAAGTTTGAGACATAAGCAACATTAACTAGAGCAAATCTAATGAAACTCAAGGCCAAGGAGCATTTTCATATCACCTTCAGGTACTTCGTATTTAAAGAAAAACAGAAGTCAATGGTATTGAACCGATATTTGAATCTAGTGCACAACTACAAAGACCTCAGAGGAAATACATTTGATCGTTTATTCTTAGTACTGTTGTCAAGCAATGCGTCATACCTGCTAGACCAAGCTACAGCAGTGAAACCTTCTGACTTCAAAACCACAATAATCAAGATGGGAAGAAAAGGAGACAGCAATAATTTTTCCTGAGTTTTTGGAAGAACACCACATCAAAGTTATATTGTTTATTCAAGAATCACAGAACCACAGAACAGTTTGGGCTGGAAGGGACCTTTAAAGATCATCTAGTCCAACCCCTGTGCCATGGGCAGGGACATCTTTCACTAGATCAGGTTGCTCAAAGCCCCAGCCAACCTGACCTTGAACACATGCAGGGGTGGGGCATCCACAACTTCTCTGGCCAACCTGGTCCAGTGTCTCACAACCTTTATTGTAAATTATTTCTTCCTTATGTCCAATCTAAATCTACCCTCTTTCAGTTTAAAACTGTTGACCCTTGTTCTGTCACTACAGGTCTTGGTAAAAAGTCTCTCTTCATCTTTCTTGTAAGCCCCCTTTATATATTGAAAGGCCTTAATCAGGTCTCCCTGGAGCCTTCTCTTCTCCAGGCTGAACAACCCCAGCTCCCTCAGCCTCTAACCATTTTCATGGCCCTCCTCTGGGCCCAGTCTAACAGGTCCATGTCTGTCTTGTGCTGGGGACCCCAGAGCTGGATGCAGTGCTCCAGGTGGGGTCTCACGAGTGCAGAATAGAGGGTGAGAATCACCTCCCTCAACCTGCTGGCTGCACTTCTTTTTACAAGTCCAGGATACAACTGGCAAAGAAGGTACGGCAATCCTGAGGATAAAGTACAAGAGATCCCAAGTTTGGCAAAAATTTACATATGACTCCATACCAGTTTCCTGAAGCGCAAAATGGAATTAATATATTCCTGTTTTCACAGCAGCCTTCAGTAATTTTTTTCAAGGTTCACAGATGAAGAGGAATTTGAAAAAAACATTACATTAAATAAAGTGAAACGTAATAAATGTTTGGTTTATTTTTTAAAAATGTATTTGATTTTGACCTGTATCATTTATAAGAAGAGGTGACGTAGCAACATGATGCAGTTCACTGCTGTGGCATCAGAGGTTCTGTGGGTAAAAAGAAAATTGTCAGAAAATTACCCACTGGGACACGCATTATTTCCTAAAACGGTGCTCTTCCCAGCAGCTGTACTGCAACCATTCCCTGATTAAACCTCATATAACTACTCATGCTGGATAACGTGAGTGTTTAAATCTGACAGTGTTCCACCTCTGTAGTTATGTTAAAGGCTACAAGTTACAGCACCACAGCAGGGCACATCAGCTCAGAACAATTTTATTACGAAGTCATTTAGTCATGTCGGTAACAGGTCTGAACTGCATTGTTGTAGAACCATCAATAGTCAATATGTAGTCATTCTTCCACTGATAAACCTACAACTCATAATAAAATAGCAAGTTACTTATGTAGACAAGCTCAACAGCTTTCTATAATTTTCCAACCATTACATTTTCTTGCCTCTTCCTTACTGAAAATTTTCCTTTAACAAGTAAGGGAAACACAATGGTCTCTCTAACAAATTAAAAAAAATAGTAGGCTAAGTTTGCACCCTATATAGGTTACAACTTTTACCTAGGCCTCTAAACGTTGGTTCCAACAACCATTTCTTTACATGAAGATTATCCTGAGAAGCATAGTGATTAAAGAGTTTTTATGAGTTTACTCTTGCCAAAAAACAATGCTGGCACCTAAATAGTCAGTTTAAAGCAAGTTCATGCATTCCTAAAGCACATGCAGAACTTCCAAGACCAAGCTTTCCACACTCCTTTTCTCCAAGCTCTGCACAGCAGGAAGACTGTACCGACCTGCGGGCTGCTGGGACTGCCTCTACATGTCCTCCTGGCACACCCATCCAAGTGGGACACCTACCCTGTTTCCTCCTGATGCACACAGACAGACCCTGTTGTACAGCATGCGAAGTACAACAGCATGGCCGTGCTGTTGAACAGAAGCACTGATCCAGCCACCTTAAACTTTAATTTGATCCTGCCCTCGACAAGTTAGAAAATCCTGGTTGAAAAGTGGAGTACACATGACATCAGTATCCACCTGTAACACACTGACGTCATCTTACTAGGAAAATTCCCTCACTTCACATTCATGATACAAATTTTCGACGTTGAGAGTGGCCTAAGTGGGACATCTTTAAAGCTGTTTCATCCACTAGGAATTTTTTTTAAAAAAAAAAAAAAAAGCCAAACTTCAATGCCAAGAGAGACTACTTCAGGTATACCCAATTCACGCAACCACTGACACCCAGGATGTGACTCATCATTAAGCTGGGCCCTACTGAAATAATTGTGACTACACAAAACCAGGCACTACTTGAGAAACGCAACAGATGAAAAGCAGTACTCAGAGATCTTAACATATAAATTGTAAGAAAACACTTTTTAAGCTGAGTATCTGAGATAACTCTCAAAGGACTCAGTATTGTTTTCATAACAATACAACTAGAATGTAAGACCTTACGCCAACACTAAGAATAAGTTAAATTCAAAAAAGCCACCCCAGAATCAGTACCCAAATAAGGGTGTGTGTCAATTTAGTTTAAATTAATTTAAATTATTTAAATTAAAGCAATGCAATTTTCTCATGCCAACAGTCTAAGTAACAGGCTCAAGTTATAAGGCAAGTTCAAACCAGTGTAAAAAGGACTAAGGTGGAAGAAAAATCATTTAGTTAAACCAGTACAACTGTTTTGTCAGCCGAGGAGTGGGGTGCGTATATGTAACTTGGTGCCTAAACTAAGAAACTGTTCTCTACCTGATCCCTGGATAGGCAATGGAAGAAGTTTTCTCCAGAGGGGTAACTCAGTTCAGAAGCCTAGTTCAGCTGCTCTGAGCTGTTGTGCATTTGTTGCATTTGTGCATGAGTTAGTAGGATCTGCGTGTACTCAGCTGAGAAAACAAGCTGTTAACACTAGCCACCGAGCCTAGATTCTAGAGTTAGGTGTATAAATTACTCCCAAGATTGAATGTGTTCCCCACACCTCCATGGGACAACTACGTCCAGTGGTTCAACCGCACCTCAAATACATGGTGATGATATGACTGTGACAGGTAACAAATCTTAAGAACCAAAGCAACTAAGAAAGATGTAAAACAAGAAGTTGGGCAACAAATACTGAGAAACAAGAGAAGTAGCAAAGCAAGGGGAAAAGACTTCTTTCTAGTAGAGTCACCAGCAGACACAAAGTGTCAATGCAACACAGACATCAATACACAACATTGCAGCAGTTCACTGTGAGCATCTTTGGAGTAGAAACTATGTACCATGGTACTTATGAAGTATCTTATTACTTCCCCAAAAAGGACGCATCCCAAACACACTCCATATCAACTAAGCACCAATTCACAATATGGTATTACAAACAATATTTGGTCTAATTTAAGCTACATGGCCACTAGGTATTTCTGGTCTCCATGGACCGTTCCTCCTAGTCCTGCCAAGAGGATTTCCAAGACAGACTTTTTTTCCCCAGACTACGTGTGTATTAAGGAGCAGGTATATGATTATATATGAACTGGGGGAAAGGTTTTTGAGTGAGTCAGTAACAAAACAAATGAAAACAAAATAAGGTAAAACAAGTAACTAATCTGTGTCCTCTTAGTGCTGACCGACAAGCATACAGATAACCTAGGGTTAAATTCCCTTTCTCCTCAAAGGCACAGCTGGAGGATTTAAATACAAAGTGGGGGAGACTGCATGTGAGCCTACAAAGGAAAGGAGTATGTGGAAAGGAAAGAGTATTAGGTGACGATCACAAGGAAGGTTTTAATGACAGGAAAATAAGATCAGAAGGGCAAATAACCATGGTGAAGAAAATACTTACTGGGAGGGAGAAAACTGAAAGGGGAAAGGTAATAGGGGGATAATGACAGTGATGGCATGTAACTTGAAGAGTAAATAAGAAGGATGGGAAAAGGATCCCAGTAAGGACACAGCTTTTGGTGGCAAAGTGACTGGGAAACAAATGAGGTGATGATTTGCAACGACAAAAAACTGCAGGACTGATCATCTGGATGAAGGCAATAAATGCACAAACAGACAGACAAAAGGTTACAGGGGGCACCTTCTCGGGTAAGGCCACAACAGTAGGTGGCAACAAGGGGAAGCCTGGTGCACAGTCCTTGACAGTGAGAGAAACCTGGAAAAGGTGACAAGGAGGAGCTGTGGGAAACATCCCCCCGCAGCCACGATGGCACTGGGGACGCAGGGGAATTTCTCTAGGTACAGCCAAACAGCTCCTAAACAGACCTGAGTGTCACTAGGGCTCCGGGGAAGGCTGGGATACAAGAGGATGAAAGGAGGCAGTAGGGAGAAGGACAGGGAGGAGACAAGGCAGGTGAACACCCGAAAACAGTGCCCAGGGAGGTTATGGACAAAAGCTCACGGGGAGGAGAGAGCAGAGGCCTGGGAGGAGCAGGGCCTGGGATAGCCGGGGTGGGCACTCCCGGGGCCGGGGGGCAGAGCGGGGGCGCGGGAGAACGGGCCAGAGGGGCCGGGGTCTAAGAGCCCGCGGAGCGGGAGGGAAAAGCAGGGGCAGCCACCGAGGCGGCCCCGGCCACGCGGGGGCCGCGGTCACGGGCGAGGGCAGGGAGGCGGAAGGGAGGCCCAGGCCGGCACGGGGAGGGAGGGAGCGGGCAGGCCGGCCGGCGGGCAGATCCGGCGGGGCCGAGGCAGCCGGCGGGGCGGGCTCCCGCGCCCCAGCGGGGGCGATGCATTTTGAGTGCGCAGTTCGCGGCCTCCCCGCTCCCACCCGGCCCGCGGCTCCGGGGGCCGGATCTGCGAGCGGGCTGGACAACAGCTCCCGCCGCCCCCCTCGCTCCGGAGGCAGGTGCGCGCCCGGGAGAAGAAAGGCGGGCGGGCGGGCAGGCCGGGCCCGGCCTCCCCTTCCCCCGCTCCCGCTCCCCGCGGCGTGACTCAGTGCCGGGCCCCGCTCCGCCAGGCCCGCGCGGCCTCGGCCCAGCGGGGCCGCCTCCTCCCGGGCCCGGCCCGGCGCGGCCTCGCTGCGACACAACGCCGCGGCCTCCCGCACTCACCAGCATCGCGCGTCCCGCAGAGTCAGGCCGCGTCCGCCCGCCCCTTCCGCCTCCGCCAGGCCCGGATCTGCCGCCGCCGCCACCTCCCTCAAGCGCGGCCCGGAGAGCGCGGAGGCGCCGCCCCTCGCCGCCCGCCCCGCCCCGGCCCGCCCCGGCCCAGGACGCGGGGAGGCCCGCGGGGGGCCCAGCGCCGCGGCTGCCCGCGCCGGGAGGGATCGCCCGCTCCCTCCCCTTCCCTGGAGGCGGGCGAGGGGCGCTGCGGAGCAAAGGGGTCGGGGCGGCCGCGTCGCGGGGCCTTTCCCCGCCGGCAGGGCCGGGAGAGCTCGGGGTGACCGGAGCCCCGCCGCCTCCCCGGCCGCTCCCTCCCTCCTCCGGCCAGGAGAAGAGCTGGGGCAGGCCGGGGCTTGGCGCAGCCGCGCTGGGGCTGCCGAGGGGCCTGGGCGCCGGCTGCCGGCTGGGGTTAGCGGTGCTGGGGGGCTCGGCCCCTTTGCGGAGCCTGCCCGCCGGCATGAGCCAGCCGGGGGCGGCCGGGGGCCGGGCGGCCGCCATCTCCTCGGCCGCCAGGCCGCAGCCCTGCCCGAGGTCATCGCTCCGACCACCCCTCCCCAAGTTATTCCAATGCCAGAGGAGCTGTCGGATGTGTGTCAGGATGACACCATTAGGCGTGATAAGAGTTTCCTCCATCCATAACTAAGCAGCCACTTCTGTGTTTATGAGAAACGCAGGTTCCTAGCCTGTCCTGGACATACTGAGCTGCACCATACCCACTCTGGGAGCCCGACTGGTACAGCTGTGCATTAACAGCTTGTCTTTGTCGAGCAAGTGTTAAACCAAGCTGCGAGGCTCACCTCTTGAGTTATTCACATAAAGAGTCATTACCTCGAGGTGAACACTGCGTTGAAAACTTTGATGGTGATTAAAGCGCAGCTGTCATAACAACATAGTTAGAAATCTTTCTGTAATTGCAAATTTCAGATTAATAAGAAAGCAACTTGGAAAACAGCATTGCAAAGAGAACAGGGTAGAAATTGAAAGAAAGGAAGTTTTATTGTTCAGCTGTGAGCTGGCTGGAAGATGTGTGAAGGTATTTGGTCTGACTGATTTAGGGTAAGTAGTTAGATGAACCGTTTGCAATCTATGAAAAAATTTGAGCAAAAATACCTAGTGTAGGTAACTTTAATGTATGATGATAAAAATCTAAAGTTCCTAGCATATTTGCACCACCTTTATGTGGATTGCAAGTGGGGTGGTTAATTTTTCTTTTTAACAGTATGAAATGAGTGATGGAAAATCATACTGAAATTTAGACGGGTTTCAGAAAAGGAATGTTTTGGAGTCAGTCCTGTCTTATTTATTCCTGAGGACTGTGGAATTATATTTCTGGAGCTGTGCTGCCAAGGAAAAGAATGGAGTTTGCATACGCTTGCTATTGTGCTGTGTCAAGGTTCTCTGCACTGTACTCTCACAAACCACACAGATTTTCCCTGCCAAGATGAAGTCAGATTCTGGTCTGAATTATACCAGGAGACATTTAAAGCAACTCAAACGAAGTCATAAAAAGTTCTTATCCTTTACATTAGTATAAGGAGTTCAACCCAGAAAATGCAGTAGCTTCATAGGAAAGGAAAGAGAAATGGGGAAGCAATAGAAAGAAGATTTCTTTGCTCTGCAAAATGCTTCACTTGCATCCTGGCTCCACCAGCTGTACACCATTTTTGAAAATTGGCCTTCTCAAAGCTAATGGTCCTTAGTCACCTAAGTGCTTGAAAAATTATTTCCCTGTATAATAATGCCTTACTATGGCACAGCCTACTGAAGTGGACACAAGCAAAGTCGTTGACACAGCTCTTCTAATGAAATAGTGCTGGCTAAGCACCTGAGAAGCACTGTCTGAGAAACTGGTTTAATGTGGAGCTGGGACACTCTCTCAGTCGGCTGGGTGACATCACAACGCTTATATTAATTTTGCCCATGTAGACATACTTTGCAAATACCATTCCTAGGCATGACTAAATTTCTGGCTTGCTTACGTACATGAGTTATACTAGAGGAGAGTTCATGTTAGTCATGCTGGATGCTGCATCAGCATGGCCAGTTCTGCATGGTGTGTTAAAGACTGGGGAGAGTAAGGGCAAACAAAATAGCCTGTGGGAGACAGGCACCAAATCCAAAGGAGGGTGGACTGATCATAAAAAATGAGGACTGATTTTTCAGTCTTGGAAAGTAAGTTTTAATGCTGTATTTTACAGCAGTTGTCTTTACACAGAGGTAAAGCTAACATTGTTTTAAAATCCTAAAACAAGGGGACAATAGAGCCATTGATAAGCAAGGAAAGTGGAAGAGAAATGACAGGAAGGGAAGAAAATATGGGGAGAAGGAAGGTCTGAATTAGCACTATCCTGTGCTAGACTGAGTTTTTTTACTTTTGTGATTAACTGCAGTACAAGCTTGCGATCTGACAGCTTGGAGTGTTGAAGGTTTGTTTCTTTTTTTTTCTCTAGGGTTGTATTATGATTTGCGTACACTTCTAAAAGGGCAAGGCACGGTTCTCTGATTTTGTTCATGATGCTGGTAGCTCGATTGGCACTCTGAAAAGGTAGGCCATGAAAAAATCCTCACTAGACGATTTAGACATGATGCATAACACCACTCATTCATACATCCATTGAAAGAATTCCAGTATCAGGATAAGTGGTCACAGAGAGAAAAGGAAATTGAATGCCAAAATAAATGTTACCAAATTACTCATAGCAGGATGGCTAATGCATTTTAAATTGTCCAATGGAACTGATGTACTTTGCATGAAAGGAGAGAAGCTTCCCCTGGAGATTGAGGCCGCTAAAATTTCAAGGACAGACTTTGTGAGAGAAATCCACTCTGTTTTTACTCACTTCAGAGTTTGCAGTGCTGCTGAGAGGGGCCTGTTTTGAAAGTAACTTGCAGCTTTCTCACTTGTTGCATCAGGAATGAATCAGCACACATCAAGCAGGAAAATTATCATGACAATGTTTTATGTTGATGCGAGTAGGAAGCTCTGAGTAGGAAGCTCCTTGGCAAAGAGGAAAAGCCTGAGTCATTCAAAGACACAGGGGTGCAGTGGCTGCTAGTTTATTACTACTGTCAGGAGGCTGGATGGATGGGGAAGGATACTTTCCCTGCTAGTTATATCTACAGTGATAGTCTGAAAACAGTAATTGTATCAGCCTCTCAATATGGCCAGGAGGACAGGCTAATTGTAGGTGATAAGCACATTTTTTGCCACATTCTTATCAAATATGAGTTCGGTTGTGCTGCCAGTGCACCAGTGACTCAGACTGACAAAACAAAAAAAAGAGAGAGAGGCAATATTGCAAAAGTGTTTGATCAAACAACATGACAAATCTGCTTTTTTACCAACTCTGTAAGATATGCAAAAGCAGTGAATGCGGTCAAACATACCACATGATGATGTCTTACATAAACTACAGCCAGCTTGAATATAAACTAATATTTCTTTGATTATGATACTGACACAAAAAAAAAAAAAAGAAAACACACCACTGTATTAGACTCCAGCTTGTAAATAATAGTTTTGAGAACTAGATAAAGAAAATTCCTGTATGACAGTAGCTAGCCTGGATGCAAAGTTCTCCGAGACGCCAAGATTGTTACTACTGTTCATAGAGAATATATGATGAGAGGACATGTAACAGCAGAGAGGTCAGTGCTAGACTTGTATCTGTCCTAACAGTTAGTATAAAGACTATGCTAGAGAGATTCCTGAGTGTATTCATACTTTTTAATCAGTGGTAAGGTACTTAGTATTTTGAACTCCTTCAGTTATGCTCAATGGGCTCACAAAATTAGAATGACTTCTGAAGGTCTCACTCAAAGGCCTCTTCCAAAACTATTCTAGATAACAAAATTTTGCACTACAACTTCTGTTAAAGTACAGGAGTTATACTTACACTGATCAATGTGCTTTTCACTAACCAATACATTTATTTGATGAATTATAGCAGAGTTTTGAAGTTACATTACAAAATGTGACTAAATGTATCTACCAAATATTTTCAGCCCTCAATGTGTTTAATGAATTTATATATGAAATAGAACTCTGATTTGTGCATCTGACTTTTCTTAAAGGTATGAGAACATTAACTAGTATTATTTTCATCTAGGTTACTTAGTCCAATGCTTCTTTTTTATAAGTATGCAACCAGTCAGTGAAAGCAATGAAAGGAGACCGCTATTTACTTTCTGCCAGAAAAATTCTTCGGATGCTGTGGGGACGAAGAAAACATTAATATGATTTGCTTGGGGCAATAATATAATAGATCTGCAAAAATAAGTTATTAATGGATAATTTGGCCTTCAGAATACATCTAGATACAGAAAATTGCTGGATATGTACAGTTTAACTAATAATCTTGCACCTTGAAAGATCTGGGAAAATGGAACTCTGAGGGGAAGGCCTGTGAAACTAAAATGAATTTGTTAAATGGGATCTGCTAAATCTGAAAGAGGTTATCAGGATATACAAGCTAGGTGGAGAAGGGACGGAGGAGATTTAGCAAGTTACCAGTCTGAAAAAATCACTCGAGAGCAGACTTAGCGCTAAGCTGATGGCACAGACTTTGCTGTTTGCTTTGTTGGAGATGTGCAACCAGAGTATTCCCATCGCACTTGGCAGTGCTAGTGGGTAGGGGACTGCAACTCTTCTCCCTAGCCTGATAAACATGCAAAAAAAGTTTGAGTGGTATTTCCCAGACTCAGTTAGAGGGTTTGTTTTGTTTTGTTTTTCCACAACAACGTGCTGGATAGATACAGCCTGATAGCATTAGGGATTTGATGACGTGAAGGTGGGCCTGCTAGCATCTGCTTTTAAGCCTATGGGTTTTCATCAAATTTGATGCAGCATGTCACAGTATTTTCCTTCTTTATGGAAAGGAACTCCCTGAGCACCAGGGTGGAGGTTATCACATGCCTGACTGGGAGACCCTGTCAGTGGTATAACTGAAATACTCAGACCCCTAGGTAAAGAATTCCCATAGTCCAAAAGTGATTTTAGTTCTGCACAGGGTCAGGCAGCACCAACAACTCTGACTCACACACCTGAATCTGCCATGAGGAAGATGTCTGGAAGCCTGTTTTGCACTTGTTTCCAACCAGTTGCGGTGAGCGCACACTTTCTCCACTGTCCTTCTTCCTTGAGAACTGAGGAAGGCTCCTCAGGAATTTGATAGAGCCAAATGCTATTAGGCTTACTCTCAAATCCATTTTTTGGAGCCTGAAAGCCAAAATTTCACAGGTAGTATTTTTATAAGGTATGGCTATAGCTAAGAGGTGCCATCAGCTCTGGAATTTTTTGTATTGGGAAGCAAGCTGTATGTGAATACAATGGATTTAAATTAAAGTGACTGTATATATGTTGTGCACCTCTCTCACCATAAAAATATATTCCAAAGCATAAGTGAGAATGCCTGAGTGAAAATAATGAGGTTCAGCAAAAGGTGATCAGTCAAACTTCTAGGGAGGTTGTGTGATATATGTTAGGTGCATGCTTGAGTAAAGATTTTTCTTACTACAAGTCAGAACAATGTGTTTCAAATTTATCTTGCAACCTGGTAAAGAGGCACAGAGTTTTCTGGATACTCTGCATTTACACAGTGGATAAGGACCCATTAATGCATGTTTTTTTTCATCTTCCTTCATAGCCAGAATACTGGGTACTCAGTCATGCATCCTAAAGTCTCAATGGCAGATACTGTTTCCAAATATCTGGGAGATTCAGAGGCCAAATGTCAGTCTTTCTGTGTATCAAGAGCATGTACCAGAAGAGATTTTCTATGCATCTCATACATTCTTGTGAGCTGGATTATCACAATGATATTCTTCTATCTCCAGGAAGCAGTTTAAAACATTTTCCTACTGGTTTTGTCCTTAAAAAGGTATTTCTGAGCTTTCTTTTCTATCTGTTGTCATCAAACTTAGCACTAGAAGCCAATGAAAACTATTACCACTAGAAGCCAATAAAAACTATTCTCTTCTCCCTGTGAAACAGGACAAAGTTTTGCCCATTACGTAACCAAACTGCTTTCTCAGAAGTCTTATACTCCCTAGGCCCTCCAAGGGTTTTGTATTTGAATCTGGCATTAACCAATTCGAGGCAGAATGCTTTGAATTACCTCTTTTTGATGAAATTCTTACTAGTCATTTTCTTTTCAGGGAGAAGGTCGATTAGAGAAATCGTTACAGATCACGGCAGATGCAAATTTTCACAGTTTGTTTTCCAGCTGAAAGAACTCTCTATGTCCTCCTTTCCTTCCCTTTTCTCTCCCTCTTCCTCTCCTAAATCTTCAGTTTGTGTGACGCAATGCATTTCATTTGACCTGAAAGGAAAGTTTGTCTATGAGTACTAGCAACAGAGTTGTGTTTTCTTTTCTATCAGAGTGAGAGTATTGTCCTCATTTTTTTTCTTTCTCTAAGGGGATCTATAAATTTGCCTCACTTAGGAGGAGAATGCTCTTCCCGTGTAGCACTAGGCTTTGGCTGCACTAGCATGAGCCTTACTGTGCTTTGCAGAAGTGAAAAAGAGTGGGGAGCTATTATGCCATTCAGCTGAGAGGTGGGACCTCCTGCCCGTAGGTTCAAATTTGCCAATAGTTTGAGATTACTAAACTACAGCTGTCTTTTTTTTTTTTCAGCTAATATATTTGCCAAAACCAGCAAGGATTGTCCTGAGTGCTAAGAGAAAGCAATGTTATAAAGGCTGACATAAGGAATACACACTGGCTGTAATCTTTGTTATTCATATGCATTACCTCTCCAGAACCAAAAAATATCCTCCTCTTCTGTCTTTCAGTTTCCATGCCTAATGTCAGATAGAGAGTCTCAAAACAAAGCAAAATTGAGATTAAGTGCTTAAGTGGTATCAGCTTCTTCTGTGCTGGATTGTTGGTCTTAACGAGTAGCATCAAATCTGCCAATTATTGGTCACTTTGACAGCATAGACTTAAGGAAGCAATACAATGACTGCTAGTAATAAGTGTATGATACTGTATTGCAGTACTAATACTTATATTTGGTAAAGGTTGCACAGCTGTATTGAACATCTCTTGCTTTTTCTGGCAGATCCATTTTCCTCAAGGTTTCAGTCAAGAATGTTTGGCTAAGCTCTTAAGTGATGGTTCCCCATTTTAAGGCTTTGTTCCTGCTTTTGAGCTGAGCACAGTTTGCTCCCTAGGTCTGAGAACCTCTGTTGCTTGAACTAGCAAGAGGCAGCAGGCATGTTTTTGCCCTTACTGTTCCTTCTTGGGGGGGTTGCAAGCTAAGATGCGGGAAATATAAAACAAAGTGTTTGGGAAAGGGATATGGTTGTTTACAGTATTTGAACATACTGCGAAGAGGCTACCAATTTCTACAGCTTTTCTGTTGAGTAGAAAATTTGAGTTTCAGCATTGTCCATCATTTCTAGTAAATTAGTCTTGGGCTCCCTGTCGTGAATGTTTCTATAAACTAACTGAGAAGAGAGATCACCTGTGCTTCAAAATTCAAAGGTACCTGAAAGAATCTGTCAGTGGCAAATGAAACTCAGTGCTCTACTGCTTCTTGTGCTGTGAATGTTTGCTGGAAGGTAAAACACATTTTGCAGAGATCACATTGTTCTTCACAAAGACCAACCTCTGCATGTGGAATACAGGCACTGCCAGATCCATATATTGAATAAAAAGGCAGTCTAAGAATGCTGCACAAATAGGGTAACCAGTGGTTATTCTGCTACTCCTTTTATAGTCACTGTCAAGCACTCTTGCTGGCTCTATCACCATTAATGGCACAGGACAGTAGCTCTGCTGAAGACTTCTGATTTTGCTCTTCTCTGCCAGGTGTCTGTCACCTGAGCAACTGATTGCTTCAGAGGTTTGCAGCAGAGTGAATTCCAGCATGAGAAGAGAAGAGAAGAGAAGAGAAGAGAAGAGAAGAGAAGAGAAGAGAAGAGAAGAGAGAGAGAAGAGAAGAGAAGAGAGAGAGAAGAGAAGAGAAGAGAAGAGAAGAGAAGAGAAGAGAAGAGAAGAGTTAGAAGGGACCTACAACGATCATCTAGTCCAACTGCCTGACCACTTCTAATAGTTCTACTCTCAAGGTAGGATGTGGAGGCTTTATGCAAAGTAGTGTCACAAGACTGTAAGAGGAGCACCATTGCCCATCCAGAGCAAAGCTGAATTATGTCATAGTGGTTGACTCCACTACGCTGAACATGTTTAAGACTCAGCTGGACATGGTGCTGGGCCATCTCGCCTAGATTGTGCTAGAACGGTTGGACCAGATGATCCTTGAGGTCCCTTCCAACCTGGTATTCTATGATTCTATGATGTCTCTTGGGATGGAAGATGAGCAAATATCCACCTTGTTCCCAACTTTAAGCTTTAAGGTATTTTAAATTCCAGAACTGAGAATATTTGTTCGCACATCTAAAGGCACATGTCTGCTCTGCAAATTCATAATGAAAGAAGATGGTGTTGGTTTGGTTTTTTTTCCCCTCCTCAACCATTTCTAGATTAAATGCTTTCAGTCAGAAATGATCTCTTTCTGCTAGTGCCTCTGCTGTGTAGTGTGGCAAGTCATGCACTGAGTGAGCCACTGCCTTTTCCTTTTCAATCACCTTCCTTGGGCTGCAGGTTTCTCTTGGGCCTGAGATCCAAGACTCAGAATTGGTTTAACTTGTTAAGAACTCTTCTTTGTAGATGTTTTTACAGACTGGAAGACAACCTTGGTTCTGCTTCTTGTTCTTCTTTTTTTTTCCTTTGAGTCTCAGCGAACCTGCTCCTGATGAAGCAGAACTATAAGCTTTGTTGATGCTTAGTAAAAGATGCATTCCTTTTATTTGTTTTTCTGCAGTGGTTTGATATTTTGTGATGGTGTATGTAGAGGCAGCTGTTGACAGACACAACATTTAGAGTGAAGCACATGGATGTTCTGCATGAGCATTTTTCACACCGCAACACTGCTCTTCTGGCTTAGCTTGTGAAATTGTTTCTCACCATATTTCTAGCTGATGGGAGGAGAGCAAGGACGAGAAGTCTCACAGGAGCACACTTCTCCTGCAAGTCACAGCTCAGCTTTTCCCAGTCAGCAGGTTCAAAACAAGGGTCTATGCTTCCTGCATGCTTACTTAGGCTGAGAGTTCAGACCTTCCAAGGCTGTCTTTCCTTGGTTTGTTCCCTTTTAGATGCTTCACGGGACACATTCTCTTGTAGGGGAATTAGTTTCTCTCTGATCAGGATTGGGTTTAGCCACTGTACACAGAACTGCTCCAAGGAGGAAGGTCTAATAGGGAGCATCATAGGAGATTGGTAATAATGGATTTAAATGCTGACAAGCTGGTGATTTTCCTTCAGTGCCATGATAGTTCAGAGTTTATATGCTTAAAGCTGAGTTTATTTGCACTAACCCAGGGGATAGGTATAGAGAGAGATATAGGTATACATACAGCTATAGGCATAGGTATAGAGATGTGTGTGCTTGTGTGTGTGTGTGTATTATTCCTTCATGGTTGTTTCTAAGAGGTGATTATGCTCGTTTTGTAGCAGGAGTGGGCAGAAGCAGTAGCAGTTTCTGCTGTTGTTTTCAATGTGAATAATGGTGTTTTGCCTAAAAGAACAGTTTGTTCAGACAGGCACAAACATTTCCTCCTTTCAGAGAGGAACCCAGCTGGGGCTGTCATCGGGAGCAACTTCGTCAATAACAAACTCGGTGGCTTTCCCTTTTCCCCTGGTAGACCACTGCAGAAATAAGCCTCGTGGGAGAGAGACCAACAGTCCTTCTGCATTTCAAGGACGTGAACAGACTTGCTGGGGTGATTTGTTGTCAGTCTCTCAATCTCTGCCCTCTGTAGGGTATCCTTTCCTTCAGGGAAAGCTTAGCTGAGGTTAAGACGACTAGCAGGAGCAAGACAAAGGCTGAGAGGGCTGCCATCACTTTCAAGAAAGGTATTAAGGGGGAAGGCCAAAGGAGGAGAAAAGCTCTTGAAGTGCAAGGAAAAAGATGGTGAAGAACAGAAAACAATGTGGGACTTCTTTCCAAGAAGAAGACCTCACCATGAGCGGGGGAGTAGCAAATGTCCCTTGGTGCATTGGTAAGGAATGGTGAGGAAATCCTGCACGTGCTCTACGTCTCTGCCAAGTTCATGCAGAGGGAACCAAAAGCCTTTCTTTCACCTCTGGCATCCCCACAAGCAAATGAATGGCTATGGTATAAAAGCCCTTCTGGACCTAGTCGGAATGTGCAGATGTATTTAGCGGGACGCCCAGCAGCTGTGCCCAGTGCATGGCCAGCAAGGGCAGGGCCCCCTGGGCCCCCTGGGCACAGGGGCTGCCTCGGGGCCAGCACCCCAAAGGCCCTCCTCCCAAGGATGCTGGGCGGAGGGGCGGCGGGCGGGGCTGCGCAGGGGGGGCCCCGTCACTCCCATGTCACAGGGCCACCACCCGTCAACGCAGCAGTCACAATGCCCCGGGGCAGGATAAAAGGGAGCATCGTCCCGTGTCCCGCTGCCATAGCTGGCCTGGGCGCAGCCCGAAGACATGCGAGAGGAGGTCCTTGAGGAGCCCGCGGAATGACTTGGCGAGGGCTGAGGGAGGAAGACCGGAGGAGGCTGCTGGAGACGAGAAGGACCAGCACCACCTGGAGCTTCCCGAGGCTGTCAGGCCTTTTCACTGGACAGCAGTGGCAAGAGCAAGGGAATGCCTTCTTGAGGAGCACTGCAGAGCTCGCCGTCCTCATGCCCTGCGGAGGCAGGGGCAGCAGCCGTGAGGAATGGGATGCAGAGATGTTGCCAGGGGTCGCGGTGCTTTGGAGCAGCCACTGGTGCCCTGCCAGGCGCGGGAAGGATCCTTGCCCCCAAGGTGGATGAGGCTGGGGGCCTTTGGCCAGTCTGGGAAGCGCCTGAGGTGGCAGCAGGTGGAGGGAGAAGAGGGCTTGGGCATCTGCGGGGAGGCGTGAGCAGGCTGTGGGACGAGGAGGCAGGTCTTGCTCACATGCTCAGGGAATAGCCCATCGCCAGCGCTGGCGTCAGGAAGGAATTTTCCCCCGGGGCGGATTGGCACTGGTCCCCGGGGGTTTTTTGCCTTCCTCTGCAGCATTGAGCACGACCACTTGTCAGGGCTCCTCTGCTCCCTTTGGCCTAGGTTACTGCCTGCTGCTCGTGCACCACGAAGATGGCCTCTCGTGCCCTGCAGCTGGGGGGAGGAAGGCTTTGTTTTCCCCACGGTGGGCTAGCAAGTGTCCCCGGGGGTTTTTTTTGCTTTCCTCTGCAGCATGGAGCAGGGGCACTTGCCAGGGCTGCTTTGGGCCATTTTGGCCAGGTGCCTGCTGCTCCTGCTCCACGCAGGTGGCCCTCGTGCCCCGCATCCGGGGAGAGGAAGCTTTTGAGACTCCCAGGGCGGGCTAGGGTGGCCCCCGGGGGTTGCTTCTTGTCCTCCGTAGCACTGAGCACAGCCCCTTGTCAGGGCTCCTCTGGGCCCTTTCCGCTCCGTTCCTGCCTGCTGCTCTTGCACCTCCGAGGCGCCACTCGTGCCCTGCCTCTCCCCGCCTCGCTTGCCCATTGCAAGTTTGGAGCAGGAGCGAGCTCTGCTCTTCCCTTGGCTCCATTTCCCGAGCTCTTCTTGCTTGTGCCAAAGAGCCTGGGCTTGGAAGGGCTCCAGGCTTGCTGCACCATCCGCAGCTGCCACTTTGCAGCTCTCCCAGCCTGCAATCCAAGCGCAGGGCAGGCACGAGAGCGCTTTTCCTGCATCACTGGCCAAGAAGCGCAGCGCAGCAAGGTTTGGAGGGCAAAAAGCGGGCTTGTCATCGCCGTGTGTCCTGCTTTGGAAAATACCCCACGGCACCACACACCTCTTCTTCTTCTGCTTTTCTGCGGGTGGTCGGTACCCATCCTCATTCTTCCAGTTCTTCTTCACTGTTCGGAAAAGAGGGACTGCTTGGCCTGTCTTCCTGCTGCTACTTTCTGTGGCTCTGTGGCTTGCCTTTGCCAGACTGCAAGGGATGTTTTTTCAAGCTAAACGGAAGAACACATCAGCCTGCTCCTGGCTACACGTGCACTTTGTTTCATGCTTGTGAGCATCGGCTCTGAAACGGATTCAGAAAAGTGACATAAAATAACATGACATGACATGACATACCTTACCATACCATACCATACCATACCATACCATACCATACCATACCATACCATAAAATGACAAATAAAATAAAATAAAATAAAATAAAATAAAATAAAATAAAATCGTGTTTTGTAACCTTTGTAACCTTTTTGATTTGTGTCCTTGAGAGTGTTTTTGGAGCTGAAAGCCCCCTGGCATGGGAAGGGAAGGGAAGGGAAGAAGGGAAGGGAAGGGAAGGGAAGGGAAGGGAAGGAAGGGAAGGGAAGGGAAGGGAAGGGAAGGGAAGGGAAGGGAAGGGAAGGGAAGGGAAGGGAAGGGAAGGGAAGGGAAGGGAAGGGAAGGGAAGGGAAGGGAAGGGAAGGGAAGGGAAGGGAAGGGAAGGGAAGGGAAGGGAAGGGAAGGGAAGGGAAGGGAAGGGAAGGGAAGGGAAGGGAAGGGAAGGGAAGGGAAGGGAAGGGAAGGGAAGGGAAGGGAAGGGAAGGGAAGGGAAGGGAAGGGAAGGGAAGGGAAGGGAAGGGAAGGGAAGGGAAGGGAGTGGGAAGGGACCTACATCGATCCCCTGGTCCAACTGCCTGGCCACTTCAGGGCTGACCAAAAGTTCAGGCATGGCATTAAGGGCGTTGTCCAAATGCCTCTTAAACACTGAGAGGCATGGGGCACACATTTCTAGAAGTGGCTCACAGCTTCCTCTGTGCCATCGCATAGTTTCTTGACTGTTGTGGAGACTGGCAGTGCAGTACTTCAGTAATGGTCTGAACTATGTATGAACAATATGGCAGCAAGAGTGCTTCTTTGGTATCAGCAGAAAGCAGGATGTTGCTAAACTAAATGTTAAAAAGTATTACAGCTGGAACCAAGTACTTTAAATTATGATACTTGGTCTCTAGATTCTTAAGGTGTAGTACAGTCAAAAAAATAGTAAATGTCCAAAAATACAGTTTGTTTCATTTCTTTCTAGATCAGATAGGTTTTAGTAATTTGCATAATGAGAGGTCTGCCAGAATGCCTTAATGGTCCTGTCCCAGAAGTTTGAGAAAACCTAATGAATTTTTATAGCTAGGATACCTATTCTGTTGGCTAATACCAACTACCTTCGCACCATTGCGTGGAAGAAGTGGTAGACTTACACTCAGTAGAGGAAGTAATCAGTTTTACCCTAATTCTCTGGTGTTTTTTCATAGCAAAGTACTAAACCCAGATAGTAACAGATGATGTACATTTTTTTCTTAAAAAGGAAGCTAATTTACAAGTCAATTATGAAGGAATTAAAATTGCTGTTGCTAAAATAAACCAAGTACATTGTGTTATTTGTGACTGATGCTTTTAGTTATTTGTGACTGATGCTTTTGGTTATTTGTTATTATGGTTTGCTTTTTTTTGTTCAGCAATTTACAGTGGATCTCCCACATATTATTGCAAATTAGCCTGCTTTGCTGGATAACAAATACTTTTATCTCTCCACTAAACAAAAGACTGCATAAAATGAATAATAGTAATATTAGTATGTGAAAAACGTAGTGCTCCAAGAAGCCATTATAAGTACACTTGAACAATAATTACAGGCAACAATGCTCTGCTCCTTGAAATTTGTCATAGAAATTGTGATAGCACTAAACTTGATTAAAATCTGGGACAGTTTAGAATGCCATCTACTTAAAGGCATTACCAAACCATGTCTGCTCCCTTTAGAAATAAACACAGAAAGATATCTCCAAAAGCTGAAAATGTGTTCATTTTTCTCTGTTTTCATATACTGATTTCTGGAAACAAGGTATTCCCACTTAGCTATTATTATTATTAGTGCACTTATCTGTATGAACCACGTGGACTCCAGTTATACAACACAGCAAGACAACAAAACGAAATGATTTGTCAAGAGCTAGTGTTTGGGCCCAGATGCTATATCCAGGTTAAATGCTATGCCACCATATTCACCTCTCAGCACCATGCAGAACAGTTTTAAGTTCCTCCTAACTTTATTTTTTCTGCTGAAGACACAAAATGGCATAAACTTTGATCCTTTGATACAAACTTGGCTGGATGCTTGGGAAGGATTACTTATGTTTAATATCATGGCAATTTTGTTAAATCAGAGTATCAGACTGATGGTCAAAAAGTACACTACTCCCACCTCTGCACCATTTAAGGCTATCTGTCAAGATCATGCTATGCCAGTAGGGAAAATAATGTTAAATAATACGAGCGATTCTCAAGGCAACTAATCCCTAAGGAGCAACATATGAAAACATTTGAAAATAATTCTAATGACATTAAAGTCAGTAAATCACACAGATGCATTGTACACCCTCACAGTACGCACTGTGAATGGTTAATTCACAACCTGTAAAGTTATAGGCTGAACACAGACCAGGTGCTAGACTGGAGACATCTTATTTTTCATCTGTTCTTACCACTAAATATGATGCTGAGTGTTCCTTTTGTTTCCGTGCTGTGTAAGATGACATGATAAAACTGGGACTAATGATTACCAAGATGGTCTAGACAATGAGTGCTGGACTTACTTACTCTTCAGGCTTTTTTTCAACCTTGCCATGTTCAAGAAAGCACTTGAAATAAAGCAGATGAAAGCCTGTGTCCAATGGATTGTCTAAACTGGAAGATTTGCCACACTTTAAACACGTAAGTGAATAAAAGGCTAAAAGTGCAACTTAGTTTTCCACATGGACAGTCTTGGTTTTGCCTAATATTTAACATCAGCCTTGTTGGTCAATGTCTGACAATAACTCATGCAACACTGTAGCCAAGCTCCACCACAAAAGGGGTTCTACATACACAAGCTGGTCAGCTGGTGCAAACATTCTTGCTCAAGATGCTAAATACTGCTACTTTTTGGCATAAACATGAAAAACTTTCTATTTGATTTAAAACGTCCTGAACACTGTTTTTTAATGTTGGAAATGCAACTGAGATTTATTGTCAGTAGCAGAAGACTACCATTCTTTGCTTACCAGTAGAGTACACCCGACTCCAGAAATTTCCAGGAAAGCTGTTGTTGTCCAAATGAAGAAAGTACACATAGAGGTATTTTTAGGTTGTGAACCGACATTCTCACACCTTATTTTCCTGACTTATAGTTATGTATGGCTCTGAGTTTCAAAATGAAACCATTTTTAGTCAGAAACTAACACTGTGAGGAGGAACTACAAGTTAATATTTGTTAAACTGATATCTAACGAGCCAGAAATTTTCATTTGCTCTTTAAGTGACTCAGTCACCATCATTAAAGCCTCCATTAGTTCAGAACTGTGATCTGTTCTCAGTTTACTTATGATTAAATAAACAGTAAAAATATCGTAACCTCTAACAGAGTGATTCATATATCAAGTTTTTAATTTTTTTTTCAAAACAGTACTCACCTCCCTTATAAAGGTCATGTAAAGTCAAGTGATTCCCATTTTGAAATGACCTCTCAATTTATATGGATTTAGGGAGCTCTGTGAAACTAATTATTATTACTGTAACTGTCCCATCTTAGCCTCATTCCTCCTTGTTAAGACTTTGAGAATTTAATTAAATGTAGGAGTTAAAGACCCCTACAGATTTTCCCCTATTAAGTTTGGACAGCTATTTTTACAAATCATTACAAATGAACTGGAGACACTAGTGCCCCGGCTGCTTTTACACTGGGGAGGCTGGTCAGAAGGCTTGTGTGATCTTCTTCAAGGACGTGTGGTGGTTGTTGTGTTTCTTTGCTGTCCTTGACATTTCTACCCTCCAAAATTCCAGGCATCAGTGATGAGTCTCATTAAATTCTTGCTAAATAAAAGCTGTGCTGTAAATGCGGTGGTGCTGGGACAGGAGGAGGTGATGGGTAGGTGCTGAGCTCTGGCTGCAGCAGGTAGCATAGCCCACATATGCCATTAGGCAGCGAGTGATGTGCATGTGCGTGGGGGGACATGGAGAAGAACTGGGGCTCCTGCCCTCTCTGTCGCTCCCATAAGCTGGTTTTCAGGATATTTTTATTGAAGCAGTCATTAATGCACCAATGTTGCTCCATTGGTACTCAGTGGTGCCCAGAACAGATGGCATCTGTGCTTCCAAAGGCAGTGGATTGGTTGAGGAGGAGGAAGAGGAAAGGAATCTTCACAAGCATAGCTTCTATTTCAGTATAGCTGGAGGGTTTTGAAATGTCCTGCTTTTAACCTGGAAACATGTTGTATAACACAGCACAACTTTTCAGAGCCGGGTTAGGTGTATCGCTCCGTATTTATGCAGCCAAATTACAGGTAGACTGAATTTTAGAGGTGCTGAGAAAATAAAAGTTTCCATGCATGCTGTAAGTATTCAGCACTGAAGGTGCTTTATTGAAGTGCCTAATAGTTATGGCTCCAAGTTTGAAAATGTGATCCTTTTGAAAAAAAAGCACAGAAGCTTTGTAAGATTATTCTTCCATGATTTTATGACGAGCATAGTCTTTGGTTGCAGTGTACTCCTTACAGCTGTTGCCTTTTCTCTTCAGCTCTGAGCGTCACTAGTGGAAGGTGAAAATTTCTATGGAGCAAATTTTTACGGTAGCTCATGATGGATTGAAAAGACTTGACTTCTGTTAGGGGTGTGTGCCAGCGAAAGTTGATCAATGAAGGAGTCAAATGCATAGTGCCTATAGCAGGTGCGGTCTGAATTTCTATAAAATACTAAAAGTCTATACAAAAATGTTGTCTAACAGAAAGCAATCAGCTGGTCAGATCAAAGCCAAAATAGACCAACAGCAGGAACACCACACCAGTTACAACTAACCAGGCACGTTAACACTTCTGTTTATTTTATAGGACCCTCACAAGAGAGAATCCAAGAGCATTTCAGTGATAATTTTGTGCAATTCTCTTCAAAGTGCATCTATGTTGTAGGGAGGTACTATTTTTGTAAGTGAAACTGCAAGAAGCCCTGAAAGTTGAAGTATCCTATATTTTATATCTACAGATGAAGGCAAGTACACAGGGAGATTTCCCAAAGCACTGAGATTCCTAGTCCCTCTTGCTTTAAACAGAAGTTAGGTACGGACATGCTGTTAAAACTACTAGCCGAATTTCAATTTGCAAGTTGAAATAGATAAATTCCTTTTCAGAAGCCTGCATGAGCTGATTCCCTTCCTCTTGCTCATTTCCTTACTAGCTCTACAGGATTTGCTCTGGGAAAAAAAAATAAACAGAGAAACCTTCAGTACTGAAAGCATTTGGGAAAATACAGTGAGTCAGAGGAGAAATGTATTACGTTCATTAACAAGCAATGTACTGGTAGATGGAGACAGCGCAGAGAACGGTACATGTGGAAGTAACACATAATTGTCTCCTCGCCTGAACCGTAGTACACTCCCAGCCGGACAGAGACAGGCAGGAAGCTTGTATTTAAAATCACAGGCCTTTTAATACTGAATATAGCAGTAGGATCTGCTCACTACCTCTATGTTTAAATGTTGATGCAAAGCAAATATTTATGAACTTAAACACCACAGGCTGTGCAGAGGTTACTAGATGCAGAAATGCATTTCAGGGGAGTCTGAGCTCCTTTGTGAATTGAGGTTGTTCTCCATTCTGCAGCTGTCAGTGAGCTGGCCATGTTTTCTGAGCCCCATTTTAGCCAGTGGTTACTGGGAGTTTAAGGGGAACAACTGCCTGCAAAGGTTGAATGTAGACAGAGCTATTCCTCTATGGAATAGCTTGGACAAGGCACCTTACCTTCATGCTGCTAAAATGAAGTGGTGTAAATCCCACCACCCCTGCCCAGCAATGAACCTGCTCAAGCCCCGCAGCTCTCCTACCCCATTCTACCTCTGGGAGATGGGATCAGAGCCAGGAATGGAAAGAGCAGTTCCTCTGCAGAACAGGGTGGATACTGTTGGCCTGTGAAGCTATGCCTACTTTTCCTTTTCATGAGCAGCTTGAAGCCTTCTCCACTTGGTTATGAACTCTGTCTCTAGTGCTGGGTCTAGCACAGTCAGATAAGAAAACAGTGGCATCTGCACAGCTGTTAAATATGCCCAGGGAAGGAATTTTGTTTGAAACAGAAGCAGCTGAAAAATTATATTCTTACCTCAGAAAAATACTAACTTTCTGCATTAATATTATGTTAAATATTAATATTATAAATAGATACTAATATTATTGCATTAATATTAATAAATATCAATGTTATATTTCTGCATTTTAAAAGACATCTAAAAAATTTGCTCGATTATTGTTACGCAGTAATCACAAATTCTGCTGCAATTACTTTATGATGTCGTAATCTTCATAGGTATTGAGTAGTGAGGATTTTACCTATGAAAACCTGGGGCATCCAAAAGCCATTACAGCTAAGTTGTGTAGTCATCATGTCCTTTTTAAATAAAGCCTGATGTCTGTCTTTGTAACTTCCTCAGCCCTTTCATTTCTATCACTAAAAAGCAATGAAAGTCACCATACAAATTTTCTTTTTCCCTTCTCTCCATTTTCTTTTGTCTTTCTTTAATAATCTTTCTTTTTCATGTCCTCCAATGTTGGGTTTTTTTCACAGTTTTTAATCCAAAACTTTTTAAAGGGTCAAATAGCATTTCCTATTTAAAAAAAAAAAAAAACAACAATAAAACCCAAAACAACAGCAAAATTGTTGATGGACAATTCTCATTGATTTTCTGGATATTTTTCATTCCCAAACACTTCCTCTCTGATATTTTCTTTGTCTTACAGAATTTAGTATTAGTCTTTTGCACTTCAGTTCACTTGTATTTCTCTTTACCAGTTATCAGTGTGTTTCTTTTTACTGCCTCTTATCCTCCCAAACTTCCTTTAACTCTGTCTTCTGTCTGTTTTATCCCATGAGCTTTACCTTTGAGAATTGTGAATGATACCACTCAGAACATGACAGAAAATGTTCAAGTTAACTTCAAAGACTGAAAGACAATCCTTGGAATACGGAAAAGAGAAAATATCATTTTCTAGGCTAGGCTCAGGGGATAGTTTCAATTGATCAAAAATTCTTTGATCTTGGAGAACCTCAAACAGAAGATAAGCATTATACAAAATGTAATGGACATGCTTATTGATGCCTTTGGTGAATCAGGGTAATACCCATAACTGCATTTTACAGTTAAACACACACACAAAAAATCCTATTCCTGGACTTAGACTTGATATTCATTTAGGCTCTATATGCTTATATAAGATTTCTCACGGCAAATTTCATAGAAACAAACAGAGAACAAGGTTTACAAAGCTGAATTTCTAGTTGTACTCAGCTATATCTCAATTTAGTAACCTAAAAGAAAAACAGCAGGCTGATTTTCAGAGATACGGAGAATCCCTGAGCCTTTGCACAGCTTAAATGAAGCGACCAGACTCAGTGGCTCTGGCAAACGGACGAACTTTATTAGAGTAGCTAAAGTTAGGCAATCAGTTTTGAAACGTTCATCTGCAAGAGCTTGCTACAAGTTGCGTGGAAAACCCGGGAGAGCAGTCATTCAAATCTGGGATTTCCAGCCTTCAACTCTATTCATTAATCATGGGTCAGTCTTTGGTTTTTTAATCCCATCTAGTGCAGTGACACTATGGATAGCTTTACAAAACACAAACAGGCAAATAATTTTGCATGTGGCATGCCCAAATTTTTGTAGGGTGTCTCTGTTATAAGCTCTGTTTCAGCTTTCACTCCTGCAGAGGTATCATTACAGAAGCTAAAGCAACATGGCAGAGGCCAGTAAGGATGTGGCTGGGCCTGTTTTCAGTTTAGCTCTGTATCATCTGAAAGCTAGATTAAATCTATGCATATGCAACGACCTCTTTTGGCATTGCCTGTAACTGGCACCAATAACTCCTTCGAATTCCTTCCCAGATCTCAAAAATACAGTGAAAAGACTATGTCTATTTATGAATAGCAGAAGCGAGGTCCAGAGAAGTGGGGTGGTTGGCTTGGGCTGTAGCCAAAAGCAGATGTTGAATCTTCCCGTTCTCCTGCTGCTGGGCAGCTCTTTGGGCCGTGGTGCCTGACATCAGCAGGATGGCTGCCTGGATAAGGGCGAGTGGCAGCAGCAGCAAAGAGACCAGTATGGAAGCAGGAAGGCTCACTGAGGGCTTACCTACCTTTGATGTTGTAGCCTCAGGAGAAGAGGTGTTGCCTTTCCAGGGTTCAGCAGGGACCTGTGTGAAGCCTACCCGAGGAGGAGAAGGAGGGTGAGAGGCAGGGGAGTTCACCTCCAAGGTGGTAATCTTGCTGCTCAGCCATGACATGTTTGTTAGGCCGTAGCAGAGGCGGAGTGGACAGCAGAAGCAGGTACAACCTGAGCTGATTAGGCTGTTCTGGAGGATTGGGATTGCAAGAGGTGAGAGTGAAAAAAAAGACTAACATGTCAGAATAGCGCTCTCTTAATTTGAACCACCTTTCTAATCAGACTCACTGTAGAGCACAAAGAACAAATTTACTGCTCGGGATTACCTTAAATCAATTCAAGTAATGCTTAGAAAATACTACAAAAGATGCTCAAAGAAACTGAATTATTCACCTGCAAGATACTGGCCTGGTTTTATCTTTCACAGTGATCTCTGCATTTGCTGTGATTTAGTAATGGAAAATTATTAGAATAAGCTATATGTGAACCATCAGCTATGAGGATAAACCTGATACCTGTTATGGGGTGCTTGTTTTTTCTGGCAGGAGTATTTTGTAATGACCCAAGTATCCCAAGCAGGGCAGATGCCAGGGATGCTATCAGGCCTAGGCAGCATGGGGCGGGCTGTGATTGCCGGCCTCGCACCGCAGCAACAAATACGGTGCTGGCAAGGGATAAATCAAACCTGAACTCCTCTGGCTGGTGCTCAGCTCCAGCGAACTACAGCTTCAGCAGGACCAGCTCAGGGAAGGGCGATTTGATTGCCACTCTAAGCCTTGGTAGGATTTAGTCCGTGTGTCGTCGGGGGTTTGGTTTTGCTCCCTCTCTTTGGAATGTTACAATAATAATAGAAATTAAAATAATGTTACAAATACAAATACAGGTTAACACAGAAATACCAAGATCCTAAAGATTTTATATATATTTTTATATATATATATATATATATGCATGTTTCACACAATTTTTTGTTAACATTTTTGTCCCCACAAAGACACGCTACCACTAACTGGGAAGGCCACAGCTGGCTTCTTCAAGACACAAACCCAGATTGATCTATTCTTTGGTGTTTCCACATAGATGTTAACATTTCAATGAGCTCATGTTTTAAAAGGTTTGCAAACAAGCCTTTTCCCTTCCCTTTCCTGCCCTCCCCTGCCCAGCTGCTGCTTTCTCTTTACAGCGGGCATGGTGCTATGTCCCCAGTTGCTAATGGGAGGTCAAAGTGACCATTTTTAATAAGGTGGAACAACCCACAGGCATTAACCTAGACTATCTCCGAACTTCTGTGCCCCACAGCAGTACTTGAGACATTGGCAGTGTCTTAGGTCCAGCTACGTGTCAGCTTTATCAGGCGCGTAGTGTTTCTAATTCAAGTCTAGCTAAGCAGAAGAGATTGCACTGTGATCCATGGTGAGTGGCGATGTATTACAGGCAACAACCTGGTATACACATCTATTTTATTAGATCTGGGGAGCTCCTCAAGTGAAAGAGCCCAGGGAGAGGGGAGGTATTCCAGATTTTTTGGCAAAATGATTCTCATTCTTGAGGCGTTGCTAGATTTAACGCTGGCCTTTCCAATTCCCCAATTTGAATGGTGTATGTTATAACTAGCTATGAAGCTGATCCTAAAGAAGGAAAAAAAAAAAAAGAAAACACACTCACAGAGCAGAGAACAAATTAATGTTTAAACAATTTAAATAAATGCCAGGTTAAATAAGCAATTTCAGCTATCATTTTCATAGAAATGTTTTTTAAAGAATTCAATGAAACTATAATGTTATCTCACCAAGTAATAATTTAGTTCAGTTCTTCCTCTCAGTATGGAAAATCTTTTGGACATAAGCATGTCTCTGCACACTTCTGAAAAAAAAGAAATAAAACCAAAAAGAGAAAAAAACCCCACCCTACACAACCCCCAAGCTCTCCAATAAAAGAAAAAGAAATTTTTATCTTTTCCACACAAAGACTTTGAAATACATGTGCCTAGCAAATAATATAGCTTATTCATCCAGTCTATTACACAAGTCAGGTAAGTCCAGTCCTTGATATGCTGAGTGCACCAAAAGGTGCTAAATGCAATGAACATGTCCCAGTTTGAGTACAACGAAAGCTCTTGCTGGTCACACTGTGTATTGCAGAGCCTTCAATTCCTTAAGTTTCTTTGCAGGTGCTCTAGAAATTGCTATGTTGATATTTTAGTTGCATTTGGGAACAGAAAACAAAATTATTAGTTTTCATTTTTGCAGTTAATTTATTCCAGAATCACTGCTCCTTAAGTTTATATAACATTAGTGCCTGCACAGTTATTAATTAAATAACCTATGCAAACACCTTTTATATATTGATTTTACTGTTAGGGAAATATTTTGGAACATAAGATTTTGACATCTTTTAAAACAAAGCCAAACCTGTCATCCTCAGTATCATTATTTTAAAGAGAACGCATTCATGCAACCTGAAGATCATTAGCTGTTGACTTCAACACCTTAAACCAGGTGGAGATCCTCTGTGATGCACAACTGGGTACCAGCAATCTTCTTTCTTTGTCTCACTTTCCAGATGCTGGTGCAGGAAGGGAAGCAACCAGAAATGTTCTGGTGAAAATAATAGACTAAAAGTCTTCCTGTTGGCATGGAGATAGGAGTGAATCAAAGTCACTACACTTAAAATGCTGTCAAAAAGTGTACCTTGTTAAAAAATCATGAGCCAGTGCTCCATTAAAGCAGCACAGTTCGGGGAGGAATAATTTCCAGTCTCCATACTTTATGTTTGCTTGTCATTTCATTTCAGTCATAATTTAAAATACAAACATTAGGAAATGGAACTAGTTAGTTCGGGTATGTGTCCAGCCAGCCCCTGGACGAAGAAGGTACTGGCTGCTTTGGTGGGAATATTCTGTTCTGAAAGTTGCTGGCTGTGGGCAGGACCAGCTCCACAGATATCCCTTCACCATCTTCTTCTGAAGTCACTTCTGTCTGGAGACCTGTCCCCTGCAACTGTTAGGCAACTATAAAAGGTCTTCTTTTCCCCCATAAGTTCATGTTCTTTCCTGTCTGCAAAAACCTGTCTTTGATTTTGTGCCAACTAAGATGTGGGCTTTTTTTCCTGATTATTATGAATTCTCAACAATAGGTTCAAGTAGAATTGAAAAAGAAAAAAAGTAACTTTCAGTAGCACTCCTGACACAAGAATTACTTCTTAGGACACTGTGTAAGATAAAAACAAATTATCAGTAGTATTTAAAAAATAAATTTAAAAGTTACATATGGGACAATTATTTTCCATTCTAGATGCAGGACAAGACTGTGGTATTTTTCACACAGAGACACGGATGTGTGCATATGTGTATTTATCCATTACAAATTTTTTCAAAGTATTTTTCAGTCTGTATATCATGAAAGAATAGAAGACAAACAGAAAGATGATCTGCAGTGAAAAGCAAACATGGGCTGACTTCCAGCTCTTTCTTCTAATAGCAAGCTGTCAGTCAGATGCAAATAATGTATCTGTATTTTGCAATATACACTTCCACAGAGGAAAGTAGGAGACTTTGTGATTTATTTCCCTCAGAGCATAATCTCCATGCAGATCTACTCAGTGCACCTAAATCCACCTTAGGTAAGTACAGAGTAAAATGAGATTTTAATTTTTTTAAATTTTATTTTATTGCAGGGCGATATCCTGGAAGTATGTTATCAAATTTCTTCTTCTGCGATAAAAGGAATAATGAAGTCTTTCCTCTCCTTGGGTTAATTCATTGGTCTGGCAACAGGTAGCAAAAACTTCTGCTCCTGCTGCAAGTACTCTGCACAGCATATATTTGCCTTCAGAAGGAAGCAGCATCAGTGCCAGGTATTTCCAGCTCATCGTCTGCTGCAGGGGACAAGCAGACAATCCAGCCCACGGGCCATTCTACAACCCTCTTCCACCTTTCCTATCTTCATTGGCAAGAGCTAGAGGCTTTCCAATATACCTGTTTGCAAAATACATGACGATCTCTTTTCGGCTACAGTCATCTGGAAGAAATAAACAGTTTTCCCAAACCCACAGGAAGCTTCTCTGGGAGGAATCCAGGGCTGGATGAGACATCAGAGGCATTTTGCCAGTGTCTCTGGCTTGTGTTGGCAACTCATTGTCACTTCATCATGCCACACTGGGTTTAACTGTAGTTTATAGTTGCATACAGAGCAATGATCCCTACAGCTACCTTAGCACAGGGCCGTGCTAAGTACACAGCTGGCTGTATAACGAGAAACAGATTGGATCAGCAGCAGTTTAAGTGTAGTCTGGTGTAAATGAAGCAATAGGACTAATGCAAAGTACTTCTTTAAGATATTCCTAACAACTTTAAAAATAAAACTCAACTGTGCTAAGAAAAGCAAAAGTCCATGGGTAACCTTTTTAAACTGGGCAAGACTTGCCTGCATTGTAACTTCTGTCAGGGCGAAAGCTGGTTTTGATGGTCTGTCATGGGACTATTGCAGTCTCCAGAACAGTGTCCCACAAAGTGGTTTTTGCATTGCTGGTGAAGATGGTGCATTGCTTTTGGATAGGAGATCAGCTTCTTATAAGTAATTGGCTGAAATTGTCCATTCTTTGTCCAAATTTTATATACATGTATTTTTATATATGCATGTGCACACATGCATGCATGTTCGCACACATGCATGCATGTTCACACACATGTATACACACACGTGTGTTCTATACATATATATGCAGACATGCACAAGCACACAATATGTACACATACATAAGCATTTACAGAGAGAGATAATTTTAATTTTAGCCAAAATATTTAAGACATTTTACAGAATGGAAATAGAGAGAAATCCTCTGCTTTGGTCATATGTCAGAGTTATGGTGACTTTTTCTTTGAGATCTCTAGCATAATCTCCACCCACTACCTACCCTGCCCTCTTCAACACCCTGTAGTTAGGACATCATCTAGCAAGAGAGCATCTTACCTGGCTTCCCAGTTTAACAGATTAACTAGGGAATATAGGTATGGCGCAGTGCCTCTCTCAGTTATACTGTGCTGGCAGGATTTGGTGTGTCTAGGCAAGCCTAGCATATCGAGTCCTGCAAGCAGCACACACGGCCCTTTGACTTCTGGTGGGATTTTGGCCCACATATGCTGCCGAGCAACTCCGTGATGTTACAGTATAAGCGGCTGCACAATTTAGGAGCAGAAGCCAAGCTGATGAGAAAACCTCACAGGTCGCAGCTTGGGCGTTGATGGAGATTAGGCATGCTGTACGTTAGCTCAAGGTCTTCCACATGCCAGGAGTGCCTCCTGTATAAACTAACAACCCTTCTGTAAAAATACTGCACAACTTCTTGTTTGCTTTCAGTAGCTCTTTATCATCAACCATAGGCTAATGTGACTTATTAAGCCTACCACACATTAGACAAATAGCCATCAGATCATGGCTTAAATACTGTGGTATTTGCTCAGGGGGTTCTCTCATGCATTACATATAAGTTTATGAAGTTTAAATAAAAGTCACAGAGAAGATACACATTGTTCAGAACCTTTTCTGAAATTTCTTTGAGTTGTTTTAACGGTAACAACAGCTCGATTCCTTCTACACCAGCCCATGTTTTCAGCCCCAAAGGAACAATTTACATTTAAATTATCCTTACACAAGAGACTAGAGAAGAAGCACTCCCAGCCAGTTGATACAATCAGGACACAATATCCTTGCAATTCCTGAAAGGCAGAAAGCAAGTTACTTTTGTGCTTTAGATCTTGTCTTCAAAATCTTTTCTTTCTCTTTTGCTCACAACCCATTCCCACAGTAAAGCACTGAGGGGATGGGTTTTGTGTGAAGGCTCCCACTGCGTCTGTTGTGACAGTGCATGTGGTTCCTGTGCCTTTCCTGAAGTCGATTCAGCCAGAACAGAAAAGCACTTGAATTCTTAGAAAGACTGGCCTAGTAAAAGATGGGGTGTTTAGTAGGAAGCACGATGAAAAAAGTAGATGCTATAAATTTCTGAACATTTCTAATATAGACAACTGTTAAGGAAATATTAAAAGAGATTAAATATATCTATAAATAATGTAATGTAATGTAATGTAATGTAATGTAATATAATATAATGCAAAGTATGTAATATGTACATATTATATAATATATAGTATATAATATAATGCTATCTATATGTGATATATATCATATATATGTATGCAATATATACATATTATACATATACAATATACGTATTATATAATATACATGTTATACATATTATATAATATACATTGTGTTATATGTTATGTGATATATATCATATACTATATATAATATTATATATATCTAAAAATTTTTTTAATGACAGAATTGGTCCTCATTTACCCAGTGGACATATCACTCCTGTCCAGGTCCGTATTTTCCTAGCAATGCTTCTAAGTTTCCGTAATGACTGCTCAAAGTTTTTGGACCAATAAGCAGGAATTCAGCTGTGCATTTGTAATGAACAACAGCAGGAAAAATCCTGTTGCTAATACTTTCAGTAATAATAAAAAAAATACTTCTAATTAAACTTTAATGCTAATCTCACATGTCTGTATTAGTGGTGCAACTGGAAAAAGAAAACCCACCCCAAAGACAGTTAGAAGTATTTAGGGATGATCAGGTGCATATGTGAAAGCTAAAACAGGTATTTTTTCCTCAGCTTGTTAGCTGTTCATCTGTAGTTTATGCTACTTGCTTTCAATGTTTTTAAATGCTCATTTTATCCCCAACTTGCACTTAACCTCCATCCTGGAAATCCTCTTAATTCTTCCAGGGCAGAGGGAAAGTCATCTGAATGTAAGAGAAGCACGGCACCTTTAGAAGCCATTCTTAGTTAAAGGCTGCAGGGGAAAGAATTTAATTTAACAGGAGCTACAGTTCCTAAATTAATGTGTGGTAAATCACAAAAAGGTCATTCACCCATGATAACTGCTCAACAACTCATTCTTTGACTACATCCACATAGCACAGCAAAATATTTAGTTCATGAGATGGCAACAATATCTCATGAGCTTTGCAGAAATACAGTCTAAACTTGCATAATTTGAAATCATTTACAGACTTTGGAAATTTACTATTGCAGAATAATTACATTACAGATTAAAAAAAAATAATAAAAGTATCTGTGCAGATGCAGGCTTTGAGTTTCATCTTGAATCCCTCCCACTTCTATGTATGTTCCCGAGTCCCAGGTCAGCTAGCCAGAGGTGATGCTACCTGTAACGCAACCTGTAAGTTCGGGATGACTGTAAAGCTGTGATACGCTCTTATTAAATTATCATAGTTATTAAATTATTACAATGCTTTTATGGAGGCTGATGTGTAGTTACCTTTCACCATGTGTAAGGATGTATTTTTATTAACTTGCAGTCCTGTATACTTAGCCAAGGACGCTGAACTCTGACTGCATTCTTATCATGCTTTTGGTTGTTAATAGTCATGCTCTGGACCAAAATAAGCCCTCAGCTACGCCCAAACACCTTTGCTCTCTTTGTTAGGTTTGCACACACCCTGGCTGAACCTGCACTTGGGCAATTGCTTGCAATTTTTCTGAGGAGCCACAGGAGAAAGTTGCTGCCTGGCTTAACTTTGCCATTAAAAGCAGTCGATGTGCTTGAACACGCTCTAGGAGCAGAACAGTTACTGAAAAGGGGCTCATTTTACATGGTCAAACATGGGATAAATCCACACTTTCAGACAAATTTTTGGCATTACCATAATCAGTTCTCACTGCTCTGCTTATGTAAAGCAGCCATTGCAACCAGTTCAACCAGTCCCTTGAGAAATCCCATTACATACGGAAGCGAGGAGCTGTCGGTGCATTTCCACATCACTTAGTTAAATAATGCTCAGGTCAGTCTCACAAGTCACCTGCCGTGGCTCTCACCTACCACGGCTGCTTCACTCTGCAACCTTGCTAGGGTTAAATGAGGTTCATTTAAAGTTGAACCTAGGCTGCAGCTTGGTAGTACTATGCAAGCCAAGCACATAAAACATAACCTCTCCTCTCTGTAGCCATCAGAATATTTGGGGATTTGCTTGCTTGCTGTTTAATTTTGCCCAAGTTTCTCTGATTACTGGACAGAACAGATAATAAGCATATTTTTTAGTTGGTGAAGGTGAGATGAATTTGAAACTCAAACTTCCCTGTGCTGGAGGTGGGAGCAGGCTGTGGTGGGGGCTGAGGCGGCACTGCAAATACTTGATATCATTGCTTTCTGCAAGAGAAGGTGATGGCTGGGGAGGATAAGCTGAACTTGGTATTTCTTTAAAACTTCCAAATATTTTTTAGAAGGTGTAGGGATGAATACAAGAAAAAAAAGAAAAGGAAAGCAAAGGAAAGGAACGTGGGCACATGCTGGACCTGACTGTGGCTGATGCTTTGAACATGAAGACTCAGCAGCACAGGCATCAGTGGTTTGTACAAGCACACTCAAGACTGCAAATATTTCATGTCATGCTGGGGACATCACTCAGGCTGGGGATGGCTGGTGTCGGGACAGCTCGGGAGTTTAGAGTGTGTGGTTCCATAACTCCCTGCAGAACATCATGCAGATGTGCCCTGTGACTTGACTGCCGCTGCTAACCAGTTTATCTACGTTAATAGCTGGCTTAGGTATGTCTGCACATACTGCCCTGAGGGTAAAAAGGAGAATAGGAAGGATAAGGATTGGAAGAGGAAGAAGAGAGCTGGAAGTAGCAGAAAATCAACTGAGAAGAGGTGGCTTTTTGTGGATTTGTGGTTTCAGAAGCCTTTGTTGATGATGTGAGAGAGAATATTTCCTATCGTGCTGTTGCCGTTTGCTCCTGCTCACTTGCTGGGAACATTTTTATTTCCCATAGGCTCCCAAAAGGCTTGAATCTTCGTATTCCACTTGCACTAATTTATATCAACTGCCTTGGACATTTTTACTTTTCATGTACTTTACTTTTCATTTAGCTTTCTACAGCGACAGAACTCATCCCCTTAAAGTTTAACATAACGTAACTCCCTGGTCTCTCAGAAAAACCTAAAATGGCAATTGGCAGACAAGCATTGCAGGCTTCCTTCTGTGACTCAGACATCAAATGCCTTTGGGACTGGGAGATAACATGGTGGCAACTTCATCCATAAATGCTGGTGGCACCTGGACTGCTCTGTGCTGCTGCAAACGGTGCATACATAATGCCAAATGATCCCCTCAGAAGATATTATCTGAGGGGCACAGTATTTCTCTCCCCATCCAGGCTGTTTTTCGTCCCGTTGAAGCCAGCTCCCATCAACTGTGGGACTTCAGAGTCAAGCCTGTAGAGAATTCACCGCTTAAACTGCCACTTACTTTCCCACCACTGTGTGCCAATGTACCATGAACAAGAAAGCAATGCTTGGTGCTGCAGGGGATAATTGCTAGAATAAATCATCACAGGGGTAATCCTGGGGGAACTGTTTTCACATTTTCAAATTGTGGGTGTTGTGGGTGCAAGCAGAAAAAAACAAAACCCAAACAACCCACCGTCACAAGCTTCCACATACTTCTGCATATGCAAATGCCAGGTTTTTGTAAACTGTCAACTTCCCAAAAAGCTTTTGTAGCTTTGTGATGAACTGAATTGTCTGTCTTCAGGGGACCTCCTCAGGCAGCTTTAATGAGGAAAGGAAAAAAAGACCTTCTCCCTGCTAGAAAAGTCTTCAATTCCCCTGGAGTTTAGAGTCGAGTGTAGTTTGCTGCGTTTTATCATGCATTATCCCATGCTTCGATGAAAGATTTTCTTTCCCCACAAGAAGCATGGCAATCTGCTGCTTGCCAGCCCCAGGGTTTGTCCAGCAGCCCTGCAGGTGCTGCAGGAGGAGGGCGGCTCGTTGGTGGGGACAAGCTGTGTTGGTGCTTCCATGTGCTTCTAGCAGGAAAGCAGCTTATGGGTAGGTTCAGCAGGAAGGCCCTGCGGGCAAGTGTCTGTCTGTCCTCTCGCTCAACACCAACAACCAGCCCGTCACACCAGGCAAGCATGGTGGCAAGGGACAGCAAGCATGACTGGAAACCGGGATGGGGACATTTGACTCAGAAATCGGGTCCTTCATCTTCTTTTCCCATAAACAAGGCTTCTGTATGTATGACCACACCATCAGACATCCCGTTCTCCCATTCACTTCAGCCTGTACCAATAGAGAAACATCCGACTAACATCTCATTTTTTGGGTACGCAGTGCCACCTAGTCCCTGATCAAACAGGCTAGAGAGGGATTTTTAGTGTTCCTGAAATGCTGAAGTGTCTTATTTTACAGGAAAAGCTGCAGGAACTGCTTCTGTTTAGGGCAACATTCAAGCCTCGCTGCACTTTTCTCCTGTCCTTATCTCACCTACGTCCCACCATCTGCTGGCTTGACAACTACTTCTTGCAGGTGGCTACTTGCAGAGGGCTAAAGGTCTTTTATCTCTTTAGCTGGCATGTCACTTCAGTTAGTGGCAATCATTTGACCAAAACCACCCATTTCACCTGCTTGGACGTCCCTTCCTACCTGACTTTACATTTGCTTCTTTTTATCCTCCTCCTGGGACTGTTACTGATTTACTCCGAAGGATAACCTGGCATGCTCCGGTGGCTGGACAGCCAGCAACTGTAATAAGCAAACAACTTGAAGCCCATTACATTGCTCAAAAAATATAGACCATGTCTGCTCGGTGTACAGCAGATAATCGTCAGGGTGATGGCCTGTGACATTGTCATGGCGTGGAGCTGAACATATATGCTGGGAACTGAAGCAAGAAACCAAGAGGAAAGGCAAAGGATGGTCTTGCATCCTGCTGCCACCCCTCCTGTGCCTTCCTCCAGTATCCCATGAGAGCCCACCACTCAGCAGGGATGCTCTTGTTTCCCATGTGGTCTCTGTGCCCGTCTCAGGGGCCTTCCCCACAGTGTTCTGCTGCTCTGCTGGAGTCCCTAGGGTTGGAGAAGCGCCACTTCCCAGCGGAGAAGCAGCCTTGGTTGTTACAAGCGCAGGGAGACCTGCCCTGCTGAGCACCTGAAGAAGTTTCCATTAGCATGACACTGAATCTGGTGAGGGTTTGTATTCCTGTGCAGATGACTGTGGGTTTTTGTTACATTTTTCTTCCAGGGACTTTCAGTGACAAAAGGTCAAAACATTTATTGGAAACGGCGACTTCTCAAGGAAATGCTGTTTTGAATGAAGGCTGTTTGGCTGGAAAACATTTTTAATGCCAAATGCTGTCTAACTCTAAAAAGGTTTCCTTTCTGCCATTCTTTGATAAGGAATGTAGTTAGCATCAATATCTGAAATATTATTAACTCCTGAATGAACATCTGTTGAGGTGGATGGGGCAGTTCATGCATCTCATCTGCCTTAGTCAGGATCTGTGAAAAAATCAGGCCGGCTCTAGCTATTAGCTAATCATGCTAGTGAGTGCTAGTGCTGGTTAATAGCTCCACTCAGGTACTACTTTGTATGCTCTTTCTGGCTCCCTAACCAGATACTCCTTGCACAGAAAAGCAGCTTTGGAGAAGGTTGCTACACACAAGAGGCTCCAGGCCACAGGCGATGTCGTGTTTATTCCTCAAGTCAATAAACTTTGATCTGTATACTCACTAGGTTTTCTAGGGGTTGATAGGTGTAAGAGTAGGAGAGAGGCTGATGTGATTCCAAAATGGAGCAGCCCTATTTCACACACAATGTATTCAGGCCTGAATGGACCAGTTATCCACCATGAATGAATATACTATCTGTCTTACAGTACCATGTTCTTTGGGCTGGCAGGACTGTGATAAGGTCGTTATTTATGTTCTACACAATCATGGAAAGAAAGACAACATCTGAATATCAGTATTTCGACGATGATATTTCAGGAACTGTAAGTTAATAAAGCTGGAGTCATAACAATTCAGTAACATCATGTGACATTTCCAATATGACTGGCATTTAGTTTAGTTTTCAACAATTGTTAATCTAAGAGCAACTGTATGAAGTCTATTTTGTGTGCAGAAGAAGCCATTTCATCGAACAGAGGACACGTGTGCTGATTTAATGCACAATGATCCCAGCTTTCCAGTTAGGGGGATATTGACCATTTTCAGATCCCACTTTGGGGTATTTTCCTCAGGCAGCATACAAAGATTTCCTTCTCTTTACTGGAGGTGTATGACAGCAACTCCCTACTTACATGTGGATGTAGAGTATGTCACACGTGTAGCTCATGATGTTGTACCATCACAGTTGCAACAGGAGATGTCTAACAACTACTTAAAAGTATCCTAGGGCCAGCTGAAAAGTCACTCAGTGCCCAGCTTGAACTATTCTGTAAAAAGCCCATCCCACAGAAAGCCACTCAGACTGCAGTGCTTTACCATATAAACTAATGTTATACAAGATGCACTTATATATGTTTCAATTTGTTGTTTGCAGACAGGGAGCACCAGCTTTACTGAAACACCCTGGAAACCCCAGTAGCTGTTTTCCCAACCAAGAGAATTTGAGAAGAGGCGTAATGATCCTGTGACAAGCTTCAGAGCTGTGAGTGACCAAGGATGAATAATGGGGGCACAGAGGCAATTTATGGTCTTTTCGCTTGACTACAGCCTGCTATTCAAGCAGCATACCAAACAGCAATGCTGAAGTCTTCCCTCTTGCATCCATGCTTTCAGACGGCCAAGCTGTTGGATGGTGTAGGTGTACAGTCATACAAGATGCATCAGTGCCAGTTTAAGCTTGCCTTGAGATGATAAATTCAGAACTAACCTGGGAACGAAAAAAAAAAATCCTTTTCAATGTTGTTGAGAGGAGAGCTGTAGTGCTGCTGGGACTGCTGGCCCCTGTAGCCAGTCTCCCAGCTTTGGGTTAGTTCCAAGAAGGAACTAAAATGGTCTGAGATACCTGAAGGCCTCATATCATAAAACCAGCTTCATGCAGGAAGCCACATCCAGCACCCAAGTTTGCTGTGCTTACACATGCGACGTTCTTATGCGCAGTAGATGGCACTGTTTAGATTAACTTGCTCTAAGTAATTTTTATATTAATAGAAACAGGCACATGTACATACACACACAAATATTTGGTTCTCAGCAAAATATATAAACCAGAAATATCTGTTTATCTGAAATTTTATTTTAGGCACCATAAAAAAAAATAAAAAGCTAAGAAATAGAGAGTGAGGACAAAGTCTAATCTAGAATTTCCAGGATTTTGTGATTGCGCTGCACTATTTCCAATGTTTCCATTCCTCTTTTTAACTCTCTAGTGTAAATAGGTGCCTGCTGTCTCCATCTTGCCCTCCAACAGCACCTTTCAAGATTGCTAAATGACCTACACAGATGAACATCCAGCACCAATGCGAGAACTAGCCTTTCTCACAGCTTCTCCCTAACATGTTCCCAGTATAATAATGGGATGGGATGATAAATTTTCTCCTATCTTTTTTTAAAGTAGGAAAGCACAAACTCACACAAGGACTGCACCAAGCCTACCCTTCTGCTTGATCTCTGCTTTCCCATCTCCTGTTCCATCTTCCTTCTCTGGCCTCTCCAATGAGCTCCACAGAGGCCTTGCTGGTGTGCTTTGTTTTGCTCAGGTCCAGGGAAACTCCAAAAATTCAGTCCTTGCTCTCAGCACTCATACAGGAGCTCTGTGTTTGTCAGAATTCACACCATGGCTGAGAAAGTAAACCAGTGCTGCTTTCGCCTGGCTTTATTGGGTTTTGTTGTGTTGGTTTTTTTTGTTTGTTTGTTTTGTTTTCATTTGTGAAATTCTCTTCAAGGAGCTTTTCTGGATTCACAGCAAGCTGGAATGGCTGTCATCTCCACCTGTGGGACCTCCTGCCTTTTGACTCTGCTGAGGTCCTTGCCATGCTGGGATGCTTAGTCGATGTGTTATGACAGCTACTAGTAAATCCAGAGAGCAGCCAGCCAGCCTAGTTAATTTTCTTCCATAGTTGAAGCTGTGGAACTTCTCTAGGAACTGCTGCACAGTAATACAGCGACTGAATGTTTGTATGACAGGGTTAAGGAAAACCAACAGCTTGTTGATCCCATAAGCTGATGCTACAGCAAATCCTTTATGCACATCAGATTGTGTCGGTGATACCAGAATGCCAGCCACACTGTGCCTTTGCTGGGGAGGCAAAGGTTGTCACATGAATTCATAGAATAACTCTGCGTCTTGTTTCACTCACACCTGCACTGGGGATTATGGTCGCAAACTCTCAGAATCGGGTGCTCTATTGTATAGCAGGAAATATTCAGGAAGAAAATGATTCATGGTGCTTGTTTAGAAGCAGAGAGTATGCTTCGAGGCTCTGCTGGCAGTTTGAATCCACTGCTTTTAATTCTGCAGTGTGAATTTACAGGGATGTAAAACAACTGAAAACAGAAGTTGGCCAGTATGTTTTATACACCAAGATTTCCCTCTTTTCTCCTTACCAACTCTTGCAGGAGGTGGGAGGGAAGAGGACTTTGCCCCAGATCGTAGTCAGTCAGTGCACAAAAGATAATAGTTGCTGTTAGCGTAGCCATTTCTGATGGTTATTTGATTACTGGAAGCTTTTAAAATTTATTCTCAATTTAGATTTAAAAAAAAAAAGCTTTAATTAGTTATTTTTATCCCAAAATTTATCTTCAGCTTCCAGTAACGAAATGCAATTCCTGACAGAAGTCCAAAATGCCGTTGCTGTACAGCCATAAATCTCAAGGGCATCCTCTGCAGCAAATGGAAGTATTAACAGACGAAGTGAGATGGAGAGAGCAAGCTGATAATGTTTATTGAGGCTGAGTCCCTACTGACAATATCTATCATTAACACTAGAAATGCTGCTGTTGGGAGGGTATGTGGTGTCCAGTGACACCGAAAAGCTCCTAAACTGACTCCAGGAATTTTGGCATTTCTGTTTTATCCTCCCTGTCCTTTTTCAACCTTTCTTATTGCTTGTTGCATCGCACTGAGCGCTCCTCCTGAAACTGGATAATACCTTACACTGCCATCCACAGCAGCCTCTACACAGGAAAATTGTTGCCATTATGTTCTTCCATCCTCACTGCCCTTAAAAATGAAATGATGCTCACATCTTCAGTGGTACACGGGCTTGCCTGGCCTTCCATCCCTGTCTCACCTCTGGCCATGAGCTGCCAGCCATGCTGCCCGTGATGAGTGCCACTCTTCCATCCTCTGTGCTGCTTTCACTTCTCTCCCCTGCCTCTGCCTGCCTGCCATCGTTAATCACACTTGTGACAGGCCACGATAATGTCACGATGCTTTTCCCCATTCTTTTAGCTCAAATTCCTGTCTGTGTCTCCTTAGTGCACCCAGGACTGAATGGCCCTAAAAGCAGTTCAGGTCCGTAGGAAGAAGGAAGCTGTAATGGACCTTCACAGAATCCTCTCTTAGGGTGAGGGACAAAACCATACAAAATTATGGGCAAATGTAAGCGTTTAATAATTTCAGAAGAGTAGACTGAAAGTGTGAAAGAAGCTAGGGTTGGAATGCCCCTGTGACCAAAGCCAAATGGTGCTACCTGATTTATGGTTCCCAGGCAAGACTCAGTCTTGCCTGGTGCAGCCCTGATGACAGAAAAATGATGGGTGCTCCTGGTGTACAATCAAATCATTCATAATTTTCTACCCAGCCCTTTTCCCTTAGGTAATTTGGTCCCTGCTGTGACACTGTGAGTGAATTGTGATTGCATGCTTGGTCCCGAAATCAATTGTACGAGAAGCAGAAGGGCGAAAAGAGAGGGGAAAAAAAAGTCTGTGCAGTTTATTGCAAATTACTGCAATGCATCAGAGTAATTCTTCTTTCTGCCAGCGTGAAAGAGTCTTTGTGGACTTTACAAATGGGAGAAAACTGGGAAGGTGGAAGGAGAGCAGTCTAGAAATTTGTTCTTGGCTATAGCAAAGTACCTTGTTAGGTCTGAAAGCCCTAACACTAGTCAAAAAATTTGCTTTATTGGGGGCTTGTGAAACCTGCTGCCCTTCTGCCTCTTGCAGGCAGTGGCCTGGGCTGGTGCCTGGTTAACCAGCACTAAAGCAGCTCTAGCCTTGGCTGTTCTGGGAGAGGACCTCTTTGCACCCTCAGCTGCACAGAGGTGTGTTTGCAGCCACAGTACTTCATCCACTGCCAAATAGGTCGTGGGAAGCTTGCAGCTAAAACCTCAATGCTGTTCTCCGAGGCATACCTGCTGTGTGGAAAAGCAGTCCTAGAGAGCTGGCAGCCTCACCAGGGCTGAGTTAAAATCAGCATCAACTGAATGAGGGAGTGTGTCTGCAGGCTGGGCATGCCTTGCAGGTCCTGAGCACACCTGCTTCACGGTCCTTTTGCTTGTCACCGTTATCGCTGCACACCTGCAAACCCTCCTTCTGGGCAGCAGGTGTCAGCAAGGTTTGGCCTCTTTGCTCCTATTTGGTTGCCTGCCTGCAGGGACAGCCCTGTTTAAAGCTGCCGTGGTGCTCCTGCCATGGTGGGAACTGTGAGTTTGTGCCTGATGGTAACTCTCAGGGCACCTTGCTCCCCAAGTCCAGGTTTCTACATCATGACACACAGGTTCACCTTTTTCACAGCTCCCTGCACACAGGGGACTACCACAGAGCAGCTCTCACACACCACATTGCTTGGTGTGAAGACTGGTGGCTGGGACAGGGCAGATGGCCAACCACAGCACTGCAAGCACCTGTGGGAAGTTTCTTACAGCTGGCCTTGGTGGACCACCTGAATAATCACCAACAAAACAGGAGTGTGCTTTAACCTGAGAAATGCTTGCCCAGAGAAGGAAGCTGGCAGCCAGACAAGGGCACGCAAGGAGGCTTCCAGAAACCATGCTCTCTCCTGCTCCTTCTTCCCTCAACTATCTAAAGGACTTCCCTCTCCCTCTTTAAAAAAAAAAATCTAACTTAATAAATAAGCCTTACAGTTTGAATCCCTGTCCTTTAACCCCTCTGTCAAAACAGTAGTAAGTATTCCCCCACAAATCCCTTACACACAAAAGTACCACTTTCACTTAATTTCTTATCCAGCTAAATAAACACGCGCAGGCATCTGCAAATGCAGAAAAGCCAGTAACGCTAACCTGCCTACCATATCCCATCATGAAACAACTGAAGGATTTGGAGATTAGCAGGCTTACCCAGCACAACTCTGCAAAGGGAAATCCTGTCTCATTGACTTCTGAGGCTTAGTGTTCGATAGAATTTAAAATGCAACTTTACCATAGCCCCTATAAATCAAGTCAAGCAGCTAAACCTCTCGCTTCTACCCTTACCTTCACTGTATCCTGCTAAGATACTTAGCAATTTGAAACTGCTGTATCTATGCAGTTCTTTTTCCCTCATCTTAGTGACCCAACCATCAGTAACGAGAGGGTGTGGGAACGCTTCTTCCAGCTAGTGAAGGTTCCCCTCCTAACATTCCTGGGAAAAAGGTGTCCAAAAGACCTGGCCTCATTAGACAAGCAGGCACCACAAGGATGCATTTTCAGCACCGATGAACTTCACACCTGTTGGAAGGGAGAGGAGTAGCTAAAACTTCAGGACCTTGAGGGTTTTCAACTGTGTCCTCTGAAGACAGAAGGTGAGGTGTGTTGGCCACAGTTTGGGGACAGCCAGTGTTTAATTTGCTGTGCACTTAAGGATACTGACAAAATGGAGACACACAAAAAGCCATGTGTGGTGTGAGGGAGTAGCACAAAGGCTGGTGGTTGAACTGAAGCCATAAGAGTTGCTATCTTTTGCTCTCCTCTGGTGGCTTTTGAGTCTATGGGGATAGCAGCTCTGCCAGGAGCTCTGTCAGCCACAAACCCCTGAAGGATACTGCCACACTTGCGGGATTCAGACAAGACGGGTCATCAAAGCAAAGTACAGCCCTCCCCTGGGACGAGATTTCTGCAGGAATACATCATGAAGCACCACAGATGTAATTCAAGGTACACAGGAATGGAGGGGTTTGGAGAGATCAGGCACCTCTGGCTTTTCTTGGTTTACATGGGAGCAGGACCGATAGTCAGCCAGGACTCTGAGGGATCACTGCCTATAGTTCTACCTCGACGTGAATATAGCAAAGGTGCTTTTCAGCCACACAGTTAGGCTTCATTTAAAACCAAACTAGCACAAAGGAACTTCTGAAAGCCAAACACAGCAAAGCAAAACAACCTCTCACCTTTGACGGGTGATTCAGAACAGAAATAAAGCAGATCTTTCCCTTGCCTGCATTGCCTTCCCAGGCCGGCCCCCTTCCTTCATCCTTGCCCTCAGTTCAACAACCTTCCAGGCCCTCCTGGATTGCAGCAAACTTAACAAAGCCTTTTTCAGGGCCTTAGGAAAAATCTTTCTTTCTGCCATCCCTGAAGCCTCTTGTCTTGCTCTTCCTCCAGGAAGCATCCCGGCCCCTATCTGTGCTGCCTCCCCCCACTTTGCACCCACCCGGCACCCCAGCAGCTCATGCTGCACAGCTGTCGGGGCAGGGGGGACTCGACTATCCATGGACACTGTTAGATGAGGAAGTCACAGATAAAAAATAATTCTTTAGTGCACACGCAGCGTGGGATCAAGTTACAAATCTTGTTAGGTGATGACGGGAAGTATCAGTCAGAAGTCAATTCGCACAGGGCTGCAAATTTATCTGGGTATATCAGGACTATGCAGTTTGTCCTCAGTGTATCATTATAAAATGCAGTGATCTTTACAGAGATGTAATTGGGACTGTGCAGAGCACAAATTAGATTCAAAAAATTTCTTTTGCATCTCTGCTTTAGGACATGGTGAGGTTGTTTCATTAGCAAGCAGAGATAAAGAAAAAAACTCCCCTTCTTTCTCACTTGCTAGTTGTTTTTTTTAAATTAAATAGTACAGCAATTTGCTGTTTTGAAATGACGGGAGTTGTGAGGAGATCCCACTTGTTCTGCACAAGCACATGATGAGTAGGGATGAAAGAGATGATGAAACATATAAAAACACCCTGGCCCAGAAAAGTCCTTAAACTGCACATGGTTCGCAGCCGAGAGACTCTTCTGAGGAAGTGTTGCAAGAACACTGTGCTATGGACTCATCTTGTTATCGTCATCCCTAGGCATCTGCATTTGGGCATGACAAAAGCAGGCTACAGCATGAGATGCACCTTTGATCGGGTCTACCCTGGGCTACATCACTCAAAGGCTGAAGGCAGCTCCTGAGATTCAATTAATAAACCAGGGGGCTGTCAGAGATGAGATTCCCTGTCCCCTCAAATGCCCCAGCAGACCTTTTTTTCTCTTGCTGAGAGGCAGGGAAGGGCTCACACAGTGGCGTGGGGGAGGAAGAGTTGCCTGCAATAAGGAGCCAGCTGAGGTCTTTCACTAGGAAAAATAAAAACCTTGCACAAAGAGGCAGCAGGCCATTGCATCGGTGCAAGCACCCAGTGCCTCACCTGTACAGGAGCATGGTTTTCTGTCCTGTGGGCAGACACTGGCGTGTCTTCAGTACCCACGGGTGTCAGCTAGGCTGTGCGCAGAGGGAGAGCTGGCAGGAGAAGCAGGAGTCCTAGTCCATCATCTACCATAAAGCTGTTGCTGGCCTGCGCGGGGGCCAGGCAAGAGGATGCCTGCAAGAAGAGCAGCCTCTAGGATGTCTCTCCCCTTAACAAGTAACCTCATAAGCAATATTAGGTCATCAGTCAAATGCATGTGGTGTCTTGGGCAGGGACGGATACACTCAACCCAAACGGGACAGATGTGTATGGGGTGTGTGGGGAAAGAGCCGTGCGACTGCAGCCTGTGGCACACCAGCTCTTGCTCTGAAAGGGCCTAATGCTTCTCTGGATCTTTGCCCCATCAAATGAACGCCAGTTGGACGTGCAGTGGCAGGATTAATCTGAATTCTTACTATTAATTAATTTTATCAAATCCTCTTTTAAAAATCCCCAGCCAGTCAGTGGCGCTACCAGCCACTTTTGTTTGCAAACAAAATTGGATCCAAATTACTCAGAAAAACAGACTCACCTGTCCCCTTCCTGGAGCCACCGCACACAGAAATCTGAAGAGCACTCTGCATGTCATCTCAGGCACTTAAACACACAGCCTGTAGAGCCTTTTTTTGTTAAATGAAGATTTCAAATATACAAAAGCAACCGTCCACGCACACACACAAAAAAACAGTCCACATCTGGCAAGGCTCTTTTAATGTTGTACTTTTACCAAACCACAGTACATACTTCAAATAAGGCCTAACAGATTATACTCTTTATAAATTTACAAACAGTTTATTCTCCTTAAAGAGATCATATTACTTTTATCAGTCTTGTGTATTTCAATGAATTATATGTTTATTCAAGCATAACATAGCAAATGTAGCCATAAATCTGTAGACTAAATGTCTATAACAGAGGAATCTCAGATACACTATACTTTCAGATTAGGATTTTTTTTTTAATATACACATTTTTGTTTAAATAGGGTAACCATCATATCCTGGTTATGCTTCCCATGGGAAAATTGTGCTCAAGAAAGAAACCTGTGGACTAGTATAACTGCAATCAGACAAGGTCTTGGTTCACCTGCCAGGAAACTGGGCCAGCTTTGTAGGCACATAACCCTGGGATTGGCTTTCAACCTGGTTTGGAGGGAAGGGGTGAGAGGCTGGTTTCACTATTCTAATAGCTCATGGCCCTGGTCCTTTCCTGGGTACAGACCGCTCCACAGCAGCAGGAATGAGATCGATAGGAAAGCACAACTGCATTTCTACCTCTAACCAAGAGCCCAGGTTATTGAGAGCTGGCTGGCCGGTAGAGATGCATTACTCAGACATAGCATAGAAACAGAGAGTATTTAAAGAAAAAGGAATAAAAGAAAAGAGGAAGTAAAATGACCTGCCTCAGTAGCAATTTTGACAGTCTTTTGCTACTGCTGTGTTTATGAATCCTCTTGTGAACCCTCCTTCATGTCCTAGTCTCTGCTGACCCCTTTTCCTGCTTACGAGGCTATACCCATAGCCCAGCTGTTGCTAGCTCACTATCTTGCCAAACAAAGCTAGAGAAATAGGAGCACCTCACTAAACTGTGAAAACCCCAATAGCTTGCTAAAGAAACTGTGTTTTGAGGCCCTCACACTGATCAACATCACCGGCTGTGCAAGGCAGGTGTTTCTGAAGTGTTATATGGCACCGATGGCTTCAATCCATCTCTCAAAGACTGAGAAATAAGTTCCTGCTTGAGCCCAATGTGTCCCTGCCAGAGAACCACTGAGGAAAGAAAGAAAGGAAAAAAAAAAAAGACACCAAGACAAAACCCAAATCCAAATCATGCAAATTAGAGCTGAATAATAAAAATCAAAATCCAAGCCCGCACCCCAAGTCCCCCTTGCAACAGAGACAGCTGGTTGCTTTCTAAAGACTGCAGAATCAGCCGCTCTGTAGCTCCTAAACAAGAGTTTGGCAATAATTACCATGCACAAAGTAAAGGCCACTTATAAAACATCTCCATAAAAATATCTATTTATCTCTATATCTCTATTTATATATGTCAGTAAGAAGCTTCAGACTGAGCACAGCCCAAGCGCTCCATAGTGTGTGTGGGGAATCTACTTAATCCCCACGAAATGAAGCGCTCTTAGTTAAGGTTGGCATCCACATGTAGGATTAAGTCAGTACAGATAATTTCCAGCAGGCTTCTGTTAATTAGCACTAGTCAAATGCGGTAGCAGGGTTGTCAAGGAGCTGAAGCCTTTCAGGAATATTGTGCCAAATCATGCTGTTGCATCAGAGGAACTCCCTGGTCTCGGGCTGCTCAACGCATGGTTTGGTTCACTAGGACTGAAGATATTTTATGTGACACCTGCCCAGCCCACTGATGAGTCTCAATGGGAATCAAGTGGTGCCTTACTCTTCTTTATACAAGTGACTCTGATCCCATATCTTAAGTAGCTGGAGCTTCAAAAGATCAGACGCAATGCAGGAGTTGCAACGGGGCAAGTATAATATCTCAGGTACTCCAAATACAGAAGCATTTCTTTTCCCTCTCTGAGATGCTGGTCCACTGAAAATAAAATTCTTTAATAACCAATGTTGAGAATTTTCTTCGATGTGCTAATAAGTGAAATCTGTCAGAGTGCAGGCTTGTTGCCCCTGTTGAGATGGACCTTTAAAACTCCAAGAGACCAAAACCACTAGAGGCTTTTACAATATCCCTACTTTTGTGTCCTCCTTTGGAGGCTACCAGTGTCCTTGTATACGTGCCACAAAAGCACAAGGGAAAGGGCTGGCTGAGGGTTAATTCTGACATCTTGTGGCCCTAAGCAAAATAGAAGCTGACTTTTGCTAGACATTTATTTTAGTATCGATATGTCTTGGGAAAATTTGAACAAAGCAAAAGAAAGTGAGTATGCTTAATGGAATGAGGTGCAGTTGCCTCATTTTCAGGTCTTTTTGCCAGACGGTGCTGTGATTTTGGAACAAATACAAAGAAGTTATAAAATAATGCTACAGATGGCAGAAACCAAACTTTTACTTCCAATCGCTGAGTACTATAAACAGATAAAAACCAGCTGCAAATATAAAAGATGACAGGAATTCAGTGGCATACAACGCTCCCACTACAATAGTCACATTTTAGGAAGGTGAGAGGCTTCACTTTGGTCAAAGTAGGAAGCATTGCTGGGAACTTTAAAGATGACAGTAAAAGGTGATGAACAGTGAGAGGGAACATTTCTAAAGTAGAGGAAGATATGGGAGGAAAAAAACCCCAGAACCATCAGCCACTTTCTTTCCATGCTGGCCTTAAAGTGGTGGGTAGGGGGTTTGGAAAGAAGGAGACATTAGATGTGTACAGAGATTTTACTCCTGTACCAGGAACTGTGTAACAAAAGGGACTTCGCATTGTGTTTCAGGGTGTGCAGCAAAGGGAATTTCTCTTTGCTACCTCGCCCTGTTGCAGTAGTTTATGTTTCAGGGATAAAGGTCTCGTTAGTGCAAGTTACATAAGAAAACTCTGCAGACAGACCTTCATTTTATAACAGAAATAAATTACAACTAGCTGCCGATACTGTGTCCAGTGCTTTATGATGGCAAACCATAGGTTTATTTTCAAACATTAAGACAAAGCAATACAGGGCTGTTGGGACAGCTTGTAAATGATTTATTGACTGTGCCAAGGTCAGACTCCTTCAGTGACACACAAACCGTAAGTGCGAGGATGCACAGTTTAGAGAATAAACATTAGCATACAGAGGACGGCTACCTTGTCTTTATTCAGCCAAGTTTATCTTACATACCTCCACATGGGTTTAAAAAATAATACATAGACTTGGCTGGCTGCTCCATTGCTAACCAAAGCCATGACTAAATGTAGGAGAGCTGTTAGGCTGGAAATTTTCCAGATGAAGCCTGCTTCCACCTGATGTGAGTCATCTAAAGTTATTGCTTTCTGGCTGATTCATGAGTTTGTTGACTTGCTCCAGTGACTCTTTAGTCTGTCTTAAACAAGAGCCTGTTGATAGCCTACAGCCCTGAAAATGAAGTCAGTGGGGAAAAAAACGTGACTGGAGAGGATGCTAGATAACCTCATCTAGGCTCCCTTTCCCACGAAAGGCTGGACCAGAAGGTCTTTTGAGGTCTCTTCCAACCCGGGCTGTTCTGTGGTCTTGTAAGATGAGGGGAAGGGGACAACAGACAGGAACAGGTGGCAAGACAACTGAGAATTGTCTTCTAAGCAAGGACAGACCAGCAGGTAGAAGAAGAGCTTGGGACTTCTGATTCTGTGCTCTCACCAGCAGCCTAGAGCAGCTTGCTTAAGTTTCACGTCTTCAGCTATATTCTTGCAACAGCCTGTTTTAAAGCATGTGAAGGATGGGAGAAGCTCAAATATTTTGGCCAAAAAGGCAATGCACACATGGTGGTATATGACTACCCACAGCACTGTACCTACCCCAAATCTCTAACTGGAGGGCAAGAAGAAACTCTTTCTGGTATAGTTTATTGTTCATCTAGATGCTTTTTCATTAAGGAAAAAATAGCAGTGGGAGCATAAGTAGACATTATTGGAAGCTGCTGCATCACAGAAGGAATGGGATGCATTACATTTGTTACTTGATTCTGTGTATAACTGCAGGGTATGTCTTACCCCCTTTTCACAGAAGCAGTTCTGGTTGTGCTTTATATCACATGGAATAATTGCTTAACTTTTCTCATATGATGTTTTGAAAACAGAAAACTAGTCAAAAGAAACACTTCTCTGTGAAAGAACCTGTTGATACCAAACTTTTCTTTTTTACATTAAGTGACTTTTTAAAAAAACTTCCGTAAAGAAGCCACGAAACATCCACTTTTCTTCCTGGTTCTTAAGTTGTTGGCATAATCAGGGTTTTCAGCATAGTGCTTCAAGAAGAAGTCTGCTTATATGTCAAAGTCAGAGTTAAATAGGGTGTTAAAAGAACTGTGTTACAGATTGTTAAATAAATGCTTTTCGGTAACCAGGTCCAAGTCTGCTCTCATTCAAGGCACCATATGTGCCTACTACTGTAGGGCAAAGTCTGAGTTTATCTCCAAAATTGCACTTAATTTCAAGAGTGAGTGATTTTTCTAGCACCGCAGACTCATGGATTTGAAGCAAGTTTGGTATCTTATCCACCATATACCCACATTATGACAGTAATTACCCAAGAGCTGTAGCCATCGCATCCCAAATAGCCGCAGATTTCAGAGGTGCACGTGCACACCCACACACTTCTGGCTGCGGTGAAACACATGTGGTGACAGCAAGAAGCAAAGACTCTACTCTGTGTCACAGCGTACAAGTATCAGAAGGGCTTTAAACGTGAACCTTCACTCCCGTCTTTTTGTTCTAGAGCTTTCCTATATAAATGAAAAATATTCCTGTAGAAAGCGTGACTCTCCTTCTAGGGGTTGCAACGGTCAGTACAAATGAACAGTCAAGACATGGTCACAAGGCATCACAACAGGACTTTGCCACTATTATATTCCACAAAGTAAGTTAAGGTCTCGGACTGGGGCTTTGGGTCGGTGGTTAAGGGAATTCACACTGTAGACAGAGCAATGGGCTGGGCAAGCACAGTCCCTCTGACTCGGGTGGTTGTTGCACTGATGCTTCTTTGCCTAGATTTCTCCCATTCAAGTATACTTAACATAGTTCTTTCATAAAATGCTTCACATCATAAAAACATTTTAAAGCCTGATAAGGTAGTTTATTAACGGGAACAGACACAAGTCTGTTGAGCTGGGCTTACATTTTTCTTGACGATTTCAATAAAAGGCTCACATTCATAAAGGAAAGGACAGAGCGACAGTAGGAAAGGAAGGCAAATAACCCACACTCAGCCATTTGTAGTGTGTAACTTGTGAAGCTGGTAATGCCACAGAGCCTGCAGTAACAAACGTGAGCAGAATTGATGGCGGACTGCTTGCTGCTATCTGCAGAGTGATCAGAAAGGGAAAAACCTCAGAAAGGCAGTCATTTCATTTCTACCAAAACTCTACGCTCAGACCCTCAGTCCACCTCAACAAGTACAGATTTACACTGCCTGAGATTCTCCTCCGTAACAGGTAATCAGGGCTGCCTGATGCAGGAGGAACATACTTGCACTTCAGTAAATCCTCCCTGGTTTTAGCACCCTCTCTTCTTACGTATAACTGCATTCTGAAGTCCCTTTTTTCATGTACTGTGGGTCTTAAGAGGCCTTTCCAACTTCTGTCCTTTCCAAATTGATTTCCTGGTACTAGAGAAGGAAGAAATATAGACAATGATCAGAATATACAAAGCACGAGGAAACAGCTGTTAGGGTAATTAAAACTATTTTGAATTTCTTTCTTCTTTCCTTTTTTTTTTTTTTTTATTTACCAACCTGGTTTCTAATAGAACTTTAGTTAAAAGGAAAGACATTCACAGAAGTTATTAGGTGTATGTACATGTTGTCCTTCTTTCATTCTAGTTTACATGCTCTTGCTTTTAGAAGGCAAGGTTTCTGTTTCATTTCTCTAGGATGGATAATAAAATCTGATTAACAGAATTTAGGTTCTGCTTTTCAAAAATGACACCCTTTCAGGATCACCATGCTTGCTGGAATGTAAAATTGTTCAAGGAAGAAACCATATTAAAAGCTATTGCTTGTCAAACTGAGATATCTTCACATTTCAACAGATACCCTGGAAATTAGATGCATCTGCCATTAAAGGACACTGTTTTACTTAAAATGTAATTATTTACTAGACTCTTAAACTGAATTCTTATCACTACAATAAACTTGTACATATACACCACTGCTCTGGCAGTCTTACTAAAATATTTATGATGACCATCCTTTCACACACATCATGCTGCCTAGAGCATGATATTAAAATGCTGCCATACCTTTGAAGTGGTAACTGCTAAAATAGATATAAAAAGTATAGGTAATGTTTAAGACAAGAAAAATACAAAGCAGAAATGCTCCAGTACCAATAAAAGGTACATATTCCTATTTAATACATCTGGATTTTCTATCAGTAAATATGGAATAAACAGTGTGTGAAAGACTTGATCCGAAACCACCGGATTGGATTGTGGGTTTCCCCTCGAGGCTGGGCTGACATCAAAATTAGTTTTCCACCATTTTGGCTCATTGGAGCTCCATGACTCATTACCTGGTGGTCTGTGTGTGTCATGAATGAGGATTCGAAATATTGCTTACATTATTTTACTAACACCAAGAGCCCTAGTCTCCAGCCCAGTCTTGCTCTCCCCACTGCTGGTGGCAGTTTTGCCATCAGTTCCTGTGGAATCAGGAACAAGCCTTTGCTGGGGACACTTCAGTTCCCCAACCAGTACACAACTGGGACACTTCGGTTCCCCAACCAGTACAAGAAGCTACATTTTCCTGCACAGTTCAAATAGGTGAAACAGCTAAAAAGAGGCGATAAAAGACTGATTATTTTAATATTCTTTGGGGAAAGTAGAGAGTTTTATAAAAGCACGATCCACTCTCCCCTCCAATAAATTTTCCCACTACAAGCGTACGGATAACACCTGTTAAACAACATGGGTTTTTGGCACAAACAAGAGTGGGTGAAGTAAACTATGGATGTCATTTCAACCTTAAATAATAGGCTCACAGAGGAAGAAATCCTCAGAATAGATATAGTGCTAGCAAAATATAGAAGCTACTTCTCTGAGCCTGCTCCTGCTTCCCTGCTAGGCTGCTGAATGACCACTGCCTATAATTAAACATAGGCCATTCTCAAAAATGAAATACAAAGCAGACAGGCAGGAATTCACCTACCAAATGCCTATACAGAGATCAGCTGCTAGTCTGCAATATCATGTCCTGTTTAATAAGAAACAAGAATTCTAATAATTAAGAAGAGTTTCTAGAGTTATGAAAGTGACTCTATCACAAAAATAATTGAAGATTATCAACATTTTAACACAGCACTAAAGAACTTCTCATAAAGAGGTCCATGGTGTCCAGTCAATGGAGAGATGCAGATGCTTGCAATTTGATTTCAGAAATTTAAAACCCGTTTTTCAAATTTAAGACACTAATTTATAACTATTGCTTGTGCAATGGTCAAAGGTTGTTTTCCAGAAATTCTTGCTTACAGGGTTGTGGGAGATTAGCTAGTAATCTTTTAGAAAATCAGTGAATAGATGTCACAGGCCTTGCCACCATAACCCAGACAACCGTCCCTAGCTTCGCCAAGGACTCTGTTAGGCACAGAGACCAAGCCATCTTTCCCCTCTAGTGCCACGCTGAGGCATTTGGCAAATTTCCACAGTGGCTGCTAAGTCTGTCTCTCCCACATGAAGCAGCAGAGGACGCTGGTCTCTCAGGATACTTACGTCTGATCCTCCTCCTAGACATTAAGTTCAGATTAGTAAGTAACTTTTTGTTGCAAACCAAATCCGTATCTATGCAAATGATGATACAGTCCATTTTCATGGTAACTTGGAAGTTGCAGGCAAGAATGTTTTTGAGAGTGGACTAAAATGCCATTAAAATAAAATTAAACATAAAATAATATAGAAAAGAGAACACCTTTTCAATCCTACAAAGATAGCTTTGATTGCTATGTATACTGCTGAATAGTTAAGTGGTGCAGGCTAAATCCATCCCATGCTGATAATCTCCAAGGGGTGGAGACTTATCTTACACCCACGATTAAACAAGAAGAAGGACTCATCTGCTTGATTAAACACAAGAGAGGGAGAAGTTAATACTGGAGGCAAGGCAAAAGACTGCAGAGCACGAGTGACAAAGGTGATTTTTATGCCTACTTGAACCCCTCTGCCACATGTTACCTGAGAAACAGTCATTTTTTTTGAAACTGGCAACTTTTTTGTATGCTAATTCCAAATCCAGAAACAGAAGAAATCAATGGGCTTGGTTTGCTCTGATATCTATGTTTAGTGAATCCAGAAGAGGACTTTAGGCTACCGTCCTTAAAACCCAAACTATCTGGCCTTGTCTGTCTGACAAATTGTGCTTAGAAATTTCTTGTCTGGTAAGACTCCAATATTTTCTTCCCCCTCCACGACTTTTTCTTTTCATTTTAAAGCATTGACTAGAATAATGAAAGATACAACCTAAAAGATCAGGAAATTAAAGGTGCCAGCACGGCTCAGTGTAGTAGATTGCAGATTTGGGTGAAAAATAAATCTTTCTGGTACCAAAAAATGGATTAAATCTGTGCATCCTAAACCCAGCAATATTAAAGATAAAGCAAACCTAGGACTGTCATGAGCGTAAATACTTTTAAAGGGAAATTCTTGGTATTGTTTCTGTTCTTTTAGCACACAGCAAATGCCCTGTGAATGAAATACATTCATTCCTTCATTCTGTTTCACTGCAAAAACTGCCCATTAAGGCCTTACATTCCTATCAAATCAGACCACTGGAGAACCATGCTCCTCTGCAGAGGGCAAGCTAAAGCTACGTTATTGCCATCAAAGGATATTAGGTCTTCAGGCTGCCCCTTCGCCTTTCCTACAAGCTGCCCGCCTGCTTCTCAGGTGACACCTACAACTTCCCTGGTCTGAGAGGGGACATGAGGTGCAATGCTGCACTTGGCATTGGCCTTGCTATTCTTAAAAATGGCTTTCAAAGACAGCAAAATAGTTCAGGTAAATCTCTGTATTGAAAAGTAACTCTCCACTGTGCGCTGTGTGTTTCTCATGTGCTCTCTGGGCCGAGTTTCCAAGCCTCCTTTGCCTCACCTCCCTGCCTGTGCGAACACTGCCAGCAGAGGCCTTCCTTGCAAAGGGACTGAAGCAAAGGATTTAAAGAATAAATCACTATGCTAGAGTTGGAAAAAAAGTATTACGTGAAGCCCATGGGTTCAAATGCATAGCCTAGAGCTGTACTAGTATTTCTGTGACAGCCTATAAAAAAGAAACAGAAGCAAACAAAGCCTGTCTCTAACTCCCTACTACAACGCTTATGCCTAAGTACAGTATATGCCAATATGCCACAGGCAGAGCTGAGTTTAAACTGACACTTGCCTCAGGTCACCAATGCCATAGCCAAAGACACAGGAACAGACTAGGTCTACAGACTCACACAGCATCATCCTCCCTCAGAGACCAACAAAATAATAATAATAATAAAACCCCCCCAAAGCTTCCAGTGCTTTCTGATCATCCTCTCTGGTAGTAGTAGTAGTCATAATAACAGTATTTTTACATTGCTGATGAGAATTGTACACAATCAAGAAAGTGCCTGGGTCAAGAAGATGGATCCTGCCAGGGTTGGCACGGGCTGATGACACGTTGAAAAACTGGTGAGTATGATTTGCATTAATCCTCACCCCCCTGTCCCACCCCCAGCCCTGAACCCCTGGTTCAATGCCACCAAAATGAACGGTGATATGGTCAAGGTGCGGGGCTGAGGGCAGCCTGTGGGGAACTGGCCAGCCATGAAGGAACACAACACCGGGAAGAAAGGTTTGCCACTTCTTCTCAGGACAGAACTATCCACGTTTTAAACAGCTTTTAAAAAATGTAAAAAACCAGCCCCATTTCTCGTTGCGGGTATCCAGAACGCCTCTAAACACACACAGAAATAGACAGGTATTACTGAAAATTTTAACCAATGCTGAAGCTGCAAAACTGCTCTGTGTTGTAGTTGTTTGGATACAGAAGGGGCAATTTGTGGTAAATAAATATTAAAAAGTATTTTTTCTTAAATGCTTGAGATATTCTTTTTTTTCCTCCAGTCTCAGTGGTATTTTCCTGTCACTTGCTCCTCCAGTTGTGCTGATCTTTTTACTGTACGTGTGCTCAAGCGTCCGACGCAGAGTGTTCTCTCCCCGCTGCAAGAGTCATCCCGGTCCCACCCTGGCCCAGCTCATATCCCACCCCAGGCCCCATCCCCATGGGCTTAGATAAGCCATTCCTTCTTGCTCTCGTCAATGGTCTCCGTGAAGTTGGGGTCATTGTTCATGATGGCGGCGTCGGCGCTCTCGGCTGACTCTGCCCCTTTGGCCTCGTTGGTGTGGTAGGTTCCCTTGTGGCGAAACATGTAGCGGATCAGGAACACCAAGGTGCAGAGGATGGTGAAGATCACCACTGCAATGACACCTACACAGAGGAGGAAAGAAAAGATGCCACTAGTGAGGAGAACACCGGATTTTGACACAAAGAAAGGATTCCACAACTCCTCCAAGCTGAGCCAAAGCTACCTGGACAGTTAAACGTCACCACAGTTGCTCCGTTTCCACTACTCTAACATTTATATATAGTTTTCGCTACATACAAAATGTCACTGAGTGGAGTCTGCTAGTGACTTTCATCCCATAGGTAAACTTCAACATTAATACCTACTTACAGAGGTGAGCTTTGCTGACCATGAGGCAAAACATGGGGGGTGAAATTGTCACATGTCACTGCCTGGACAGCTCTTTGAGGATAGAGTCACTGATGTATACTTTCCAGCCAATGGCCGTATAGATCTATCATAGCCCCTGAATACGTCCTTGAAGATTTGCTTGGTTCACTGTTGGCTCACTCCACCCACTAGGCACTGGCTCCACATAATTACAGATATAACTGCTTTATCATCAGACCTGTCCTTAATTGTTCCCCCTGCAATGGTCTATTTGGGGTTCAGCCCTGTTATGGAGAAGTCTCATATATCTTACCCTCTTAGGCATAGGTACTGTGCTAAAACAGCACTGTTCCTTTTCTGGCCCTTCTCTACAGGCATGAGGATCTTTCAGGATGAAGACATTGTAAAATTCTCAGGTTAAAAAGAAGTCTTGTAATCAGCCAGAATTATGTTATGCCACTTTTGTTAACTGATGCGTCAGACAGCCAGACTGTTCAGGTGTGGCCTGAATTTTTCTGAGGAATGCAATGCTATCCTCCTAGTACTGTAAGGTTTCAAAGTATTAAGGAAAAGTTTCAAGTGGTAATAAAAATATAAATTAAAAAGGAAAAATAACACAGCATATCAAAACTAAAGCAACTAATCTAAACATGGATATGGAAACACAGACCCTTGAGGGGGCCAGGGAAAAGAAACAAGAAATTCCATTAGACTGCAGGTACTACTATACTCAGTGTTGCTTTACATGACAAAAAACACCACCAGTATGTCATTTTATATGCATTTAGAACTGTCTAGAAGCTATTAGGCTGATCTTTACAAGTTTTTTTTATATGCCTTCAGAATGCGATGCAGTGGCAAAGTTCTCCCAGGAGAGTTATGGTGCAACATTTCCATACTACGGGACAGGACAGCAAAAATTGCATGTGTGCATAAAATTAATCAGGACCCTTATTTCTGGAGGCAGCTGACCAGACTATCTTCAGTGGAATGCTAATTCAAAATTTCAATTCTGGTATTACTTAACATCACCTATCACACTGAATGGGACTCTCCGGCACATAAGTTATAGTGGAACTTGGCCCCTAAAAAACAAGGCAGGATCACGAGGGATTTTTGTCAAGGGTGTAGCAAATAATGTTTGACATATATTCATGTTGAATCTGCTGTAACTGGAAAAGTGTCCTTGCCATTTCATATAAATGAATTACTCTGTTAACATAAGTAACTACTGCAAAGTAGCTCCCTACATGGATGCTTAATATGTGGATTATGAATATCAGTATTTTGATTTGGTTAAACCTGAATCTGAGGGGACAAACTAAGTGAGAACAAACCATTTCACTAGGACAATGTGCTTGAACGGACTTACACAAATTTCTATTTAACTTTGTTCAGGTGTAGTTTTCCCACATAGTCAGCTCTTGGCAAATAGCTTGAATATGCTACCAACTGCAATTCAGCCATCACAGTCATACTGCAAAGTATCATAGAAAAGTAGATGTTTTTCCTACCTCCAATAATGGCAGAGTTTCTATTAACTCCATCTCCTATAGCTTGACCGTTGTATGGGAAATCAGCACTGGCTGTAAATAGGGAATTAAAGATACATGTTGTAAAAGCAGTGAAACTTCATACAGTAGTTCAGAAATACATCCAACATCCTCAGATACAATTTAAAGAAAATCGTGATCCCTAGATATTTATCTAAAGAAGAAGAAAAGAACAAATCTTTCACTATTATCTAATCCCTCAGAACTTCTTGCTTCCTCCTTTTAACAAAAATAAAATCAAAATAAAGGAGGTACTCTTGGTAAGCGTTGTTGTTAATACAGGAGGTAATTTTGTTACTCTACTAACATAAATTCAGTAAGTTTCTTTAGCACAAAACCAAACAAAAACTTTGCTTTCAAATATGTGTGATCATACATATTATTATAGAGATTTTTGCCTTTGTCACTGTTGTCCATGAAAGGCTTCAGAAGTTTCCAGGACTAGTGACCACCGTTAGGTACAACTGCAAGCTCTTAGAAAGAAAAACTGCCATCCCTTTTGCTGCTGCACAGCCTAAGGTAAGCAAGGGGCTGCATTTTCTGTTGTTCAGAGCCATAAAGCAGTTACCCAAAGGAGCACGTGTCAGCACCTCTGCTACTCTAGGAGAAAGCCCAATGTGGCAGCTTAGCTGCTGCTGGAGGTGCTTTGGAGCTAAGATGCAAGACTGTGAGTTGAAGGAGCTGAGGCATGGCAGGCAGGAGAGCCCGTGGGAGAGGAGAGCCTCCAGCAGACAGGTGAGGAGAGGAAAACAAGCCAGATGTACCCACGCTCACCTGCCAGTGACCTAAAAAGGAGAGACTCCTTGCAGCAGAGCTGGATGAAGGAATCAGTACAGGTTTAAAGCAGAATTTGGATAGTAGCCTTGGCTTTAACCTCCAGAAAACATCACAGAGGCTTTTCAAAGGCAACCTCATTAATTAAACCTATCATCAACATTGTCTTTATAGTCAGACATAGCAACCAGACACTGCAGTGACTAAGCAAGCCCAAGGAGCTAGGTGAGTGGTTGCAATCATTCCCTTCTTTGCCACTGGACTATGACATTGATTTTGAAATAGAGAAAATGTTGTTAGAAGTATTTAACTGGAGACAGTTAAAATAATCAAAGATATGAGTTACTTCTTAGGTCAGTCTTTAAAACCCAGCTGTATTTTCTTTCTTTGCTTGATGGATTAGGTGACATTGTATTAATCAATTGCCTTTACAGGCCAGTGATGCATTCACTATACCCAAAAACTGGCTAAGGGAATTCAACTGGCTTTCTGTTAGCATGGAGTAAAATCCATAATAAAGTTCCTTTTGTATCGTGAAGCAGCTGCACAAAAGAATGAATGGCTTTGGCTCGCCACGTGGCCTGAAAAGAGGTTTGGGGCTAGAGTAGCCTTCTGTGTACCTAATCTGGGGGAGAGTCGAACTAGCTGTGTGTTGAGCAGCTAGTTTTTGGCTGGTCGCCTGTGGGACAAACAAGAGAGCATTTCTCAGGGCTCAGCGGAGGGGGGCTGGCCAGCAGTTTTTGCAAGCAGCACTTGTGCCTTTGACACTTGTTGGTGCTCTGGCTTCTGAAACCAGCATTCCTGCATCTCTCTGAAACAAACCAGGCTAAAAAATGTAAAAGATTAATAAATACCTGATTCCGTATCAGTGGATTTTGCTCCAAAGAAGAACCTTACTGTGCAGGACCATGAATGTTTCCTACAGAGACATTTTGGTACAGGGTCCATAATAGTATCCTTGCAGCACTGAAAGGGAAGGGCTGGCAGTGGGAAAATAAACCCTAACTTTAAACCTGCCCTCCCTGCACCTCAAGGAATATCATAAAGCCAAATAACACTATGTAGAAAAGCATCAATTTGCCAAATTGCAAGGAAATTGCTCTCTGCCATTCTAACCCAAAAGGAGGCCCATCACCGTAGGAGCAGCACCACAGGCAGTTAAGTCCTACTACTTGCCACTTGGTTTGGAGTTGCTGTCCTGTGTCCCCACACAAGAAATATTAAAATCAGCAATGGTCACAATTCCCCCTTCTCTTACAACTGAATAGTGTATTTTATCTTCTTTTAAAAGGTTGTTTCGAGGACCACGGCACTAGTGAAGTGTGAAGAAAGAGGAAGGCTGCTGTTCATGGCAGCATGATCCCTCTGAAGCTGCCACATCACAACGGCTATGCTGCAAGGGATTCCTGGTAGATGGAAGACCACGACTTATGATGTTCAACAGCCACTGAAGTACACCGCAGGATAATGAAGAACGTGAAGCATGATGTGAAGCTACATCCTTGATCTTGTCTGACAGCTGCTTCTAGGACTGGCCCTGATGCCTCTGTCCAAGGCTGCTTTCCATTGCATCTAGTCATCATACACACTCAGGAAGAGATGTCCATTGGATCAACAAGCAGACGTGACTCACTCTGAGACTCTCACCTCTGACAAAGAGGAAATAGGAACATGTCTCTGGGGGCAGGAGACAACCTATTTCAACAAGAGTTCACCATCAGATTGGATTGTACATAGCATAAGCTGTGCCCTGCTGCAACTGCTGGAGAACCAGGAGTGCTGTAGTGAAAAAATGGAGCTTAAATGCTCATGAATCTTTTTTTAAAGCACCTACAGCAGTGTTGGCAGATATTATCGCCATAATTCATGAATTCCTGTTCTGTTACTCTTGTGTCAGCAGAGACCTGCTTTTATATTATGGGGTTTTTTTGGACTGAAAAATTATACCTAAAATCTCAGCCAAATGTGGGGTTATAGAATACCTTTTGCTGCAGAAGAGTCTACACCAGTTTTTTACTGAATGTGTTACTACAGATGGATAGAGGAGGAAGAAAAGAACTCATTGCTATCTTCTTTTTTAGGTGGAAGTTTCCTTGAAATTCTTCAGGACAGCAGTAGCTTCTCAAATGATCAGAAACAGCTACAGAACAGGGGTCTAAGAACTGCAAAAGGATAACTCCTGCCACAGCAATTAGGCAGAAGAGAACGTATGAGGGCACATTCCTTGACCCACCAAGGTGAGCTTAGCAACAGAGTACTGTCACCAACTGGCACCAAGTGCAGGTATTTCAGAGAGCAGTTACGTCATTCAGATGTGATCATTCATCTCTGACCTTACTACAGTCACATTCCTCGGCAATATTAAGCAACTTTGTCAAGAAGACAATTAATGAGATTCTTTCTTCCATTGCTGCTGAAATTCAGGAACTAAATGAGGAAAGAACACATTAGAGCAGGCTGACAAAGGGGCAACAGTAATACTGATGCTCTGGTAAAAGCACAGAAGACTACAGAGTGCCATTCACAGGTTGTAAAGTTTTAAAATGACTGGTCATATAAAATTAATATTGTTACTAGTGACTCTCATGTCTCATGGGAATCTAAATCACCGTGGTATAATAACTAGCTCACATGGCTATAATATGCAGATGAAGTACAATTGTGAGTTGCTAATGGACATGTGTGCCTTCATTTCTCTGTCGCAGCTGGGAACACCTCTCTCCTGTTCAGATTCTTCCATTATCACTGTGACATTAATTCTAACTACATGTCTCAGCAAGCCCTTTCGCACTGCCTGATACTTGGACCTCAACAGCTTCCAGTCATGACTTGCCCACAGCAAACAGGTGCCACGGAGCTGCAGTTACTCTGTGTAGTTACCCCGCAAAGCCCCTGTGGACAGCAAGTGGGTTGTGAATGTAATGTAAGGTGGGTGTGAGGAAGCTACTGCAGGAGTTGTGTTCTACAGACTGTGCTACCTAATTGTTAGCTGAAGCCATGAATAGGGCTATTCAGTTTTCCTTTATTTCCTGGTCTACAAAGGTCACTTTCAAACAGCTGATTCCCATCTGGTTTGGGGACTGTATGGGAAAGGTTTCCTAATCTTAGGAGCTTTTTCTGAATCTTCCCTAGGTTTCTCTGAGCAGCCAGAGTCTCACTTGCATGAATCAAAACACGAAGAACAGAGCAAAGAGCTTTTAATCTATCCTGGAAAACAGTTACGTATTGGCCCAAGAGATGTTCTGCCAGTTCCCTGAAATCCTCTGCTCATGCAGCTGTGGCACAGAGCCATCAGTTTGCTGTCAGGACACACCAAAGACATTTTCCTAAAACCTGCAGCTAGTGTAGGGACGGATTGAACTGTACCAGGAAATGCTAAGCTCATCCGTGGCTTATGAACATCACTTCATCTGGTTCCCTTCCAGAATCCAAGCTGGGTGATGCTGTTCTTTGCACCCTGTCTTCCCACAGCAGGCCATCGGGTTTGCTTCAAACATGATCAACCTGAAGCTAACTTACGTAAAAGGACACAGCATACTTTGCTTTCTCTTTCTTTCACGGGCTGCTGTTTATGAGGCCATAGTTTCGATAACCACAGAGTATATCTACAGAGTCTGAACTTACGTTTTGTACTTTTCAACTTTCTGTTATTAGTCTCAGCGTAAATGGGGTTAAAGGAACTTTGCAGCACCTAAAAGGGTGATTAAAGACTGACCGCAGGCAAAATCCATGTTTTGGCCATCATTTTAATGACATTTGAAATTTTAGATGACCACAAAAATGCAGCAGGAGACCAACCATCATCTGGCATGCTCAGCATGGTCATTGCCACAGCCAGCTGCAATACAGCAGCATTCACTGAATGGAAAGGGGAGATAGGACTGGATAAACAGACCATAATTAAGATTAAAGATGACAGATGTGGTTGATTTAACAGGGTGAATGATAATTTTGCTTCATTATAGTAGGCGTGATTTTGCATCTGCCATTTTCAGAGGGAGAGTTTTTACCATAGATCCCACATAAAAGCCTTTTGCAAATTCACAAAATTGAAATACAAAATGACCCTGTTAAAGTAGAAAAGTGGTCCAGAAAGTGGATGTGGGCAGAGAAATGAGCAAAAGGCTATTCAGTAAAGGCAACGGGAAAACCAAAACCAAACGGGGAGACTTTTCAGCTAGAGAGCACTACTGACAAGTACAAAGTAAATGGCAAATCTCATTTTGACATACACTACACCAGGAGTGTTACATATAGGCCATTGGAAGCAATTTTTTTAACTCAACTTTTTTACTGAGTGGGCAAGTCTTAGTTAAAATACACCACACTACAAAGGAAGATACAGTTTAGATTTGCTCCAAAAAAGGAAGGGTGGAAGTGATCACAGGGTTAAAACAAACAATGGATGAAACCTGTGAAATGCTGGAAATTGAGTTTGTTCAGCCTAGAACTAATACGTGTTGAAAGGCTGCTGTGACCTTTCAACTTTACAGATGTCCACAATTTCGAGAGGTATTCTCCCATTATTAAGGCCAGTTGGTTTTCACATAAATATGAACTAGAGAAGCAACCACAACAACTGGATCTGGTGATCACAAGGTATATAAAACCTCCAGCAATCAAGACGTTGATTAAAAGTAGAACAGTGAGAGAACAAAATACAAGCAAATATGTGAACTATCTATCACTCCTTCTTCCTAATTCTATTTTGCAGCCAGGCATCCAAGAATTGAGCTTGCAAAGAGAGCAAACACTCACTGATGGACACTAGATCCATTCAGTAATACATTTCTCCACAGGACCATAAGACAGAGGAAAACAAAATCAAGCTCTCTGGCTGCGTTTTGTCAAATTATGTCAACCCTGCCAGTCAGGTGAGACTGTACTGCTACGGTCTGAAATTACAGAGCACCCCTTATTACAGACTGTAAGTACAGAAACTAATTACTCGACTCTTGATAGTAGAAACTAATGTGCAGTCACAGTCGCATTCCCCCTCCTGAAGGGACTGGATTACAAGAGAAAATCTAAACACACACACAGAAATGACAGAGCAGGAGTAAACAACTCTATTACACAGCCCTACATCAAAGGTGAACATTGCAGCCCATAGACTGCAGTCGGCCTTTCTTGCTCATCCCACTGCCCGTGCCCATCCCACCCACCGCTCTCCTCCTGAGTATGGCTCTGTGAAGAGCTCCCATGACAAGTAAACTACAGCAATTCAGAAAAAGAAAAAAAAATCTGAAGCAGTATTAAAAATTCTGTGTCTTTTTATGCTGCCAGGGCAAATTTTGTATTGAAAGTTCCTATTTTTTTTTTTTTAATTAATACATCTATTCTTTTTCCTACTTCTCCAAGCTGAAAACAGAGAAAAGAGGAAAACTACACCTACTGCTGGTTTTCTAGGCATTTGAGAGCAGCTTTGGAGGGAGAACTGTTTAACATTAAACTCTGTTAACAGAGTTTCCCTAAAGTCCCAAAGACATCAGCTTAAGTATAGAACTGAGAGTTTAGCTGAAGTTATTTTTAATATTAAACACTTACAAGTTTAAAAAAAAAATACCCACACTTACCCAACCACAAAATATTTAAAAGATATTATTAACCATATTGCTTGTAAAAGGTCATTTTTGTTCTATGCTACGTGGGGTCAATCATTACTCCCTAAATTTTTAGTGATGCCTCAACCGTAGTGTTAGAGGGTTACAAGTTCATCCCTAATATGAACCATTTTTCCGTCTTTATGGAAACAGAAGTCTTCACAGTCACAGACTTTTGGTGCGAGTTACAGGATATTGGAAGAAGTACACCCACATAGCAATTCTGAAACTACCATAACAGACATGCAGCTTAGAGGAAAAATTAGGGCTTTTCACTTTAAAAATGTCGTCATCTTCTCTCTGTCACTGCCGTGGTTTAACCCCAGCCAGCAACTAAGCACCACACAGCCGCTCACTCACTTCCCCCGCCCCAGTGGGATGGGGGAGAGAATTGGAAGGGTAAAAGTGAGAAAACTCATGGGTTGAGATAAGAACAGTTTAATAATTGAAGTAAAATAAAATAGAAGAGTAGTAATAGTAGCAGTAGTAATAAGAATATAATAATAATACAATATTAAATACAAAGCAAGTGATACACTATACAATTGCTCACCACCCGCCGACTGATGCCCAGCCCATCCCTGAGCAATGATCGCTGCCCCCCAGCCAACCCCCCCAGCTTATATACTGAGCATGACGTCCTATGGTACGGAATAGCCCTTTGGCCAGTTTGGGCCAGCTGTCCTGGCTGTGCCCCCTCCCAGCTTCTTGTGCACTGGGCAGACCATGGGACACTGAAAAGTCCTTGACCAGTGTAAGCCCTGCTCAGCAAGAACTGAAACATCAGTGTGTTATGGATGTTATTCTCATACTAAATCCAAAACACAGCACTATACCAGATACTAAGAAGAAAATTAACTCTATTCCAGCTGAAAGCAGGACAATAATGCAAATTATTTGGAACATGAAATTCTCAACATTGGATCAAAATCCACTAATTTCTTCAATCCTTTGCAACCTTCTTGGCTGGGAGGGATAGGAAGGAAACAAAACCAGAAAAAAGCCTTCATAAATTACAAAAAAGTCCTCCAACACATTAGTGTTATTTGGACCAATTATTTAAATTAAGTTTTTTCAGGTATGTTCTGTTAGATCAAAAACATTTTGAAGGGTTGCATTTTTTTTTCCTAAGAATTTTTCACTGAATCTCAAGTGTTTTTCCTGACAACTACTGGTGAGTTATGCTGAGAGAGAGAGAGAGAGAGACATGCACAGAGATGATGGAAAACACAAAACCCGTGTTTTTACATTTTTGGTGTGAAGTCTCTCCAATCGTGTCTTTTTATTCCAATGTGAAGTGAGTATAAATTAAAAAATCCTGTGAAATGATGGCTTAATAGAGATGTCTTCTGAACAGCCCTTCTGTTTGCAAACGCCTGCCACAGTGTGGGAAAGTAAGTGGGGGTTATAGAAGAAAGAGTAGTTGGATGTTTCTGTTAAAAAAAGCACGAATTTTGGAGTGAACAATGGAAATTGCAACAATGAACAATGGCAGTGTTGGGGGAAAATTCACTGAACGCTCCATGGTCAATGAACTGGGACAATGCAAATTCTCAACACTACACACCAGAGTCGACAACCCAATCAGTCAAGATAGTTGTTCCTGAATTGGCTGTATCATCAGCCCTTTAATTTCCTTCTGCAGGTGAACTTTGCTGTCCATACTCTCAAGCAGAAGACGAAATGGAGTTTTATGAATGGCTTTCTCCAAGAGGGTGGCACTATATTCTTTCTTTTGGTCTTAAAAAGCAATCTTCCTAGCAAAGGGACAGAAAAACTTGTGCCTTATTAGGAGACCTATCCTTGCAGCTTAAACTCCCCCAAACCAGTTCTGGATGAAATACGAAACGGGGAAAAACATTCCTGCACTGTCTGTTGGGATGGGTTAGGTGATTCTCCCCTGCTTCCCGCTTTGTATGGTCATTTCCCAGTAGTAACTTTTACACTTTCTTTTGCACACAAGCAAGTAATTGTACAAAGCAGTGGGAAGGCAAGACCAAAACAATTGTTAAATTTGGTAACTGGTACCTGTATACTACAGAATTTTCTTCCTTATTTTAAAAGGAGAGCAGATAATTAGGGTCACTTTTGGATTGTGTTTATCTGCAGTTTGAACTTCAGGAAGTTCTGTCTCAGAAGTAGTATTTTGAACATTTGCTCTGCCAAATTTCCAATTGATTTGCAGTACATTAGAGCACCCCATCCAAAGATCTAAACTCATCTGTCTTTTAATTCCTGGTAGTAACGTCTGTCTGACACTGGGTCTCACTAGGACTCCAGACAAGAACTGCTAGTGTATTAGTCATGCTGGCCTAAGCTATCACTTTCATGAAAATTTTATGAGCAGTGCTTACATTTCACCTGTTAAGGAAGACAAACAAGTACTTCCTTTTATAATTAATGTAGAATATGAAATGTTTTGGTGCTCTCAAAGGAACAGTAGAGTTAAGTGCTGATCAAAGCCTAGCAGTATATAGCTAATTGCTGATAATGAACCCACAGGGAATACTTGAAAGAAACAAAAAAAACCAAAAATAAAAAATCCAACCCAACAAACATGAATACCAAACAAGCCTATAAACTTATGACAGCTACAAAAAAGGAGAAAAAAAATGATGGACTCTATTAATTGAGGTCATTGGAAGAAAGGGCTTCTCACAGCCAGGATATGAACAACAAGATCAGGTTCTGCACTTCTAGTGTTCATCCACTTATGAAAAAAGAAAGGCTTGGATTGGGGATGAGGAATGGGTCAGACTGGAGAGTTTAAATCTAAAATAAACTTTAATAGCTGTAATGACCTGACTGTAATCTACAATAACATCTTACACAGGAAGTGAAGTGCTTTTCAGCCTAAGGAAAGGAAAAAGAAGGCAGTCCCGTCAAGTGCTCAGGCGTCTAAATGCTTCCTGCTCTACTCCATTTTATCCTAACTTTATGCCATCCCTATGCTCCTAGCTAAAGTTAGTACTTGTGGAAAAAATATAGTCTTTGCAGACGATGGAAAACACTCTCTTTTTACTATTACCACCTTCTTGTCTTGACATTAGATAGCAAGCAGCATTAACATTCAAATCACTGCTTATGAAATAGCTACAATGCTGGTCTCTCAATGAATGAAAGAAAAATTTACAAGCTTGGCAGTCTGTCAGCTGTCTGATACACTAGACAGCGTGTCAGAAATTTCACAGTGAAATTATATATTCTTAAAGATAAGAGAAAGCTATGCATAATTGTGTGAAGGAACTAGATGAGACGGAGGGAGGTATTTTTATTCCCAATCAATAGAGAGATTTACAGTAATTCAAGCACCATAATTAAGCCCTTTAAGGATGAAGCACTGATTGTGCCAAATTTCAGACAGATGCTCTTCCCAGTTAGCTGCTAGCTGGGGAGGAGAAAAATAGAAACTGTTGCATCTCAATGTTTACCACTTATTTTCTTGCCTGCAAGAAACACTTGGTGCTTAGAAACTGAGCTATGAGTTTCTGCTACACTTAATCCCCGACTGTCTGGAAAAAAAGCCACCTTCCTGTCCAAAAACAACTCAGGTCAAGGCCCCGGACTTCTGAGACAATATTTATATTGGGAGAATAGGGGACGAATGCTGGTCACTCTCAGCAGAGGAAACTTGATCACAGAAATGCACCAAAATCTGGCAGTGGAAGAATCTGTTGGCCCGCAGGGCAGGCTGTAAGTCCATCTTCTGTCTCTTGTATAGGGAGTATAAATATTAAACTAGCTTACTGGCAGACAAAGAGCCTCCCAATGTTTACATGCTGTGTTAATTAAAAAAAACCAACCACCTCGAGTGATCAATAACTTCAAAGAGAGAATCTGGCATCATTCTCTGATCGCAGCACAGGTAATTAATCCTGTTTGCTACGCTTGAAAAAGGAGGAGCGTCATTTTATTCTAGCAACTGCTTTAACATCCATTTCTAATTTTGCTAACATCTAGGAGATCAAATTTAGATGCGTAAGGCTGCATCTTGAAAAAAAGTGGTGCGTTTCTTCCGTCCGTCCTGCCCAGACTTGCTTGCCCCTTGCAGGAAGCCTGGAGAAGTGACTCTGCTCCCCTGCTGTCCCTTAGAGGAGAGAATGAGTGCTGTGTCACACATTACCATTGACTTTAATCCTCCTGCTGTTGGATTCACTGATGCATACAGGACTCTTTCAATGCCTGTGACCAGGAGAAGACCGTGTGTTTGTAACCTAAGACCATTTTGAGGGCTGAATCGCTGCCCTCCAGCAAGTAATGCCTTTGATCTTTCCCGCTGCGTCGTTTGTAACAAGCCCTTGACAAGGGCAAGAGCTATTTCCCATCTCTGTAGCCACATCTGTACCAGTGCACGCCTGACACAGCTTCTCGTCAGATGCTGCCGCTCTTCTGCCCTCTGAGATGTGGGTACCAGTGGTCAGAGGGCGGGATGGCAACCCAACCGATGGCGTCTGAATCTGGAAGGTGACCTTCAGCACTGTCACCCATAACACATGAGTGACACTTTCTCTTAGTCCAGAAATCAACTGCTATCTTTTGCTTGACAAAGATCATTTGTTGGCCAGTTAGGTGAGCATGGATCATATGGCCAGTATTCATCCCTCCCACTCTCTTCTCCTGCCATCACTTGTTAAAGGAAGAGGGATGAATTTGCAACAAAAAGGGAGTTAAACCTGCAGGCAGCCATTTTAATCTTGATGACAGCGGTGCATGTCTTCATATAATGTTTTTGCCAGACATGCTCAATATAGGTTTCAAAGTAAGCTGTTGATTCTTAAAAGGCAAGGCCTTTCACCTTCTACAAAAATAAAGAGCTTTTAGGGTTTAAATATATACAGTCAGAAAAAAAGTCAGACCACTTGAAAGAACATTGCGGATGTAGCGTTTAATCCTGCTCCATTTAATTCTTAATATGTTGAAGCTAATATGGGTTTAACTACATCCTGCATTAAATACCCTAGATGCCATTCTGTTCATACTCAGAATAAATGTATCTTGAAGCCACATAGTGCCATGGCAGCTTAGAGGTGCTAAAGCATGGTTTGTCAATGGTTGTATGTACCTTGCCTCTTCTAGTATCTCTTGCTTTTACTAAACTCAAGATCGGGTAGTTTGGCAAGCTGGAGCACGTTTTGCCTAAAATGAAGAGGTACATACACGTAGTAGGTTTCCTTTATCCTTTTTATATAAATAAGAAAAGTTTGGAAGTGAAACTTCATTAGTAAACTGCAGAACCTTTATCTTACATAAAAACATGCACAAAACTGAACCCCAATAATAGGCATCTTCTGATTTTAAGTACAAGGCATTTTAGGTGTGGGAGTTTATTTACTACAAAAATAATAATCTGTTTGGGCTTTTGTTTGCTTCTGCACAATGAGCAAGGTGTCAGTTATCAGCGACATACATCTTAGCTAATTTGAATTGAGAGATATTAAAAAAACCTCTTGATTAGCTTTTTTTTTTTACACATGCTACAGTAATAGATATTAAAATGCATGCTAATATAGTTAAAGGCATGCAATTATAACTTTTTTTTTTTAAATGTATGCCAGACAGGCAATTCGCTGGGTTTAGACAACATGTAAAGGTAGGACATGTCATTTTTAAATAATATGGTCATTGATCAGGCTCTTTTTTGCCTCCTTTCTACACTCCTTTTGATGTAACCAAGGCAAATTGGATTGTCTGACATGAACTGAGATAATATGGATGGGACAAAAACACAGGAAGGGAACTATATTGATGATCTGCTTGGGTTTGATTATTAACTTTTTTTTTTAAATCACCAGAAAGTCACATTCTAGGAAAGAATGACTTGTTGAATTCCTGCACTTCATCACCACCAAGAAAAGATCACCATAGCAACAGGAAAAGACTACACATTGTAAGAATACTCACAAGCTGAACAAGATAATGGTTTAAGATAATGTCTCAGTAGCATGGCAAAATGCCAGCCGGGGTGGGGGGGGAGGAAAGTAGCATTTTTACAATGACAAAGAAATTCTAAAAGAACTAACATTGTAAATGTGAAATATATGTGAATTCAAAGCTAATAGAAAGTGCAAGACAATGAACTGAGAAGCTGTATGGCCCATTTGTCTGGGGAGCAAATCAACAAGGTTTCGTATTGATAAATGCCTGAACTTGTCTCTAAGGGTCAACTGCAAGTGACTGTATGTCTTTATGATTTTCCCTTTAGCCTCTCTGTTAGGGCATCCAAAAAGTTTTGCAGCTAGCAGGAGGTAGCCACGCAGCAACTACATAGAAGAGTTTAAGGCAAACATTTCATGTAGGTCACCTGTCAGGCAGAACCTGCTTAACATCTAGTAATTATCCATAAGGTCTGATCCAGCACTGCAGTTTAGAGGTGAAAGGATCATTACATTTGCCGTCTGGTGTATCTGTCCTATTTAGACACTTATCTTTGATCCCCTCCTACAACATTTTTCAATCCTCAACGTTCAGTTCCACAGTATTTGAGAAGCAAAGCTACAAATCTACACTTAACTCAAAACATGAATCAGGATGAGTGCAGAGTATGTCACTGAATGAGATTTAAACCCTATGATACTTGCCACAAAATTTTTCCTGATTTTTTTCTTTTCACTACAAACCAACCATCCTCAACTCTCATGTTTTGTTAAGATCTATTTAAAATTCAATAGGTGACATAACAACAAAAATTACAGATAAAAACATATTTGAAATGAGAAACCCTGTACATAGTAACTGCTGCTTTCAAAGCCATGTTCTTTGCAACCATTTCTTTGTGGCAGATTGTGTGTGGCTTTTGCGTTAGCACCACTACAAGTGTTCCTGTGAATTTCAAAAGAGCTTTTTGTCTTCACCCCTTCAGCCGGTTTAGTGAAGGAGTAAATTCACATTGAGAGTACCGATACTATTCCAGCGCTAGAGCCAATGGGAACCATTACTTATACCTCTGATTTTTCCATTTTCTCTTTCAACACAATTTGTGCTAGAAAGTTGTCTAGTAGGGTTTGGGAAACGTAAAAAAATCCTCAGTGAAAACTGTCAATTTGCTAATGCAAAGTGATGCTAAACCCAAACATTTTCATTTACCAGTCATCAAGATCATCTGTGTGCAAGGTTACACAGTCTACAGTATACATTTTTCCTGAGACTGAAACAGAGACCGCCAGAGATACTTTTACAAAGACCGAGTTGTTCTTACCTGATACCGATAAAGGAGTTGCTGCGATATCTCATCTTTGTATCATGAAAATGTCACCCAGAGTGAAAGTCAGGAATTGTTCACCCACACCTGAATGTCCTTTCACTCCTGCCCTGGTGAAACACCACTCCCTTGCAGTGAAATTTCTTTCTACCAAAGCTCACCCGACATTGTTGCTCCCTTCAGCGTACAGCAGTCCCTCACTAGAAGTCTTTGAAGCAATATGATCTTTTCCCTCTACTGCTGCGAAGCACTGGAGAGGACAAGAGGAGGGGTCCCTTGCTCCCAGTCTCACTAAAGCTTATCATCACCAAAAATTAAGGTCTCTCTGCCCGTGACTTGAAACAGTCAAGTAATGTCTGGCTATGGCAACGAGATTTTTTTTACTGGGCAGTAGTTAACAGACAGCTTGAGCCAACCTAATTGCATGCTGTATGTTCCCTGATATCCTCCATGCTGGCTCCATGACCCAGTACTACAATTAATCCGGAAGAAAATGTATAAGTTTGTAATCTGTCAGGTCAACAAAGTTGAATCAACACAGCAAAAATTTTCAAGATGAGACTGAGCCAACACAAGGACAAGCGTAGTAGCACATGGCAAGGACAAGCAGGACCTCCTTCTTTTAACACCAGGAGTTATTAGGAACAGTTCAAATATCTTGAGTAAATCACACCATAGTCTTTTACTACCTTGCAGTCAAATTAAGTGTGGGAAAAAGAAACCAACCAAAATTAACAACCAAAACCCCTTAGTGGCACAAGATTAACAGCAGCAGTGCATCCTCAAGAAGTTTATGGCACACTTTTTAAAGACATGAGCCAGTGAAGTACCTTTCAGGAAATGTGCTTTTAAAGAAAGAGGAGCACAGAATATAACCTTCAGGGACAAACTGACCTACTAATTTCAGAGAAGAAAGGGACTACTAATCTGTGATGAAAAAATTCAAGTAGGAGATTGCATGTTATAAAGAGGGAAGAGACATACTGAAACCTTACAACGGCATGGCAGCAAGGAGGGAATGACAGGTTTTAGAGCATGATACTGCTTGTATCAATGTTTGGGACCTTCAGCTCTGGAATATCTGCCTCTCCTTACAAAGATCTGCCCTGTTTCTCTACTGAAGAAGAGCTGAAAGGAAATGCTGCAAGGAGTTCCTTGACATTGCAAGAAAAAAAAAAAATCCAAACCCCAAAGGTATGACCTTGGCACATACTTCTAAGAAAGGCATATATACCTGTCCCCTCTCATATAAAAACTGGCAGATGGATGCATCCTCAAACACAATAGGGAAAGATTAATCAGTATCAAAATCATTATGGACCCAGTTTTTCCTCTAGCATTTTAATTTTATACCACTGTAAAGCCATCAGCTTTGCCAGGACAGGTTCTAATTTACACTGCTACAAGTGAAATCAGAATGAGGACAAAATACAAGAGAGTGGTCAATGTACACCTGACCCTAAAAATCTAAATGGAACAGATTTTTTTTTTTTTTAAGTATTTACCTGCCACTCAAGAAGCAAGAGAGAAAAAAACCTCTAAAGTTAGGCACAACGTATACTTTCAAAGACTGTCAGTCACAAAGCAGGATGAGATTGCTGGGATCAGCAAATTGTTTTGGCTTTCCAGCATTTTCAACATGAGATGAATGCCATCATGACTAATGGGATTTCCCATTAAACATGGCCTAAGGAAAGCAGACATTTCAGAAAACAAATCAGCACTTTATAAAAATATATTTATGCCTAAAATTAGATTTACTTTTTTTTGTATGAAGCTGACTACAATATACGCACTTATTAGGAATACAGCTTAAGAAATGCTACTGTACCTTATTTATCTGTACTTGCGACCTTTTGCTGACTACATACCCAATACTACAGAGAAAGTGCTATCGCAGCAGCTAGGTCAAAACTCAACATTTGAACAGTGTAAGACTTATGGAAAAGAAAAATAAAGCAGATTATTAAAAAAAAAGGCAAAGAAAATATCCCGTAACCGCATTTAGAAGTGGTGGCAAATCTCTTGTCATTCCAGCTTTGCACTTCCTACCGTGATTATATTCCTACAGTCATCTATCAATCACACCCACTCAGTTTTGGTTTTCCTTATGGAAGAAGGTGGACGTATTTCTTCTCTGAACTGCTCCACTGAGCTAATGTGGCATGAAGCCCAGCTTACCTGAGTCTAAGTGCCACGGGTCGGTAGCGGCCGACATTGGTGGGATGGTGAGTGGAGACGCTCCGCAGTTGGATTCCACCAGTTCTCCTTGGATGTGGACGTGAGAGGAGGCGTTGGTAGGTCTCAGAGCTGCTTTGAGTGGAGCAATCTGGTTGAACTGTACTCTCGATAGGCAGCCAGTGAATCCTGGGGTGTTGTATTTATATATGTCTTGGTCAATCTTCCCAATTTCTATGGGAAATTAAGGAGGGGAAAAAAAATAAATTAATCAAAACAATTCATTGCTTTGGAAAGCACAGCTGGTCTGAACACTTGATTCCCAGAGCTCAGTTCCGAGGTTCCTCTCACAAGAGACTGAGAACGTGTCAGACCCTGCCAGGTTTCTTTACATTTCATTACAGATTAAAGCTGGAAACCTTCAGGCCTTGATGTGACTCGGTTTCACTGCTATGCTATCATTAAAATGAAAGGCGGCATGAAGGAGTCATCAGAGAACAAAAGGCCAAGAAAAAAAATCTTTTCCCCAAGAAGAGGTGGCGAAAGAGAAGGTAGAGGGACATTCATCACCAGGGTCTCTCCTCCTGGCTGAAGCTGCTGCTGTGAGAGATGCCCCTTCCTTCACCCTGGCCCATCGCCCTCTCATCCCTCTCGGTGGGCCGGGACCACTCCTGTTCACTCCTGTTCCCCTTCTGTCTCCTCGCCAGGAGACCAAGTCTCCCTTCACCCGGTGACTAAGCATCCCTTCGCCAGGGGACCAAGCATCCCTTTGGCCCGAGATGGAAACCCGCCCCTCTCCAGCCTCCTTCCTTCCCCCGCAGCGGTGAGAGGTGGCAGCAGCCCGTCCACCCCTGCTGTAGGCTGAGGAGCAGCGCGCATACTCCTGCGCCTCCACAACCTGGCCTATGTCGGCTGAGAGCCCGCCGCAAGTCGGCCACTTTACACCTCGCCGCTATGGGCTGACAGGCAAGCTGGCAGCTGGCATCCATGAGCAGAGCACGGGGTTCCGCCATTGCTCTCTGAAACAGCCGCTGTCCCTCAAAGTCGCCTCCCAAGTAGCTTTCTCCCTTCTAAAGCACCAGTTAAAACGATCCCAAAATGGTAGCCGTAAAATGCGGCACATGCCCTTACTACCCAGGAACCTGCAGGCCACTCACAGCTGTTTTAATTCTGCCAGGACCTGTTGCGACAGCCTGAGTCACAACCGCAACGAAACCAGTGCTCTCTGTCAGCTGGCTGCGTTAGAGGATATATTAACATTTCAAAGCCTGACCGCAGTGTCTAATACAATATTTACATGGCAGTGAGGAATGTGGCTTCCTTTCTTCTATGGTAGCACGGAGTGAAGGAAAAGGACACATGGCAGCATCACGTTTGTGCTGTACCAGGGAGTATTGCTCCGTAGGCACTGAGACACTTCAAACCGCCCCTCCCTGGGCCGGCAGGGAGAGGAGTTAACATTTGGCCTTTGAAGTCGGTGGAAAAAGTCGTACTGAGCTGAGCAAAGCAAGATGGTATCCCAGGGACAGAGAACAAGGAGCAGCCCCAGGTTGTTCAAAAGCAACGTTTTCAGATAGGAACAATGATAAGGGTTTGAAAAATGGTGTTTCTGAAAAAAAAGACATCTGTAAATCACAAGATTGTGTCATAAAAAAGAAAGAAAAGAAAACAGAGGTGGGACAGAGAGGGTTCTCCTGAGAAATGTGAGGACAAAGTGGGAAAGAGTTTTATTGTAAGAGTTTGGGGAAGAGCTGGGAACCAAAGCACATCTGGGTTTGAGTTTTGCTGAAAAAAAAATCAAATCAGGATTATCAGAAAATGCATTATTAACCTTTTGGATTAGTCTGTGTTCAGTTCTAACCAAACCAGGATCAATTATATGAGGTCTGAGCTGCTGACTGGGCTCCCTAAAAACTACCATGATACATATGTCAGTGCTATTCCTAAGAGTACTGAGGGTTTTGCATCAGGGATACGTACGAGGAGTTTCAAGGCTACTAACCAGGCAGGGCATTTCAAGTACGCTTTATTTTTTGGGTTTACGTGTTAACATGAAATGGGGGTGGAAACTGGACAAATCTTGAGCATGATTAAAACAACTTCTTGGTTTTCACAGAGAACTAAGCTGTACCTTTTCTGTCTTTGCAACCATATTAGAATGGTAAACATACCACATTTAAGTGTGTGTCCCCCCCCCCCCCCAGCTAGCATAAGGACGCAAAAGGAAGATGCATAATCTGGAAATTACTTGCATTAGATCCTTATGTGATCCACTGTACAAGAATGGATTTTCTATTCCCCCCATTTTCCCTTTTCCTCCGCGTTTGAGAACATCCTTTCTCTGCTAGTGCTTATCCAGCCTGTATCAATATTACAGTCACATTTCACAAGCTGGCAGTGAGCAGCGACTGTCACCTGTGACAAAGAGGAAACATGCTCAGGACTCAGCTAGAGACTGGCTTAAATGCATTAAAATAATTGTATTAGTCACGTGGGTCTTTCATCCAGCTCTCCTTTAAAAAAGTAGCTTGACCAAACAGTTAGCATCATCTCCTTCAAAAATTTGATAGTAAGTAAAAAAAACTCAAACATGCATGCATACTTTCCACAGTTAGCAGAAAAGCTCTATGAAAGCCAGAGTTCATGCATTTGAATGCTACTTGGAGACCATATCACTCGGACAAGGTTCCTAACTGACCACAATATGCATTGTCTCTTACTTCAATGAAATATTCATGGTATATTCAGTGAATAGCTGCAATTTAGAGTAATCCTTATAATCTAAGGAACAATTAGAAGATCATATTTCTCTTTAAACACTGCAACCACTGTCAATAACAGTTTAGTGACTACCTTTTATTCACATTTTTATATATTCTGTGGAACTTCATGCAGAAATGCTAATAGCCTCCTACTCACAATCCTGAATGACAAGAACAAAAATCCGTGAATATGATTGTGCTACTTTAGCAGCTTCAGCACCATTCTTCTCTAACTCTGTGAATAAGTAGTGATGGATACTAGATCCTGAAAGAATTAAGGAAAAAAAAAACCACAACCCTAACAAGGCACCTTGCTGAAGACCTGCATTTTTGTTTAAAACATTCCACAAATGATGGTTGTGCAAGTCACCTCATGCAAATTTACCACCAGCTCGCATCACATCAGTGCTAAAACAAGATGGATTGACTTTGACGACTGTGAACATGTTCCTTCCCATGCGCGTCCCGTGGGGCTCAGCACACCGATACTCTCTGATGTTAGGCCATTATACTTTGCCTCCCTGTGTATTTGAGCCTGCTATAAACCAGTCCCTGGAGAGTGTAATGATTATATAATGAAATATGCCTTTGTTGTCATGACTAAAATCCAATTTTCTCCCTATAACAAAGAGGGAAGAAAAAGAAAAGATGACGACAATCACATTATTCAAAAAAGGAAAATGTACAATGCAACTACTTTGCATTGTTCTAATTTTCAGCACATAAGCTAGTGCAAAGTCATATAAATATTACAGTACATAGTATTATCATTACCTAATAGCAACATTAGTATTATTGCTTTCAGATCTGATGCAGCGATCTTCTGCTGGCACCCTACCCATAAGCATTTCTGTAATGAAAGACTTCCAAAAATACCACTTAAAGGCCTTTTTTAACTTCAGCTGATTTTAGCCATTTGCTCCCTTGACCACATAACCTGCTGACTTGAGATGAAGACCATGATTACAAGACAGAGACCATTCAGGCAAACCCATTCTAGCACAGATGCACTGCAGTATACAAATCCTTAACACTGAACATTCACACAACAACTATGCAACTGCCTACCCAGATTACTTAACCATTTAAAAAATCATAGAATCATAGAATCGTTAAGGTCGGAAAAGACCCTTAAGATCATCAAGTTCAACCATTAACCTAGCACTGTCAAGTCCGCCACTAAACCATGTCCTTCAACACCATGTCTACCCGTCTTTTAAATACTTTCCTGGGCAGCCTGTTCCAGTGCCTGACTACCCTTGTATATAACTAGCACACAGTATACTAAGAAACTCACAGATGTTGTGTGTTATCATTCACTGAAGATATACTTAACATCAATTACTTGTTATTTATGTTTTGTTATTTCTTTAACAGTAAAAAGATATAGGAATTTAATCCTTAGTTACTCGTTTTGATTTCAGGGCTTATTTCCCATGGCTGTGGCAGAAACATGCCACACAGTGATGAAAATAACACCATTTCTCTATTGAAAATTACGTGCTACTACCAAAGAAGCTCTTTTCCACCTAGGTGAAAAGATGTAAAGAATATCTATCTTCAAGCATGACACAAGGCACCATTAATGAGTACCCAACAAGTTGAAATTCATTATTCTATTAATCTAGAAGAAAACAAGCAAAAAAAAATCATATAGAGGAAAATTTGTGGCTGGATCTGCGCATAAGCAACAAATGTATAAGTAGCACATTGCAATACTAATCAGTGTAATTAGGTTATCTGTTTTTTAAGCCTTTTTGCCCTTACTACATTACCTGTAGATGCAGAGTTGTGGTTCCTGCCTAGGCACTATTACAAGACAAATAAATAAACAGTTTGGTTCAGATTATTACCAAAGCCGACCTAGCTAGCATGCATCTGATGAGCTACTTGTAGAAGCAGACACATTGCCAAATACAGTTTTTATCTACTCTTTCTCTCCCTTCTCTATTTTCCATATCTACCAGTAAAAGAATTAGAGTAGCTCAAAGGTCCATGGCAGTTTCAATAGCACAAAAGGTTATTGCGCTGCTGGAGAGGTCCAGCTCCGCTTAATTCTACCATTTATTTTTTATACATTCTTGTGTCACTCAGACTAGAGAAAAATGACAGCCTGATTTAGCAGGAAAAAAAGATACGTTTGGTCCCACAGCCCTGAGCAGGTTTTTGATAGACAAAACAGAAATGCTTTCTATTTATATAAAGTTCCCCATGTGAGGATCCTAGAATGACTCACATGTACACATGGCTCTGCAGCACAAAGCTATACAATCCAGCACAGCACTGTGCCATACCAGTATAGACATGTCACATGTGGAAAGACACCGTCTCCCACAGCATTCTCCTGCAGAAGCTGGCTGCTCACGGCTTGGACAAGTGCACTCTGCGCTGGGTTAAAAACCGGCTGGACGGCCGAGCCCAGAGAGTGGTGGTGAATGGAGCCAAATCCAGTTGGCGACCGGTCACGAGCAGTGTTCCCCAGGGCTCAATGTTGGGACCGGTCCTGTTTAATATCTTTATCGACGATTTGGATGAGGGGATTGAGTGCACCCTCAGTAAGTTTGCAGATGACACCAAGTTGGGTGGGAGTGTCGATCTGCTGGAGGGTAGGAAGGCCCTGCAGAGGGACCTGGACAGGCTGGATTGTTGGGCCAGGGCCAACTGTATGAGGTTCAACAAGGCCAAGTGCCGGGTCCTGCACTTGCGTCACAACAACCCCATGCAATGCTACAGGCTTGGGGAGGAGTGGATGGAAAACAGCCTGGCAGAAAAGGACCTGGGGGTGCTGGTTGACAGCCGCCTAAACATGAGCCAGCAGTGTGCCCAGGTGGCCAAGAGGGCCAATGGCATCCTGGCTTGTATCAGGAATAGTGTGGCCAGCAGGACCAGGGAGGTGATAGTGCCCCTGTATTCGGCACTGGTGAGGCCGCACCTCGAATACTGTGTCCAGTTTTGGGCCCCTCAGTTCAAGAAGGACATCGAGGTGCTGGAGCGTGTCCAGAGAAGGGCAATGAGGTTGGTGAAGGGTCTAGAGCACAAGTCTTATGAG